>CM046346.1:8241248-8841248 GCA_025403435.1 Artocarpus heterophyllus | reverse complement strand
AGTTGTAATAGTATAATAATAATTGTTATATTATTTTATTATGATCATAATAACATAAATTAGTATGATATTTTCTATTAATAATATATTACTATGATATTATAATTCCAATATTATCATCTATTGTATTGTAAGGTAAACTATAATTACATAAATAGACTAATATAATATAATATATTTGTAATATTGGAATTAATAATATCATAATTATACTAATAATTGTAATATTATTTCATTATGATCATAATATATTAAATTATTATTATATATTATTAACATGCTTAAGATATATTATATAAGCAATATAATTATTAATATAACTAAATATTATTATGATATTACAATTTAAATATTATCATCTATTATATTGTTTTATAGGCTATAATTACATAATGTATTACATTATTATTATTGTTATTATTATTATTAAAATATAATATAATATATTATTATGTTAATATAATATAATTTATTTCTAATATTGTAATTAAATTATAATTGAATGTTAATTTTCTTATGTGATACTATATTTTAAATTTTATAACGACAAAAATATAATTATTAATACAATTATAATATTATAACTACATTTTATAATTTTATATAATAACCATTATCATAACAATTACTATATTCTAATTCGTAACTATATAATATGCTATACAATAATAGTTTTATCATATCATATTACATTTTATATACTATATTAATACATAAAACATTAATTTTATAACATAATCCAATTTTGTCAACATGAAAATATTCATATTCCATTTCATAGTATTCTTAAAATTACAACCAAATAAATAAATCAACCTAAGTTCTTGCGGGATTCGTGCCATTGCTTTTGCACCTAGCTATTTTTTTCCTTTTAGCTTGGCTTCCTTTGTTTTTTTATTACCTTGGTCATCTTATATTTGTCATCTTCTGGTTATATTGTTTTTCTTTGGATTTGTTAGTTTATTGCTTTGATTTGGGAGTTTGTGAACGTGGTGGAATGTGGATTGTGATTTTGGGTAGAATTTTGGAGAGTTGGAATTTTCCTCGTTAAAAGGAAGTTATTCTATCATTCAGATTTGTTCGTGTTGTAGGAAAACAACCTATCAACAACTGGTGATAGACAGTGGTGAGTAACGGACAGATGGTAGAGACATATATGAATACCGTTTACAAAAGTATCTTCCTCATTAGTTTTATAATAAATTAAGTACATATGTATAAGTAATTTTACGTATGTATAGTTTGAAACTGAGGTTGTAAATACACAACATTTGATTAGATTACTTTAAGGTTAATATGTTAAAACATATATAAAAGAAAATTTTAAGCAAATTAATTTTAGAAATGTTTAGTTTTCAAAATGTTTTCAAAAGATAGATTTTAATTAAGGAATGTTTTAAAAGAAATTTTTTAAGAAATTATTACTATGTTATTTTTAAAAAAAATTTGTTCCGCAAATCTCAATATTTTACAATAAGTTAAGATTAACCTTAATCAACTAAATTAAAAAATTACATAAATTCATGGTTCTTGAACTAAGTTCTAATTAACCATTTTTTGATCATTTAGTAGGCTCATAATTGGTTCAAAGACCATTAAGCCCAAAAACGATTCTAAGATGTTCTACACCTCGTATCGTTAGAACCATGATCCAAGTGGTTTTTTTGAACTAAAGTGGGCGTTGGACCCGTGTCTAGTGTTTTAATACTAAGAATTTAGTGTATTGGGTTTTCATGATAGTCGTTTTTACGTTCACTTAAAAACTATTAAAGTTTTGTAACTCAAAGTTGTGCTTTAACTATATCCATTTAACTCAAAGTTTCGTATCAAAACCGCACTTTAAAGTGGCGTTTGGCTTATATAGTCTGTCGAGAGCACCATAATTTCTTTGTTTGTAGAAAACTAGAATTCTGTAGCTACACGAAAGTTTATTTGTAAAACTAATACCAAAAGATACTTTTCCGATTAGTTTTAAGAGTTACCGTGAAAATTTATATGTTAAGGATAATTTTTCTTTTAAAGTTTTTCATCATGGAAATTACTTGTTTTGAATACGGGGTCTAAAAACTTCCATGCTCATTCAAAATCCCGTTCACTTTCTTTAGCATATTTTCTAGTTATTTTTTGCAAGCTTTATCGATTAAAAAGTTTTGACAGTTTTTAGTAATTTTTGACGATTTTTAGTAATCTAACTTAAAGTCCATCTTAGAAACAGATTTTTGTAAAAGTTTCTTCACGAAAATTCTTTATTTCGTCAAAGATTAAAAGTTTCATATTACATGAAAATTATGATTGGGCCTTAAAATGGTCCAAAACTTTGAAAAACCATGACAACCCATAAATACAACTTTTGGACAGTTTCGTAAAACTATCCATTACTTTATTTTTCGTAGTTCTTATAGAAATTTGAACTTATAAGTTCTAAGCTTACACTTTCTTATGAACCTAACAGGTGGTTATGGAAAAATCCTTAATTAATTCTGCTTATTAATTACTAGATTTTTTTGGTCATTACAAATATAATCTTGTGATGATACAACTATATATAGAACTAACTCTAATTTAAATCTCCCACCTAACTAATGTTTAATCATGCTCTTAATCAACTTTGATGAGTTAAATTTTTGGATTAAAAATCCCTAATGGTAGTGCCAATATTAAACCATAGGTGGCTGAAATTTTGTCTCATTAATGCACCTAAGACTAAATCAAATAAAGTCTATTTCATTTCAAAGTCAAGTCTTGTCCTTGAAGCTTATCCTTAAAGATTCCCTCCAAACAGATGAATTTTATACTACAAGGGGATGACTAACTTAACTGATAGGAAAATTTAATTTCCGACAGGTCCTTTCCTATTTTTTAAATACAGTTAGACATTAATCACAAGTGTAACTGATAACGATACATGCTTTAATCACATATCGATTTTTGACTGCTTTTAGCCTTAAAATTATTTGTAGATTTAATTAAAATCTAGATTTGACTTTTTCTGTATGTAAACTCAACAATAACCTAGTTCTGTGAATAGTGTAAATTTCTAAGTTTGCGTAGCATTTTCTACACAAATTGCTACTTGCGTAACTCCGATTTTAAATTAATTAGCCATTAAAGACTTGTTGAGTGTTAGAGTGTTTCTAGTATACTGCTAACATCATACTACACTTGAAAATTCCTATTCTTAAGATTCTCAACTTATTTATGGATTGAAATTTCTTTCACTTTAAATCGCCATATAATCTATCAATCGAATTATTAAAGCACAAAAGTTAATAAATTTAACTTTAAAAATTTACTGTAGAATTTTGGAATATTTGTATTAATTAAGGATTCATAGAAAAGTAAACATGATATTTTCAGAAAGATCCTTGACTTAAATATGTAAATTATATTATTTAATTCTAAGATTTTCTTGGACACTACAGATGAATTCACCAGTGAATTTTTGTATTTACATGGTAATACGGTATTACTAGGTTAATACTATATTTTCTAGCTGCTGGCAATCTAGTAAAGTCGTTAGTGAAATTTTGTATTTGCACAGTAATACAGTATGACCAGGTTAATATTGTATTTTTTGACTGTCGACTGTTTGGTGAAGTCGCTAGTGAATTTTAATATTTATATAGTTATACAGTATTACCAAGTTAATACTGTTTTTTCGACCATCGAAAGTCCAGGTTAAGTCACTGATGAATTTTTGTATTTACACAATAGTATAGTAATATCAAAGTAATATTGTATTTTCTAGCTACTAGGGGTTTGGTGAAATCGCTGGTGAAGTTTTGTGTTTATATGACAATACTGTATTACTAGTGTAATATTGTATTTTTTGGCAATCAACAGACGGATGAAGTTGTTAGTGAATTTTTGTATTTACACGATAATATAGTATTACTAGAGTAATACTATATTTCTAAGTGAAATCGCTAGTGAATTTTAGTATTTACATAGTTATACGGTATTTATAGAGTAAGACTATATTTTTCAGTCGCCGATGATTGGGTGAAGTCATTGGTGAATTTTTATATTTACACAATAATACACTATAACATGAGTAATACTGTATTTCCCGCTCGCTCGCGGTCAAACAAAGTTATCAGTGAATTTTTATATTTATGTGGTAATACAGTAATACCAGAGTAATACTGTATTTTTCAACAAAGTTGCCGGTGAATTTTGGTATTTACACGATAATACAGTATTTTTAGAGTAATATTGTGTTTCTCGGCTATCAACAGAATAGCAAAGTCGTCGATGAATTTTTGTATTTATGTGGTAATACAATATTACCAAAGTAATAATATATTTTTTGGCCGCTGGCGATGTCCGCGAAGAAAGAGGGTGAGAGATATAGAAAAAAGAAATGTGGGGTATTTTGGAGTTTTTTTTTCTCTTAATTTCTTAATAGATGTTATTCAATTTCACATAATATACTATTTACGACATATATTGAAACTGTTTAACATTATTTACTAAGTTAACCTAAATATATTGTTCTGCTCATTTTCCCTTTTATATATGCTAAGTGCCTTAAAGCAGCTCATGGCCAATTTACTTGAGAGTCACAAAAAAAGTGTAGTATGAGAGAGAAAGTGAGCTATTTTTGTGTGTGTGAGCAAGGTTCAAAAATCCTGATGGGTGTATGTTGTGCGAGTGTTTGGCAAGAAACAAAATGAAAATTCCTTTTAATCCTAATAGGGTTAAAGCTTTATTATTCACAAAATACTGCCCGAGTCTGGTAAATACTTAATAGATTAGGGCACACTCTTTTGTTAATAGATGCTGTATCTAGGGACTTATCACGTCCCTTGAATAGACATGGGTTTTCCAACCGACGTTGATTGTTATTCAAGTCGGGTTTAAACTAACGTGAATTTCCTCCCATGTTGTAGTGCCCATTTAGGATGATTATCAACGGCGTGTATTGACATCCAACTAGATTTTTTTTTCTATGTTTTGTCGTTTGTGCCCTCAGTATTTAAGGTTTGGACTCGGTCGATTGGTTTTTCAAGCTTTGATCTGCCCAATTTTTATATCAAGCAAGTTGTTCCATGTTGGGTCTTGGTATTTATGGTTTGCCCTTATGCTTCTTCCTATTTTTATTGGTGGATCTAGTCAAATATTCAGGGTCTAATCTTCCTATAATGCATTATCATTTGTGATTATGTTTGAGCATGTATTCTATCTAGTTTGAAATGAAATTTTCCATTAAAAAAAATTTATAGCAAATAATAATAATAATAAATATTATTATTATGATAATAATAAAAACAAAATATAGTGATAACGTAGAGCTAACACTTTGTTTAAAGTAGCAAATAATACTATAAATACTTGTCATCTCAAATCATGTATTGTTCACCATGTGCTGAATCCGTCCCTTGTTGGAGGAGGTAGTCGTGCTATACTTTTGTTTTCAGCATATTTTGGATTCTAGACACATTGGAACTTCCTATTGGAGTTTCTATGCCGACCATATCTTTTCATTAATTTATTGCCACTATATGCTTTATATTATGCCCAACTTAACTCAAACTCAACTCAACTCTATATAAGCATCCACAGTCATCACTTTTACAGCCCTACAAAGAACACAAACAACTCTCTCTCTTTCTCTCTCTTACTCATTCATGGCTAACATTGCCGCCGCAACAAAGCAATGCCTTTCTCGTTTACTGGACTCAGAAGTCTCATTCAAATGTGGGATGTCTAGTACTAATTCTTCTTCTACTACCTTACCATACTTTTCTAGAAGTCTCTACTCCAAGATTCGTTTTCCTCCTAACCAAGTAAGCCCTCCTAATTTCATGGTGACATACCCATTATTGTATTATTAATTTTTGACATCATGAAATTCATAAATATGTATTAAACAACAAGACTGTGACAGAAATATCAGCTTTGTGTAATGTCCATGAATGGTTGCCAAGGAGACCCCCAAATATTGCAGAATTTAGTGCCATTGGGCACCACTGAAATACGTACTTTCCCAATAGTGCCTTCTCATGCATTGGCTTTGGAGAGGCTCGGCTCTGCCATTTCAGAATTGAAGTCCAACCCACCTCCTCATTTCTCCACCTCTGGAATTATTCGTCTCCAGGTAATATATATATATATATATGTATGTATGTATATATATATATATATACATGTATACATACATATGCATCTATGTACATATATATTGAAAGGGTTCATTACTAATGGAAATTCATGAGCTCTCAGTAGACTGGTGTTCGAATTTTTGTTCTTGTTTTTCTTTCCCTTTATCTGGAAGGTGGCTGGGGGGGCCAAAAGAACTCTTAGAGACCAATGGAATCCCGCCACGTGAAGGACGTGAAGTTCAATACTTGCAAGTGCC
This sequence comes from Artocarpus heterophyllus, assembly GCA_025403435.1. NCBI lineage: Eukaryota > Viridiplantae > Streptophyta > Magnoliopsida > Rosales > Moraceae > Artocarpus > Artocarpus heterophyllus. The sequence goes on along the minus strand of CM046346.1, from coordinate 8,834,887 downwards.
CTGTTGGTGCTTATCTTGCTTTTGGTTTTCGATTGCTAACGCATACATTACTAGTGGTGTTGATAAAATGATTGGCAAAAATTATTTTGATTAAAAAACTCGTGTTACACATTCCATAATCCATAGCGCACTGTCAGTTAAAAAAAAAGGACAGAAAGGAAAAAGGGAAAAAAAAAAAAAGCCAGGCTTTTCATGCGGGTATTAGTAATTGTATAATGTGAAAACATGGTTTTTTTTTTCTTTTTTTTTTTTTTTGGTTGCCATAATGGTTAAGGTATAGAGAATGTAACAGTTGATTGTGAGAATATGGAATTGGGCCATAATGATATCATGGGCACGTGAATATGGAAACGGTGTTCTTTCAAGTAAATGAAATATTTGGATTAATAAAAAAAATATTTGAATTCCTTGAAAAAATAATTAAGATTGTTGAAATTTATTACCCAAAATATTGTAAAAATTTGAAATGAGGAAAAGTTATGTTTGTAAATTGGTGTTTTTTTTTTAATTGTCAATTTACTTTTATTTTCATTTTTTAAGAATAAAAAGGGACTATTTAGAGGGAAAAAGGAAAAAAAAAAGGACCCTTTTTTTTTTCAATTAGTAGAGTGCAAACTATGGTAATGAATGTGTAGCGATCATTTAATTTTTCTCTCTCTCACTAAAATAAGAGTGAAAATGTCATTTTTTAACTTGTACACTTGAAAAGTTTTATAATGCAGTGAGGGATATTTTTGGTATTTTAAAAGTATGTTACGATTCACTAAACTAAGGTTTTGTCATAGTGAGTTGATAGAGGTAGTTGTAATAGTTTTTGTCATCGTGAGTTAACAGAGGTAGTTGTAGTGTAATTTTTCTAAACATCAAGTATTGTTGATGTAAAATATTTTGGCTAAAGGGATGCAATTGTGATTTTGAGGGGAAAAAAGGAGAAAGAAAGATCAATCTCACATGTGCCCTCAGTTTTTGGGGTTATTTTCCCTTTACTTGGTTAACTTAAAAAACTTTCACTTTATCTTGATCTTAAATTAATCTCGCCTAATTACTTTTATTAGAATTTCCCTTAAACTGACGGAAAAATAGGATAATTTAGTCTCACTTGACTCCCTTCCAAGAGTTTCTGTCGCAAACAAAAGGGAAAAAACCACATGATTTCACTTATTTTCCTCTTTATTTGTCTGCTTATAATTCCAACAGAGCGAGTTAAATGGGACTAATAATAAATTCAAGGGGTAAAATGAGAGTTTTTAAAATTTAGGGACAAAATGAGAATAACATTAAAATTGAGGGGTGGATGTGAGAATAATCCAAGTGTGTGTTGTGAATGAAGGTGCCAATTGAGCGGCGAATTGATGCAATTCATTGGCTCCATGCCCAAGACCACCTTCTTCCGCGCTGTTTCTTCTCAGGTCGCATCCAAACGGATTTTTAAAAAGGGTCTCCGGCCAAAATTTTTTTTGGTAAATAGACCTTTTTTTTTTTTTAAGTTTTTGATATTAAAACGGTTTCAGTTTTTTTTTTTTGTTGAGGTTTTTTATTCTGCTACAGTCATTTTCTTTATTTTTTTTAGAAAAAACTGAGACAGTTTATCTGCATAGAAAAACATGTTTTTTGTTTCAAAAAAAAAGATTCCATTTACCTAATTAGAATTTTCTTTTGGCCCTTTTGTCAAAATTTTCCCATTTGATCCTCCAAACCCAAAATTGCAATACTTTTCTTGATATCACCAATGGGAATGGGAATGGGAATGGGCACAGCCACAGGGCTTATCGTACTCTGGTCCGTGTTGCTCGTGCGGGCCCTGCGGTCTTTTTCAAGCAGCGCCATCCATTTTCAGACACCGACTGGAAGTCCATAAAAGGTAGTTATTTAGTTAGTTGGTTAGTTTTTTGTTCTTTATTTATTTGTTTAGCTTAATTAGCGTATAGAAATGTGGTCTAATTGAATTTTTTTTTTTTCCAATGCTTTTAAGTGGCTTAGGCTTCCTAATTAGTTTTGTCTGAATTCAAAAAATATTATATCATATGACATAATATGATATAATATTTAACCATCATAGACCACTAATGGTGGTGGCATGGTGACAAAAAGGTCCTATCTGGATACTTCGTCAGCAACATGCCGGAGGTTCGAGTATTGCCTCATGCAATAGTCTGCTTTAAATGGCATGGACCAGGATTTCTAAAATGGTGTTGGTCTGGGAGTATGAAAATACCACTGATCTTTTTTTTCTGAGAAAAAAAAAAAAAAAGCTTAACAATCAGAACTCTCCATTAAGTTATATTAGATTGTCATACTTTTATACTTTGATATAGTTCAATGTGATTTAACACTTTAGAGCCGGTAGAGTATGTTTTAATATCCTATTATAGAATTTTTTAAAAGACTTATAGGCTATTAATACTACAAAATAAAAATCAGTGGCCAAAACGTGACATCTCTATGTAGTTGGGAACATGGAATCAAATCTAAAGTGGCGGACCATGCGTTATTAGGCAAGGGCATGCGTCCCATTCAAATTTTAGAATTTTTCATGTACCCAATTTCATAAGAAAGTTATGATTGTACAACACTTAATAATTGAAACTTATAATTATCAGTCGTATAAAGAATGATCTCTCTCTTTCTTTTTTTTCTTTTTTTTTTAATTCAAATTAGGACCTTGTTGATTTTTCTTTTCTTTTACTCCTTCACTGCTTGCACTGCCTTCTGTTCCCTGAGGGGAGGGAAAGCTGTATAATTTAATTTCCAAATATTAGCAGATAAGTTTTTTATTTTTATTTTTATTTTTTTAATGAATTCTTAACAGTAATTGTGATTAACAAGAATATCATAAAGCTTTAAGCGCTTGGTTCACAAAGCTGAGATGATCATATTCCCTTTCCTTTTTTTTAACAACGCCATGCCATATTACCAAGCATAAAGTAAAAATAAAATGCTAAACATTGTGCTTTTACCCGTTAAGCTTTTATTAAGCTAAGCCAAGACTAAAAGTTAGTTCACCTATTTGATTAAAGTTTCCTCTCTAGAGAATGCCCTCTTATCCGTGCATATGGAGCCATCCGTTTTGATGAAAAATCAAACGTGTCATCCGAATGGGAGGCTTTCGGTTCATTTTACTTCATCGTTCCTCAGGTAGAAACATTATTTGCTTGATGTCATTAGTTTTAACCATTTGTCACTTTTCTTGTTAGTATTTATCGAATTGCGAGATTAGATACCAAACGACAGGTTGAGTTTGACGAGTTTGAACATAATTCAATCCTCGCTGCGACCATCGCATGGGATGATGCCCTTTCATGGCCATGGCAAAAGGCAATCAATGAACTTCAAGCCATAATTTGCCAGGTTAAAATGTTTGGCTGAGTTGACTTTTTTTGTGTTTTTGCTTATGTTAGTTTGTGTGTGTTTTTCGTCATAACATTGTCTCTTGTAGAGTCCTGATGATGCAGATCTCTTCCACGGTTTTAAAGTTATGTAAAGAAGCTCCTAGAATATTTATATTGAGCAACAATAACATCCCAAGCAAGAAAAATTGGGATCTTGCAGTTAACCGGGCGTTGCAGAAAATAAGCAGAAGTGACTCAGAACTTACTAAGGTTATTACCAATCCATGCACCAAGTTTGGTTTTACTTGACCATTTCTTGCAGCATCTTTTTCGTCATTTGCTTTATTAGAATTCTCAGATACATCAGGCATACTAAACTGCACATTTTTATTTGATAAAATAACAAAAACCTCTTCTTTGTTTTGATTGAAATGTTGTGTTACGCCCTATATATTCATAAATGCCATTCTTATGTCCTACATTTTACCGATCATCTTAAAATCTCCCAGAGGAGAGGTTCTTCACACGATTTTGGGGAAGGTTCTTAATATGATTTGTAAAACACCAGGGATAATTTTTAACACGATCTGTGAAACGTAAGGGATTTATGTAGCATTTGTGAAACAATAGGGTGGAATGCTGCATTTCGTTAAAACACACAGGAGGTTTTTTCATTAATTCTTTATATTTTCTCATAAGACTGAAATTTTCCACTACACCTAGCATCTTCTTCCTGCCCCTGCCCCACCTGTTATTCTCTCTCTTTCTCCTCTCTGAGTTTAGTAGCATAATCCCATCTTGGGATCGTCTCAGGTTGTGCTGGCATGGAGCAGAGGAGTAGTGACTGCTGCAGATGTTGATCCTGTAACATGGTTAGTTTGCATTTGCTCTTTTGTTTTTTTCTATTTCAACCTCTAATAAACCATTCAGAAGCCTGTAACATTCTAATAAACCATTTTTGGGTGCTCATTATATCACAAGCCCAAGTAACAATTTTTCGCTTGCCATCTGCGTACACAAGTTTTTACGCATGCATGCACGTGTTATTCAGAAATATTTGACCGAGGAATGTATGCTGGCCCTGTTGGTTGGATTGGAGGAGGAGAGAGTGAGTTTGCTGTTGGCATAAGGTCAGCTTCAGTGGAAAAGGTAAAAAGTCTTTAGATATATTTAGTTAGCACTTCTATTTGTCCGAGGGTTTTAAACCCTTTGCTGATGTGTTCCCAAATTTTAGAGGTTAAAACACAACCTTTTTTTTTTTTTTGTGTAAAAAGACAGGGACATAGACAAATGTCAACTTAAGAGGATTAGGTTTTGAATGCTGGGCATAGGACTTAAATCTTCTGTCCAATTTTGGCATCTTAGTATCTAACCAATCGAATTATGATACATCATTTTAAAGTTTAAAATAATTAATTGACTTTCACATGTCTTTTGTCATAATATGATTGGTTCGACACCATTTAGGATGTCAAAAATTGGATAAGCGATCTTATTACTGTGTGCTACTCTTGGTGACACTGGTATATTTTAAACCTCTTGACAACTAGCTCTTTCTCCCTCTCTCTCTCCCCCATGAACCTCATATCTTGTGAGCATTCAATTTCTTTCTTTGCTTTTTCTCCTTTTCTTTTTTGAAACTTGGGGATGGGTGTATTTGAAATCTACACCATAAAGATGGAGTCATAGGCAAAATTACCACTAGGCTATGCCCAACAACCATGCATTTAATTTGTCTTGCTTATAGCATATCTATATAGTAAAAAGATGTTTTTTCCCTCCTAATGGTGTCAATCTCTTTCTGCTGACTACTTTGGGTTATAGGGTGTTGGTGCTTTGATATATGCTGGAACAGGCATTTGTGGAAGGCAGTGAGGTATCTTTAGAGTGGGATGAGTTGGAACTCAAGGTTTCTGGGGTGAGTGGGGATAAAACAAAATCTTACCTTTGTTTTTATGTATTTGTTCTTCATCTTCAAAGTGCCTATTACGACCAGCTCCTCCAAGCATTGTAAGAAGAGTTGCTAAATCCACTTTATGATTTTCCATCTATGTTGCAGTACACTAAGTTGCTTAAACTTGAAGTTCCTTCGAGAAAGAAGGTTAAGGACTGCTAGTTGAGAAGGTAAGTAGTCCTTTTCTTTTTGTGTGTGAATCTATCATTTAATTGTTACATTTTTTCTTCCTTTGTTTCTAGCTTCTGCATGGACATATGCATTGGAACAAGATTAGTGCGTGTTTTTTTGACAGCCCCAAATTACTTGGTTATGAATGGCTGTTTAGATTTTATTTTATTTTTTATTCTTTTTGGAGGCAGCTTTTTCTGCTCTACTAGGCTGTTGTTCTGCTCTGTATTCATGCAGGATTGCACCAATATCTATGATGTCAGATTTGGTCTTCAAGATCAAGAAACTGGTTTTCCTTTTGGATTGAATAGGACTTGTCTTTTGCTGTTGTATTTTTCAATAAGAAAGAAGAGGAATCTACTTCTTGTTCTCTCAACATGTAATCAAACAGAATTATGCATTATCAATGTGATCAAATGAGATAGAAAGTGTGCTATAGAGGTACTTGATAAGTTTCAGAATTATGCATGAAAAACATATTCTAATTATTGTACCTTATGTAAATAAATAAAGTACATAAGAAATCTCTCCTTGTGTTCATCTCTCTTTGGCACATTTGCCCCTAAAATTTTTGTGATTGACAAGTTGCCCTCTAAACTTTTAACTTTGGCAAATTACCTCCCTACATTTAAATGTTGTAGAGTGACCACAAATCGATGACTGCTGTTAAAATTTAGATGAAAATTTCCTCGCACAAATTTCGTGAGCTCATTTAAGAGAAGTGACTGAAATTTTGGATGAAGATTGCAGCATGTCATGTCATATGCACAAGGCCTCTTTCTAAATTTTAACATCATTCATCGATTGAAGGACACTCTTGCAACAATTTTAAATATTATGAGGGTAATTTGCAATAATTAAAAGTCCAAGGAACAACTTTCCAATTCAAATCCACTCGTTCAAAATCATCTGCAACAGCAGCACCACTACCTACCATGGTCATAAACTTGACAGATTCATTATACCGGTAAAAGCTGCTGTTATTTACCAGTTCGGTTCTAATTAGTCCAACACATATGTCTTCTTGCTGAACGTATAGCTGTTCTGATACTAACGATCAGCATAACAAAGAGAAAACTAATGTCATATATTTGATGAGCTCGAGAAGCTAACAATTACAACGATATTATCTCTATTAATTGAATACACATCTCTCACATTCTTCAGCTCAAGAGGCCGCCTTCTTTGTTCTTCTTCTTCTCCTGTTTGTTGTTCTTTTCTTTGCTTACTTGGATTCTCAGGGGTATGTTGAGGAAACTTCTTTAATGCAGATATTAAATCCTTGTGTTGATAGGGAAGGAAATATTTCAGATGACAAACTCTCTGGTTACGCACTTCATACATCAGCGTTGGATTGGTGGCATTCAACTCCTCCCACTATATAGCCTCTCTCATTGCTGAAGGTGCGCTCAGCTGATTAAATTATGCCTTTTCCTTTTCTTTTTTTTTGCATTATTATTATTATTGTTTAACTAAGAAATGTTTCTCTTCCCTGCTTGGTTCTAGATACCTTTCTGAAAATTTCCCTCTTTCTGGAGGATTTTTACAAAGAAAAAGAACATTCTGTTCATGCTTCGTGACGGAATCCTATGGTGGAGACATTACGAATCTGTTGATTGTTAGGATGAGTCACTTCTCATACAACTCCATAACTATCTTTTAACAGCATTGTATAGTTTAGTCATCAATTTTTCCAACAAACTGTCATTGTCTTTTTCTATGTATTTTCACTTTGTTCGCGGTAGCAATCTACTACATGGAACATATGATGAGAGATAACTGGTAAATAGACAAGAGATATAATTCTTTCAACTGTTAGGAAAATAAACCTTTTTTTCTGAATTATTTTCACTTAAACATTGGTGTGTCACTAAGTTGTGGTCATATGGATAACTCGTTTCGAAAACTCATTTGTTCCCTTCGGCATAGTTTAGTTTAGGAAAGCTTGGAATTTCTTAATAGATTTTTAAGTCTTCTTTTTATTGAATAGTTTTATCTGTTTGCATCTGGAGAATTCTCTAAAGGGTTCTGCATGAGAAATAGATATATTCTGCGTAGGTTCACTAATTTAAGCCACCTTCAAGTTCATCTGTTAACTCGGCAGGTTCATTTTTTTTCAATTTTTTATAGAGAATCTTGGCATGAATTTACAAAGTAACGAGTTAATACTATCTGAATTGTTTTACATTTTTGTGAAGGTAGCTTGATTTCCCTCTTCCCCCAATTTTGTTCCCTTTCTCTAATCTGGCAAAAAAACCCCAAAAGATGGATGCAACAATGACTATGAGAGTGACTACTATTGTCTCAATTAGTTTGAGTTCCATGGATCTCTCTATGTACGGCATTGTTACATTTTCACATATACTAATATGGCTTATGGTGAATGCAGTTAAAGGGTACCCAAAAAGCGTGCGAGCCTTGTTAAACATGTTCCAGGCTTGGCAGTGATCACATTTTCTTCAAGAGGGCGGTGACCGAATTGAAAAAAGAATGCTCCACTTGACACAAGATTAAGTTCTGATATGTGAAATGCAATCTCCTCCACAATGCTCTCTGAGGTGCATTGTCCTTACCTAAATCATCCCCAGATGGACAACTTCATTGTTTTTTTTCCATTAGACCGGTGGCCCTAAATCATAATTATTTCTATGGTGTGAAATTCGTTATTTTTTCTTCTTTGTAACAATGAATAGCCAATTGGTCTGCTGATGTGTGATAAACATTGAGAAAAGTTTGTGTATACACACGTCCAAGACAAGGAAAAGGAAAACAGAATGAGTAATGTTTATGCATTTTTATATTTTGACCATATGATTTTGCTTTAATTGCCTCTTTTTAATTTATGTTCAGGAGAGAAATGAAAGAGGCTTCCTGTCTAATAATGGTGGGATTTTGTGGACCGTTCGGCTTCTTGTCAAGTTTCTCTTCTCTTGGTGTTAGCTCCCTAATTTATTTATTTATTTTTTTTGAGGGGTTCCCTAAAAATTTCTTGTCATTGAAAGTCATGTGTACTGTGTAGTTAGTTCCTTTTAAGTTATGAGACTGCACTTGTTGAAGTCAGATTACATCATGATCAATTGAAGGAACAGGAAAAAGATGTAGCCATGAGCGGTAATACTTGGCCCGAGATAGGGTCCCGGCCTCTCACAAAAGGTGGGCCCCTTTAGGTGGGACCCTACGATGGGCTGAAAAGACTTATTCTGCATCCATATATTTTAAGAATCTCATTAGAAATAAACAAGTCTTTGGAACATTAATCATTACGATTCATAAACCCTTCGTAAGATACTCTTTTATAACCGACATGTCTCTTTATGTGACTGTTAAGGAATGAATGAATGTAAAAGAAAAGTTAGAACAGTGAATCTGATTATGAGTTTTATATGAGGGGGTTGGTGAAATATGTTTTTAGAATATCTCAAGACAAGCTTTTGATCGTTACATTTTAGCATTTAAGACCCTAAATTTGATAATCTTTGGCAATACATTCCACATTGATAGCGTTCGCTTGCAAATGATGAAAAGTTCTTGGTGTATTTGTGCAAATTACCCTAAGACATACATGTAATCATTTTTTTTTTAAATTTTGCGAAAATCTATATTCATGCTTGCACAAAACTAGTTTCTGTTTTTTTATTTTTTTTGGAAGAAAACTTGGACTACCAGCAAAATGAAGCGGCAGCATAATCCGGAAGTAAGGTTACAACTTACAAGCAAATATTCATTTGAGGAATTGGCGTATAACAATGGCTGACCCAACATATATTATAATAATAATAATAATAATAAGAAACAACGGAAAGTGTTAATGTGCAGTACAAAACGTTAGTTTTTTTTTAAACTAAATGCGTGGCATTTCATGCATGTAATTTAACAATAAATTGTATTGTTGTACCTTAAACTATTCTATTTTATATAATACATCTTAAACTTTTAATCTTGATACAATGCGCCTTGAACTTTGATATCATTAGAAATTGATGTCTGATAGCTACTTTTAATTTTCGTTAAATCCTTTTTTTAATGTGTTGAGCTTCAATTTTCTTCTTAAAATGATAAGCTCTATTTTTAAAAAAAACTTCCGTGTAAATTTCGCAACAAAAATTGTCCATGCATTTAACCGCTTGTTAGCGATTGGACCTAAATTATCAGTGATTTCAAAATGCACCAACACTTTTTAGCTATTAGACCTCAATTATCAATGATTTTAAAATCCAAGGTGCATTTTATCAAGATTGAAAGTTCAAGTTTCGTTACGCAAAAAAGGAATAGTTTGGGGTACAATAATACAATTTACTTGTACTTTAATGCCTTAACAGCAAATAAAGGTTAAGCCCTCAACAGTTACATTTAGCTCAGGAGATGAAAGATTGAAAAAGGGTCATTTGGACACAAAGAAAAGCAAAGAATAATAAGCCACCGCCAATACCTAAACAGTCCCAACAGAGAAAGTTTGGAATGTGAGAATGAAGAAATCCACAAGGAAAGCTACTTGCCTTTGCACCATCTTAATTAGCTTGATCAACTAAAATGGTTTTTTTTTTTTTAAATTTTTTTGAGTCCTATATATACAAACACATAGTTTTGCTTTCATGATCAAGACACAAATCATCACATCTCATTTTGATCAAGAATTTCATTAAGTCACAATGGCAAATGTTAGAGACGGCGTTACTCGACTGCCTAAACCGGCTGTTGAAGAGATTGTTCCTAATTCTGGTTGGACAGAGGACTCAAATGGCCATTATCTTCTGGTTGATCTTCCTGGTATTGATCCAAAATCTTCAACATATAACTATTAATCTACATGGTTTTGCAATATATTTTTAGTTATTTTCCTTGTAATCAATTCTTTATCTTAAGAAAAGCATAATTGTTCTGTTTTTATTTTCAGAGAAGTGAAATAACCATGATAGAAATTCTACATTTTCGACCGTTATGAACTTTTTTTTTTTTTTTTTTTTTTTTGGGGAATAGGCCTATAGCCTTAACAAGATCCTTACCTCTAGAAAAAAAAAAAAAAAAAATCCCATATTTGGGGACTAAATTTTGGAAGCAAACTCGACCTATAAACTCTTAAAACATTCGACAATTACTCAATTGAGAAACCAGGTTTTGACGTCTTATATGATTGTTTTTATTTCCCCCTTTTAAGGTTTCAAGAAAACCCAGGTGAAAGTGCAAATTTTAAACTCTGGACTTATAAAGGTCAACGGAGAAAGGCCAGTCAATGAGAACAAACACATTCGATTCGAGCAGAATTTCACGGTTCCAGAGAACTCAGACTCAGAAGGCATCACGGCAAAATTTGATGGTGAAATCCTCTACATAACTGTTCCAAAGCACAAGGCGCAAGAAGAAAAGAAAGAACCTGAACCTGCTGGCCTAAAAGATCAAGGTGTCGTTCCAAAGCACGAGACGGAAGAGAAGAAAGAACCTGAACCTACTGGCACAAAGGATCAAGCTGTTGCTTCAAAGCACGAGACGAAAGAGAAGAAAGAACCTGAACCTGCTGGCACAAAGGATCAAGCTGTTGCTTCAAAGCACGAGACGAAAGAGAAGAAAGAACCTCAACCTGCGGACATGAAGGATCAAGGCGTGAATGGTACCACAAAAGAGAACAAACACACAAAACCGAATGACAACAAAACGGAAACGAAAGACGACAACGGCCAGCAGGTCTGCAGAAGCAAGAAGAAAGAAGGAATACAAAAAAATGCCCCCATGAGTTTCTCTGAAGATACTGTGGGAAGATGGGAAGGTGAGCCTAGTTATCTAAGAGGTGGAATGAAGATGTTGAAGGATAACAAAGGGGTTGTTGTGACAGCCATGTTAGCATTTGCATTAGGGATAATCATATATCAAAAATTCAAGGCTAATGAAGAGTGAAAAGAAAGCCCTTTATTATCAATATGTTATGTAACTTGTAACACAATAGTATTTGCATGAATATTTTCCTTACATAAAGGATAAAGCTTAATGTGTAATATTTTCATGCATGCTAACAGATGTGTTAATTGCTTAAATTGCTCCAACAGCAGTAAGCATGAAATCTTGAAGAAACTCTACATTGAACAAAATGGTTTTTAGCAACCACTTTTCGCATTGCTAAAACATGTGAAGTCGTCGGTGAAAAACTTTCGGATAAGTCGTTTCTAGAAATTTTACCGCTATAAATATATTAGCGAAAGCCTAAAAGCATATAGCAATAAATTACATGTCCTCACTAAATGTTGTGTCAAAGTCATCGCTATATTTATATGAATATAATATTTTGATTTAGATTTAGATAACTATTTTTTTTTAATACAAGTACTATTATGCATCATCAATATCTTGAAATAAAACAAATAAAAACATGACATCTCGACATCAGTCTCACAAAACTGTCATCCATACCTAAAATCACAATCATAGCCTAAAATCCTCAAATATAAAAATAATCATCAACACACCTAAAATCATATAGTCAACATTATCAATAAAATCAAATTAACACGTACAAATTTAAAACATTAAACCTACTCAACAAAACCTAAAACAATGTGTGCTTGTGTAAGCAAATTCATACCAAAAACGGGCAACTTCAACTAAATGGTTCAACACCTTTTTATAGAATTTGGCCTTTTTTGCATGAAAATTTCCTAGCATTTGGCCCCACATGCGACTACTTTTAATGACAACATGACACACTTTTAGCAATAACATAATCATGTTATCACTTGGGGCCTTGATTGTTGTAGCTGAACGTTTGGTTTGTTATAATTAATTCAAGAAACCCTCATAAGGGAAATTTAGACATATAACAAAGTCACACTAGTCATGCTAAAATATAACAAAAATTTTATTTTATTATTCCTAAAATATTTTTAAAAAGTTGCTATATTTCAACTACACTCTAATTAATACTCGTGATTTTTACATTAAAAACAAGGTTGCACTCATAAATGCCCGCACAATATAAACTTCTGGTTTTCCTCCGCCCATATAGCCCATAATTCAATTGAGGAATTGGCCGTCGGCAAGTGCTCACAAACCGGATTAATTTCATTTTTAGTCTAGAATTATAATCCAATTTTATTTTGGTCATTAATGTTTTAAAATGTCTTAGAATTAGTCCTCGAACTACTAATATGGTGTTTAGAATTTCGAATTTAACCCATTTGTTACAACTGTGAAAACAGTGTAAAGCTCTTAACGACTACAGTAAAAACAATAAAAAGTTGCTATAATATAAAACTCACATGCTATAGTTTTTAAACTTTAAATTTCAATTACAACTAAAGTTTTAAACAGCCTTTTAAGTGGTCCCAAACACCCAAACTCGTCATTCTGTCAATCCAATTGATAAAATCTAGATGGAAATAAGCACCGATTTCTTCTGCATCGTTGTGTCCTAATATATAACCTTACAAAATTAAGCTCTATTATACCACACATGGTCCTCTTATGTACTTTTACGTTGAACCTTTAAAGTCGGATAGATAGAAGGATTAATTTGGGATAATTTTATATATTGGTGATTTATTATGGGATGTATGTAAACTGCTAGAATAGATTTATCCTGTACTTCAGAGGTTAAAAATCCAATTAACTCAAATGCTCTTAGAGTTAATTACATAATTATGCCTTAAAGTTTTAATTATTTATCAATTTATCCCTCTATTCTTAGAAACTCTAAATATATCCTTCAAATTTAAAAAAATTGTTTCAATCTTATCCCTTACAAGCTTTTTTATAGAAAAACATAAAGATAAAACAAAAATACCCTGAATTAGGCTGAATTTTATTTTTGAAATATATTTTTCTTCTTAAAAATTTTTTTAAAATATTTTAACATAAAAAAGTCATAAAAATTAAGATCTTTCTTTGAAAGTTGATCTTTTCTTTCAGAATTTTTTATGATTTTAAATCTATAAAATATTTTCACAATTGTTTAAAGTAATTAAGTTGTTTTGCTCAATTTTTCTACCTAAGGGATAAAATGAAACAAGTTTTCTAAATTCAAAAGATATTTCTGTAGTTTTTAAAATAAAAGATAGATTGAGAAATAGTTAAAACTACGAAGTATTAAATATAATTAACCCAATGTTCTGAACTAAATGCGTGGCATTTCATGCATGTAACTTAGTGCACTAACACAAATAGGAAGTTTAGGAAAAATGTTTAGAGATATCACTGGTGCTAAGCATTACAACTAATAAAAAGAGTCTCACTTGCAGATACACATGTTGTAAGATTAATGTGTGATGCTCAATACCGTTGATGCTCTATAGCATTATATATGTGTAGGCCTCAATAGTTACAATTAGCTCTCCAAATGAAAAATTGAAGAGGGCCATTTGGACAAAAAGAAAGCAAAGCATAATAAGCCATCTCCCAAGGTGGGGTGATCCCACCAGAGGGAAAAGTTAAGAATAAAAGAATCCAATAATCCAAGGAAAGCTATTTGACTATGTACCCTATTAACTAACATGAAAAGCTAGACAGATTTTTTCTGTGCTATATATATCTAAACACTTGGTTTGTTTCCAACTTTCCATGATCAAGATACAACCATCACATCTCACCTTAATAAAAAATTTCATTAATATCAATGGCAAATGATCCGCGTTACCCGGTTGTTGAGGAGATTGTACCTACTTTTGCTTGGAACGAGGACTCAAATGGCCATTATCTTCTAATTGATCTTCCTGGTATCGATCCAAAATCTTCATTATCACTATAATACATGGTTTTCGATAGATTTTTGTTTTTCTCTTTCGATAGATTTTTGTTTTTCTCTTTTATACCATGCACTTTATACCATGTACTTTAAGTTATAAAAAGGGTCATATCTTATATTTTAAATTGTATCACATTTATACTTTTACATTTTAAATTCATGTTAAATTTACCTTTTTAATCAAATATTAGTTTTGACTAAAAAAAACCTGAATCTCACATGTTAAAATTTCTTTTTTCTAATTTTCTTATTCTTATTTTTTTTCCTCTAAGGGCATTTAGATCTTTTTTGGTAAAAATGGATCATTGATAAAGAAAATATAAGAATTCAATATAAATTCAAAATCTAAATGGACATATAAATGTGATAGACTCTGAAACGAAAGGTTTGATTTTTTTATAGAGAAAATTATATATTATGCTGCATACTTAAAAAAATATGTTTATATATGTCACATTTAAAAAAATTACATCATTACTAATCATATTACATGTTTAAGTTATGTCACACTTAAACATGTATAGTACTAATAAAAAGTAAATTTTAAAAGACAACATTTATGAAAGGTCTCCTTTTTTTTAAGCTCAAAATGCATGGTATATATATATATATATATAAAAGGCCCTTTGCAATATCTTGGCTATTTTCCTTGTAAATATTGTTTTTTGTTCCTTTGACATGGTTTTTTTTTTCTTGATCTTCTCCAAGGTTGATAATTTTATTTACCAAAAAAGGTTTTTGGCACATTTTTCCCTACACTTTTTTTATTTTTGCAATGTGGTTTTTAAACTTTTTGTGGCAATTGAGTCCTTAAACTTAATAAAGTATGGCAATTAAGTCTTAATCTCTTCAAAATTAGGATGAAAAACGACCATGTGAGATACACGTGACCATTTACAACACCTATGCATCTTATTTGCTTCTAATGAGAGTCAAATTGTCCAAATTGATTCCCAAAAAAGAAGAAAAAACAAAAGAATTAAAATATATCAATGTTAATGATTTTGTTAGATTATATCTATATTTTAATCCTTGTAGTGCTCAAAATTTGCGCCTTTCCTTCTAAATGGTCATGTATATCTCATGTGATTGTTTTCCATCTTAATTTTGATAATATTTGTTATTAGCAACTTAATTGCTACACTTACTTAAGTTTAGGGAGCCAATTGCTATGGAAAAAATTTTAAGGATTGCATTGCAAAAAAGCCAAAAATTTAAGGGATAAATATGCTAAAAACCCTTAAAAAAGTTTAATGGACATTTTCTATAGCTTTAAAAAAGTGAAGAAACCAAGGATATAGATTCTTAATCCTCAATTAAAACTTTTTTTCCATAAATTTACCACATATCAAGAAAATGTTACATCGGCATATTTCTAGGGAAAAAAAATTCCATACACACTAGGAACTAAATTCGAGAACCGAAGTACCCATCCTACTAGCTCAACATTCTAGAATTATTCAATTGAGAAATTAGGCTTTGACATTGTTTTATGATCTTTTTTTTGTTTGAAGATTTCAAGAAGGACCGGCTGAGACTGCAATATTTTAAATCTGGATATATAAAGGTCAACGGAGAAAGGTTAGTGAACGAGAGCAAACATGTTCGATACGAGCAGAAATTCAGGGTTCCAGAAAACTCAGACTCATATGGAATCAGAGCAAAATTTAATGGTAAAATTCTCCATATAACTATTCCAAAGCACAAAGTGGAAGAGAAGAAAGAACATGTAAAGGATCAAGAAAAGGCGGGAGAGAAGAAAGAGCCTGAATCTAAACATGAGGCAAAAGACAAGAAAGAACCTGAACCTACTGGCATAAAGGATCAAGATATTGTAAAGGATGAAGAAAAGGCGCGAGAGAAGAAAGAGCCTGAACTTGAACATGAGGCAAAAGAGGAGAAAGAACCTGAACCTACTAGCATAAAGGATCAAGGTGCTGTGAAGGATCAAGAAAAGGTGGGAGAGAAGAAAGAGCCTAAAGCTAAATGTGAGGAAAAAGAGGAGAAAGAACCTGAACCTACTGGCATAAAGGATCAAGGTGTTGTGAAGGATCAAGAAAAGATGGAAGAGAAGAAAGAGCCTGAACCTGAACATGAGGCAAAAGAGGAGAAAGAACCTGTACCTACTGGCATAAAGGATCAAGGTGTTATGAAGGATGAAGAAAAGGCGGGAGAGAAGAAAGAGCCTAAACCTAAACATGAGGCAAAAGAGGAGAAAGAACCTGAACTTACTGGCATAAAGGATCAAGGTGTTGTAAAGGATGCAGAAAAGGTGAGAGAGAAAAAAGAGCCTGAATCTGAACATGAGGCAAAAGAAGAGAAAGAACTTGAACCTACTGATATAAGGGATCAAGGTGTTGTGAAGGATGAAGAAAAGGCAAGAGAGAAGAAAGGGCTTGAACTTGAACGTGAGGAAAGAGAAGAGAAAGAGCCTGTATCTACTGGCTTAAAAGATCAAGGTGTTATAAAAGATCAAGAAAAGGCAGAAGAAAAGGAGCATGAACCTGAAGATAAGGCAAAAGAGGAGAAAGAACCTAAACCTACTAGTATAAAGGATCAAGATGTCGTAAAGGATCAAGAAAAGGCGGGAGGAAAGAAAGAGCCTGAACCTGAACATGAGGAAAGAGAGGAGAAAGAACCTGAACCTACTGACATACAAGATCAAGGTGTTGTGAAGGATGAAGAAAAGGTGAAAGAGAAGAAAGAGCCTGAACCTAAACATGAAGCAAAAGTGGAGAAAGAACCTGAACCTACTAGCATAAAAGATCAAGGTGTGGTAACGGATGAAGAAAAGGCAGGAGAGAAGAAAGAGCCTAAACCTGAACGTGAGGAAGAAGAGGAGAAAGGACCTGAACCTACTGGCATAAAGGATCAAGGTGTTATGAAGGATCAAGAAAAGGCAGAAGAGAAGAAAGAGCCTAAACCTGAACACGAGGCAAAAAAGGAGAAAGAACTTGAACCTACTGGCACAAAGGATCAAGGTATTGTGAAGGATGAAGAAAAAGCAGGAGAGAAGAAAGAGCCTGAACCTGAACATGAGGCAAAGGAGGATAAAGAACCCGAACCTACTAGTATAAAGTATCAAGGTGTTGTGAAGGATGAAGAAAAGGCGGGAGAAAAGAAAGAGCTTGAACTTGAACATGAGGAAAAAGAGGAGAAAGAACCTGAACCTACTGGCATAAAAGATCAAGGTGTTGTGAATGATCAAAAAAAGGTGGAAGAGAAGAAAGAACCTAAGCCTAAACATGAGACAAAAGAGGAGAAAGAACCTGAACCTATTGGTATAAAGGATCAAGGTGTTGTGAAGGATCAAGAAAAGACGGGAGAGAAGAAAGAGCTTGAACATGAACGTGAGAAAAGAGAGGAGAAAGAACTTGAACCTATTGGCATAAAGGATCAAGAAAAGGGGGAAGAGAAGAAAGAGCCTAAACCTAAACATGAGGCAAAAGAGGAGAAAGAACTTGAACCTACTGGCATAAATGATCAAGGTGTTCTTCCAAAACATGAGGCAGAAGAGAAGAAAGAACCCAAACCTACTAGCATAAAGGATCCTACTAGCATAAAGGATCAAGATGTTGTTCCAAAGCACGAGCTAGAAGAAAAGAAAGAACCTGAATCTCAACTAGCTAGCATAAAAGATCAAGGAGTTGTTCCACAACATGAGACAGAAGAAAAGAAAGAACCTGAACCTGAACCTATTGGCTTAAAGGATCAAGATGTTGTTCTAAAGCACAAGGTGGAAGAGAAGAAAGAGCTCAAACTTGTTGGTCTAAAGGATCAATATGCTATTCCAAAACACGAGGCAAAAGACAAGCAAGAACCTGGACCTATCGGTGTAAAGGATCAAGGTGTTATTCCACAGCATGAGGTGGAAGAGAAGAAAGAACATGAACCTTCTAGCACAAAGGATCAAGGCCATGTTCCTAAGAGCAATGCAGAAGAGAAGAAAGATTCTGAGCTTGCTGGCATAGAAGTCCAAGGTGTTGTTCCAAAGCATGAGGAGAAAGAGAAGAAAAAACTTGCACCTGTTGTCATAGAAGCTCAAGGTGTTGTTCCAAAGCACAAGGTGAAAGAAAAGAAAAAACCTAAACCTACTGTCATAGAAATTCAAGGTGTTGTTCCAATGCACGAGGCGAAAGAGAAGAAAGAACCTAAACCTGCTGTCATAAAAGTTCAAGGTGTTGTTCCAAAGTATGAGGCAAAAGAGAAGAAAAAACCTGAACCTGCTGTCATAGAAATTCAAGGTGTTGTTCCAAAGTAAAAGGCAAAAGAGAAGAAAGAGCCTGAACCTACTGTCATAGAGGTTCAAAGTATTGCTCCAAAGCATGAGGCAGAAAAGAAAAAAGAACCCAAACCTGCCAGCATAGAGGTTCAGGGTCTTGTTCCAAAGCACGCGGCAAAAGAGAGGAAAGAACCCAAACCTATTGACAAAGAGGTTCAAGGTGTTATTCCCAAGCATGAGGCAGAAGAGAAGAAAAAAGCTAAACCTACTGGCATAAAGGTTCAAGGTGTTATTCTAGAGCACGAGGCGAAAGAGAAGAAAGAACCCGAACCTGCTGGCATAGTGTTTCAAGGTGTGAGAAGATTGGAAGGCGAGCCCGGCTATCTAAGAAGTGCAATGGAAATGTTGAGCAAAAACAAAGGGATTGTTGTGACAGCCATCTTAACGTTCTCGTTAGGGACGTTCGCATTTATGAAAATTCGACGTCGTGAAAAGAAGGCTCTCTAATCTGTGTATTGTTGCTTGTAGCTTCTTCTGTCATCATGTTATGTAACTTATATGATAATCCTGAAATGAACATTTTCCTAAAATAAAAGAATAAAGTTCATATGTACGATTGAACGGATATTTTAATTTCGTGAAACATTCAAAACTGCAGTAAGCATGAAATCTTCTAGAAACTCTTTTAGCATCTTATAATTAACTTTGGTTTATTACAACTGATCTAAGGAAGCACTCTTTGGTCTTCTGCAATAAAAAATGGTGGCACTAATAAAAGCCTACACGCAAACTTACGGTTTGCCTCCAGCCCATAAGCCTAACAAGTGTGGTTACAAGCAATTATTCAATTGAGGAATTGGCATCTGGGGTTAACCGCATATGGTCAGTCGGATTGAGAGGACTAATTTGGAAAAATATTTGTAGATCGAGAACCTGCTCCAAGACGTTTTAAAAGTCGGGGCTTAAAATGAGCGTTATTTCGTGCATGTAATTTAATACATTCACAGAAAATGAAGGTTTTGGACTTAATAGTTAGAATTAGCTCTGCGTATGAAAGATTGAAAAGGGTCTTTTGGACACAAAGAAAGCCCCTCCAAATGGGAGTTTAAAAATTCCACCACTGGCCACCAGAGAAAGTTTAGAATAAAAGAATGCACAAATCCCAAGAGGAAAGCTATTTCGACTTTGTTCCATCCTAATTAAAATAATCAGCTAGAAAGAATGGTTTTTTGATCAGTCCTATATATATATATATATAACACAATTTTTTAAGGTTTCGAGAAGCACCAGATCATAGGCACAATTTTTTGGCGCTGGATTTACAAAGTTCAAGGGAAGAAGGCTGGTGAAAGAGAACAAATCTGTTCAATTCGAGCGTTTTTTCAATGTTCCAGAAAACTCAGACGTAGATAGCATCAAAGCAGAATTTGATGATAAGATTCTTTACATAATTACTTGTCCAAAGCACAAGGTGGAAGAACCTTAACGTGCTGATGGCATTAAGTGTGGGGTTGTTAGAGTATGGTGGCCCGAATTCAGTTTGATCGGACCCGAAAAACTCGCTGTGTGACAATTGTGGTGAAAAATAAAAGTAAGATTTTTTATGAGATTTGTGGTGGTTACGGACTGTTGTTGTTGGGCCGTTTAGTTTATATTTTTTGGCCCATAGGGCTTGGCTTATACCTAGCGAATTTTGAGCCTTCTTAGCGCTTACATTGTAATCTTCACGAGTTTAGAGATTTTCTTTTCCTCTGTCCGTGGTTTTTCTCGTTTTGGGTTTCCATATAAATTCTCTGCGAGTTTTTTATCTTTATTTCTATAGTATTAATTTCGCAACAGGGGTATTGCGCCAAAAGACGGCATTGAAGAGAAGGAGGTAGAGAGCTTCAAGGTGTGAATGTAACCACAGAAGAGAATATACCGAAAAACCGAACGATATCGAAGCAAAAAAGAAAGACAACAACGTGCTTGGCAACGGCCAACAGATTTGTGAAAGCAAGAAGGAAGAAAGAAGCCACATAAAAGCACCTTTAAGCTTCTTTGAAGATATTGTGAGGAGACCGGAAGGTGAGCCTAGTTATCGAAGCAGCGCAATGGACTATTACAATGATAACGTGCGTTACAAAACTTTCTGACGTAATTTCTATTTTAGTTGCTAAATTATAACTAGATTTCATTTTGGCCCTTAATTTTTAAAATATTTCAAAATCAGTCGTCGAACAACTAAGCTGTCTTAAACTAGTTTTTTCATACGACTATTAAAATCTCGACAGAAAAGACATAACCACCTTCTTTGTAGTTGTGCCTTAACATCCGCTAAATCGCATATGGTCAGCAGATCGACAGAAGGATTAATTTGAAAAAATTTCATAGATAGGGAAGTTGTTCTAGGATGTTTTAAAAGTCAGTAGTCAAAATGAGATTTATCTTGTAGGATTAAGTTAAAACTTTTTTTACTTGAATGAGTGCAATTTCGTGCATGTAATTTCAAGCATTAACAGGAGTAAAGGTTTAGGACTAAATAGTTAAAATTAGCTCTGCATATGGAAGATTGAAAAGGATCTTTTGGACACAAAGAAAGCAAAGAATAATAAGCCACCTCCAAAATGCAGTTTAAAAATCTCATCACTGGCCACCAGGGAAAGTTTAGAATAAAAGAATTCAGAAATCCACAAGGAAAGCTATTTTTACTTTGTTCCATCCTAACTTGAATGTCAGTCCCATGTATATATAAGATCTAAACACACGGTTTGTTTCCATGATCAAGACACAAGCCATCACGTCTAAGCTTAACCAAAAATTTAATTGAGATCAATGGCAAATTTTCCGCGTAACGAGGGCATTAAATATTCTGCTCTTGGTTCTGGTTGGACAGAGGACTCAAATAGCCGTCATCTTCTAATTGATCTTACTGGTACTGATCCAAGAATCTTCACTGCATAACTATAAGGTTTTGCAACATCTAATTAGTTATTTTTCTTGCAAATGTTATTGTTTGTTCACTTGATATGGTTTACTTTCTCCTCCATGAAAAGCATAATGGATCTTATTATATTTTAAAAGAAAAGTGAAGAAACTAAGATGGTTCTTAATTCTCAGTGATGGTAATGGCCTAAAACCATATATGATGAAAATGTTTCATTGGCATATCTCTAGAAAAAGTCCCATATGTACTGAAATAAAGTTTGGAAACCAAATACTCAATTTACAAACTCGTAAAACATTCTACATGCTACTCAATTGAGAAATGTAATATGATTTTACATTCGGTGTGATTGTCTATATATTTTTTAAAAGGTTTCGAGAAGGACCAGATCAAAGTAGAACATTTTGAATATGGACGTTTAAAGGTCAGCGGAAAAAGGCTGGAAAATGAGAACAAATATGTTCAATTCGAGAAGATTTTCAAAGTTCCAGAAAACTCAGACTTAGGTGCCATCCAAGCAAAATTTGATGGTAATATTCTCATCATAACTGTTCCGAAGCACAGGGTGGAAGAGAAAGAACCTGAACCTGCTAGCTCAAAGAGCGACGCAGAAGGAAGGACAGAGCCTGAACCAGAAGGCGTAAAGGATCAAGATGTTGTCCCAAAACATGAGGCGGAAGAGAAAGAACCTGAACCTGCTAGCTCAAAGAGCAACGCAGAAGGGAGGACAGAGCCTGAACCAGAAGGTGTAAAGGATCAAGATGTTGTTCCAAACCATGAGGTGGAAGCAAGGACAGAGCCTGAACCAGATAGTGTAAAGGATGCAGAAGCGAGGACAAAGCCTGAACCAGATGATGCAGAAGCGAGGACAAAGCTTGAACCAGATAGCATAAAGGATAAAGGTGCTGTTCCAAAACATGAGGCGGAAGAGGAGAAAGAACTCGAACCTGTTGGCGTAAAGGATGAAGGTGTTCCGAAACATAAGGAGGGAGAGGAGAAAGAATCCAAACCTAATGGCATAAAGTATCCAAGTGTTGTTCCAAAGAACGGGGCTGAAGAGAAGAAAGTATCTGAATCCGTCGGCGTAAAGACTCAAGTTGTGAATGGTAACACAAAAGAGGATATACCCGAAATACCGAATGACAATGACAAGTTAAAGAAAGGCGACAATGACAAGAAAGAAGATGAGCCTGGTTATTTGAGTAGTGTAGTGGAAACGTTGAGCAAAAACAAAGGAATTATTGCGATGACAGCCATCATATCATTCTCATTAGGGATGTTCACATCTATGAAAATTCGAGGTCGCGAAAAGAAGGCTCCCTAATCCGTGTATTGTTGCTTGTAGCCTCTTCTACATCATGTTATGTAACTTATGCCACTTAATTAAACAATAATACTAGCATGAACATGTAGGAAAAAATGGTTAATAACCATTTTGAGGCCTAATTTTTATTAGTGAGACTCACTTTGTACCAGTGACGGGTCTTGGCGGATTTGCATTCTCTGTCATGAGGAGATCGAAATCATATATTTATATGCTCAAATGGTGATTAGGTAAATAAGAAATTGATACTCAAAATGTGCCTATTGATATTTAGATTTTGTTGGAAAAAACCTAAATGTGGAGTCTCACGTTAGTTAGGCATTAAAGCTTGATATGGTTTTTAATAGGTTGCACTTTTGTGCTTGAGTAAGATGTTGTAATCTAAGAGGCTAGATACTCTTAATGTGGGGTAAATTTTTGTTTGATTTAAGATTATATATGATACTTAGAGGCTAATATAAATGTTCTTTTCACTTTAAATGAACTTGCATGATACCAAAATCTTGTATATTTTATCTTTAAAGTACCTGCTGAAAAAGCTAGAAAAAGATGGAGGAAAAGTGGAAAACTATCGTAATTCAAGTTGGTTCTTTAAGAGTTATGAATAAGCTAATGAATTTATTCTTTTAATGAGGATAACAAGCATTATTTTCTTGAAAAACATGCTTCAAAGTTTAGAGAATGAATATAGAGAAGTATTATAGTTCAAGGGTACGGCATGTATGTTTCAAAATTTGAAGGACATTTTGACACAAGTGATATAGTTTAAAGAAAATTTGTAAAATTTGTCCCATTTTCAAAACATAGAAGTATCAACTCAATTAAATACTTAGCTACAAATGGTACTAGAGTGATATTTTTCTTATGATGAAAGACCTAGCACAAAATAATTTGTGAAGAAAAAAACAAAGTCTACCTTGAATTAGAAAAAGAGTGTTTGGGATTTTGGTTTGAACCCAAAACTTTTAGTTCAAAGACTTTAGTATGTAAGAGTTTTACACTCGATCTAGTTTTTGCATTAAGTATTATTGCATGTTAGACTTTTACATTATTCTTGGATTAAAACAATTGGTTTGAGCCAATGTGCCAAATACAATATAAAACTTTTCCTTGGCCTTTTTTTTTTTTTTTTTCTAATTAAGGTCACATGATAATCCTACTTAAGGCATTTTTCTAAAGGGAGCTCATATAGTAACATAAGCAATTTTATCCTATTGATAGGTACTTCTGTTTTAGCCATTATGATGAACTTTTCAATAGTATGTTTTATAAGTATCAAAATCATACATTTGCAATGCATGACACATAACTACTTCCACTTATAAATCATACTATTAGTTAAAGTAATAATTTTACCCATAGGGCAAAATTCATGTCCTATAATAGATTTTGTCTTTTCATAGTAGGAAAAAGACAACTTTCTTATCTTTTTTTTGTTGATTTAGGATGGGGGTTTGAACTGTACAATAGAATTATCAAGCGACGGATGTTAGGATTTGTATTCAGTAGGAGCACAAATAGGGGCATAATTTATAAACTAAAAAAATCCCTCTTCTCTAATTAGTAATAATATTTTTATTGAGTATGATGCATGTGTTTGATAACATGGTATATATAACAAAAAATTTAAGTGTTTGATAACATGGAATATGTAACATAAAATTTAAACATAAACATCAAAACTAAACAACGTAAGATGAACATACTATATTATATAAACTCAAATAAGAAATAATGAGGATTTCATTTCCAGTAAAAAACAATCAACCCCAAAACAGAGTCCCTGAAAAAAAGCCCACAACTTTAAAGAAGATGTTTTACCATTTCATCGGGCACAGTGTACATCCTTTACTGGAATTACATTTACTGAAAAAAAAAAAAAAAATCTTTAAAGAAGGGTGCTTCAAGAGAATTTTATCAGAAAGGAAAAAAGTAGCTTCAAGAGAAGCTTCACACATTAGTGATTAACAACCCAAAGTCCAAATTATCCAAATTGAACATAGATATAGAAAGTGCTTGGAATATCACATGTAACCAAATCTACATAATCCCATATATGGTTTGAATGAAGATGATAAATTTATTAAATTAGTGAAGCATATCTTACAACTACTACACCAATTATTCTTATTGGTCATCAGCAAGAATGAATGGAAAACAACCTTCATTGACCAATTCCTGAATATTTCAATCTTAATACCATGATTCAATGTGATATTGAATCTCATTCACATTCTTTTTCACAAACCCCTCTAATCTGATCATATTTAACTTAGGGAAGAGATAGTTCAAGACTTGTGTAGGCTTGAGAAATGGTAAAATCCTACTTGCTAAGAATGAAGAAAGTGGAAAGAAAGTAAAAAAATTCTTTGATAGTGATTTCCCCATTTTGCTAAATATTCTTTTGTATGTTAACTAGCTATCGCATTCGATCCCTCATCCACAAATGACCCACAAAAATGTTCCAAAGTAAAACAAAGCAAAGCATCAATTCAAAGGTAACTTTGCCTAATAGGGATCAGATTCCACAAAGCAAATTTATCCACCACATCAGCCCAAAAAAAAAAAAGGAAAAAAATGGCATAAGACCACCTAAAGATGACGCGGGAAGCAGAAGCTTCTTTCAGATGCGTGCCAAAAGTTTTGTTGCACTATCATCCTAAAGTCCCATGTATTCAAAATTCTTGTGTGCAAAGAGTAATTTTCCCCTTTGTAATGTTTTAAAGAGTGCCTAATCACTTTTGTGAATGAAACTCAACTTTTGTTTTCAGATGTGGTTTAGAATGTTGGACTATAACAAGAGATCAGGAACATAAATGAAAGAATTTTTTTTTTCTTGTCTTTGCTAATACATGGAAGGAAACAAACATATTTTCCTTTTTCCTTGACCCTTTTCTTCCCAAATGTAAAAATGGAAAGATATTTAGGTGATTTTGAAGAAGAATTGGAACCACGAAGTTTAAACTGCATCCTGATAGCATGCGCTTCACACTATAACATACTTTTGTTATAAACTGTAACATGTGAGAGTTTTAAACTGTTTACGGTTAAAACCACCCTCCCAAACAAGCTAATTATGTATAGACATGTAAAAGGCAAGAACAATGAAATGAAATGGCCATATTAATATGTGGTTAAAATTGATAGATTTCTTTCACTAGACGAGGAGCTCCCTAAACACAGAAATCCTAGATAGCTAAATCGAGAAAGGGTAGATAGCCAACTTGGGTTTTGAGTTCTGTTGTTAAAGTGGTGGGGATATATGGAGAAGAATAAGGGAACTCAATAGGAAAATAAAGCCGATGCTTTGTCGTTGAACTTTATTCAAAATGAGGGGGCTTTTTGACAAAAAGTCGAGGGCCAGGGTTAGGAGGTGGAATCATGTACCTTATTGCAGAGGCATCTCAGCTATGTTGCAGGACCATTTGAGTTAGCAGTGTAATTTTGTCAAAAAAAAAAAAGAGAGAGAGAGAGAGAGAGCGAGAGATAGAGACAGAGAGAGTGAGTAAGCAGTGTAGTTTGTCAAAAGCTACCTAATGTGTCCATATTGGCTTGGCCCCTACCAATAATAAGCCAATGTTTGATAACAAATAAAATAAAGTTACTAACCTATATAAAAAGTAAAAAATTATTACAGTGTAAAATTTTTATGTGTTGTAATTTTAAATTAATATTTTTAATTTTAAATGTTCTTTTAAAGATAAATTCTTTTGATCCCACCCTAAAAAGACGGTTCATGACCTCAGTCAATTTTTTTGTTTTTAATAAGGGTGTTTGGTTAGTGGTGGAAACCATTGATGAGAAATATTTTTACTGTAGCATACGAGAGCTATTTTTTTGTATCTTTACTGTAGTATGTGAAAATTTTATACTATTTATAATCAAATTTGTGGTAAGAATCACCCTTAGTCAAACAAGAAGAATGTGTATTACCGTGTGGCAGAGCCACATGCTCTTGAGTTGTGGTAAAAATTTGATCTTTATTTCATAAATTTTACAAGAAAAATTATGATTGTCCACCGTAAATTATTGGAATATATAACTATTTTCTCTATATAATGAAATACCATCTCTCTCTTGTTTTTTTCAATGGTCCTCCACTCAAGAAAAAATTCTGCTCCCCCGTACCATTATCATTAGGGCTTTAACTAAGAATAGTATTAAAAATCCTGAAAGAAATTTATCTACTTGTGTTGTTATTATCTCTTGAATCAAACTTTAGCTCAAGCCTGAATTTTAATTTACATAGAAGATGGATGTCAAAAACTTAATGATATATCTCTAGCTCCTTTTATTATTTTTGGGGCCTGAGACACAAATATATTTAACTTTTTGTCAGATGTATCATTCAGTCTCTTGTGCTTACTATTATCTTCTTCTTTTTTCACTTTTTAAATTTAATTCATGGTCTCTTGCATATTTTTGTTAAATTTCAAAAATATCCAAGACGGTTCCATCAAGTATTAGAGATGTATAAAATGTTTGACATGATGGTTGAAACTATTGATTAAAACTGTAAATGTTATATTATATGATAGTTTTATATTGTAGTAATTTTTTTTTTTGCTTTTAAGTTCTATATTGTTTTTAATAAAAAAGTTGATTGAAATCAATTAATATCAAACTGGCTAGCTAGCAAACCACAAGGATAACGTTTTTGTTGGATTACTGCAAGATGGCTTGTAAAACAAGCATATTAAAGATCATTTGAAGGACATTTCGTACCTTTAACAAATAACCAAGGAAATCTGAACTAAGCTTTTGTAACAAAGAAAAAAAAAAAAAAAGGAAGACAAAAATTATATTGAATCGGCTTATGACTCAACCGACCCATGCATGGAATTTTCAATAATATTATTTAAATTCTAATCTAATAGATCTTATAGTGAATAAAGTAAATAGTGAAGTGACTCAAGTCTTATGCATGTGTCAGTTACTTAAAGGAAGTAAATTATTCTTTTTAAATTTTCTATTAAAATAAAAAAAGGAAAAAAAAAAACCAAAAGGACTCATGAGGTGTGGATAACGAACCCATAAAGGCGGGAAACCAAAAATATTAATAAAAAAGGAAAAAAAAAAGTGTATCAAAACCTTCGCGAGAGAGAATGGAATCTAATCTCTCCCCCGTTGCCTCAGCAACTAAAATTAAAAAAAAAAAAAAAAACAAAACAAAACAATTTTATTCTTTGCCTGAACAAAAATGAAGAAAATAGACAACGAAAAAATTAAGGCAATTTTTATTAAAAAAAGCCAAATTTAACAATAAAGCAGGAAAGTTTTAATCATGAGATTAATTTTTTAACAATTAACTCTTCGATTAAAAGTAATTTTGTCATGCGTTATAAATTATTAATACAAATAATTACAGATCACGTCGTAAAAATTGTAATTCGACGGCTAAGGTTTTACGGCCAAAGTAAAATTGTCTTTTTTTACCTAAAGAATTTTTAAAAATTAAATAATAAAAAATAAAAATAAATAAATGAGAAACACAATTTCAAAAAAGCCAAAAAAAATCAAATCACACACCTCAAAAGCAAATCCCATTCCCCGAAAACAGACCTTCCTTCCTTACTTTCTTCTCTCCGCTATCAACGCAAAGCGTGTGCTCTCTTCTCTAGACCATTTTTCGTTTTTCAAACCCAACAAAACTACTAATTAAAGAACAAAAACGACGATGAGAGGATGAATACGGCGCCGTCTCAGCCCAATAATCCTCCTCCTCCGCCGCAACCGCCGAGGACGATCAGAAAGCTGATCGTTGAAGTCATCGATGCCAAAGACCTTCTCCCGAAGGATGGGCAGGGCAGCGCCAGCGCCTACGTCATCGCAGACTTCGACGGGCAGCGCCGCCGCACCTCCACCAAGTTCCGCGACCTCAACCCCGTCTGGAACGAGCCCCTGGACTTCGTCGTCTCCGATCCCGACAACATGGACTACGAGGAGCTCGAGATCGAGGTCTTCAACGACAAGAGGTACTGCAACGCCACGGGGACGGCTAAGAAGAACCATTTCCTGGGCAGAGTCAAGCTGTACGGGACGCAGTTCGCTAGGCGAGGGAACGAGGGTTTGGTGTACTTTTCCTTGGAGAAGAAGAGCGTTTTCAGTTGGATAAGAGGTGAGATAGGGCTGAGGATTTATTATTTTGATGAGATTGTTGAGGAAGCTCCACCACCGCCGGATGATCAGCAGCAGCAGCCGCCGGAGGATGTTCCGCCGGAGCAACCGAAGTCTCCGCCGATAGTGATGATTGTTGAGGAAGGCGGCAGGGTTTTCGAGGTTCCTGCACAGATGGACGGCCACGCTCCCCCCTTGCCGGAGGTTGTTCACACGGTTCGGCCTGTTGTGGTGATCGAGGAGCCGCCGTCGAATGTGGTGCATTATCATACGGAGTCGGTGCCGGTGCCGGGAATGGGCGGTCCGCCGCCGGAGGCCATGCATTATATTCCGGTTCCGGAGGTGAGGAAGATGGAGACTCGGAGAGCTGCGGGAGGCGAGAGAGTGAGGATATTGAGAAAACCTAACGGTGAGTACTCTCCGAGGGTGATTTCTAAAAAGTTCGCCGGGGAATCAACGACGGATCGGATTCATCTGTTCGATCTCGTCGAGCCGATGCAGTACTTGTTCGTCAGGATCGTGAAGGCTCGCGGCCTTGCGCCGAGCGAGAGCCAGTACGTGAAGATCCGAACGTCGAACCACTTCGTGAAATCGAAGCCGGCGATTCACCGTCCTGGAGAGCCGAGGGACTGTCCGGAATGGCACCAGGTCTTCGCGTTGGGACACAACAGGCCTGAAGCAAATAGCGCGACGTTGGAGATCTCCGTTTGGGACTTATCATCCGAGCAGTTCCTCGGCGGCGTATGCTTCGATCTTTCCGACGTCCCGGTTCGCGATCCGCCGGATAGTCCATTGGCTCCTCAGTGGTACAGACTCGAAGGCGGCGACGGGGATCAAAATTTAGGACGAGTCTCCGGCGACATTCAGCTTTCTGTTTGGATCGGAACTCAAGCGGACGACGCTTTCCCCGAGGCGTGGAGCTCCGACGCGTCCGCGCCGTTTGTGTCACACACGCGCTCGAAGGTTTACCAATCTCCGAAGCTCTGGTATCTTAGAGTTACGGTCATGGAGGCTCAAGACCTTCACATCGCTCCCAATCTGCCGCCGCTAACGGCGCCGGAGATCCGAGTCAAGGCTCAGCTCGGATTCCAGTCGGCGAGGACCAGGAGAGGATCAATGAACAACCACAGCGCATCGTTCCACTGGCACGAGGACCTTATCTTCGTTGCCGGCGAGCCATTGGAGGACTCGCTCATCATCCTCGTGGAGGACCGCACGACCAAGGACGCAATGCTGCTCGGTGTCGCCCTAATTCCGGTGAGCTCGATCGAGCAGCGGTTCGATGAGCGCCATGTTGCGTCGAAGTGGTTCGCACTGGAAAGCGGCAGTGGAGGAGGAGGAGGTGGTGGTGGTGGGGGTGGAGGTCCACCACCAGGCAGCGGTGATCCCTACTGTGGAAGAATCCATCTGCGGCTTTGCTTGGAGGAAGGGTATCACGTGCTTGACGAGGCAGCGCACGTGTGCAGCGACTTTCGTCCGACGGCGAAGCAGCTGTGGAAGCCAGCTGTTGGGATTTTGGAGCTTGGAATTCTCGGCGCTCGTGGGCTTCTTCCGATGAAGGCCAAGAGTGGAGGTAAGGGGTCCACCGATGCTTACTGTGTTGCCAAGTATGGGAAAAAGTGGGTCCGGACGAGGACAA
Source organism: Artocarpus heterophyllus (assembly GCA_025403435.1). Taxonomy (NCBI): domain Eukaryota; kingdom Viridiplantae; phylum Streptophyta; class Magnoliopsida; order Rosales; family Moraceae; genus Artocarpus; species Artocarpus heterophyllus. The sequence goes on along the minus strand of CM046346.1, from coordinate 8,804,480 downwards.
TTACTGACAGCTTTGATCCACGCTGGAATGAGCAGTACACGTGGCAGGTCTACGACCCGTGTACGGTGCTAACCATCGGAGTTTTCGACAACTGGCGGATGTTCGGCTTCGGCGACATGTCGGCTGAGGAGAAACCCGACTACCGTGTGGGGAAAGTCCGTATACGCGTATCTACGCTGGAGAGCAACAAGGTCTATACGAATTCGTATCCGCTGTTGGTTTTGCAGCGTACCGGGTTGAAGAAAATGGGAGAAATCGAGTTGGCGGTTCGGTTTGCTTGCCCGTCATTGTTGCCGGACACTTGTGCGGCTTATGGGCAACCATTGCTTCCTAGAATGCACTATCTCCGCCCTCTCGGGGTGGCTCAGCAAGAGGCTTTGCGAGGGGCAGCGACAAGGATGGTTGCCATGTGGTTGGGTCGGTCCGAGCCACCTCTAGGGCCCGAGGTAGTTCGGTACATGTTGGATGCCGACTCGCACACCTGGAGCATGCGGAAGAGCAAGGCTAATTGGTTCCGAATTGTGGCGGTGCTTTCGTGGCTAGTCGGGTTGGCGAAATGGTTGGATGACATCCGGAGGTGGCGGAACCCGATCACCACAGTATTGGTTCACATCTTATACTTGGTGCTTGTTTGGTACCCGGATTTGATTGTCCCGACCGGCTTTTTATATGTGTTCTTAATTGGTGTATGGTACTATCGGTTTCGACCCAAGATACCGGCCGGTATGGACACACGACTCTCACAAGCCGAATCAGTTGATCCGGATGAGCTCGACGAGGAGTTCGACACCATACCAAGCTCAAAACCCACTGACATAATCAGGGTCCGGTATGACCGGCTACGGATATTGGCAGCCCGGGTTCAAACTGTTTTGGGCGATTTTGCAACACAAGGGGAGCGGGTTCAGGCCTTGGTCAGTTGGAGGGACCCAAGGGCCACAAAATTGTTCATAGGCGTGTGCTTGGTCATAACAATGATACTCTATGTGGTGCCACCCAAAATGGTTGCCGTGGCACTTGGATTCTACTATTTACGACACCCCATGTTCCGAGACCCCATGCCTCCTGCTAGCTTGAACTTCTTCAGACGACTTCCAAGCCTTTCAGACCGCTTAATATAAGATTAGAATAGTATATAATAATCATTAGTAGTTTTTTTTTTCAAAGATTTTTTGAGATGCATAATTTGTGGAGATGAAGAGAGGGAAAAAAGGGGCTGGAGTTGGAAAAAAGTGGGTCCTTGAATAAGGTTTTGATGGGGAGTGAAAAAGGGGAAGAAAGTGGCAAGTTGTCATCATGTTCTTTTTTTAAAATCTTTTTTGCGTTTGAATTGATTGACCAACTATTGAGAACTTGAAATAAGAGAGAGGAGAAGAGGAGGCAGAAAACAGTTTTAGGTGGGGAGAGCAGATTGAATGCTCTTGAAAAGGAGATCTGAAAAAATGGCAGTGATAGTTTGGCTGTAATCATGTCCCGGAAAGTATGAACATTTGTTTTCTTTTTCATGATATATAATACTCCATAAGACATTTTTTTTCTTCCTGCGTGTAAATCTCTCTCTCTCTCTCTCTCTATATTATTATTATTATTATATATCTTGGATCACTGGTTAAATGAACTTTGCCAGCAAATTACCACTTACCAAACAACGAAGGCAATTTCTCGGATAGGTATTGAAAAACTAAACCCATAAGTATTTGTCTTTCAGTTGTTATTAGATCTATAAAAGAAAGTAATTTTGACCAAAACCAACGGTAAAAATGTACACTATCACTACGACCTCACCAGAAAAAAGACCTAAAAAAAAAAAAGTATACATACTTGCAAAAAGAAGAGTTATTTTTGTCCAAAAAAGCATCTTTGCCTGGTTTTAGAAATAGAATTTGGTTCAGAAACCAATGGACAGGCACACAAAGAGCCATTAGGTTGGTAGTAAATAAACGTGCGTGAATCCATATTTCTCGCCCGAAAACTGATTGTAATCCATCAGTTTAAGGCTACATTTTTTTGTCCCACCACAGAAGTATAAAAGGAAATGGACATGGTCAGCGAGAATGGTATAAAAAAGGGTTCTCTGCTCTTTGTTGAAATAACTCATCACTACAACATTACAGGTATTTCTTTGTCTTTCCCAAATTTTATTTTAGCAGGAAACGAATGGCTTGCATATAATGTTGCATTTTTACTTCATTTTTGTTTTTTCTGATGAGAACTTTTTAATGATTATTAATCGGGTTGAACCGATTTTGTTATAATATTTTCTCTTATAGAATCTGCGTTGTTATAATATTTTTCATTCCAAACTGGTAGTTTGAGATCATGATCCAAAAGCCTTTTTTTAGTTATGGAAGCTGTTAGCATAGTTAATCTATGAATTATCATTAGCGTTGTGTATTTTTTTTTATAGAAAATTATTCCCTGGACTTGTATTCTTTGGCTTTTTTTGTCCCTTACAATGAATTTAATTATGAATTTTTAAATTCAACAAAAGCTGATTTTATCTCTATTTCACAATTACTGAAAATTTTACAAAAATAGTAACATTAAATGTAAAATGCTTGTTTACCAAATATCTTGTATTTAACCTAACTAATTAAGTAAAGATTCAAGTTATCATGATGTGATGAGCACATGATTACCTTCGTTAGATTTTAAAAAGTCGTCATAAATTTTATAATCAAGGACACAAATTATCAAAAAACTAAAAGTTAAATTATTAAAAGAAAAAATCATGAACCAAAGTGAGAAAATACCTATTTTTCAGAGACAAACAATGCTAAGGAGCCTAGTTATAAAAGCATGTGGCTCGTCAAAACGACATTCCCTTTTGTGAATGAAAGTCTGTCCATCAAAACTTAATGGAACACCATGTTCTTTTTTCCGTCGTCTAAAAGACATGTTCTGTTGTCGTCTTATGGCTAAAAAATTTCTTTGAAATTGCAAAATTTTGCTGTCGTTTTTTTTTTAAAATGACGTCTCTATTGTGGCTTTGATTGAAAAACGACATCGTTTGTGGCGCAAACGACATGTATTTGTTTGTCTGTACTTTATTGTCATTTCCTACTCCTTATTCTTCTTCTTCTTCTTTTTTTTTTTTACTTTTTTGACGGGGCTCTTTGTTGTCTTCCATCGGTGTCCCCACATCAAAGTTGTCATTCACTTCTGTAAACTACAAAACATTTCTAGTACCATTTTGCTAGCTCTTGTTAGCTTGTTGTGTAGTCTATCATCTATTATTGAAAAAATGATTGTCGCTGAAAGTTTCTTTGGTTGGAATTAATATAAAGATTAAAAAAAAAGAGGAAACTTCTTTAGCAGGGTTTTAAATTAGTATAATTATGATTTGATTTGATGATTAAGAATTGTACTTAAATTTGAACTTACGATCAAAGATACTAGTAGAATATTTTTTTCATACCTTCTCATAAAAATTTTCTAAAAAGAAATAAAGTAAAATAGAGCGACAATAGAAGCAACAAAGGATGATGAATTATTCTCAATTATCCGTTAGATTTAGCTAATATATATATTTATATATAGGTTACCAAACATATATCTTTTACTGATTAAAGGAACATTTTCTTATATTTATTTTGTGTGCAAGCGTTATTTAAGGTGTTTAACAAACCAGTTTAAACTTAAAAAATTGATTTAAATAATGTAGCATGTGAGATGTTTATATTGTTATTAATTCAGATCGATGAGTTTGAACTAATGATGTGCCAAACACCCTATACAACTTTTCCCTTTCATGAGAAAAACTAGATGCTTCTCCATCTTTTAAAAACATCTAACCCTACTTTTCTTTGGCAGAGGAAACTCAATAACCAATTAGGCTAAAAAATGGGAGAGACAGGCACATCTGACAAGCGTGAAGTTGAAAAGCAACATGAAGAAAAGGAAGAGAAGAAGAAGAAGGAAGAAAAGCAAGAGGGAGGAGACGAGAAGGAAGAGAAGAAGAAGGACAAGAAGGACAAGGAGAAGAAGAAGAAGGATCCTGAAGATAAGAAGGACGCCGCGAAGCTGAAGCAGAAGCTCGAAAAGATCGAATCGAAGATTCAGGCCTTGGTGGCAAAGAAGGAAGAGATCTTGAAACTGATCAAAGAAGCTGAGGAAGGTGCCACTGCCACCCCAAGTTAAAAAAAATGGCCTGAATTTGCCACCTCCCAAAAGCTATTATGTGCAACATAAAATGCTATAAACTATAAAGTGACATTTAATTTAATGATATTGTAGTGTGGTCTTGAAATTATGATTTTGTGAAGAGTTGTTGAACCAAGACATCTTGGAGTAATTCACTCCCTTTTAATTATGTTCCATTTGGTTTTTTTTTTTCTTTTCTTTTCTTTTTTTTTAATTCCAGTTGTACAGCTGCAAACCCTATTAGGAGGACCACCTTTAAACTGGATTAGCACTGCTTAATTACTCAATTAATGAATTCTTACTCCTCTTTCTTTTATCAGAAGTCTTATAGCCAAAACTCTGCATGATGTCTGAGTGGACTAAATGGTGCCGTGAAATAGAATTCTGAAGCATTAAAGTGCCATCAATACGACTGATTGGGACCCATTTAATGTGTATTTCCCAACGTTGTTTCCTCTTGTTTTAGCAAAGACTCCATACGGACACGAGCCCAAGGGGAATATACTAAAAAGGAACCTAATGATTCTGTACTTTGGCTTTTAGTGAGCTTTTTACTGTAGATATTTGTGTCGGTAATACATGTTTCTGAACGTTAAATTTGGTCAAAATCATACTAAAATTTAATGAAAAAAGAAATAAACGAAACCAACATAATTCAATATAGATATGACGATTCAAAATAGAGCTCTACCTATCTACTAGTAGGGTATTTTTCACATCTTAGCGTAAAATTCTCGTTTTAGTAATCAAGTAGAACACCATGTAAAAACTGTTGACAAAAGTAGTTTGCATCCTAGATGGGAATGCACAAATCTGTCTACATCACCAAAATTGAAACCAAAAAGGGTATTGGAAGTTTCATGTTTTCATAATGAATCACCTGTGCTTGTGAGTGAGTACACAAGGAAACTTCCTCTATGGCTTTTTTCTTTCCATGCACTATAAAATCTTTATGCAACCAAATTCAGATCAAGACTGGTATAACAACAGATAGTTAGGTCAGTCTTCATTGTTCTCTCAACCAGAAATGAGCAAGATCCCGGGTTTATACTCCGATATCGGCAAAAAGGCCAGAGGTTATGCCACTGTCTTTTTTCTGTTCATGTTCATCTTAGATTTCTTGAAATGCTTATTGAAAATTATATGACTAGAGCATTTTCTTCTGCAATTACTTGGTCTAAATTCCTTCTTTTTTTATTAGATGTTCTTGACAAGGATTTTGCTCGGCGAACAAAAACCTATGAAACGAACTACCAAACCGGCGATTGGAGCTTTGATATCTCCTGTAAAAGTAATCTCCTAGATCAGGTTTACTTTTCAATTTCCTTTTTCCATGCAACTATAATCTCTCGATAATTTCTACGCACATCACAATATGACGGTCATCAAATATGAGACAATTACAATCTTAAATCTAAGATGAAATCTTTAGTAGTTTTACACGGTGTTTTTGGCTTCTGCAACTATGACAGTCCAAGATATCGTCCCGGGACTCAGCGCCCTTGTTGGACTCGTCGTACCCCATTCTGGCAAGGTAAAAATTTATATATTCGGTTTGCCAATCTAAAACTGTTAATCTTACACCGATCCGAATCATGTTAGGTTTTGATTTTTAAGTCAAATTGTTGTAACTTGTTAAAGGTGGAACTGCAATACATGCAAGACTACTTTGGAATAACAGGAGGCATAGGATTGAAAGCAGATCCAAGTGGAGTTTTCAGTCCCGTCCTAAACATTTCAGGTGTTGTGGGCAGCAATCTTTTCTCCTTAGGAGCTGCCCTAGCCTTTGATGTAGCAACAAGGGCATTGGACAAATTCAACACTGGCTTGAGCTTCAACAATGACTTGCTTATTAGTTCCTTGACCTTGTGAGCCATTTCTCAAGACTATGGAACGAAATTATCAACAAGAATTCTGTGGTAGGGTATGAAAAAATACCTACCGATAGGATACAGTTCTTAACCATCAGATTATACTAAGAAAAGTACAAGAATTTAACAGAATATACAGACAGTTTCTAAATGTGATGTGCTCCTATGTATAGTTTCATACCCTACTACGAAATTCTCTAAAAATCAAATGTTTCACGCTTCAAATTTTTGGCCCCTTCAATCGGTTGAGGTAAAGCAATTTCTGACCCTTAATTTATGCAGGGATAAGCTTGACACTGTGAGAGCTTCCTGTTACTACACAGTGAACCCTACAACAAACACCTCCATCGCGGCAGAGTTGAAGCACAGCTTTTCAACGAGCGATACTTCCCTCGCCATTGGTGCGCAACACGCTTTTGTTCCTTTGACAACACTCAAGGGCAAAATAGACATACATGGCAAGGTTGCTGCTCGCATTCAGCAAGGTTTGGGGGAGAAGTTTTTTGTGACTTTAGGTGGCGAAGTGGATTTTATGGACCAAAGGAGGATTCCTAATATTGGTCTGTCTGTGGCTCTAAGAGTCTAAAATATAGTAAGACGGATATGGCTTCTACAATGTGGAGATAACGGCCTCTTGCATTAAATTTTGATGGGGTACTTAAGATTTCAATAATCTTCCTTAAATTTCATAATCACTTGCTACCAAACTTTCTTTGTTTTTGGGGCTTCGTTATAGTTTTTAAAATTAAGGTAGAAGTTTCGCAGCATTTTTATATCGGAGTGGAAAATAGGGGAAAAAAAAAAAGCATTGTATACGATTCCCAATATAGTGGTATATATAGATACTAAAAGATACCTTATGCATAAGACTTTTCTGTCACACAATTTTCACTTCCAGGACATTTGCGATGTACTTTTTGTTGTTAATAGAATTTGAGGATTTTTCTTTTATTTTTTTTTAACTTTTGGCAGTGTGAAAAGTAATGGCAGAGAGAGAGAGAGAGACCCCAGAAGCATATATGCTATTCAAGTCCCAATAATGGAACTTCACCTGAAGAGATTTACAAAAAAAAAAAAAAACAAAACAAAACAAAACAACACAAAAAAAACAAGGCTTATGTCTTCAATAAGCTTTTTATTGACAGACATGGGAATGTAAGCTCACTCCAGTGGCACAAGCACATTTTTGAGATGGACAGATTCAAATAGCTAATATAACTTCATCAGTATAATCTGTCAAATCCAATCTTCAAAGCTAAAAATCCACCTTAGCAATATGAACATACTTCACTAACATAACACGAAACAAGAACTTTGAACTATCATTACCTAAAGAGAGAAACACCCTGCACATAAACCGTCGCCTCTCATGAAAAGCAGCAGTGGGACAACTACTGGTTCTGGTGAGAAGCCTGGAGAAGCCCATCACGGATCTGAGTAGCTATGTCGCGGACAGCACCAGGTCCATGGGGGATGAACACCGCAGATGATTTTGAGGCAGCACCAATTTCCTTCATGGTGTCGAAGTACTGGGTGACGAGGACCATGTCCATGACATCCTTTGCAGTTGTCCCCGGAACATTAACAGAAAATCCAAGCACGCTGTCCCTCAACCCATCAACGATTGCCTGACGCTGGCGAGCAATACCAAGTCCAGAGAGATACTTGGACTCAGCCTCACCCTCAGCTCGCTTAATTTGCAAGATTTTCTCGGCCTCTGCCTTTTCATTAGCAGCCACCCTCATCCTTGCAGCTGTGGAAAATGCAGTGTTAGAAAACTATATATTTCAAATAGAATTTAGCATGAAGTATAAAATCTGAGTCCAGTTAAACCACATATGTTTGTGAACTATACCAGCGTTTATTTCATTCATTGCTCGCTTCACGCGTTCATCTGGTTCTATGTCAACAATAAGTGTTTGTACAATCTCAAAGCCATAAGCAGACATAGCCTGGACAAAAGTTTGGATGAAGAGCAGCATCGTTACGATAAAACTGTTATTACAGCCCATAGTATTACAATATAATTTTGATAATTTAGAAGTTACCTTCTCAAGCTCTTCCTCCACAGCTTTGGCAATTTCATTTTTCTGCTCAAAAGAGTCATCCAAGTTGAGCTTTGGAACACTAGCCCTGATCACTAATGTAAAGAAAAGGTAATCCTGGTTAACCAATGGTACGAGTCATATATTTATCATGAAAATTTTTGAAATATTGATATTTTCAGAATACGCAGTCTTATTTCTAAAATATGAAGCAGGGTATTATACCATCAAAAACGTAAGCCTGGATTTGGGACCTTGTGTTGCTCAGCTTGTAGAAAGCATCGCTAGCTTTGTCTGCCAGGGCACGGTATTGAATAGATGCAACAACATTGACAAACACATTGTCCTAAAAAAAGAGATGAAAATAATCACTGCTGCTTCATGGGGTTGTGCAATTACTAATAAAATTAAAATGAAGCAAAAGCTAGAAGATATTCTGCTTCCCTCATTGCTTACAAAGGCCTTCACTATCGTTATTCTAAAGCACACATGCAAGATTACAGCTAAAAATTGTGACAGTAAAATGACAAGATAATACACTACTCTGATTGCAATTAACATCTATACTTGATGAATCTCTCCTTACACACGCTCATGCTCATAGCTATAAACCAAGAAAAAAGATGCTATTGTCTTTAATGGACGGATGCAAGCAACATGCATAATGACCAAGGCACTGGACTACAGGATATTGATTCTAAGATGAAACTGTTTCTTGTTAAAAACGTTGGTGAAACTACATATGAATACAATCCAGAGGTACACGCTTAATAGCAATTAAAGAAATCTTTTAAATGAAAAAAGGACGAGCTATGAACACAAAGCACAAATTATTCCCACTTCCAGTTAGGAAAATTGACAAACCTTAGTTTTGGTCTCACATCGCACGTCCAATTGCTGCAGACGAAGAGAGAGATGTCCAGCAACCCGACTACCAAGAAACCATGGCAGGCAATGGCATCCCGGCTCAAGTACTTCATCAAACTTGCCGAATCTCTCTTTTATAGCAACCGTGGATTGGTCGACTTGTATACAACAGAACAGATTACCCATCTTCTCTTATCTGTGATAATAGCAATTACAGTCAACACTTCATAACTCCTTTCTTCTTCCCTCCAAAAATCGTTAAAAGCAGTCTGTGAAGACCTCAACACAAAATGAAATATTTACTAAACAGAGTCTATGAAATCCTTATCCAACATCAACAATGTATCATCTTTAGAACTAACAAGAACCAAGTATCCACAACTCTACATAAAGTTGACACTAATCGAGAGAAACAGAGAAAGAAACAAGGATAAAAAGATGTATCAAAGAAACTAGCAAAGAAAAACAAAACAAAGTCATAAACAAAAGAACAAACTAGTTAAAATAAATGAAATACATAAAACGGATTATCAAAAGAACAAGAACAAACTATACCCGCTAAAGACCATTCACCTTGTTTACACAGATTAAAGACTTGAGAATGAAAGAAACGTACAGCTAATACTAAGACTCAAACTAAAGGAGAAGAAAGCAAGAAGCAGGAAGACAGAATGGCACGACCCGAACAAGTCATATTTATATTCAAGTTCAATAGTGGAAAGAGTACAAGTAGCACATAAATAATTTTATTTTCTAGATTCCATTTTGTACATAAATTAAAAACCATATGTAAAGTCTTTGGCTCTATCAACAATGAAAATGTCAACAAACAAAGGCTCACGTATATCTGGCATTATAGATATCATTCGTGACCTGTAAGCCCAGACCCAATATTTGACACGAAATTTCAATTCATAAACCCCCCCGTGTAGAAACCAAAGATACTAATTAAAAAGAATAATTATAACTTTCCAACCCATCAAATTTTCATCGCGTCCACAATTCGAAACCCTCTTAAAAAAAGACTTAAAAAAGTAATCCTTTAACGTGACGTACAAGGCGTAACATTTTTGCATAATTTAAGTGCCCAGATCAGCCTAAAAAACACAGGAACTAGGACATAGTATTCAAATACAACCTAGAGACAGCTTAAGAAATCAACAACAACAAAACATGTAATAGAAAATACCATAATAAATAGCATCAACTTTTTGTGTTCAAATGCAACCTAGAGACAGAATACGAAATCAACAACAACAACAACAAACAATAAATATGATAGAAAATTGCATTAAAAAGAAAACAAAAAGAGTCCCAAATAATTTTTCAAACGATATGAAGGAAACTAACAATTCTTAGCCGTCTAAACTGAGTAAACGACTTCTGGGGTTTCTGAGATTTAGTTCCTTTGATTGAAAAAAAAAAGCACTAATCTCGCTAATATTTATACCAGAAACACAGGAATGGAAAAATTCAAAACCCAAATGAATAATTTTGGTACCCAGAAGTCAAAATGGAAGGGACACAGAAAACATGGCTGGAAAAACAGAAAGCGCGTTCCCTCCACTTTTGTCGCTAACAGAAAAAATGAAAGAAAACCCACGTCGAAAACATGAAGCCGGAAATTGGAGAGGAAACGCAATGGAAAATTTCAGCTTACCTTTTGGCTTTTGGAGCAAGTAATTGAAGACGAAGAAGATGAACAAACGTGGTTTTAAAACAAGCAAGGAAGGAAAAATTATTTCGTTTGTTTGCTTCCCATTTTTGGATATGTTCATTCTCTCATTTGAAATATATAAAAAAGAAGGCTAATTGTTTTTTCACCCCTCTATTATTTTAGGTTAATTTAAAAACATACATTTAGTTCTTAATCCTATTGTATATATATTTTTAGATTAGTTATAATACATAAATTTATACATTATCTCAATTTATAGTTAATTTTAATTTTTAAAATAATTAAATTATTTTTAACTAAAAGAAAAATAATTAAAACTTTAAAAATAAAACAAAAATAAAAACATATAAAATACCTATTTTTTACAATATTGTATATATTTTTAAAGTAAAAAATTATACTATAAAATTTTTTTAAGTTTTTAAAATTCTTTATTTTACAATGTATGAGCATTTTGGATAATTTTTTTTGGTTAAAATTAAAGATTAATAAAAAAAGTAATAATTTATATATTAAATGTTACATGAAAGTATATAATGGGATCAAAAACTCATGCTAATATTTAAATAAATCTAAAATATAATATAAGTGTAAAAAGATAAAGAAGTCTAAACAAAGAGAATATGGGTTTAAGAGGTAAACTGGCCACATCGTGGGCCCCGCCCATTAATGTTTCGAGGGACGCATTTATGGTTGGGTGGGGACCATTATAAATTAATAAATATTTTCTCGCTGTACTATTTGGTTTCCAAACTTGGATTTAGTTTCTAATTTTGCTAGTTTTTTCTTTAGCCTATCGAATATAATTATTCTTCCAACAAGAAAAGACATGTAAATGATTGTTTTGGAAGCAGAAAGTCAATGGAAAACTGTAGCGGTTATTCGAAATAAAAATGTATTTTATATATATATATAGTAAAAGGATATATATATATATTTTGGCTGAGCGGGATATATATACATATATATATATATGTATGTATTTTAAGGAATAGGTATTTGTAAAATAATTACATATTACATATATATATATATATATCAAAGGAATATGTGTATTTGTATAATGATTACATTTTTACATAGTTGATTGTGACAGATAAAAACGTATAATTGTTCACTAATTAAAAAAAAAAATTCAATTGCTTTCAAGCGAAACACTAATTTGAAGTTCCCCTCAAAAAGGTAATTATCTGACATTAGCAAGAGATCTCAATAATTTTATAGGGAAGGGGCAATTTGAGCCTCTGAGTTTTGTTCTTCAACCTTGTTGAATCAAAATTTAATTTTAGTTTAATCCTTCAACCTTGTTAAAAAGTGCAGCTGTCAAAATTTGAGTTCTTGTGAGAAGGTAAAAGCACAGGTGTGAACATTTCTCAACCCAAAGCCCCAAAACTTTTACTTCTTTACCATGTAAGAGTCTTCCCATTTTTATAACCATAGAGATAAAGATAAAAATAATAAAAAATAAAAAATAAAAAATGCCTTAACTGTTATCTCTCAATTCCTTTACCTGTTGAGGCTGCTCTACCCTACCTAGGGCCGGCAATACGGGTTGCGACACGACGACACGACACGAATCCGACACGATTTTTTGCGGGTTAGTGTCGGAAAATTTGACCACGGGTCATTTTAGTGTCGACCCGAAACTGACCCGTCAAAAAACGGGTCGTGTTCGGGTCAACCCGTCTGACACGAAAATGACCCGTTTCTGACCCGTATTTAATTAATTAGCTTTTAAAAAATTAATATTATTTCATATATAATATAAGCTCTTAAAATATCAAACCTTACCTCTCTTATCACTCATCTTCTTGTTGAAGTGGTATGAAACTCTTCTAATTTTATTTTTTTTTAATATTTTATATATTAATGTGGGCGGGTTAGAGGCGGGTTGTAGGTTATAATCGGGTTACGGGTCAAAATCGGGTCACGGGTTATTATTTTTTGACATTGTGCATAAGAAACGGGTTGACACGGGTCGGGTTAGTGTCAACCCATGTCAAAACGGGTCGGGTTAGGGTTGAGAATTCTCAACCCGTTCGGGTCACGGGTCGGGTTAGTGTCGACCTAATTTTGTAAAAATTAACTCCAACCCGACACGAACCCGACCCGCCAACCCGTTTTGCCACCCCTAACCCTACCTATTGGGTTTTTCATTTAATCAATTGGTTGGTTGGCTTCTTAATTCATCAGGGTACCTTTAATTTGTTTTTTTTTTTTTTTTTTTGCCCCTTACTCCTTTGCTATTTGTTTACAAAATTACTAAAAACAAAAAAAAAAACATAAAAAAGCATTGTTCATAATTCATTACAACGTATTACTCTCAGTGGGAGTATAAAAAATGTCTAAATTTTTAAAGTCATCGACTCAATCATCTTGAACTTCTTGGCTTCTTCTACGAGCATCCTCCCAATCTTTGACGCACATTACTGCTTCCAGAATATTGTCACTCATACGTGCATGCCGTTCATCAAGTACTCTACCACTGCAACTAAATACTTGTTCACTTGCAATTGTAGATACTGGTATGGTTAGTATATCACAAGCCATTTTAGAGAGCACAGGAAAAGTTCTTGATTGTGATCTCCAAAATGACAAAAGATCAAACTTATTGAAATCATGACCACCACCTTGCTCATTGAAAATGAATGCCGCAAAATTTGTTTCCAAATAGTTTTCCAATTCACTGCGTGTTGAAGATGTAGACGATGCACCAAAACCAAATCTGGTGTAGCTAATCATACTTGCCCATGAAGAACCATGTGGCATAGAAGTAGTATTTGCTAAAGGTGCAGCGGATATTGTTTGGCCTCCTCCATATTTTTCATTATATGTAGTAAATATGTTGTTAACTTTTGCTTGCACATTTTGAATGGTTATGATGTTAGAATGCACCCTTAATTTTTTCCCTATACCCTTAAGCAAATATTTAACACCAGCTAATTTAACTCTCAGATCCAATACAGCAGCTATGCAATACAAAGGTGGAACACGCTCCTAATATTTTTTGAATTTTTGTTCCATGAACTCAACAGATTCCCTAAACATGTCAAAATCTCTATGCATGTCGAAGGTTGCAGCAATGTCGTACAACTTATGCAATGCATGAGGAGAGGTGGGATAGTACACACCTGAGAGTTGGGGAGTGGCTTCATAAAAAACCTTTAAGAAATTGTAAAAGCATGAAGCAATTTGCCAATCAAATTCTTGAAGCAGCTCAGTTGGATTCTTCAAGTTGTAATACGCGGTTATGACCTCTTTGTATAGTAGGCATGCATTCAGCATCAAATATGTTGAATTCCACTGGTGTCCTATGTCAGTTGGAAGTTTTTTGGGTTTCATGCTTGCTCTCTTGCAAAGCTTAGCAAACTCTTCAATTTGAGAGCCAGAACTTGCTATGTAACCCAAGGCCGTTCGAATATTTTCCAAATAACCTTGAAAAAATTTCATGCCATCTTGAACACATAAGTTAATAATATGACAAGCACATCTTTGGTGAAAAAGTGTTTCGCCATGTTATGGTCTTAATGTTGTTTTGAAAAGGTTAATAGCAGCAGTATTAGCAGATGCATTATCAAATGTGATGCTCAAAACCTTTTCTTTAATGCCATAAAAATCAAAAACTTCCATGATGACATCATGAATGGCCTTGGCATCATGCGGATAAGGCATTGGTCGAAAAGTAATTAATATCCACATAATGTGCAGTTACACAGATATAACTAGTTTTGGTACGACCTTCCCACAAATCAGTTGTGCATGCAACAGATGCAGTGAATGAATTAAATTTAGTTACTAACTTTTCCCTCATTGAATGAAAAACTTTCATGGTGTCAGCTCTTGTGGTAGTTCTTGAAACACGCCTATATTGTGGATTATAAGCATTTTGAATGTACTCCTCAAAGGCTAGATCATCAGCAAGACTAATTGGTTGTTGAGCACTAGCCAAATATCTAGCATGACATTCTCTAGTTCTTTGTTGGTCATATGACCAATTGGTAACACTACCATCAGGGCTAAATTGAAGTGTTTGTTGACGACAATCAACACCACCTACACCATGCTTAGCTTCGCATTTTTACGATGCCTCTCTAAGTGACCAGTGTTAGAAGAGGATTTACCTGTGTAGTCTTGTTTGCATACTTTGCAAATTGTGCGCTCTTCTGTTACACTATGCTCGTTTGTACATGTTACGAGATCAAAGTAATTCCAAACTGGTGAAGTTCGTTGAATTTTCCTTTTACCCTTACGAGTGACTTCAGAGAAGCCCTCAACTTGAGATAGCAAGTCAACTCCAATTTCTTCTAGTGGATCATTAAATTGTTCTTCTTCGTTGTTCACCAAATATGAAATCTTGGCTCTCCCTCTAGGTGATGATGCCATAGCTTCAATAAAAAATAACAATAAATTAACGTAACATAAAAATTAAATAAAATAATTGTACAATAAAATTAACTTATAACAATACAAAATTAATGAAAAACAAATGAAATAAATTATACCTTCAAGTTTTTTTTTTCCTTTCTGAAGAACTCTAAGTAATATAAAAACTAAGTAATATAAAAAACAAGACAATACATAAGATCTTAGAAGTTTGTTGAATAAGTATCTCTGTGAATGTTCTGTTGGAAACAAAGTGCGCAGCGGAATTTTAAAAATTTTTCATCAGAGTAATTTTCAAAACACAAGTTTGACATGTTATATGTATAAATTAGACAGATCTTACTAAGCTCAGTGTGCCGAAGAACCTCCGTAATCCGTGTAGAGAAGTAACGTTCTAGAAGAGCCTCAACGAACTGGTCTTCTTTGCTATTCTCTATCCACAACCGAAGTGAGTGTGGGCTCACACGTACAGCTCTTCGACCGGTGACTCTCCTTCCAATCAACAGAGAGAACCCAAAGCTAGTGCTCGTGATTTGTGAACAAAAGCTCTCAGGGAGATTTCAGATGCTCACTATAAGAGTATCACTCTTAATCTCTCAAATTGATCTGAGTAAATCATGAGACTCATTCCCTTTTTATACCTATTGGTCCTAGGGTCAATCCATATCAGATTAGGTCTCAAAAACTCGAAACAGAATCAAGTTCGGATCAATATCTGAAAAGATCTGCGTGAAAACGCATAATCCTATCTACCGCTGATCGGCAGGCCGAATAGGCCAGTTCGGCAGGCCGAACACGTCATTCGACAGGCCGAACTCCCGAGAAAAAATCTCCGTGAATCTTTTATTTTCCACTCGAGATTCTAAAGGACAAAGTCTCAGTTTTGATTCAAATAACCCAATAGAGAAGACATCTGATCAAAACAAACTTTATCAAGATAATCTCTAAGAAAATAAATCAATTCACAATAATTCTACAAGTTTATCTTGATCTAATTTATCCAAAATTAAATCAACCGATAAACAGACAAGAATTATCTGATCGCAATAATTCAACAAGTTTATCTTAAACTAATTTCTTACAAAATTAATTCAACCGATAAACAGACATGAATTATCTGATTCTTACAAATTTTAAACCAATCTGATAAATCCGACATAAGTCACCAATTATTGGAAAAGCACGCCGTGTCGTTACAGGATTTTGTGAGCTAGCAAAGGGGACCAAAATGGACCTATAAAGTTGAAGCTCATGATAATTATGAAACCTAATATCCCAGATATACATTTCACAATTATCAACTCCAACGCTACTTCACTAAAAGCTTGGAGCTGCACTCTCGAACTTTATAGAATTACGAAGCTCGTGTAGCTAAGAGTCTCCATAACATATCATAGTGCATCGTATCCCCATATGACAATCCATAATCGACTTAAGGACAAGTTCTGTCTTACCTTCCCGATCATTTTTATCTTACGTTCCATTGTCTCACCATTAGAAAACTTACCATCCAAAGATAGTATACCATTCGGTTACACCTATGTATCTAAATGTTTGAGCGCTCCAGTTTTTCAATTACAGGACAACGCATATAAGAGTATATCATTACTCCTAAAGAGGAGCTATGGATTCCATATCTATGAATAACAAGTCTACGCTATCAAGAGTCATGCCTCCAATGTACCGGCATGCATACCACTATAGAGATGTAGGAGTCACCCATTGGTACATCAAAAGACACAAGTCGAGACAACGGGCCCACTATTCATCTCAGGATTAAGATACAATACAAATGACTATCTAAAGTGAATCGATTTGCCAAGATAGAATTATTAATCCAAATCAATTCACTTTATGTCCTGATCCAACACATCGTCACCTATGACAACGTGCCAATGTTTTTATTCACGGAGTCCAACTCCGATGGCCAAGACAAACCATCTCCCAAAAGGGATATAGACAACGTAACAATCTTTACATGAATAAAGCGCCTAATTTTATTCCCTCGATTGCAGATCATATGTTTTAGATCATCATCTTAAGAATCGTGTCTTCCGCATAATCAGTCCATCATATGCCCAATTCTTAAGGTTTAGACTGACAGTCTCAGACTATTGTTTGCATATCATACATTCAACAAATATGAACATAAAGAGGACAAGATTTGGTATATATAAATGAATAAATTCTTTATTGATAAAAATGTCTCCAAAAACGTATTACATGTTTACTCCTTAGGGCATACATGTCTAACATGTTCTACGTTTATTTATAGGTAAAAAAGTTTATTTTTTTATTTTTTTATTTTTTAAATCTTTTTTTTATTTTTTTTTCTTTCAAGTGTAACTTGATTAGACAATTCGCTGAAGACTTAACGTCTCAGCTTTGCACATTGCAGGCCTTCCTTCTGAGCCTCTCTGTTAGGCCTGCCCTTTTATAATTGCATAGGGGAATCTAATGCCATGTTCACTCACAGGTGAATATGACATGCATAAATTATATAATATTTAATTTTTATATATATTAAATAATATATATATATATATTAAATGTATAGTATTTTGATGTGATAATACATGACCTATAGACTCAATATCCAATTCTTAGCTTTGCTTCTCTAAAGCAAAGCATGCCTTATGTAAAAAACCTAAACTACCCCTATGTAAAATAAACTTGCACATAAAATTTTTGCCCAGGGGCTCCGCCCTATACAACCCTCGGGAAGGGGGTTTACCACCGCCATTCCAACCCCCATGTCAACCTTACCACGAAGGTCGATCTGCGTATAACCTCTGCGTAGGGACAACCTACGTCAGAGTAATAATTAAGCTCCACACATACTAACAATGCCTACAAGACAAAAATTTTAAAAATCCAAAGAAAAGAAAAAGAGCTTGTCAGGCCTATTGCAATGTGATGTGCATGGGGGATCTAATGCTATGTTCACTCACGGGTGAATATGGCATGTATATATATTATATAATATTTAATTCTTACATGTATTAAATAATATATATATTAAATGTATAGTATTTTGATGTGATAATACATAACCTACAGATTCAGCATCTGATTCTCAACTTTACTTCTCAAAAGCAAAGCATGCCTACAAGGAAAAAATAAAAAAATAAAAAGAAATGAAAAAAAAAAAAGAAAAAGAACTTGGCAAACGTATTATGATGTGATTGCATTGGGGAAATCTCATGCCATATTCAATTATTCATTCACGGGTGAATATGGCATGTATATATATTATATAATATTTAATTCTTATATGTATTAAAATATATAGTCTTTTGATGTGATCATACATGACTTATAATGAACCTTATATGACTTACTAAGGAAGGCCATACTCAGTCATGTTCACCCGTGAATGAACATGAAAAATTATATCTAAATATATATATATATATATATATATATATATATGAAATTGGGCCACAATGGGTTGGCCCATTGTGGCCCTGTATGGGCCTAGATAGGCCAGCCCAACCTGGGCCGGTGGGCTGGCCCATTGTGGGCCTAGATGGGCCGGCCCATTGTGGGCCTAGACGAGTCGGCCTGGCCCAGCCCCAGGCCCAGCCTAGCCCAGCCCGGCCCAGCCCATGGGTCAACATATATTGGCCCAGCCTAACCCACAAGTATTTATGGGCCGTGTCGGCCCGACCCATCATTATAGTAGGACAAGCTCGGGCCGGCCCAAGGGCCCCGGCCTATTGTTGCATCTCTAGATTTTATTTCAAAACACAACCTTAAAGAGGCTTGCAAAAACAACTAATAAGGTGTTTGGCATGGTAGTGAGAATCATTAGTTATAACTATTTTTACTATAGTATATGGAGCTTTACACTGTTCATAACTGAGATTGTGGTTAAAATCACTCTTGCTAAACAGCATGTAAATAAGAAAAAGACCAATTCACAAGTACGTAACCAAAACATAAACATATAAATTATCTAAAATTATAAAATGATTAAACACTTACTGTTAAGAAGCAAAAAAATGATTTTTTGCAAGTTATAAAAATAATTTGAGTAGCATGTAAACATCACTGAAGTGGCCCAATCAGAGTTTTGGGTCCTGCCCTCTAGCTCACCTTCTTCATGACTTGAACTTTGAGGCTCACTCGGTGGACATGAACCGAGGTATTAAAACAAACAATGGGAGCTCGGTGGACAAATACGGCTCCATAATTAAAAGTACAACCATCAAATAGGTACATCAAATAGTATTTGGAAACTCATTTAAAACATAGAAGCTCGGTGCATGCAAGAGCCGAGGTTCTATTTTATTTTCATTGATTCTTTTAAAAAAATTCCCACTACCTTTGAAAATAATTTAAAATAACATATTTTCAATTTTGAAAATATAAGAGCAATTCTTTAAAAAAATTCAAGCATAATTTTAAGGCCAAAAACAATTTTAAAACAGAGTTATCAAAGAAGAGAGGTAGAGAATCATACCTAGGTATCCAATACCGTTAGCTCCAACATGGAACCCAACGTAAGCTCTGCTAATATTCAAAATCTTAAAACATATTTAGAAGATTAGAAGCAAAGTTTGAAAATAATTCAAGCATCATTATTTCTGACAACTCGTCTTTTCGGGCAGTCACTTAATATTCTTTAACATCATTTTTTAAATATTAATCTTACTTACTTAGTAAGAAAAATACTAAATTTTTTTTTCTTTTAACATCCTATCAAACTTCTTAAAAACTGTTATGACTTCTATCTCAATTTAAGTTGAGACATTGCTAAACACTTGACTTTAAAACCATTTCAAATCGTTTCTTATAACACAATAAGATATATTTACTGAATCATAGCTTAAAACTTTTTAATTATTTAAAACATTCGTAAAATATATCTTAAAACTTTAAAAACATTTCGTAAAACTTTGACTTTCTTGAACTTTGGAAAACACTATATCAAATAGTGGAAAACCTTTTCTTTAAGTAGCAAAAGCATACTGTAGTAGTATCCATACCCAAATCTTCGTAATCGTCATTTGCAACACCAAGCTCTTTAAACAAGTCCTACTGGTCACCCATAGGACAACCTACAGCATGAAGAAATTTTTAATGAGCTTTCGCTCATAAGTTCAAACAAATCTCACAAATCATTTTCACATGCTTTAAAAGCTTTTCTCATGAAAACCTTTTTCACCTTTTTCTTAAAATGTTTTACATAAACGTTTTTCTTTGAACATTTTTGAAACGTTTTTCGTAAACATTTTTCATAAACATTTCTTAAACGTTTTTCTTAAAATGTCCTTCATAATCCTTTCCTTCTAAACATGAAAATGTTTTTCATAAACACTTAACGTAAAACATTCTTTAGAATGTTTTTCATAAACATAACACATAAACATTCCATAAGAAGGAATATAAGCAAAATTAAAATAATGATTCCATTTATGCTTATTTATGATCATTCATAATGAACTTGTTTTTATCATTCTTAACTTTCTTGAACCATGGGCCCAAGTGTACATACCAACATCATTAATCATGATCATAAACATAATGCTTCCCTTGTGGAAGACTTAAGACCATCGAACACCGAGGTCATAACTTTAACTTTACTTTAAGTACTTCACAATAAGGAGGCTAGTACGACACCACTTATCATCTTTGCTTTACCATCTTTTTGACTTGGTGAGCATAACAAATGCTTACTCATTATAGTGCTATAACTTAGCATTTAAACATTTAACATGGCAAATGCAAAACAAGTTGCATAACATAACTTAAACTTTAAATCATATTGCATAACACATGCAATCATACTTTAAATACGTTGAAAATCATAACTTGAACTTTTAAAAAACATTATGCCTATCAAATGCAAATATGCTTTAAACATATTAGTTGCAAAGTCATTGCAAATCTTGTTTTGAGCTTTAAAACCTTTTGCATAACAAATGCAAATATACTTTAAATCAACTTACATAACAATTGCAAACACATTTGCAAACATATATTTAAGAATTTGAAAAGCATTTACTTCATATTATAGGTGAGGTTTGAAACTTACATATTTATAGCTCTAACGTTTCTATTTCCTTCTTTTTCCTTTCATTAGTAGGCTTCTGTGTCCTGATCATATGACACCTAACTTATTAGCTAACTTTTCATATTACCAATCTACTCGATTGATAATAGAATGTAATCATTAATCATTCATTCCTTTTTAACTAACTTGGTACCCTATCGGTTTACCTTTCCCTTTACTTTGTACCCCATCGTTTTTAACTTTGTAATCCATCAGGTTACCTTTCCTTTCTCTTTAGTTAACTTTATAAAGCATTGGTTTATCTTGTTCTTAACTTTGTAACCCACCAGGTTACTTTTCCCTTCACTTAATTTTGTAATCCATCGGTTACTTTTCCCTTGACCTTGTAACCCACCGGGTTACTTTCTTTTACTTAACTTAACATTCCTTAATTAGTTTTACTGTCTTTCTTGAGGGGTTAGTTACCTAACGTATTATGAAAGAATCTCTGTCTAAGAGCGTTTTGCTAATTCGGAGGGTTCAACTCTGTTTAGCCGTTTCTTTAAAAATGACATTTTTACTCTTAACGGGTTTTTCGTCAATTTCATAACTTTATTAAACTCATAGCTTAACTTTACCATTTCATTACTTACATATCACAGAAAATTTCCGCTAAGGAGCATTTTTCAACATCAGGAGTTTCGGGTCCGTTTTGGTCATTTTTGCAAAATGATCATTTTGCCCTTATTGGGTCTTTTAAAACTTTCTAAACGCGTTTAAAACATAACTTTCATTTCCTTACATCTCATAATATCGCAGAAAACAAAAACAACAGTTTTCCTTTCAATTAAATCTATCTTGTCAAAACTTTATAGTTTTGACCCGTAATACAAAAATCTTTACATTTTTGCCCTTAACGTTTTTCTTTCATTCATTCCTTGACTAAACTATAAATCTTTTAAAACTTAATATCTATGAGTACTCTCTGCTTACAGTAGCGCAGGAACTCAACGTTCCTTGGTGAAAACTTAGTTTTTACACGATTTTACGATTTTGGCCCGAAAAAAAAATCTTTACATTTTTGCCCCCGAGCCAAAGACTACTACTTTATGTCAAAATGTTTAGTTTTTCATAGGGAATAAAACTTACAAAAGCACCATGGTCGAATTTAATACATTTCATAATATGTTCATTTTTTAAAATTTTGTGCTCAAAATTTCGTAAATTCATAACTTATTAACCGCATAGGATTTGACAATCCGTCCACGTTGCCTTAATAGTTTTGATGAGTTCTACAACTTTTGTGTTTTAACTTTCCTCAAATTCTAATGTTAAGGTGGACTTTTTGGCTGATTTTCAAATTTGTTAAAATTTTGTAAAACTTTACAATTTAGTCCTTTTAGAATTTTATAAAACTTTGTTCACAAAAGTTTTTTCTCTCACTGTGTTAGAAAATTCCAGACCTTACTTAGAACATAAATGAGCCTCTAAGGCCCTCAAGACCCTATTCCTTTGAGACTAGTTAAACTTTACAAAGTTTAACAATTTTCGTATTTTTAACCACAAAGCCTTACTTTTCTTCTTTCTTTCATCGTCACCAACAATATAAAAAATAAAACAAGCGTGCCATAATATCCATTTACATGTCATAGCTCAAAACATTTCACCAAACACTTGGCATACATGTTTATAACATAAATTTCAAGTAAAAAGTTTAGAGATTGACCTAAACTTTGCCAACCTTTTTGATCCTCCTTTACCAAGCTCAAAACTTTGTCATGTCTTCTCCACAAAACTATGACAAAACCTAATCAAAACCTAATCAAAACCCATCCCAATCATGAACAAAACCCTTAAGCCAAATAGGAAAAGCTTGGGTTTTTACCTTGAAAATTCTTCAATCTTCATTTCCTTCAATACATGATTTGGAGTTTGGAATTCATCAAACTTTTGATATAGTATAACTTAGAGGGGGAAGGTTTTCTTGGGAAAAAAATGGAACATTTTTCTTGGTTCATTAAACAAATGAACAAAACTTGATTTTTTTATAAACTTGATGACTCGCCGTCATCATCATCACTTATCATCTTTTGTGATAAAAAGTTGGGACAACTTGGCAATATATAATTGGGCCACCCAAGGGGTTTGGTGTCAAATTTCCATGCATTTTGATGTCCATGGTGGGTCCCACAACGACTTTTTATACAGTCTAAAATTATACTGACAGTATTTTTCTTATACTATTGGTATTCTTTTTCATACAATTCATGAGATCCCACAATCTCCCATACTTATTTACATCCACCACTTTAATGAAATCCCTATACCGTTTAACTTTATACAGTCCAAATTTAGACCAATAGTATTTTTCTTATACTGTCGGTATATTCTCTATACTGTTATGTGCTTCCATAGCATTCCTTGCTCATTCATGTCCTTCAAACAGTATTATTTCTATACTGCTTTTACTTTAAACAGTCTAATTTTTAAACTGCTTAACCTTAAACAGTCTAATTTCTAAACTATATTACTTTTACAATGTAATTTTCACACTATATAACTTTATCGGTGTATTTCTTATACTATATTATTCTAATACTGTATAATTTTCTATATTATTATACAGTTCCTTACACTGCATTATTCTAATACTGTATAATTTTTCATATTATTATACAATATTTTTTTCTTAAATTATATTTTTGTCTTAACATTTGTTGCAACATATTTTGCAACAATTGAGCTTTTCAGCTTATTTTCATATCTTTCATTCTTTATTTAAGACTATAGCATGATTTTTAACCTTAAAAATCTCCTTTTTGACTTTTATGAAATTTATTATAAAAATTAAATTAAACTATAATTCTTGTGACACATATTTCCGTTTAACTTAATCCTTAAGTTATTGCATTTTTAATATATTAGAAATGCTCGGGGTGGTCATATTTAGCATTCAAATAGCAGTTATGCACAATCGTCAAAACATGATGCAACTATGCTCAAATAAATATATTTTTAGAAAACACAATTTCAGTCTTAAACAATTTAAAAATAATCTTTAAAAATATCACAAATTGAAGAGAAGGATAAAACTGTCAAAATTTTCAAATTTTGGAAATTCCTAGTCAGCTAGTATAGAAAATTGCCCTGCTGGTTTGGTTGGCCAACCGGCCTACCGCCTAGTGCAATCTGGCCTACAGGTAAGTTGGAATTTGAAAAATTTCCAAATTCTTTTTTCTGTTTCCCCGAGCTTCAATGCTCAAGTCCCACCCGTTTTAACAAACCCAAAACATAAAGATTACGTAGAAAACTTAGAAATACATTTTTGAAATATTTTAAAACTATTTTCCTCAATTTAAAATATCAAATTCGCAACTTTTTAATCTCACACTAAACTTTAGACGAAAAAAATCAAGAACATGAACAATTTAAATTTAAATCTTAAATTCATGAATCTCAAACATGCATTGAATCAGATTTGTTGTTTTAAACACATTTAAATATATTTGAACCAAAGCACAGATAATTCTCATTTATCAACACACATATACGTCGAATATGCATAAACCATTCCAAAATAAACTTGCATGTTCACACAACTCATGAAACCAAAATATGTTAAGAAAAGAAGAACAAAAACCCTTTTCACCATTGAAACCCTACCTCCAATTAGAGAAGAATTCTAGGCTAAAACTTGACGAAATTTGAAGCTGGCTTGAGAAGAATTCGTGATCGAAAAGATGGTTTATTTAATTTCTAAGTTCTGATTGTTTAGAATTCTCGAAGTCTTTAGAGTCAGAGAGGGAGAGTGTCATGAAGAGGGGAAAGCAGGAGAGAGAGATTGAGAAATTCTAATGTACAGCTTTCGCTCAAAGTGTCCAGCTAGAAAATAGAAAAGGCTGCACAGCAGTAGTAGGGGCGTTAAGACCGGAGCTTTTTGTAGTGCTAGCAGGAGTGCAAGTGAATGAATCCCATCCCTTACTTTCTTTCGTATTTTTAAATCTCACAATTGAATCTTACTAACCAAGTCGATCCTATTAGTTGTTTTACACGTGAAAAAAGGAAAAGCCATCAATGACATTTTTGTAATTATGCAGAAACATAGGACCATGAGGGTAATTAGGTAAAAATTGTTTTAAAACCATTACTTGTAAACATGACTAGAATTTTTAAATACTTTTGAAATTAAAAATAATGCAATGTAATTAGAACAAACACTAATGACAATTATTTTAAAAATGTCAGACTAAATAATTAAATTTAACATAATTAACACTATTTAAAAATTAGTGGATCCTACATAAAGCATCAAACCCAATTAATTCCTTTGTTTACTCTATGAAAAACAGATTAGAATCTGATTTACTTGTTCAAAGTCGAATTTATAGACTTGGGTTATGATATTTTATTGTTATGCTTTGTTGTTGAAGGTTATATGTTAAAAACGAGTTTGCATGTTAAAAATCTGAGTTTGAATTATCTACCATGATCAATCTGTGATTGTTAAGGTCTCATAAACAAGATTTAATCATTTAAAATGCATGCAAACTCGGATTCAAATCTGCCTTGTTTTATTTTTTATATTTTGAAATAAAGTTTGAGTTTTAAGGAATTAAATGGTAAAAATGAGTAAGAAACTTTTGGATGTTATTTTATTTGACTTATATAATATTTTAGAGTCATAATTTCATGTTTAAAGTAATTTAGAACTAAATTGGGTGAAGATGAGTTTGGATTGAACTTGGTTGCTCGAAATAGAGTAGAACTAGAAAACTAGTTCTGCAACATCTAGTTTACCCTGGTCAACTAGCTAGCACAGTGGACTGTTGTTTAGTAGTATGAGGCTTCAATACTTGTTTTTGTGTTTTAAATTGATTCTTACCCTTTTATTGAATAGAAAGGACTAATAATATGTTTAAAAGTATGTTTGCATTTAAGTAGAATAATTAATTGTTAAAGACTTGTTAAGGCACACTATAGGACCCATGAGTAGCGTACTAATTCGTCAATTAATTTAGTATCGGTTCTGGCTTGTTGATACTTGACAAGGTCAGTTGCTGTCCTTATGGAGCAAACGTGTATCGGTCTATACTGAAATTGCAAGGGATGCTCTGTTACGTAGCATATTGTGGTAGGATTTTTATATCATGCATGGAGCCTTCATAGTTCAGGTCATGTAGAAGTTGACCTAGGAGGTAGGTGTCAAAAACTCGTATAGGCCACTTCAGTGGTGATTCCAAGCTTTACAAAGAAGTAAGTATTGTATTATGATTTCCAATAAATTATATGATGTGGTATATCGTAACCCCCTTTTCAAGAATTTCATTATTTCCTATGTTTAAATCTTTATGTTTGTAATATCTAAGAAAATTTATTAGTTTAAATCAAAAATTTAATCAAGATTTAAACAATAAATTTCATTAGCAAATTTCACATTTTGTAATTATAAAATTATGTGACGAAAATATAATGAAATTTCATGTGCATTTTGTGTGCAATTCTTGATGAGTTAAGGTGAATTTTAATATATACAAATTTTGAGTTAGAATACTCTAAAATTTGTTAACAAATTAGGATGCTTTAATATGTCGAAATTAGGAGAATTTTCACATAGGGTATGAAAAAAGAATACCCTACTAGTAAGATATAGTTTTCATCCATTAGATTTTCATCAAATTCTATTCATTTGTCAAATTTTATTTTAATGTGATATGATTTTGATTTGACCTTATTGTTATATGTTGTACTTGAAATTTATAAGAGTTAAAACTTGTATGATCTTTTTCCGTGCCCTTAAAAATTGTATGATCTTTCTTCATACCTTATTATAAAATTCTCCCAAGTACTATGACCCCAAAAATCATTTTTTATCAACTATTTTGTTTCTTTTGGGGTTATTTACCCTTTTATGCCCTCTATTTTCAGTTTATTTAAATACATTTGGTTTTTAATCTGATTAAATGTATACCTTCATACTAAGTTCAATATACAAACATATACATTTTCACGTTTAGCCCTCAATTTTAATATAAAAATACTAAAAATACCTTCAAATAGAAAATTAAAAAAAAGATTAAAAAAGTTGAAACTTACTGTTTTGACTTAAAAAATTCTTAAAATATCCTCAAAATGTCTTTTTTTGAGGACCTCCAAATGTCTTTTTACGTGTTTTTGTTTGTATTTTTTTTTGCTCTCTAATTTTTCAAAGTCATAGTTTTTTCTTCTTTTATTGTTTTTTAAATATAATGGTTATGTGAAAGTCAAAATTAATTATTGACCGAGATAATAAATAGATTTGTATATTAAATCTAAAGCTATTTATTTACTAAATTCAAAAATTGAAGGTATATTTTTTATTAAACTTAAAAACATAGTATAGAAAGGTAAATATACCCTTTTTTATTTGCTCTATTTTCTCTCACCATTAAATTCCCATTTATTCACATTCAACTGCAAGCACCCAAATACTAGCTTAAAATAGAGGAAAAAGGACTTTAAAACGTGAAAGACCATGAGTAGTAATTTTAATTCTTTTGCAAAACATAACTAGACTGTAGATAACAAGTCTCTACTTTTTAGACTTCCACTAAAGTTATATCCTCTTACTCTAAATGCATGGAAGGATTACTATCATTACTATTATATTTTTTGAAAAAGCAAACGATAGCCTCGGGTAGAAAAAGATCCTTACGAAAAATAGAATAATAGGCAAAAAAATTTGGTAAAAACTGATTTCCCTAGGAATATGTTCTTGTATACTATTTTACGTTATTCACTATTTATGTATATTTCAGTGGTCAACACTGGTTTTGCATCATTATGGAGGTGCATTTTGATTGTTTCTTTTTAGTTTTTCTTTTTAATATTTTTGCAATGTAATTCTCCTAGTGTTGTTATTTTTAGATTTCTTTTTTTTTTCTTTTTCTTTTTCTTTTTTGGTGGGAAGGAATATGAGTAGACTAGAAAGGAACAATAAGGCTCTCGTATACTTGATGAGACCGAGTTTGGTGGGGTAAGAAAATTATCTAAAAATGGTTGTGGATATTGTTCGTGTGAATTATGACAGTGTAATATTTATCTTGTATCTTTTTCTTAAGGAAATATTTCATTCAACTTAAATAAAAGTTGAACAAACCAAAAAATAACAAGACTCTATAATACATGAGAACAAATCCTTTAATGAGATTAGATCTACTAGTAAATTAATGAAACTCAATAAGAAAAATGTGTATTTGAGGCCCAATAATTAAAAAGTACTTCAACATGCTAAAATCAAGTATATATAATGCTTTTTTTTTAACAAGACTCCTACAATCAATGAATTCTTCTAATCAAAGAAGGGCAAGACTCAATAGCATAAGAGCCACCATTCACGTGGCAAAGAGACCCTAGGTGCGGAATCAAAAACTCGTCCACACTTATATCTAGTAGACACATAACAAATCTCGAATGTGGGGAAACTATATCCACGTTATTACAGCTTGAACATAATTAAAAAAAAAAAAAACACACCTAGGTAGAAAATATCGTTGCCTCTATTGAACATTAAAAACCAAATTCAAAGAAAATGTCAAGCCTGATTATGCATGTTCACTTGGGCAAAACGAAAATCCTTAGCCACGTCCCATCGTGCCAACGGCGAAAGCCATTGCCAAACAACGTGTCGCAAAAAAAAAAAAAAAAAACTTAAAAACCAAACAATCAGTAAATTTTAATAATTTAGCTACTCTCTTAGGGAAAAAGAAAAATATACCAACCCCGTTAATAGTGGCACTCATTTTGACCAAGCCTACTCACGGTGACGCTGCCTCAATAATTATTATCTTTTTTAATGCACAAAATACCACTGAATGTGAAAGGAAAAAAAGTTAAATTACAAAAATAAGTGTTAAATGCCCAATTTTGATATATGCCTCCACGAGCCTTGAATTTTGAAAAGTTTCATTTAGCCCCCTAAATTTTGTACCCTAGTTGAAAATTCCTGCACATTTACACCCTGATAAATGATGATGTAGTATTACTTAAAATTTTAAATGCTCCCTAAACTATTCATTTTAAGTTAACTTGTTTATTGACTATTATTTTTAATCAGTTTAACCCTTATTTATATAAAAAAAAATGGATATATTGAAACAAAATCAATAATTTAGTGAGCATTTATGATATAATATTAGTTCACGGGTTTTTGAACCACTTTATATATATTTTTATTCTTGGAGCATGTTATATTAGTATATAAAGTTTAGAGCATTTATGATGTATGTAAAAAAGCCCACCTCGCCACCAGCGTAGTCTGACCTCCCTTCGCATCCGTCCCAACCATCAAAGAGCAGCCCCGCCTCCTACATCCAGCAAGTCCGTCCACCCCAACAAAGAGAGCAACCCACCTCTCAACTATCACTCCTTAGTCTTCCTTTGCCCTTGTCCCCACCACTGGAGAGCAACTCTGGCACCCAAATCCGACCATTCCGAGCACCACCGCACCAACCAAGATCCAACATCACCTCACTACACCTAGAAGAAGGAAAGTGCCGCTCCTCTTCTCGGGCTGAAGTTACAGCAGCTAGCCTAGGGTTGACGCTAGAATCAGGCCCCAAGAGGAGAGGAAGAGGCGTACAACAATAAGGGAAAAGCCTACTTTTTTTTTTTGTTGGCTAAAAATATAAGTGCACTTTAGTCTTATGTTATTGTGCTATATTATCTTCTGTATCAAACCTTTTTTTTTTTTTTTGAAAAAAGAAATCACTATATGATTGGTAATAGTGTGGATTCTGAGTTCTAGTTCCTTTTATTTTGTGAATTTAAAATTTAAAATTTTGTTTAAATTTTTTTGTTTAAATTTATGATTTAAACGATCAGTAAATTTTAATAATCTAGCCACTCTCCTAGGAAAAAAAATTATAGACACTAAAACTTATTTTGATCAAGTCTAATCATAGTGACACCCTCTCATAGACAAATTAATACAAAATGCCTTTCTAAAGTGAAAGAAAAAAGTTATATTACTAAAGTAAGTGTTAATGCCCAATTTTGTACAATGATTCCACGATCTCTGAATTTTGAAAAGTTTCATTTAGCCCCAAATTATGTACCCTAATTGAAAATACCATTATCTTTATACACTAACAAATGAGGATGTAATAATACTTTAAATTTTTAAATGTCCCTAAACTATCGATTTTAAGTGAACTTGTTTCCTGATTATTACTTTTGTATCAGCTCAACCTCCATTTATAAAAACAAATTTGGGCAAATTGAATCAAAATTAATAATTTAGAGGGCATTTATAATCTAACGTTAGTTCATAAGGTTTTTGAACCACTTTACATATTTTTGAAATTTGAAGCATGTTATATTAGGTTATAAAACTAATCCTTAGTTAAACATGGACAAGCTAGTCAAGAGCTCTATGCTCCTAAAACACCTTTTTTTTTTTGGTCTCTTTCAAGACATAGTTTGATTATGCTCCTAATATGCTAATCCAGTTGGACTTGAATTTTCTGTTCAATTTTTTGTGTTTTAAATAATGTCCAATCAATGATATTATGATGAGGGTGTTTGAAAGAGTAGTTCAAACTAATAGTTTAAATAGTTAAGAGTAAAAAATTTTCACATGCTATAATAAAAAGCTATAGTGTAAAACTCTCATATGCTACAATTCTCAGACCTAGATGGATGATTTACACTACTCTCCAGACACCTTCATTTATATCATTTAATGAAAAGTATATAAAGTCAATTAAGTACTATTTCAAACTCTTTAAATCCTGTATCATAAGAAGATTGATTAGACATTATTTAAGACATCAAAATTTTAATATTTAAATTCAATATCTGAATGCCTCTCGCATGCTAAGCGAGTGCTCTACCATCTGAGCTACATCCCCTTTGCTACAGTGTCATTCAAAACCATTAAATATAAGTAGACATATATTGTCAGCATCAAAGTTTTCCAGAAAATGTGAAAGCTTGAATGTCGTTATTTAAAATATTACAAAGTTAATTAATAATGTGCAAGTGGGCATAATTGATATCGATTTGCTTATAGCGAAATGCCGGTGTAGCGAGGAAATACCACGTACTATATATATTTTGAGTGCTTCTGCAGATGGTCCTCACTTGTGTGATATGTACATTGCCTATTCTCGAAGCAATTTGTATTTGAAAATGATAAGGTTTCTCAGTCCACATAGTATTTTCGTCGTTTTCTAAGAGATTTCATATTATACAACTTGCAGGTCGTAGAATATGCATTGAAGAGGAAAACCCAAGTTTGTCTAGTAGTGTTTGTTCCACAAGTTTGGTTGTTATTAATGTGAATTTACTAATACATGCAGACCAAAAAAATTAATGTCAATCAGAACTTCTATAAGTTATTTATTTTTTATTTTTAATTGGTTGTTATTTGTTTAGCATTCGTCTTAAAAGTGGGATACATTTACATAGTAACATGGAAAACTCAAAAAAGAGGTACATGAGAGAGTAGTTAATCAAACTAATATTAGCCCCAATCAAGTGAAGCATATTTTAATAATAATTGCCAATGTCACATAATACATATCACACAATACTCTCTCTCTCTCTCTCTCTCTACATTCTATTAAGTAGCAGCCAAATATGATAATCGAGTTTAACAAGGCAAACTTTCTAAGCCCCACTTCTAATTTTCCAACCTTGTTGATCCGTAGTTGTAACGAGCAGCCCAAAAGAGATAGTGCAAAAAGTTGAGTCCACTGAGAATACACATCAACCAGTAAAACCTCTCAAGGTGATAGTGATTTAAGTTGGCACCCGAGAGCCAAGGAGTGTGCCTGTATGCACCTGTGACACCATTGACAATCGACACGAGAACCGAGCTGAGATAATACCCCATTGCCAGAGATGCCCATGAGAGAGCAGTGGCCAAAGATCTCATGCTCAAAGGAGCTTCTGTGAAGAAGAACTCCATCATCCCAGCCAATGTGAAGAGGTCAGCTGATCCCAGGAACAAATACTGCAATGCCACCCAAAGGAATGTGATCGGCAAAGGCTCATGAGAAGAAGAGTCTATTATTCCGTGTTTTGCAGCTACGTTCTTGCGCTTGCTTTCGACTAGAGCAGCCACTGCCATGGCCACAATTGACAGCACAAGCCCTGTCCCAATCCTCTGCAGGTGAGTTACTCCCGTCTCGGTTTGTGTAAGTTTTCTTGCGAATGGGACGATGACGTGGTTGTATAGCGGGGCCAGGATTATGATAAAGACGACGGGGAAGACAGGGAGAGAAGCTGGTGGGATTTTTAATGAGCCTAGCTTGGTGTTCATTGTGGCTGCTTGTTGGACTGAAAAGGTTGAGAGCTGAGCTAGGCAGCAGTTTAGCATTATGGTGGACATGAATACAGGTAGGATTTTCACCACTACCTTGACCTCTTGCACTTGTTTTACAGTACATTGCAGCTTTGGATGAGCGGGCTTGTCAATCAGCGCCCTATTGAGGAAACTGAGACTTTGCGTTGGGGTTTGAGTCGGCGCCTGTTTGTTGGGATTCCGTTCTTCTCCCTCACTCATTTCTGTTGCATATGAGGGGCTTGTGCTCATGTTCACGATCGCTTTGTTTGAATTTCTGGAGTTGAAGGAGTTGCATATTGCAGCAGCCAAAACCTGTGTGGCATAAAAATGACTAGTTATATTTTCTTTAGCTCTGCTGAAGTCAAGTAAAAGTATGCTGTTGTGTGTGTAGAGACCAAGTATTGGTCTGAGGCAGAGATATCACATAGATCAACTTCGTGATGCCTCACTTATAATTTCTGTTGTCCTAATTGTTATTATATAGAGGGGAGTGCTGATTTTAGGATTATGCGAGGAGATACAGTAAACACAGAGAGTTTAAGAGGCGTGCAATTTCCTCCTGTAACCTTCTTCTTTATTATAGTAAAATTTTACAACGTTTGAAAACAAACATAGCTCTCACATTGAGGTTAAACCACTATGAATTTTGTTGTGTGCTTATTTTATTTGTTTCTTGTATTTATTTGTCTTAGTAGTAAGGAATGACGGCATCTAATTCTTAACAAGTATTGTGTTTTTACCTTCAACATGGCTGTGATGGGGCTTCCTGTGGGAAGTTTGGTCCTGTAGAATGGAGAGCCAATAAGGAAGACTGGAATAGATATCAGTATTGTTGCTGTGGAGACCCCGAAACCCCATTGCCATCCCTTGTTGTCCTCGATCCAAACCACGAAAGTCACTGCAATTAGAGCCCCACAGGAGAGGCAGAAGACATAGTAGTTGAAGAATGATGATCTCTGCTTTCTTCCTTGTGGGGTAGTTTCATTGAATTGTTGTGCACCATGCGGGGGAAGCGAGCCTTTGATTCCACCAACTCCGAGTGCCACCAAATATAAGCCTGCAAACAACATCATTTCTTTCCAGCCATCAACTTCCTGGCAAGTACTAACTGAATAGCACTTTGGTGGCTTCAAATATTGTACTTGAGCTTGGATTGTGAGTATCAGCAGGCCCTATACAATTAACACAATGCACAGTTAGTCTTTGTAAACTTATATTAATTTAATCATTCTAATGATTAATATTATAGTATTGAAAAATGAAGAGTTTTTAACTTGGCTGTGTCATAAAGAGTACATAATTTTTATTTACCATGTTATCTTTCTGTTAAAAAAAAAAAAAAAGGTTCCTGAATGTAGTAGATGATGCATAATATTTGTCTGGTTTTGTTGGGATTGATCAAGTTCATTTATTTGTATTTGTCTTTGATCAACTGACCATTTGGCTTTAACCTAAGCTTTCTTTTTCAACTTTTTTTTTTTTTTCCTTCTTTTCTATTTTTCTTAGGTGTCCCTTTTATCTATTGTCACTGTTATTGGGCTCTATTATGCCGTAAGAAGAAAACTTCATGGAAAATCAATGAAAGAGATGGGAAACCCCGCATGTGGTTCCAGCAAGGTCATGAGCCTGAATTCTTATTGGAGAATTCTAATATCTATGCTCTCTTGCTTTATTTCTAATTCTCAGATTATTTTTTGTCTTCATTCAATATATTGCTATTAGTGCAGAATATTTATTTGAAAAATTGATAGTTAATATGATATTGACCCTCGGTAGGTTTGTCATCAGTTGGAGCTAGTTTTGTTCCATTTCTGTAGCATCTGCCCCTATTATCCCATCTCAGCCATAGAAATTGGCATAAGCCACGCATGTAGGAATTGTTGATTTGTTAATCCTTGTTAAAGGACCACACAAATATTCTGAAATGGGTCCTACCACATGTGGACTATATATGCTTATTAGTGCCCTAGCAAGCCAACTGGCTATCTCAAGTTTCTTTTTTTTTTTTTTTTTAACAACTTCTGGCACTAGTCCATGATAGTCTCAAGGAACTTTGAATTGAAACACTCCTACTTCCAGCAGTATGCTTAATGCTTTGATATATGTAGAAAACTCCTAGCCCTTGTCTGTGTTTAAGCGCATAACTAGATGAACTTGTGAAAGTTCAGTTGAAAAATGACAACCATATTCTAAACAAAGAAATGGGTGGAAAAAAAGGGCGATAGAAGCTTAATCTTTTTTTGACACTCACCATGAACTCGATGGCTGCACTTATCAAGTAGACGGTGTAAGTGGTGAAGAAAGCATCAGCCAGAAAGCCGCCAAGGAGCGCTAGAAGGAAGGCGGTGCCCATGAAATTGGTCACTGTGGTGGCAGCAGTGGATGGAGAAAAGTGCATGAATCTTGAGAGGTACAGCACAAGGTTGCTTGCATTTGCCAAGAATGCTAGGTTCTCCAATATTTCCACAGCTGAGGTTTTGCAACATAACAAAGTGAAAAGAATCTATATTATCACATGCTATAATGGTCAGCTGGTCTACACCAAGCATAAATATAACAATAAAAAACAAAGAGTTCTAAATGCTACTTGCATAACATCTATTGAAGGCTTTACAACAATTAAGTATCTCTATATATCTTAGAACATATATAAAACTATTGTTAGCCCACCTCCTAACAAATTAAGCGATACGCCTATAAGCATAGATAAGGTTTACTAACCTAAGACAAAGGACGCCGCAACCATGCCTCCATGACGGCCTTTTAAGGCAGGTCTGTTCCTCCAATCAACAAAGCCTTCCCATGTGTTTAACTGTTGTGCTTCATACTACAATAGTATCCCATATGAAGAAAAACCATTAAATTAAGAAAATAAAAATTAATATAGTAAGAGAAACACAATAAAATTACTAGGAAGTGTAACACCACCATCTTTTTTGTAATGCTTCTATTGGATCCCTTGTTGTAAAACTCCAATTGTGAGTGAGAGAAGAGTTTCTATATGAAGTAGGAGAGTGGTATTTTTGGGGAGGTGCTGAACTTTTGGGAGAAGATTTTGTTCTAGAATTTATTAAATCAGATTGAGAGTTAAAAAAATGGTGTCATATTTATAGGCCTAGAAAAATGGTGGTCCAAACATGGAAGAATGGTCTAGACCACATGACAACAACTCTTAATTCTACAAGTCCCTTTTAACATTAAAAATCAGTCCCCACCTCTTTGGCAGCTTCTACTAATGAAATGTTTAGGGAAAATTTTCAAGAGGGTCTTTATAAAACAATATGATTATCCAGGATGATATAAAGAAGTTAAATGGATAACCAAATCATATGCCACTAACAAAAGCCTTTAGGCTTCTAATTTGATCTTATTGACATCAATATTCTAATGCTTCTTTTTGGTCGGTTGGCTTACTAGAATGGATGATGTTGAAATCATGTTTAACAAAAACAGAAAAAGAATAAACAATAGGTGGGTTTTGAAGTTGGTTTTATACAGGTGCAAAGAGCTTATTTATGTGTTCTAGATATGTTTTGAGAACTCGAAATCGGATTTGGAATTGGATAACTGTGGGTCTTGTGCTTGTCAAGATTTCTGAATTGGCAGGGAAATGGTTTATCTTGAAGGGAAGATATAAACACAAGGAATTGCAAGTGGGATGAACTATTAAATGGGTCATATGAGCATGATGCTTATAGGCAAGATAAAGTTAAGAGTTAGCTTTTAAGGAATACCCCACAACCACATTTCATACTAATATTGGTAAGACCACAGTGCCTCCTTGCTAAATCTCTCAACAAATCTATGTCTTTATCACTTGCTATACATTATTAGAGGGATTATAATATAACATCCTACATTTTAAAGCTCTTTTAAAAAAATGTACACCATATATTTTGTTTTGAATGCTTTTAATATTACACCTTACAATTTCAATATAAAATATCTCATCTTATCATTCAAGTATGAACTTGTTTGTTCTATATCTTAAAAGTAGTAAAGTCATCATTTAAGTGGTCGAAATCAACTTGATTGAGAGAATGTATAAATTTAATATGAAATTAAAATCTAAGGGTGCAATGTAGAGAAATTCAAAATGGGCGGAATATATTTTTAATAAGCTTTAAATGCTAGTTACAAAATTGTAAATAGTCCTATTAATAGATATCACTGTCTTCTTACTGTTTTGTACTAATTACCAGTTCCCCACTCCTAATTCACAAGAAGGGGTGTCACAAATTTTTTGGTTTCCCATATCATGACCCATTTTTTGTGTCCTCTTTTCCTTTTGCCATAAGCCTTTAATGAGCTTGCAACTTGGTACTTGAATTTTGGTACTACTTCTTGCTAGCTGCTAGAGCCTTCTTAGTGGCCTGTTCACCCGATGCCATGGCCGGCTAGTGTCGGTTTTCATTCTGGGCCACCTGAATTTATTTTTTTTCCTATTTTTGCCCTGATCATTAGGAAGATACGTGGATGTGATCAGGCATTCCAGATTGGTTTTCATTTGGGTGCTTGATCTGAAGATTTCCAACTTGAGTGGCTTAGAGGGCTTCCAGGAAAAGGGTCCTACAAGGCCAGCATTTACTTCCAATGCACCTCCACTACATAGTAGAGTTTCCCATCTCTTGACTATGTTCCAAAATAATATATATATATATATGATTACAAAAATATAAAAATAAAAAAAGAGAAAGGGAGTTATCAGTTATCAGTTTTGTTTGATGCTTAAGACATGTTACAATAGATGATAGGGAGGGAATACTTGTCTTTATCTAGAAGATTAAGATAAAATGGTGAGGTTTGAATGGATTTGTTTTTACTTATTTATTTATTTATCTATTATTATCTCAGAAGCCATTAGAATGAATGCATTAAATCTTGTGTTGTCACTCTCTTTTGTTAATGCGATAAAACCCAAGTTTCTGATGTGTGAGCTCTCTCACATTAGGAATTTTTGCACATTTATTTCTACATTATCACAAGAGTATATTCTAATTCTCCATTCTTCGAGAACTCAGCTAGGCTCTCGTAGATGGTGTCTTCTCTATCATGTAGAATACTATAATGTTTATCACTTTATCTTAAAGTTATAATCTTGTACAACATTAAAATGTTTATCACTTTATCTTTTTACTGATATCATGTAGAACATTAGCATGTAAATCACTTAAAAGAATATTCTATGTTAAGTGCCCCAATCTTATAGTTATAACACCTAGAAATTTATCTTAGAAAATGTAATTAAAAATGTGCTACACCTACACCTCTTTATTCTCTTCAAGGTCAATGTTATGTTCAATGTTTGAAACCATATTTTAATGACAGTCGTATTATACATTTCTAAAATCGACATTATGTCAAGAATTGTAATGTTAAATTTTTTACTCCCACATGATAGAAACTCCTGCCAGAGGAAGCGCACTCTGTCTATAATCATTGCCAGCAAGTTTCTCAAGGGTCAGTTAGAATCTGGCAGGGGATGGAACTTTTTTCTTTTTTTTTAAGGTGTAAGCTCATCTAACTAAATTACTAAATAAAGTTATAATTATTGCGAATTAAAAGATATATAGATAAAGAATCTAATGCATCTTTCAAGTATTTTTGTTTGTCAAACTACAACATCATGTGATGTCTCAAATTATTGATATGTTGAAGAATTTACTACAATAATTGTGGTGAGTAACATCGAACCAGTTTTTACTTTCAAAAATATATGCAAAGCAATCGCTTACCAATTTCCATAATAAGTAACCAAAGACGTGGCTGTTGTGCGATGTGTCTGTTGTGCGATGTGTCTTGCACCCACCACCAGTGGCCAAAACGTAACTTGCTACAAATTACTATTTGTTGACGATAACTTGACCAGAATTTCTATCCTGCAAAGTGAGACGACAAAAGTTGTTGAACTTCGTACAAATACTATTAAGGTGTTTGGAAGATGAGTTAGAATTGAGAGTTTAAACTGTTATAATTATAGTATATGAGAGTTTTATACGTAGTATATTTTTGCTTTACATTATTGTACGTTTTT
The DNA here is from genome assembly GCA_025403435.1 of Artocarpus heterophyllus. Taxonomy (NCBI): domain Eukaryota; kingdom Viridiplantae; phylum Streptophyta; class Magnoliopsida; order Rosales; family Moraceae; genus Artocarpus; species Artocarpus heterophyllus. The sequence continues at coordinate 8,766,135 of CM046346.1, read as the reverse complement.
GCTTTACACTATAACATGTAAGAACTTTAGACTGTTCACAATTGAGACTATAGAGTTAGAACCCTTGTTCTAAACACTTAGTATATTATTTGTTTTATAAGGTGTTTAACATTGTAGTTAGAACTGTCAATACTGTAACATATGAGAGCTTTACACTATAACAACTTTTTTACTTTTACTATAACATATAAGATTTTACACTGTTCGAACTAAAAAGTTAATTAGAACCAATTAATATCAAACAGACTATAGATGTTTGAAAGATATATCCATCATAGTACTCACCTATATAATTATTTTTATTTATTTATTTATCTGTTTATTATTATTATTATTATTATTAGTCTATCTAAACCATGACACATGTCCCTCAACGTCCCAAGAATTGGAAAGAAAAAGAATGGCCAAACTAGAGATGCAACAATGGGCTAGGGTCCGTCCTGATACAATGATGGGCCGGGTCGGCACGGCCTGGCCCATAAATATTAGTAGACTAGGGTGAGCCAAAATATATTGGCCCATAGGCTGACCCGGCATAGCCCATAAAAAATCATGGGCCGGGGCGGGTCGGCACGTTTAGGCCCGTCATGGGCCGGCCCATCCCGACCTGTGTAAGGCTCATATAAGCCCATAATGGGCCAACCTACTGAAGGCCCATTGTGATCTAATTTCATTTATAATATATTTTTTTTGTTTTTTAGTAATTTTATAAACATCTTATGTATAATTATCCTAATTGTACTCTTTTTTCTTCACCAAGGTTTTGTCCCACTGAGTTTTCATTGAAAAGGTTTTTAATGAGGCAATCGTAAATAAAATATCCCTTTTTTATATTTCTATTGACTATTCAAACTTTTATATTCGCTAACTTGTTAAGAAATTAAAAAATTAAAAATTGCATGCTTAAATTGGCTGGCCCATCTAAGCCCACGATGGGCCAAAATAGGCCTACCTATCCTAACTCATAGATGGGCTCGAATGGGCACGGCCCAACCTGGCCCACATAAAATTGACCCCTGGTGTGGGCTGGGCCGAGGCAATTCTAATATGGGCTAGCCCGGCTCGGCCCGCCGCCCACGTGGGCCTAAGGAGAACGGGTTGGATCGGGCTAAGCCGACCGTTGTTGCATCTCTAGGCCAAACTTCTTATTACATGAATTTTAGGGAAAAAAAAAGAGTCAAACACAATCACCTAGGATAGTTTGCAACATAATATAGCAAAAAATCTATCTCATTCTTGTTGAATTAAAACCTCGTTATTCATACAATATTAAGCTCGGTCTACTATATAATATACTTTTTAGCTGAAATTTATGATTTTAAGAGTAAAAAAATTATAAGATTAAATAGGAGTACTCTAATATAGATTTGACTTTTAGGAAGATTTTCCAGGTTCTAGAATCAACAATGGCTATTTGGTGAATGCCCCTAGCTCAAGGGTATGCTTCTCTAGGTTCATTACTAGAACAATCAAGGTTGTTCAAAACCAACCAACTAAAATTAAATCAAGCAAAACCAATTATTTTTACTTTTCATTATTTATTTGATTTTATCAGTTAAGAAGTTTTTTATTAGGTGTTTGTAAGGATGGTGTAAACCGTTGATTATAACTACTTTTACTGTAGTATGTGAAAGCTTTACACTGTAGTTTTTTTTTTGTTACTGTAGCATATGAGAGCTTTACACTGTTTATAACTGAGTTTGTAGTGGGAACCGTGGTTCCCACCACTCAGCTAAACAGCAGGTTAATTTGTTACCTAGCAAATTGAAAAGTTTTTTAAGTTTTAGAATAAACGAAACAAAAACTCCTCTATAATTTTCTTTTAACAACTATTTTATTATGTGTCATATTTCTCTCATTTTCATACTTGTTAGTAATAAATTAACAATATTTTAATGTATTTTTGTTAAAAAAATTGTTTTTAATGGAATTTTTTTTGTTTTATGAGTAGAGTAAAATTTCAACTAGTCAAAATTTATAAAAATAATAATTTATTTTACACAATCGACTAAAAGAATATGTTCAATCAAAACAGTTATACATAACTTGGTTCCATTTAATTTCTAAAACAAATTAAATTAAACCATAAAAAAATAGGTTACTATTTTGTCAATGATTTATCTCATGAATGCCCTCTACTAGTTATAGCACCAATAGCATATAAAATTGTTGCTTTGGAGATTTTGCTTCGAAAAGTTTGAAAGACAAAAGCCTGCTTGTTTGATTGGTTCGGTACATTTTGTTTCAGTTTAAATGGCTATTACAGTTTGAATTAGTGTTTGGTAAAGCATTTAATTGAAACTAAACCGACAATTAAACTAGCCTGAACTGCCCAACTTATAATTCAAACCCCATTCTATTTTAACATTTTGAATCAATATTGAGCAGTGATTGCACTTATATATATTCGTATTTACAATTTAAACTATTATTTCATATATTTTTTTAGTTAAATGACTTCTTTTTACATATTTCATGTTTATTTTTTAATTAAATAATTTTTTCATGCTTTAAACTAGAGTTTTCAATACTCATCCAAATATAAATTTGATTGGATATCTTATTTAAATTAAAACTTTAACTGCATATCCAAATGCCAGTTTGGATTACTATTTAAACTTATACAATTTAAATTTTTCTGTTCAAACCAAAAAAGTTTAAACTTACACAATTCGAACCAACGAACCAAATAGGAGGAAAAGCTATCAAACGTTAATGCTCATGTTATATTTGACATCAAAAAGTGTAAAAATTACATATTTGATCTTTTTTAATTTCAAAATAATTCAAAAATAATATTATAAAAAAGTAAATACCTTAATCCATAGTAATTGTTGGCTAAAATTTGACATATTCTATAATTGGTGTCTAATTTACCGCCACTTATAACATATGTCAAATTTAACATTGCTTGCTAAGATATATTAAAGAGTGATTTTTCTATTCAAATACTAAAATTTGAATTTTGCTTACCAATTTTGTGTTGCATTGAAGATAGTAGTAGGCAACACAAACAACCAAAAAGGAGTAAAAATCCTTGCCTATTATGTGCCTCCATACATTTGAGCATTTCCTTTACTTCCGTATAGAAGAGTCCATTCTCCATGCTTCACACAAAGTTGGAGCTCCCATAAAGAAGTTTTCTATCTTAGGAATAATTAAAAATAAAAATAAAAATAAAACTGGTAGAGATAATGGCTCATAGAGTTCTCTAGAAATGACCAATATATTTACTGTCTCATGATTGCATGTAATGCTAACTTTTTAGCAGTGCTGGGAACAAGGATTAAAAAATTGACATTCGATCAATATTTTTATGAAAATTTTATATCTTGGAAGTATTAATTTAGAAATTCTGGTGTCGTATTCTTTCAGTAGATTAAAAATTTCTATGAAAATATGTGTGAATATTAGTATTTTGATAGAAATGTTGATTTCCATAAAAACTAGCATTAATGACAAAATGTTGAAAAATTTTCCACAAGAAATATCGACAAAATATCTATACTTTATACTTGTTTTTTAATTTAATTTTGAAATGTTATAAAATTCATGTTTTTTATTTATTTTTTGTATGTAGTTCGTAGTCTTTTAAATCATAATAAACTTTACATAATAAGATGGCCAAATTTTTGGATTAAGAAACCTAAAGAAGAACTAGAAAAGTAGATAACTTGGTATTATTTCTTACTTCTTAGCAATTAGGTTAACTCACAAGTTGTTATATATGGAAAGCTAGTGGGTAGGGATCAAGAGATATGCATGACATGCATAGAATTATATAAGAAACTATTCAAATTCTATGTCTTGGTATCAATATTATTTAAACCAAGAAGGTATTATAGATACCTTTGAACCTTTTAGAAGCCCTTTATGATGTTGATGTTTTCTTATCTTGTATGAAACTATGCACGCAAAGCACTTGTATTAGGTTAAATTCTAACTATTTTACTCAATTTGAGATTATATATATGCTTATCGTTTATCATATTATGATCAATTCTTATAATTTATATTTGTCGTATTTGGTATTTCTGTTGAGAGTTTCATATAAATAATGTATTATTAACAATTTTAGAATTTTTCAAAATCTCATCTAAAAATAAAGTGTTTTAAGATAACTTTTCATATTTTACGTCAATTTTCACATACACAATATTTTTATTGATATTTTCGTAAAATTTAAGTACGGATAGTTTTATAAATATCAATATTTTCATTATTGGTTAGAGCCATGGTTCAATACCTTACGGCAAAAATCGTCTTTGATAATAATAATAATAATAATTTATATCTAATATTATAGATCTTTTTGTCATATTATCTAATTTTTAGAGATAACATGTAAATAAGTAATTTGTTAAGACAATTGTAATGATAAGTAACAACGCTTTGCTCTTTATGTTTTATGTTTCAAGAGTTCAAAATAATAAAGCAGCCCACGCTCGACCAAAGGGTCAATTGCTGCCACGCTCGACTGAAGGTTCAATCATAGAAATGCACCGGCGAAGCCGGTTTACGATGAGTGGGTGTCCCTACTCATTTTTTTAAAATTTATATTTTTACCTTTATCTTTTAGTTTAAAATTTTAGTTATGCTCCTATTTTGAAAAAAAAATATAATGGTGCCCCTATAAAATAATAGAAAAACATTGTTGTGTCCCATGAAATAATCAAAATAGATAGTTGTGTCTTTATTAAATAATTAAAATATGTTGTTATGTTCCTATTTTATAATAAAGGTTACAATTATGCCCACCCAATCATTAAAATATATGGTTCTATTTTTATTCAATAAAACATTATTTTTAATTTTTTATATGATGCATCTACTGAGAAAAACTTCTGGCTAAGTCGTTGTAGAATTGCTTTTAAAATAAAAATAAACCAGTCTCAGATTGAAAGTGTAAATATTATACCCCAAATCTAACCCTAAAACAAATTCAGACAAGGGCATCATGGCAAGGGATGCATTCGATCTCTATCGTTATCATCGCAACCTATCATTGCTGTTGAAGTTATTTATGTTTGGGCGGAAAGTTTAAAGCTTTTTTTTTACTTTAAAATTTAAATAATTGGTTTACTCAAAAGTGGATCAAACTTTTATTAATTTTTTAGGGTAATCTTTAATTAATTTTGTGTTTGTTTAAAAAGTTCACTACAACAATTTATAGATTAGACGACAGTGTGACCAAAACCGTTGTCTAATATCTAAAAAAATGCGACATGAAGATTCTCGTGTTTCAAAAATCTATGTTCTCATATTAGGCAAAAGCTTTCTAAAAACTATCGTCTAAAATTTTATATTAGATGACAATTTTTTAAAAACTATCATTTAATATCTAAAGAGTTCCAAAAAGAAAAATGAGTGCATTTTTTCATGTTCATTTTCAAAGTACATATATTTTTAAATTTTCTCATTTCTTTTATAAGTACAAGCTATATTCTTCCATCTCTCTTGCATTTACAAACTCTATATTTTTTGTATCAACTTCCCCATTCTCTCTTTAAAGTTCCTCTCTCTTTTTCTCATCTCCCAACTCTCTCAACTCTCTCAAAACATAAATTTTTATTCCTTCATCTCTCTACCCTCTCAAAACGTAAAGTTTGTATTCCCTTATCTCTTCCACAATCATTGTTCCTTCAACCCCTACTATTATTGCTGTCATGACCACTGGGACTACCATAACCATGCCCATGGTCATTGTCCCTCCACCGTATTTGCCCCTTCCGTCAATCATGATTTCACCGTGATGTTTGCTACAGTGTTTTTCTCTTAACTTCTTCATCTTTTACTTTTAGAATCACTCATCTTCTGTGCAACCATGTTTAAAGTATTTTTGTTAGTTAGATTTTGTAGAGAAAACTTTAGTTATTGTATTTGTATTGCATATTGATTATAAATGAGAAGAAAATTTTGTTATAAAATTTCTTAGAAAATCATTAGTTATGTTGTTTGATGAAATATGAATCATGTTTGTCTAATTTGTCAACAATATTCGAAGAAACTGTTGTTTAAGCAAGAAAATATTCTTTAGTTAAAAGGATTTTTTTAAAAAAAATTTTGGACTTGACAATGGTTTTTGCGAAAACCGTTGTCAAGTGGTATTTTTATCATGGTTTTTTGCAAAAACAAAAAACAAAAAAAAACTATTGTTTAATATGCCCTTATTGGATTCTTAAAAGTTTCATATGCATATTAGATAACGGTTGAAATTTATCATTGTATGTATTTGACATATTACAACAGTAGATAAGACAGGGTTTGGCTAACCACCATTTAAAGCTCCATTTGTATTAGTGGTTTTTTTTTTTTTTTTCCTTTTCTCTTAAGCCATTGGTTTACTTAACAATAAACCAGTTGTTTACTTTAGACCACTGGTTTGGTCAAACTAAGATCAATAATTTATTTCAATTCTTTGGTATGGACAACGGTAATGTAAGCTTTTTATCTCACGAAAGTTATTTATCTAAGAGAAATTTTCGTAAATATTATTTTTTGAAATACTACACTTCATAAATATTACACATGTTAAAGTGTGGTATAACTTAAACATAAAATATAAGAGGTACCATGGCACAACTTTTTTTAACTATAGCATGAATAAGGACGAAAATATCTATGTAACTAACGTTGTTGAGGTTTTGATTTATAGATGTGCCATGAATATTATTGATATCGACGGATATTTAGGAAAAAATGGATATCATAAGAAAAACTTGTAATTTTTTCTTACTATTGGAAACGTGGTGTGCAGCGGAATTTTTTTAAAATTTTTTATCAGAGTATTTTCCAAAACACAAGTTTGACATGTTATATGTATAAATTAGACAGATCTTACTAACCTCTGTGTGCCGAAGAACCTCTGCAACCTGTGTAGAGAAGTAACGTTCCAGAAGAGCCTCAACCAATTGGTCTTCTTTGCTATTCTCTATCCACAACCGGAGTGAGTGTAGGCTCACACGTACAGCTCTTCCACCAGTGACTCTCCTTCCAACCAATAGAGAGAACCCAAAGCTAGTGTTCGTGATTTGTGAACAAAAACTCTCAGAAAGTATTCTGATACTCACTAGAAAACTATCACTCTTAATCTCTCAATTGATCTGAGTAAATCATGAGACTCACTCCCTTTATATAGCTATTGGTCCTGGGATCAGTCCATATCAGATTAGGTCTCAAAAACTCGAAACAGAATCAAGTTCAGATCAATATCTGATAAGATCCGTGTGAAAACATGTAGTCTTATCTTTCGCTGATCGGCAGGCCGAACTCCCAAGAAAAAATCTCCGCGAATCTTTTATTTTCCACCCGAGATTCTAAAGGATAAAGTCTTAGTTTTGATTCAAATAACCCAATAGAGAAGTTATCTGATCAAAATAAACTTTATCAAGATAATCTCTAAGAAAATAAATCAATTCACAATAATTCTACAAGTTTATCTTGATCTAATTTGTCTAAAATTAAAACAACCGATAACAGACAAGAATTATCTGATCGCAATAATTCAACAAGTTTATCTTGAACTAATTTCTTACAAAATTAATTCAACCGATAAACAGACATGAATTATTTAATTCTTCCAAATTTTAAACCAATATAATAAATCTGACATAAGTCACCAATATTGAAAAAGCACGCCGTGTCATTACAGGATTTTGTGAGCTAGCAAAGGGGACCAAAATGGACCTATAAAGTTCAAGCTCATGATAATTATGAAACCCAATATCCCAGATATATATTTCACAATTATCAACTCCAACGCTATTTCACTAAAAGCTTGGAGCTGCACTCTCGAACTTTATAGAATTACGAAGCTCGTATAGCTAAGTTTCCATGACATATCATAGTGTATCGTATCCTCATATGATAATCCATAATCGGTTTAAGGACAAGTTCTGTCTTACCTTCCCAATTATTTTTATCTTACATTCCATTGTCTCACCATTATAAAACTTACCATCTAAAGATAGTATACCATTCAGTTATACCTATGTATCCAAATGGTTGAGCGCTTCAGTTTTCTAATTACATGACAACGCATATAAGAGGATATCATTACTCCTAAAGAGGAGCTATGGATTCCATATTTATGAATAACAAGTCTACGCTATCAAGAGTCATACCTCCAACATACCGGCATGCATACCACTATTGAGATGTGGGTGTTACCCTTTGGTACATCAAAGACACAAGTCGAGATAACGGGCCCACTATTCATCTCAGGATTAAGATACAATACAAATGACTGTCTAAAGTGAATCGATTTGCCAAGACAGAATTATTAATCCAAATCAATTCACTTTATGTCCCGATCCAACACATCGTCACCTATGACAACGTGCCAATGTTTCTATTCACAGAGTCCAACTCCGATGGTCAAGACAAACCATCTCCCATAAGGGATATAGACAACATAATAATCTTTACACGAATAAAGCGTCCAACTTTCTTCCCTCGATTGCGGATCATATGTTTTAGACCGTCACCTTAAGAATCGTGTCTTCCGCATAATCAGTCCATCATATGCCCAATTCTTAAGGTTTAGACTGACTGTCTCAGACTACTGTTTGCTTTTCATACATTCAACATATATGAACATAAAGAGGACAAGATTTGGTATATATAAATGAATAAATTCTTTATTGATAAAAATGTCTCCAAAAACGTATTATATTTTTACTCCTTAGGGCATACATGTCTAACAATCTCCCACTTGCACTAAGTGAGTAAATACAGCAAATTTCGCATTCCCATAGCTTCCACATGCCTCTCGAAGACTCTCCCAGTAAGTGTCTTCGTAAATGGATCAGCTAAATTGTCCTCTGACGTGATCTTGCACACTGTGACATGCCCACCCTCAACAAAGTCCTTTATCATATGATACTTCCGATCAATATGCTTACTCTTCTTGTGAAATCTTGGTTCCTTAGCATTAGCTACTGCCGTACTGTTATCACAGTACAGTGATACCGCTTTATCCATACCAGGAACTACTTCAAGATCCCCAAGGAACTTGCAGAGCCATACTGCTTCTTTCGAAGCATCACTAGCCACCACATACTCGGCCTCTATCGTTGAATCTGAAGTGCAATCTTGCTTCGCACTTCTCCAACTGATGGCATCGCGTCCCAGAGTAAACACAAACCCTGAAGTCAATTTCCTAGAATCCAGACAGGATTGAAAATCTGAATCAGTGTATCCTAGAGGAGTTAAATCCTCACTTGAATACACAAGCATATACCCTCGAGTCCTTCTCAGGTACTTGAAAATATGCTTTACCGTAACCCAATGGTTTGGTCCTAGATCCGCCTGAAATCGATTTACAATCCCAACCGCATAGCTAATATTCGATCGTGTGCAAAGCATGGCATACATGAGACTACCCACTGCCGAAGCATAAAGCACCTTCTTCATGTATTCTCTTTCTTCATAAGACTTTGGAGAGTCTTTCTTAGAAAGAGTAATTCCAGACCTAGATGGTTACCCACTTTTCTTGGAATCCTACATTGCAAACCTCCTGAGAATTTTATCTATGTAGCCGGCCTGTGACAAAGCTATCATTTTGTTCTTCCTATCCCGAAAGATCTAGATACCGAGAATAAAATTAGCCTCACCCAAGTCCTTCACGTCAAACTGCTTGGTCAACCATAATTTGACCGATGACAATGCCCCAAAGTCATTGCCAATTAGCAGAATGTCATCTATATAGAGCAGTAGAAAAACCACCTTCTCATCCTTAATGTGTTTGTAAACACATGGTTCATCCACATTTTGTGAGAACCCATAAGTCTTGATCACTTGATCAAATCTTATGTTCTAAGAACAAGAAGCCTGCTTAAGTCCATAAATTGACTTTAACAGCTTACAAACCTTACCCTCTTGACCCAGGACCTTGAACCCATCTGGTTGTTCCATATAAATAGACTTATCAAGATAGCCATTCGAAAAAGTCGTCTTGACATCCATCTGTCAAATCTCATAGTCGAGAGCGGCAGCTATGGACAAGAGAATCCGGATGGACTTGAGCATGGCTACAGGCGAAAAGGTTTTCTCATTATCAATTCCTTCCTTTTGCTTATAACCTTTAGCTACTAGTCTAGCCTTAAAGGTTTCGACCTTTCCATCTACTCCTCTTTTCCTTTTGTAGATCCAATTACACCCTATGGGTTTTACCCCTTCGGGAAGATCCACAAGCTCCCAGACTCGATTAGTCTCCATAGACTTCATCTCTATGTTCATGGCCTCTGTCCAGAGTCTTGAATCAACATCCTCCATAGCTTCTGCATAAGTATAAGGATCCCTATCATGTTCATCTGGTTCAGCCAAGAAGACCTCCCCATTGAACATATACCTCTCAGGTTGACGCTCGATCCTCCCACTACGCCGAAGCCCCTGAGATTGTTGTTCAGGTTTGTTTGGTTTTTCCACACTGATCGGAATGGTTTCGTTCGGAACCTCTAGAGTGAACGAATCACCCCTTAACTCCTCAAGCACCACTTTGCTTCGAGGTTTAAAGTTGTCCATGTAACTCTCCTCAAGGAAAGTTGCATTAGTTGAAACCACGACTTTATTTTCCTTTGGGTTATAAAAATAACCCCTTTAGTCCCTTTTGGATATTCTACAAACACGCAAACTTCCGAACGTGCTTCCAACTTATTCGGATCCTTAAACAGGACATGAGCTGGACATCCCCATATGCGAATATGGTTTAAGGATGTCTTCCGTCTTGTCCACAACTCGTGAGGAGTTTTAGGGACCGATGTTGAAGGCACATTGTTCAAAAGATAACATGCGGTTTATAGTGCATATCTCCAAAAGGATAAAGGCAATGATGAATAACTCATCATGGACCTAATCATGTCCAACAAAGTCCTATTCTTTCTCTCCGCTACGCCATTCTGTTGCGGAGTGCCCAGCGCAGTCAAATGGGATAAAATCTCATTCTCTAACAAGTGTCCCAAGAACTCATCAGAAAGGTATTCCCCACCTCGATTAGATCGAAATACTTTTATGGGTTTACCCAATTGCTTTTCCACTTCAGCCCGAAACTCCCTGAATTTATCATAAGTTTTGCTTTTGTGGTGCATCAGGTACACATACCCATATCTTGAGTAATCGTCAATAAAAGTGATGAAGTACTCATACCCTCCTCGTGCTCGGATGTTCATTGGTCCGCAAACATCACTATGCACAAGTTCTAGAACCCCTTCGGCCCTATTGCCCTTAGACCCGTATGGTCTTTTGGTCATTTTACCCTCCAAACAAGATTCACATTGAGGTATAGATTCCACCTTTAAGTGACTTAAAGGTCCATCTCTTACCAACCTTTGAATCCTATTCAGGTTAATATGGCCAAGGCGCAAATGCCAAAGATAATTCTTATTAGAGTGAGAAGTTTTAAGTCTTTTTGAGTTATTATCATTTATCTCAGCATTAAGCAATAAGTCCATCTTAGGTTTGATAAAATATAGATTATTTTGCACCCATCCAAAACAGATAAAAGATTTATTTTTACGAATCACCACTTTTTCATTAAAAGATACCATGTAGGAGTCTTTAAATAAAGAAGATACAAAAATTAAATTCCTTTTAAATTTAGGAACATAAAAACAATCTCGCAAAATTAAATTCCTATAATTATCAAAGTAAAGATGGACATCTCCCACTACTTCCGCTGAGACCAAGGATCCATCGTCCATCCGAAGCGTTAAGTCTTCACGTAGCAGACTTCTCGTTTCTTTGAATCCCTGCGGAGAAACACAAACATGATTAGTTGCACCAGAATCTATGACCCAGATGTCACTGGATTCCTCAACCAAACAAGTTTCTAAATATAGAAGATCACACCTACCTCCCTTGGAAAGGAAGTCCTTGCAATACTTCTTTATATGCCCGACTTTATCACAGAAGAAGCACTTAAGCTTCTTTGGGTTCTTCTTCTTCTTCTTCTTGCTCTTGGTAGCAGCAGGAATAGAAGACTTCCCGTTCTTGACCTGTTGCTTCTTTCTATTCCCTGAGTTGGGATTGGAACCAGAAGCAGCTACCATGTTGGCCTCACCACCAGCAGGAGACTCCCTGATCATCAGTTTGAACTCTAGTAACTGTTTCATCAGTTCTGTCAATGTCATATCCCGTCTATTACTTAAATTAAAAGTAGCTCTAAACGGAATAAATTCCTTAGATAGAGTCTCAAAGACCATAGTCATCTGAGTTTCAGCATCGATGTCGGCTCCATTGGTTTGAGCCTCTGTGAGGTAACCCATGACTAGCATCATGTGCTCCTTTACAGATGTCCCCGGTCTCTGTCTACAATTTAAGAGTTTTCGAAGTGCCCCTTGCCGCTTTGTTATGGCCTGGCCTCCAAACATATCCTCAAGATTATCCAAGATCTGCTTCGTAGTCTCATAATCCTGATGTTGAGCCTACAGCACGTTGTTCATGCTGGCCATTACATAGCAGCGAGCCTGATCATTAGCATCTTTCCAATGATCGTACGCTTGGAATTGCTCATTACTTGAGTCTCCCGTAGGCTCGGAAGGACAAAGGGTTGTCAGTACATATTTCAGTTTCTCAAATGATAGGACGATGTCCAGGTTCCGTTTCCAATCGTTATAATTCTCACCGGTTAATTGGTTTTTGTCAAGTATCAATGATAAAGCGTTTTTAGACATTTTCAATCTACAATAAAGAATCATATACCAAATATAAGCAAACATATAATAATAGTTTAGTAAGATAACACAATCATGTAAAATCATACAAATGTGTTTATGTGTCAAAACCTTGAAAATATCACAACCTTACAACGATAATTCCTAACTCATAATTCAACAAGCTCCTAGGGGAGTCATGCCAAATTCAATCAGGAACACGGATCCCCTCCTGATTAATATATGCCATCCAGGACCCGTATGATCCAACATATACTAATAATCGTTTCTTTGACCATTAATTTTATTAACAAAGCTCCTAGGGGAGGTTAATAATAAAACTAACGTGAGTGTATAACCACCATTTCAATATTTTGTCCATGATTTATAATCACCACCTAGGGGTATGCAATCATAAATCATACTAAAATACCTTATCCTTTCAGAGATCCAATCTGGTACATGATAAAAATCCCTTCCTAAGGGTCGGCACCACCGTATTCTTCCTATGGACCAACGATGGAGGCCTTAGGTTCTTTCTTCGAAAACCTTCTCCCACTCAATCTTTTGACGTCAAGGTTTTATTTTAAAATTATGCATGAACAATTTTAATACGATCGGCACTCCCTATTCTATATGACATGTTATCAATATACATGGTAAATCATATTATAATGCAGACAAGCAAAGCTACAAGCAAAATAATAATAACCGTAATATTATGGTTCCACCCTAGAGAATAGAAAACTAAGATTACAAGAGAATAATCAAGACATCTATCGATTCTTCATCCTTGAATCCTCAAGCTGTATCCTTCTTCATGTAATACCCATCTTCAAGTCTTCAATCTCGTATGAATCAAATACTTCATATTTCCGGTCATATTCAAATTTAATGTTTCTCAGAATCGTCCCAAAAATAAAATTAAAACTGCACCGAAAAAATTGCACCTTTTCTGGACACTTGGCAGCTCTCGGTCGGCAGGCCGATCTGGGTGATCGGCCTGCCGGTCATGCTTCATCGGCCTGCCGACCCATGAAGGTTCGGCCTGCCGGCAGAGCACCCCAATTTCTGCCCCACTGTCGGCCTACTGGACCACACGTCTGGCCTGCCGATTTGTGACCATCGGCCTGCCGAACTGTGACGTTCGGCATGCCGGCTGAGCAAAAAAAACTTATTCCAGAAAATACAGCTTTAATGCAATTTATCAATTTTATTTTTAACAATTCAAAAACATAAAATTAGAGACTCATGAAATACCTGAAGGCGCCATCATCTATCTTTAAGATCCAACTTCTCGTTTCGTCTTCTCCGAATAATCATTTAATTACAAAATTCTTACAAATTTAAAATTAAATAACAATTCCTAAACGGAGATGATAGTCCGCCATCTAATTACATAAAAACCTTAGATACATATTCTAACCTCTAAGGAACCATAACCGGTATGAATTAATTAATTAATTAATAATTAAACAATGATTTAATCAACCATAATTAATTAATAAACATTCACCACATAATCCATGACAACATTTATATTATATAGAAACCTAGAGTGCCATCTCTCTATAAAATTCAATTCAAGCATAGGAGAGATTAAGATCACAAAATTTATGCATATAACATGATCACAAACTTGTAAATTTATGTAAAAACCTCGGCTCTGATGCCAATTGTTGGAAACAAAGTACGCAGTGAAATTTTAAAAATTTTTCATCAGAGTAATTTCCAAAACACAAGTTTGACATGTTATATGTATAAATTAAACAGATCTTACTAACCTCAGTGTGCCGAAGAACCTCCGCAACCTGTGTAGAGAAGTAACGTTCCAGAAAAGCCTCAACCAACTAGTCTTCTTTGCTATTCTCTATCCACAACCGGAGTAAGTGTGGGCTCACACGTACAGCTCTTCCACCAGTGACTCTCCTTCCAACCAATAGAGAGAACCCAAAGCTAGTGCTCGTGATTTGTGAACAAAAGCTCTCAGGGAGTTTTTTAGATGCTCACTAGAAGAGTATCACTCTTAATCTCTCAAATTGATCTTAGTAAATCATGAGACTCACTCCCTTTTTATACCTATTGGTCCTAGGGTCAGTCCATATCAGATTAGGTCTCAAAAACTCGAAACAGAATCAAGTTCGGATCAATATCTGATAAGATCCACGTGAAAACGCGTAATCTTATCTTTCGCTGATCGGCAGGTCGAACACGTCCTCTGGCAGGCCAAACTCCCAAGAAAAAATCTCTGCAAATCTTTTATTTTTTACCCGAGATTCTAAAGGATAAAGTCTCAGTTTTGATTCAAATAACCCAATAGAGAAGTTATCTGATCAAAACAAACTTTATTAAGATAATCTCTAACAAAATAAATCAATTCACAATAATTCTACAAGTTTATCTTGATCTAATTTGTCTAAAATTAAAACAACCGATAAACAGACAAGAATTATATGATTGCAATAATTCAACAAGTTTATCTTGAACTAATTTCTTACAAAATTAATTCAACCGATAAACAGACATGAATTATTTAATTCTTCTAAATTTTAAACCAATCTGATAAATCCGACATAAGTCACCAATTATTGAAAAACACGTCGTGTCGTTACAGGATTTTGTAAGCTAGCAAAAGGGACCAAAATGGACCTATAAAGTTTAAGCTCATGATAATTATGAAATCCAATATCCCAGATATACATTTCACAATTATCAACTCCAACGCTACTCCACTAAAAGCTTGGAGCTACACTCTCGAACTTTATAGAATTATGAAGCTCGTATAGCTAAGTCTCCATGACATATCATAGTGTATCGTATCCCCATATGATAATCCATAATCGGCTTAAGGACAAGTTCTGTCTTACCTTCCCAATTATTTTTATCTTACGTTCCATTGTCTCACCATTAGAAAACTTACCATCTAAAGATAGTATACCATTCGGTTACACTTATGTATCCAAATGGTTGAGCGCTCCAGTTTTCCAATTGCAGGACAACGCATATAAGAGGATATCATTACTCCTAAAGAGGAGCTATGGATTCCATATTTATGAATAACAAGTCTACGCTATCAAGAGTCATGCCTTCAACGTACCGGCATGCATACCACTATTGAGATGTGGGTGTCACCCTTTGGTACATCAAAAGACACAAGTCGAGATAACGGGCCCACTATTCATCTCAGGATTAAGATACAATACAAATGACTGTCTAAAGTGAATCGATTTGCCAAGACAGAATTATTAATCCAAATCAATTCACTTTATGTCCAGATCCAACACATCGTCACCTATGATAACGTGCCAATGTTTCTATTCACAAAGTCCACCTCCGATGGTCAAGACAAACCATCTCCCATAAGGGATATAGACAACATAACAATCTTTACATGAATAAAGCGCCCAACTTTATTCCCTCAATTGCGGATCATATGTTTTAGACCGTCACCTTAAGAATCGTGTCTTCCGCATAATCAGTCCATCATATGCCCAATTCTTAAGGTTTAGACTGACTGTCTCAGACTATTGTTTGCTTTTCATACATTCAACATATATGAACATGAAGAGGACAAGATTTGGTATATATAAATGAATAAATTCTTTATTGATAAAAATGTCTCCAAAAACGTATTACATTTTTACTCCTTAGGGCATACATGTCTAACACTTACAACTTTGCAAATTTCTAAAATAATCAATATTACTTAATTTGAAACAAATTAATAACATAATTAAAATAATGTTGATCTAATATGAGACTTATATTGCTTACTAAAAAAGGATACCAACATTATATATATTGATTATGTTTCTAATATTATTTTACATACTCATTACAAACAAGATACAATAATATAATAGAGTACAAAAAAACTAGCACTAAGCATAATAAAATACACACAAACTTCAAGTGTATTTAATAACAAAACGAGCTTTAGTCGATTGGAAAGTATTATCTAGGTTTCGATCTTGATCTAAATGATACATCTACGAGAATATTACTCTTGAATAGTTTTGGATATGCCACATATAAGTTTCTTGATTTCCTCTTACTGTTAATCCATAAATTAGATAATGTTAATTTATCTAACTTTATGAGTAGTTTTCATGGAGTTGTAATGATATCTCAACACTAATTTATGGTGGAAGTACACATGTATATCAAAGAAACCGTCTTGGTTTTGTACCTCATAACTCATTCTCGTTTGAGAACTATAAATAATAATATAACCATAAGAATCTTTATTAATTCCAAATCTCATGGAGTCAAAACTCATGGTAACAGAATTCTCATTAGTTTGACTCATTTGAGTTGCACCACGTTTTTTAATATGTTGCTTTGTAATTGCCCTAATACCCTCCTCATATGGTGTCCTACAACCATGATCTTTATCTTTTGTAGCATGCGTAAATTTGTTAATTCCAATGAATGGACTCAAGTGTGTTTGATTATACATTGTATTTCCTCTTCTTTCATAGTTTCCATCATCATTGTCATCACCATCCCACCATCATCATTATCATCAGTGTCGTTGGAAGCGTAATAAATTTTACGTGCTCCATGAGGAACAATAGTTAGAACTAGTAGACAAAAATAGTAAAAATATAGTACTCATATATATGTAACAAGACATAGGGCTTTATAGAAGAGCCATGAACCATTCATTTTAAAAGTAATAACTATTTAAAGACTAAATAAGTCTTAATAAATACTTTTTTATTGTCTTTAGGTTCAAACTATTAGTCACATTTTATTAAAAAATAATTTTAAAAAAAGTCCTACAAAATTAGGTTTTGTGCAAAAAAAGAAAATTCTCTTGATCTTTTTGGATATTTTGTGAAAATTCCTAAAAATATCATAGATTTTCATGGATATTCACCGATATTACGGATATTTGTAGACATTGTGGATATTTTATAGATATCTAGCAAGAAAAATCCTTCTCCTATGTATATATCGAGACTTCAAAATATGGATATTTTTGTAGAAATATCCACAATATTGTTGACATTTTCATCCTTAGGTATGAATAAACACATTTTTCAAAGGTATGGCATAACATATAATTTAGGGCAATTCAAATAAACGCCATTTTTTTAAAACTTAATTTTTATTTATGCCACAAAATGTTAAAATTCCTTATGCCACAAACTTGGAGCATCTCCCATCGGGACATGTCTACATGTCCCTCTAGGACATTTTTCGCGTCCCTTGAGGACATGTCGTTATGTCCTTTTGGGACATTTTTTGCATTTCTCGAGGACATGTTCACATGTCCTAGTGGGACATTTTTGTGTCCCTTGGAGACATATCACATGTCCCTTTAGTGCATTTTTTCGAGTCTCTTCAAGACATGTTGCATGCCTTCGAAACATTTTCTGCTATCCCTCTGGCAGAAATTCATCTCTTTCACAAAAGGACACTTTAAGTATGATATGTAAAAGATAAAGGCAAATCACGATAGGAAATGATATAAAGATTAAAAAAAATCAATTAGAACCTAGAAAGTTAATTTCCACAGGTGAATCATTAACAGTGTTTTCTAATTTCTGTAAAACAATAAAAAAAAAACCATTAAGATTCAATATTGTCTTTGAATACATTATTGACAAAGCAAACATAAACAAAAAAAAAAAAAACCAATTGCTTAACTAAAGAAAGAAAAAGTAATGGGAAAAAAATTTTCAACTTTGAGTCAAATTATGATTAAGTCTCAATCGTCCCCTCAATACAAGACTGTATTTCATCTCATCCAAAAAAAAGTGTGAAAAATCAAACAAAAATTGACACAGGCAAACATAAAGGGCCTTGTGAAATTGAAATAACAAAGAAAAAAGATCTATACTTTTAAACTAGGGGTGAAAAGGACTTAGAGCATTCAGAATCGACAAAGGAATTGTAGAAATTAGAGGAATGGTGGTGGCGCCTATGACGTTGTTTGGTGTCAGAGTGCATGCTCTTCTTCCTAACATTGAGAGCATCTCTGTTTTTGTCTGTCTTTATCTTAATGGCTACAGTGGTAGTGACGATGTCGACGGTGAGAGGAAGAAGAAGATGATCAATCATATGAGTTAGACGATTTTGAGGAAGACAATGCCCCTATTGTCGAAGAATAAAGGGATGAATGGAGAACTAATCGTCTTTGAGTGCGACAATTGAATAATCTGATTGACTTTAGAAGACCGTTGATGAAGCTACGAGCTTCATCCTTGCTCTTTACGACTGAAGAGAGGTCTATCAGAGCTTGCCATCATCGTTGACGGATGAACTCCTGATCTCGTGACCTGTCCTCTTGATGTTAGAATTAAAGCCCTAATCCTAATTGCCGAAAGCGATAATAATTGGCAAAAAATGAAATACAAAGAACACACAGTATTTATAGTGGTTCACTCTCAATGTGAGAGTTACGTCTACTTGCCGCATCTGTAGATTTCCACTATGATAAAACCAGAGATTACAAAGAGAATTACAAGATCACGCCCTTGCCAACTTTTCTATCTTGCTATCTCTCTCTTAATCCCTCTCCTAAAAACCACCGCCCAATATAAGCAAAATTAGGGAAACCAAAATACATGTGGAAAAACCCAAAATACCCTTATGTAAAATAAACTTACATATAAAATTTTTGCCCAGGGGCTCCGCCCCCTGAAATTCCTTGAAGGAGGGTTTACCATCCCCTTCGAACCCCCACATCGACCTTATCGTGAAGGTCGATCCGTGTACAAACTCTACATAGGAGCAATCTGAATTAGGGTAATAATTAGGCTCCATACATACTAACAATCTTTCACTTTGAGACTAATTCACCATCAACTGTCCTCACTACAGTGGTTGCGACTCCTCAATCCTCATGAGAGAAGTTCAACTGAAGTTGCGCACAACTCTAGTTTCTCAATCTTCATAATCTTCATCAACATATCAGCTATATTGTTACTTCCCTCTATTTTCTCAAGCGCTAAGATTCCATCCTCCAAAACTGATCTTATAAAGTGATATCGAATCTTATAAAGTGATATTGAACCTGTATATGCTTTGTCCTAACATGATAAACAAGAGTTTTTGCCAAATAATGGCACTCATACTGTCACAATACAACACACTCCGTTCATACTTGTGACCCAACTCTTCCAAGAAAGACTGTAACCACATCATCTCCTTACTAGCCACTGTAACTGCAACATACTCTGCCTCAGTAGTCAAAAGTGCAACTATCTTCTGCAACTTTGAAACCTAACTAATTGCTATACCACCTAGAGTATAGACAAATCCGGTAATACTTTTTTTGCAGTCTATATCGCCAGCCATGTCAGCATCAACATATCCCTACAAGCCAAAATTTGACTTTTTAAAACATAAAGTAGAATCTATATGAGAATCCATTTCACTGCCTTCTAGTGTTGTCTTCCTAGATTGCTCATATATCTGCTCACAACTCCCACTACATGTGCTACGTCTGGTCTAGTGCATACCATTGCATATATAAGACAACCAATGGTAGAGGCATAGGAGACCTTGTCCATGTAGGCTCGCTCCTCCTCAGATGAAGTGACTGATTCTTAGATAGATAGAAATTACCAGCCAAAGGGGTGCTTACAAACTTTGCTCCATCCATGCTGAATCTACTAAACACTTTCTTCACATATTCTTCCTGTGATAACTTTTGGACCTCCCTGTCCTTAGTAATTCTTATTCCAAGGATTTGTTTTGCAGAACCCAAATCCTTCTTCGTAAACCCCTCTAACATTTTCTTTTTTAGCTTGTCAATCTCCTGTATACTAGCACCAACAATCAACATATCATCAACATACAGTAGTAAAATAATGTAGGATCCATCAAACCTTTTGATGTAACAACAGTGATCTGCCTAGTATCTCAGAAAACCATTACTGGTCATGAAACTACCAAACCTTTTATACCACTGTCTAGGAGCCTATTTTAACCCATACAAACTCTTTTGAAGCTTACGCACCATTTTCTCCTTTCCCTGAACTTCAAAACGCTGTGGCTGCTGCATGTAAATCTCTTACACTAAATCACCATAAAGAAAAGCTATTTTTACATTCATCTGCTAAAGATGTAGATCTTCCTTTGCTGCTAACCCAAGACTCATTCTGATTATGGTCAATTTAACCACTGGAGAGAAAATTTTAGTGTAGTCACTTCCTTCTTTCTGTTGAAAGCCTTTTATCACCAATCTTGCTTTATAACGCTTGTTGCCATCATGGTCTTCTTTAATCTAATAAACCCATTTATTTTATAATGCCTTCTTTCCTTGTGGTAGCTCTGCTAATTTCCATGTATGATTAGACATCAAGGAATCTATCTCATTCCGCATGGCTAACTCCCACTTGATTAATTCATCAACCTACATTGCCTCCTCATAACTCTCCAGTTCACCTCTGTCAGTTAACAAAATATAATTAAGTGATGGAGAGAATCTCTGTGGTGGCCTGATAGTTCTAGAAGATCTTCTCAAATCTGGCATTGAAGTGGCTTCTGGGGCTAAATTCTCCTGGTCTCCTAGGGGTATATTTTCTTCATTTCTTGGAGCATCTTGTTGCAAATCGGTCACTAGAAAGTCTTTAAAGTAAACTGCCTTGGCTTTTTTACTTCAGAATTTACATTTTTTGAACTTTTACCCAACCTGTCTTTATACAGCACTTCTTCATTGAAAATTATATCTCTGCTCCTGATAATCTTTTGATTTTGGTCATCCTAGAAATGATAGCCAAACTTGGTATCACCATAGCTAGTAAAGAAACATTTCGTAGATTTCGGATCAAGTTTACTTTTAGCAGAAGCATCAATATGAACATAAGAGAGGCAACCAAACACTTTCAAGAAAGAAAAGTTTACCTTTTTGCCGCTCCAAACCTCCTCTGGTATTTTATAGTTTAAAGGCACTAAGGGACCCTTATTAATCAGATAAGCTATAGCAGTAATTGCATCTACCCAAAACGCCTTGGGCAATCCTGCATGAATTCTTATGCTCCTTGCACGCTCATTTAGGGTCCTGTTCATCCTTTCAGCCACACCATTTTGTTGAGGCTTTTTGGGAATAGTTTTTGTTATCTTGATCCCATTTTCAGCACAATACTATTTAAAGTCATCACCAATGTATTCATCCCCATTATCAGATCTCAAACACTTCACCTTTAAGTTTGTCTTATTCTCAGCCATGGCTCTCCACCTTTTAAAAGTATCAAATACGTCAGATTTATTCTTCATAAAATAAACCCATATCTTCCTGGTTGAGTCATCAATGAACGTCACATAATAGTTGGATCCTCCAAGAAAGCTAACAATCGAAGGCCCCTACACATCAATAGGCACCAACTCTAACTTTCTTCCTTTAGGTCTCTACCTGCTTTGGAGAAGCTAACCTTTTTTTGCTTTCCAAGAGCATAGCTCTCACATAAATGGTGCTCAATGGATTTCAACTCTAGTATTTTACCGTTCAACACAAGTATCTTCATCCTTTTTTCACTCATATGCCCGAGTCTATAATGCCATAAATCTGACTTGGCATAGCTATCAGCAACAACAATCATATCTCTGCAATTGGAAGTCATATAAAGGGTTCCAGTTTTATTATCATGTGCAACAACCATGGCACCTTTCATAACCTTCCATGCACCACCACAGAAGGTAACATTATGTCCCTCATCATCAAGCTGTCCTATAGAAATTAAATTTTGCAACAACTTCGGTACATATCTCACTTTCTGTATTTTCCACACAGCCTTGTTTGACATCTTTAAACGAATGTCTTCAATACCCACAGTATCTAGGGGTTCTCCATCAACTAGGTATACCTTTCCGTAATTCCCAGCAACATAGTCTTCCATAATTTCACAATGAGCAGTGGTGTGAAAGGATGCCCCCAAGTCTAAAACCCAAGAATCGATATTATTGTCAACAGACAAAAGTAACGCATCCTGAATCTCCTCAGTGACAACGTTTATAACATCACCCTTGTTTTCGTCCTTCTTCTTTGGTGCCCTACAATCCTTCTTCAGATGGCCTTATTTCCCACAGTTCCAACACTCCATATTTCTTCCAAATTTAGAATTATTTCTACCATTCCTCAACTTCGATCTACCTTTGTTTCGGTTTGAATTTTTGTTATTCCCTCTGCCCCTACCTTCAACATTTAGGAATGCAACCCGCATTGGTTCCCAACTGTTTGGTAAAGACGCCAAGAGTATTAGGGCATGAACCTCATCATCAAAATCAATCTCAATAGAAGACAATTGATTAACGGTCGTGTTAAACTCTTTTAGATGTGTTGCCACCAAAGCCCCTGTTGCCATCTTCAAGTGAAAAAGTTTCTTCATAAGAAATACTTTATTATTTTCAGAAGGCTTCTTGTACATATCTGACATAACCTTCATCAAACCCATAGTTGATTTCTTTTTCGCCATGTCATGAGCGACGTTCTTCGACAGTGTCAGCTGAATAACTCCCAATACCTGTCTATCAAGGACTTTCCAATCACCGTCCGACATTCCTTCTGGTTTGTTCCCCTCAAGTGGTAGATGCAACTTCTTACCATACAAATAGTCCTCGATCTGCAATCTCCAAAAAGCAAAATCATTACCATCAAATTTCCCAATTCCATGTGCCGAACCTTCTACGCTAGCCATTGCTTTCAAATTCAACCTTGCTCTAATACCAGTTGTTAGGATTAAAGCCCTAATTCTAATTACTGAAAGAGATAATAACTAGAAAAAAAATAAAACACAAAGAACACATAGTATTTATAGTGGTTCACTCTTAATGTGAGAGTTACATCCACTTATTGCCGCTGTTGATTTCCACTATGATGAAACCGAAGATTAAAAAGAGAATTACAATATCACGTCCTTGCCAATTTTTCTATCTCGCTATCTCTCTCTTAATTACTCTCCTAAAAACGGCCGCCCAATATAAGCAAAATTAGGGCAACCAAAATATATGTGTAAAAGACTCAAAATACCCTTATGTAAAATAAACTTATATATAAAATTTTCGCCCAGAAGGCTCCGCCCTCTGCAACCCCTAGGAGGAGGTTTACCACCCCTCGTCCAACCCCCACGTTGACCTTACTATGAAGGTCGATCCGGGTACAATCTCTGCTTAGGGGCAATCTGCGTCAGGATAATAATTAGGCACTACACATACTAATACGCGATCTCTTGATCTCCAAAGCTAGTTCATCTTTGATAGGGACAACCATCATCACTTAGAGGTCAAAGAAAAGAGGAGAGATAGAGACAAAGAAAAAGAAGGAAGAAAAAGAGTGAGAAACATAGATAGAATAAGAGGAGAGAGAAAGAACGGTAGAAATAGAGTGAAAGGAGAGAGAGAAATAGATATATATATTTTTTAAAATAGATAACATAATACGTTTTGTGGCAACTAAATTTTTTTGTGTAATTTCAAAATTTTGAAAATGTTTTTGTGGCATTAAAAAAAAGAGGCTAAAAGATGGCATAATATGTAATTTTCTCCTAATTTATAGGAAATCATAGAGTAGCTAACTTATTTTTCCTTCTTTAAACCACCGGTTTACTTAAAAGTATACCCTTCATTTACTTTAATTCTTTGATCTGTATTTTTATGTGGAAAACTTTTTCAACGAAAAGTTCACTCAACAATTGTCACCAACCAAGAAAGTTCATGTTAATACATCGGTAGTTTGTGTGGAAACTGCCATCCACATGTTTTTGTGGAAACTTATTTTTCCTTCTTTGAACTACCGGTTTACTCAAAAGTAAACCATTTGTTTACTTCAATTCTTTAAATGTGTTGGTCTAGCGTGCTCTACAAGAACTTTTTCCTCTCGACAAAATCAATGGACAACTCTGGTTTCTGACACTTATCTAAAGAGCTTAACCCAAATCAATAGGAAAATTTTTAAGAATTAGAAGATATACCTTCCTATACGGTGCTTTGGCAAACCGATTTAAATAAAAAAAAGTTCAAAAATTATAACATGTGAGAGCTTTACTTATAATAATATTTTCCTTTATATTTTAGGATGTAAAATGTTATACTATTGGTTCGAACCAGTTTGTCAAACAAATAGTTCATCGACCTTTGTAATTTCGTGTCCAAGATTTTTGAGCCATTGGACACGATGATCCAATTGTAGTCTTCTATAACTGGGCCCCAACTCTACGATGATCATGAGGAGCATAAGCATTAACGTTTTGGACCATCTAACAGGGCCATTTATGTAGTTACAACTTAAGTCCCTTCTGTTTTGTTTATTTCTTTTTCAATATTTAGTGTGTTTCGCATTCTAACTCTAACACTCACATGTGTTACAGTCAAAAGAAAAAATGTCCTACACGATAAAGCTCTAACTCAAGTTCACACAACGTTCGAAATGCTGTCGTTATGCATCACTAAAATAATCTTGTTACTTTCCTAGGAAAAAAAAAAATCCTGTTACTGTATCAAAATAAACCATACAATTGGGTGACAGTTATTTTATGTTTTTACGTAAAATCTTCAAGTTATTGCTATACATGAAATGATGCGTGCCAATCACAATAAACAACATTACCCTTTCTTTAGTTGTGAACTTAAAAAAAAAGAAAAGAAAAAGGCCTAAAATAATACTAACATTTTATGTATTCTCTAGTTTGTAGTCTCTGTTCCCTTTTAACAAAAAGGTTGACCTCTGGGATAGCAATATCGCACATGCACAGAAAGCAGCTTTGCAACTTGGAAAGCTAGCATACGTGCTTTCACATTGGTTTAGAATCTTTAAATCACGAAAAAAAAAAATGCAAATTGCAGTTCGCATAACCGATTTTTTAATTATATATTTCTAAAATGGACCAATATGAAGAGAAACCAAAGATCATTTAATTCGTTTGTTCAAAATGTATGGTTTTATTTATTTATATATATTTTTTGAAATGTGTGGTTTACAAAATGAGTTTAACATGTTGAAAATAAGACGGGTGTGTTTTTGGATTTGAGGCCTCTTTTTTATCTCAAACTGTCAAATTAAAAGTTTAAATCAGGATTTTTTTTATCTTTTCCAAACGCTAGTAAACCATAAAAAATTTTGGTTTCAACTATCTAACCATTGAACCAAGCGTGGTTGATCCCAACAAGTAAATTAGATGGTATATAATTTCTTTACAATCACAATTCTAGTTTGTCATTTATTATTTATTTATTTAATTCATACTACTTTTTTAACAAAAAAGACTAAAATATTTTTAAATAATATTTATTTATTTAATTCTAATCTAAAATATTTGTAATTAATTATACTTTTATATTTTTTAATAATAATATGTTTTAAGCTTTTTTATAGAAGTAGGAAGGTTGGAGTAGATATTTTTTAAAATTGACCTTCACCGACATTCTGTCAAGTTGGGCAGTTGTGTACAATTTGTCAAGTTTAGGTTTTGGGGGCCCAACAAAGAGGAAGCCCAACCCCTGAGTGGGCTTAGCTAAGAGAGGAAGAAAAGATGAGCGTAGGAGACAAAGTGGGCCCAAAGTCGCATTGGTGTGGCACAATAAGGGCCCACAACATTGGAAAACGAGCCTGATGAAGTCTGACCCGGGTCAGTGAGTCAGGAAGATTGGTTTGCGAGTCATCTATCACCTGACTCGTCCCAAATCTGAGGGTTGCCGCCACTGACTTGGTTCCCCACTTGGCCTTAACTCTTGCTACGAAAACGACTGATTGGACTGGATTCGCTTGTCGTCTCCTCCATGTTCCCCTCCTTTCCTCGCCTCCTTTTTGCATCCATCTATTTATTAACTTTTTTTTACATATATCCTCGTATATTTACAAATTTATCCCCCCAGATTTATTTTGAAAAATATGTTTATAAAAAATACATTACATATTACATTAAAACCCATAATTTTATAAATAATAAATTTTAACCCATAAAGATGAAAAAAATTTGCTCTCTCAATTATAGTGTTTGTAACACTATCTATCAAATTTTAAGATATAACATGCATTCACCACAAATTATGAAATATTAAAAAAAAAAAACGTTTTTTGTTAGAACTTTAACTAAAACTTGGTATATAGTTAAAATGTGATATATAATATAAAGTAATTTGGTGATTCTATCGTATCTAAAACAAATTAGAATTTAAAAAGTTGATATAATTTAAAAATTTTAATTGTTAAATATATAAACAAAAAAACTTTTTTAAAAAATTTTAAAACGAATAATTTCTTTTTTTCACTTTCATATGACTGCATTAGGGTCAACTAACATTCTAATTGTTCATTAAACTACTCAACTATTCAATAGTCTCATTATTTGTATAATATTGTATTATTTATGCTCAAAATCATAATTCACGGAGAATTCTTGTTAATATTTTATGGATCGAGAGAACAATGTTACTTTTTGAAGTTTAGGAAGCACCAAATATTATGTTTTGAAGTTTGAGGGCATAATATTACAAGAGCTTTAGTTTGGGGGGAATTTTTATAATTAATCCGAAAGATTTTTCACAAGAAAAGTTAACATTATTAGGGTGTGTTTGTCGAGTGTAAATCAATTGTCCTATTTTTTGTCTTTTTGGTTGTCTCCTCTATTATTTATTCCACACATGATTTAAACATAACAACCTATCCATATAAATAAAAGTTAAATATTAAAACTAATCAAGCAACTCACTTGCGTGTTAAAATTTAATTGAAGATACAGCTAAAAAAATAAGAAAATAAGATAGCAGATCTTGATTCGTGTTTATCATATATTTTTGAATTTAAGGGCCTAAATATCAACAAAAAAAGGTTAAAGAGCACATTGTTATTGATAGCAAAATTTGGGGGGCAACGGTGCAAGAAAAGCCTATAAATTAAAAAAACTAAGATAGCTTGACAAAGGAAAGGGGATGTTAGTAAGGGCCCTCTTCGGGTGGCCTTTTTAAAAGTTTTTTGACTTCCTATGTTCAAAAACTGTTTATAAAAGTATTTGGGTGAAATAATAGAAATGTTTTTACTTTTTAGAAGTGTAATATGTCAAAGGTATAAAATATAGTTTCTCAAAAAAATAATTCTAAAATAGACTTTAAAATTTATATCACAGTATTAATAATACATTATAAGCTTAAATATAACGGAGCCATTTAGTATTGTTTTTAAAATAGGTGAAATATTTTTGTTTTAGAAGATAAATTTTTTTTTGAAATTATGCTGAGAGTGTTTTTAAATTTTTTATCTCATAAAACATGTAAAAATATTTTCAAAAATTTTGAGAACAAAAACAAACTAACATTTTTGTAACCTTATTGATCTATTAAAACTTTTTAAAACATGATTTTAAACACTTATTAAAAAGTTACAGTTTTTATTTCTCTTCATCCGCTGAGCTACACCAAACGGGCCCTTGGCTAGAGAATCACCCTGTCCACCCTTCATCCTCTTCTGAGAGCTTGTTATAATAATCTTCCCTTCATCCAAAGTCCACTTCTTTTCCAGAGAGAAGCAAAACCGCTCTCCTTCTACTTTCTCTCTCTACACTCTCAACGCTCTTCTTCTTCTCCATCGCCACCATCTTGTGAAACCCTTTCTGGTTTTTCCTTCTTTTGAGCGAGTGATGGGCGTGAGTAGCCGGTGCTCCCACACTTCTCACATCACCGAAATCATCATCACCAGCTTCTTTCGCCACAAGCATTAGAGCCCTCGCTTTTTTCGATAGTAAAACCTAGAGGAAAGGAAAAAGATAATTTGAAATTAAGGGGGCGAAAATTGATCTTGGGGGGAAGGATTTTTTGAGCGATTATGGCGGGTGGGAGAATCTTCGGAGGCGGCGTCGGTGGTGGATCTTCTTCTCCTTCGAGCCTCAGTGTTTTGCTTCAGAACAAAAGGACTGCTGAGCCTCTCGATTTTCTCTTCCTCTCTGGTTCTCGCAATTCCTCTTCTTCTTCCTCTTCTTTTCTCGGTAATTTCTCTCTCTCTCTCAGATTCTGGTTTCCTGGTTATAAATGAATTAATTATTCAGTTTAATTTCGATTTATTCTTTGTTTGAACTGCAATTTTGATTCAATTTTGTGTTATTGCTACTCAATTACAGTAGAAAACTTGATGGAGCTCGCTAATTTGGTAAAATTTTTCAGAATCTGATTATCGTTCTTTGGCAATAAGAAGATTAATTTTTGGTTCAGGTTCAAGATCCATGATGAGCTTCGAAGACGTTCATGGAGGGAATGGATCGAAAAATTCGTATTTTTGCTCATTCGGTGGTGGTGATGATATTATGGACGATGAATTGGATGAGTATTTCCATCAGCCGGGGAAGAAGAGGCGGCTGAGCGTTGAGCAAGTCCAGTTTCTGGAGAAGAGCTTCGAGGTTGAGAACAAGCTCGAACCGGAGCGGAAGGTCCAGCTCGCCAAGGACCTCGGGTTGCAGCCTCGACAGGTTGCGATTTGGTTTCAGAACCGGCGAGCGCGGTGGAAGACGAAACAGCTGGAGAAGGATTATGACGTTTTACAGGCCAGCTATAACACCCTCAAGGCGGATTACGAGAGCCTGCGCAAGGAGACCGATAAACTGAAAGCTGAGGTAGAGAATTAAACCTCAAAATTCAATGGAGAGTTCCGCGGTAGCAATAGGACACAATTCGTAGATGATGTTGGAATCATATGAGATTATGAACATATGATAATTTAGCAGAACTTGATTAGATCAAACAGTTAAAAACTATGTCTTTAGTGGTAAGATAAGAATTATCCAAATCGTTGATGTGCTAAAAGCATAGTTTTTTTGATGATAAGTGTGAGATCTTGATCGGTTAGTTGCTTGAAAGATATTAAATTTGGTTGTGATAATTTAGGTAGTTGGTAATTTTTGGATCACTTTAGCATGGTATTGAAGCCGGTCAAAACCAGATATTTCAATTCTCTAGTTAGAAACTTAATTGTTTTGTTTGGTATTCTTTGATCAGGTTCAAGTCCTGTCTGAGAAGTTGCTTGAAAGTGAGAAGGAGAAGGAGAATGAGAATTTAGAACTTTCTGAGAATTCCAACAAGATGTCCCATGAAACACCGCAAAAGCCGATTGCTGACTCAGAGGGTGAGGTCTCTAAAGTTTCAGCTGTGGAAGATATTAGCTCAGTTAAGAGCGACATATTTGATTCAGATAGCCCACGTTTCAATGATGGAGTTCACTCCAACTCGCTATTGGAGCCTGGAGATTCTTCATATGTGTTTGAAGCCGAACAATCCGACCTCTCCCAAGATGAAGAAGATAACTTGCCTTCTTACATCTTCCCCAAGCTGGAAGATGTTGATTACTCTGACCCGCCTGCAAGTTCATGTAATTTTGGATTCTCTGTTGAAGACCATGCCTTTTGGTCCTGGTCTTATTAGGTTTTCTTGTAGTAAATATCTGTTTATCCTGAGGTTATCTTGTTTTTGTTCAAAGCATGTTAATAGCTATAGTTCTGGGAATAAATAAATCACTCATGATCAATGGCACCCCGATCCTGATGTGGTGGTGGGTTTTGGTTTGAATCAACAAATTTGGTGGTTTTGCCTCATTTTGTAATCTTGTTCTTTTTTTTTTTTTTTTTTTGGGGAGCTTCTAGTGTTTAAATAAAACTTCTGCTTTTTGTTGGTTGGCAATGCAATTGAATAAGAATATTGTGGCTATTCAATTCCCATAAAAAAAAATAAAAGGATTCCTAAACTTGGCCTCTGATGTTACCACACAAACAAAAAAGTGAGCGACTTAAAGTTTATGCTAAGTGGCATGGTTACCTTGTGTTTTAAATCTTGAATTTTATCCACAAGCAGAGAGCACTAAGCCGACGCGTCTAGACTATCATTCAAGAACTTTTGCTAAAGATTTGTATGCACAAAATCCTAGTTGACTTCCATATTGCATTGAGTCTAAAAATGTAAGCTACATTCGCTTTCTTATGGAGATCGTTGAAGCTTTAACGTATTGAGCTAGCTTTTCTTTTTTGGTGTTGTGGTGGAGCTCAATTTCATGATGAGTCAGCCAAAGTCACCCTTTTCGAATCACTGTTTTCTCCTCTAAGCCTTGGTAGTCCATGTCTCAGACGCTCCGTGACCATTTTCTTTATTCTTTATTTTTTTTTTTTGGTGAAAATTTCTGTTTGGTTCATTAGCGATGGTTTGAACTTTTTTTTTTTGAAAATTCGGTTCAAAATGTGTAATCAATGGTCCAAAATGAGTTTCGCTTTTTGTTTGCCAATCGCTTGTTTAGATAAAATTTTGGGTTCAAATCATGCAAATTATTGAATCAAACTTTCAGCAAATCAGGCTAATTTTTGGAGAAGGCTCAAATAAATATGAGCCACTCCACTCCTTGCCTTTGAGAATCATGGATTGTTGAGGAGCATTCAATTTTGGCAAAAAAGCCTGTTAACCAAAAAAATAAATGTGTAAGAATCACATCAAGGGACATTAAGCAAAAGAGTCCCACCCAAGAAACACAGCAAAGTAATCCCCAGGAAATGATGGCCCTTTGTGATGGTGATGTTCCTCAGCTTATCTGATTGAGGACTTCAATCTTAGCCAAAGGGCTCTCTAAGAAGGTTACATATGTGGGAGAAGTGAACTCAATTATATAGCTAGCTTCTATGTTTATCGTTAGTTCATGACATCATTGTCCATATTTTATTGATTCCTTTAATAAAAAGATGCAAAAAATTCAAACCACCAATAAGTCACTTGGTGCAAGTGGCTTGTTGGGAGTTCATGCTTGTGCCAAATGCCAACTCAAATGGGTTCATAAAAAATTATATAATCTATGCTTCTAGGAACATTAGGAGGGACATTTCTTCATATCCGTAATATGTGTGATTAATATGTGTGAAATTACTTTGTCAATTGAGACTGAAACATTGTTGCTGCTAACTTCATATGTATAATGGCTCACAAGAAGGCGAGAAAATGGTAATACTTTTTGGGTGGGTATGAAGAATACACTACCTTCTACCAAAAAATACAACATGGATATTGCTAAACACCATTAGATATTCATTAAATTAGAGATTTCTAAAACGGAATATGAAAAAATGCACTACAAGTAGGGTCTATTTTTCAATTATTAAATTTGTAGTAGAAACTGACTATTCTAGAAAGTTTTTTTATTATTTTAATTTGATTTTGATCAAATTAAACGAACAAAAATGTGCACATGAAGTCATGCCGTAGAAAGATGACATTAGGTTAGGTTATTTACGTTTCTATACCATGTATTTTATGTTTATTCAAACAATATATCTTCAGCTTTTGATCTCATTGAATTTATATCTTCAAATTAGATTTAATACATAAATTATACCTATTCTTGGTCAATATTCAATTTTGACCTTATAAATTACCCAAAATACCCTCAAATTAAAAAATAAGAAAACTTTAAAAACTTAAAAAAAAAATTTATACTAAGATTTTTGCCTTAAAAAATGTATAGAATACTCTCAAAAATAGGTATTTTGAATGTTTTTATTTTTGTTTTCTTCTTATTTTTTAAAAGTTTTAATTTTTTCCTTTACTTAAGGATAATTTAGTCATTTTAAAGATAAAAATCAACTATTGACTAAAATAAGGTATACATTTATATGTTAAATTTAATATGAAAGTATGCATTCGTTAAGATTAAACACTGAAAGTATAGTTTTTAAATTAACCTAAAAAAGAAGATATAAAAAGATAAATATCCCAATAAGTTTTGTTAAATTCACATATTTTCTTTAATTTTGGTATAATTTTCATATGATTCGATGATCACGCACTATGGACAATTAATAAACTACTTTTTATATACCCTACTATAAAATCCTCTACCCTATTTTTTTTTATTTATCCAAGCCAGCTTTTGGAGGCATCTTGTTGGCAAGTATTTTTGTATGCTTGGTCAAAATGGTTTGCTTCCTTGCTTTTCATGGCATTTGACTAAAATGGTATCATATGTGGTTGCTTATGAAATTAATTAGGAAAGCATGGTATAATCTGTTGTAATATCTCTTTCAAGCGTGCCATATAATTTGACTACCAATTGGAGTTTGTTTTCCCTTCACATATCTTTAATGAAAGTGATGATGCATTAGATTGAAAAAATCAAAACACTAAAAGGGTGTTTGGAAGAGTGGTGAAAACCGTTGATTAGAATCACTTTGACTTTAGTATGTGAGAACTTTACACTGTAGCAATTTTTTTGGTTACTATAGCATGTGAGAGCTTTACACTGTTTATAACTGAAAACGTAGTGAGAACCGTGGTTCCCACCACTCATCCAAATAGCCGGTAATTTAGTTATTTAACAGTTAGTTGTAAGCCTCTTCTTCAACTTCCGGATATCATGCAAAATCAACATCCAAGTGATTTGGTACTCCTATTGTCTTTCACATGTAAATGGTTAAAAGTTAATTCCTTGGCTCTAACTTAATAAAATTAGAAAAGTTAAAAGTACATAACTAGATAAATTAGTTGTAATAAATCACTTTTTTTTTTTTAGCACAATGCGGGATTGAACTGGAGCGTTTTTATATTTAAACCCCATCTCACTTCAGTCGTGCCGTTTGATCAAATTGTGCTAATCATTCACAATAAAAATTACTGCTTTTAAGCTTAGACAAAACTAATCACTCTAACATATTCTTGCGGTCTAAGTTTAGACAAATCGTTTTATAATGCGTCTTCACCATATTTTTTTCAATGAAATTTATAATAAGGTAGACATTTTGATCTACTAATTATTCTTATTATTTTAAATATTAAATTAACTTTTTAACGATTAATTTATCAAAATACGTAAATTTTTACGTATTAAAACCATGAAAAGTCAATCAACGTTTAAAATAACAAAAAAACCTACTAGTAAAGTCATAATGCACGTCGTTTCTTTTGAGACCATCTCTTTCCCTTTGAAATGATAACACCATTTATTTTGAGACTGGTGCTCAGACTGGTTTTATTTTATTTTATTTTTTTGCATCACAGCCATTGGTTATTGCCAAGTAAACCCATTTTTCTTGAATCAGGAATGACCATTTGTGCGTGCGTAGCGTTGGTCTTCAAGAGATGATCACCACGTGTACGGTGAAAGATGAAAGTGTCGTCGTCAAAACAAACCATCGCCATCAAGACAGCGTCTAGCCCACCAACACTGAGCAAACCCTCGTGGATTCCCCATCTTGGGAGGGTCCCACTCCCTGACCTTGACATTTCCTCTCCCATGGCACATGATGTGATTCCTCGTTGGCTGCTTCTCCCCCCAAATTTTCCTTCCTTCTTTTAAACAAATATCTGTGTCTAATTTTGTAAGAGAATTTCTTCTCCAAGTGCTAAAAAAGTAACATATTAGAAGATATTTATTTTTTAATTATTAGATAAAAAAATAATTTTAATTAAAAGTAAATTATACTGTTGTATTTGAATTAATAGTTTTTTATAATATATCATGAATTTTTAATTTTAGCACTAAGAGAATTTCTTCTCTAAGTGCTAAAAAACTAACATATGGGAAGATATTTATTTTTTAGTTATAAGATAAAAAAGAATTATTTTAATTAAGAGTAAATTATACTGTTATATCTGAATTAATCGTTTTTTGTATAATATATCCTGAACTTATAATTTTGATAAAATGTACCCTAAACTTTAAAATTATTAGTAATTAAGGTCCAACAGCTATTTTTAATTTCCGTTCAATACTTTTTTTTTACTTGTTGAGCTTCAGTTTTTCTTTTAGAATGACGAGTTTTATTTTTAAAAAACTCATGTGTAAATTTCTTGATCAAAATTATCTATGCTTTTTAATGTTCATTAGCTATTAATGAACCTTAATTGCTAACGATTTCAAAGTTTATGGTATATTTTGCTAAGATTAAAATTTAAAGTGTATTATGCAAAAAAAAAATGAATAATTCTAAATGCAATAGTGTGATTTATTCTTTTAACTAGAGCTGAATATTTGAAAACGAACATCATCGTTGAGAATACAAACACAAAAAAGGGGACCCATTTTGTAATATATAATGATTTTTATATTATTTTGACGCTGGAAAATTATATCATATTCTTAAGCTTTCTTTTTTTTGAAATAGCTATAACGTAGTTTAATACTTCCCAGAGAGTTTTCTCTAACTCATAATATTATATGCGAATACAAGGCATCTATACTAATAAAAAAAATTTTGAAGAAAAAAATGATTGTCTGTAACATTGAGGTGCAATTTTATTAGTTTATGGGATTGTAAGGAAAGTTAATTAATATATTTTTGATAAATACTATTTTGTTTTGGATGGGTATGAGAATTATCCTATTAATATTGTGAAAATTCTAACATAATATTACATCAAAATTATATGAAAAAAACAAAAAAAAAAAAAAGTTTACACGGTACCGTACCAGCAGAGTATTTTTTTTTACCTCATATAAATTTTTTGAATATGAAAAATGTTTCAAAAGATACTGATAAATATTTAAACATTAAACTTAAAGTACATCAGATGGTACATTATACATTTTAACAAAAAAAGAAGGAAAAATAGACCGGAACTCACCACTTAATGATAGTTTATTTGATCATCTTAAAAAATAATAGTTTATTTGTTAATACTATTCTTCGTCCAGAAAAACCTTGATAATATTCTTTTTTTTTTCTTCAAATAATTTTTTAATTTGTATGAAATTGAAAGGATTTTTGTAAGTTAGCAGGAGAAAGGACGAGAATCGATGGCGATGGGAAAGAGAGGGACGTACGTATGGGGGTGACTGTGATAGGGTGACAGGAGGGCATGTCTGTGCATTTTCCAATGTGGCCGATATTTCATGCTTTGGACACGTGTAATCTCGAATTGCTTTTTTGTGGGACCAATACACACGTGCCCCTGCCACCCGTGGGGTGCAAAAAATTGACTTTGCTGTTGTTTAAATAAAAGAAATGGTTCATCCCAATATATATATATATATATGCAACGGCTACTTTTTTTTATCTCCAAATTGTCCAAATATTGTAATATTTTTTTATAGAAATAATAACAACTTGTCACGCTAAACATGGCATCAAACTTTAATCATTTAATATTATTGTATATTTTATTTTTTAAAAAATATATCATATTCTTAAAGTGGAGATACTAAATTAAACAAAAAAGTAAAAGATTTAAAATAGTTATGCTTTTTTTAGAAACATTGATACTACATTTGGGAACTATAGTTTTAACTGAAAAATTCAATCCAAACACAAACTATTCACTCAGTAAATGGTTTTTATTGTAACAAATGAGTGAATTAGGAATTTCAATTTGAACTAATTGTTTGAATTGATTTTCTTTTAATGTTGTTAAACATCAGTCTGTGTTTGGATTGAATTTTTTGGTCAAAACTATGGTTTCCAAACAGAGTCAAATGTTTCTCAAAAAAAGAAAAAGAAACTATAGTTATTTCAAATATTCCACACTTTTTTAAATTTAATGTTGCCGCATTAAAGATATTGTATATCTTCTTCTATAACAAAATATACAACAACATTAGATGACCAAAGCTTGATGTTATATTAAATATAACTTGTTATTATCCTATCAAAAAATGTTATGTTGTTTCCACAATTTGGATGTAAGGACCGTAGACACTTCCTACATATAGATATAAGTATATTTCATTTTGGCACTCTATATTTTAAAGAAACATCACATTACGATCTTGTTGTTTAGAAAATATCAAAATAATATCATGCAATTTTTGAAAACATCATTTTGGTACCTGAGTTTGTGTCTTGTGAAGTGAAATTTTCAACTTACCTTTTTATTATTGAACTCCAAATTATTTTGTGAAAACTATAAAATAAAATGAATATAAATAATGCCAAAAGAATGAACAAGTCTACATATATGTTTATTTTTAATGAGTTTTGTTTAATTTGTTGTTTTGATTTTCTATTATATTTTTACAAAATTAATTTGATATCCATTAATAAAAGAGTAAAAAAGAAATTTCACATATAAAAGAACTTAGAGTGTCAAAAATTATTTTTTGAAAATTATAGAGTGCCATTTTAATAAGTTTAAAACAACAGAGTACAAATATAATGTTTTTCTAAAACACAAGGTATTAAAAGGATAATATTCTAAAAAAATGTATATGATTCACAAGCCAAAATAAATAAATAAATAAATAGTGTTCACAAAATAAATAAATAAAATAAATAACAAAAATGGTTAATTGGCATGTCCGCACGATAGATTTACTAGTGTTCCAATGTTCGGTAGTGTGGATACAACATTTTTCATCTTGGCAAACAAGGCTCTAAATTTGAAGATATTTAACATTTGTTCAACAGAACAGACCGTTACGCCTTTATATGTTCGCACAAATACACCTAAAACTTTTTTGTCGGTGAGAAATTTGGACTCTCATTTATTATTTTGTCACTTTGACCATGATTTTCATTCACCAGTCTATTATTGTTTGGACTACATTTTTAAGCAATATGAAATTGAATGTCCTAAATGTAAAAATTAAAAGTTGTTGAAGTTCAATTTGAAATGTTGAAAAGTGTTGGAAGCAAATCAAAGGGGAAAGTTGTTGTTACAGAAAATATAGTAAGTAAATAAATAAGATAGTCCTTGTAATATATTCGTTTCCATAATGTTTAAGGGGTATAATCGTTTTATTAAGCTTAAGCATATATGATACCAATGAGGGTCGGACTCTGGGGATACTCTAAAGGAGATAATGGTAAATGACCTTGCCTTAAACAGCTTTCTTTTGGCTTTTAGACTGGTATCTAATCATCTATAAGAGTATCAATTATCACTTAGGGTTTAGGGTTTAAGGTTCTGTGATATTTAAAGAGAGAGATAGAGAGGGAATGTTAATGTAATTTTTCATATTATTTAATTA
The DNA here is from genome assembly GCA_025403435.1 of Artocarpus heterophyllus. Classification (NCBI taxonomy): domain Eukaryota; kingdom Viridiplantae; phylum Streptophyta; class Magnoliopsida; order Rosales; family Moraceae; genus Artocarpus; species Artocarpus heterophyllus. Next base: position 8,728,623 of record CM046346.1, on the reverse strand, counting down.
TTGAGCTATCAATCCATACGAAATGTACCATTTGAGCGAATATAAATATGAGTGCGGGACCATCATGTAATTTTCCAATTATTTGTTTTTGCTAAAGAATTTTTTTTTTCGATATTATGTTAAGCAGATGATTTTTGACATTTCTTGGTTTTGTTTGTTTGTCTGTCTTGTTTCTTTTGTTTTTTTTTCCCGGTTACGTGTCAAGAGGATTTTAGTCCGTGTTGAAGCAAACTTATTAAATCTAATTATTATTCAAGACGTGCAAGGTGGAAAGAACTAAAAAGAAACTTGTTTGGTTTTTGTTTTAAAAATTTTTGAAAATAATTTTATATATTTTTTGAAGTAAAAATTTTAAAATATTCTTAATATAATTTTTTAAAAATTTTTATTTTTTAAAATAATATTATTTTTATCTATTTTAAAATACTACCAAACGGGACATTTTCACAATTAATTTTTTTTTCAAAGCCTGGTGTCCTTTTTGTCTTTTTGTTGTGTAATCGATGAAGGAATTTTATTTAAAAGAAATTGCTTTATTATTCAAAGCTCTTTGACCAAGTCCTGTGACGGCTCTCTTAATATGAACAAACAGCAAAATTTCAAGTGATGAAACATTACTTTTAAATAGAATTAAGATTATATTCTATCATACGGAATTTTGTTATTTTCTCAAGTACTCATAATATACGACTTTTAAAGTGTTTCTTGTGTCAATAATCTCCACAGCTATAGCGATCGTTACAATATAGACATAAAGGATTCTGTCTCTGCCAATTAAAATAAGATTCACTAGTACCCCTGAAGATGTTAGATTGACTTTGTAGAATTATATACATACAAACACACACATATATGTATAGAGACTCATTCTCAAAAAATATATATATGTTTAGAGACGTGTTTTCAATAAGTATGTTTTGAATGGTTTTATTTTGGAGAATTTTCACAAACTCCATCTTTTGATATTGACTTTTTATAAATAACATATATGTTTATTTACGGCATAAATTAACATGTAATATGAATGATAAAGTGGCGTAATTTTTTCCAAGTGTAGTATAAATAAAAGCAACTTTTAAAAGTATGGCATAACATGTAATTTTCTCTTTTATTTTCAGTGAGGATGTTTGGTGCTTAGGGTTAACGAGGATTAGATTGAATTAATTTTTAATACTTTCTTTAGTGAAAAAAACTTTTTAAGGATTGGATTGGATAACCTTTTATCTAGTCCATGCTTGAATCTGCTTAAAAGGGAATTAGACAATCTTTTGCTAAAGCATAGGATTGAGCACAACCTTTATACATTGTGAAAAATTTCAAGGACGTATTTGTAAAATTTATAAAATTTAGCGTCATATTATAAATTTTTTAAAAAATGAGGGCTAAAATTGTAATTTTACGTGATAGAAATATTTTTAAGAATTATATTTTTGCTTCTCTAATTTAAAAAATTACAATTAAACCTTAATTTTTGAAAAAAAAAATTACAAAAAGGACCATATTTTAATAATACAACACCAAATACAAGATTGGATTAGCTAAAATTTTATACTATCATTTCTAACATATTTCAATCTAATCCTCTAAAACTATCTTATTTAAAGTTATCATGTCTTATGCATCAAACCTTAAAAAGAAAATATACCCATTAAACCCCACACATACACACATATATATGAAATAATAAGAAACTCTCATAAATTTACTTGGTTCAATATGTCAACTTCATACACATTGTTTGTCTCTTTCATTCCCCTTCCTTTTTTTTTTTTTTGGTTTTTGTTTTGGTGGGACCCCTTTTGCTTGAATAATAGTAATTTCTAGAAGCATGATGCACCATTGATTAAAAGAAAAACCATGGAGGGGAGAAAAAGAGAGTACAGAATGATACAGCTAGATGAGATGAAGCTTTATAGCTTATTCAAAAATACAATTTAAACACACAGGAAATGCCTCATTTTTTTGGCTTGCAAGCAATGTTCTTAATCCCTTTTGTCTTCCTAGTGAATTTAATCACCCTAGAATCATACCAATATTAACTTCTAGTTCAAGGCTTTCACAAGTATCTTATTAAAACTCTTTCTTGGGGTTTGAGAAGAATTTGGTCATGTTGTCTGTGAGTGGTGGTAAAAATGCTGACAAGGGAATATACTCTTATGCCTTCTAATATGAGGCTTTCCATTTGAAGTTCTGATGAATTGTTGCACCAAATTTGATGGGGAAAATCATGATAATGCATTTGTTTTTGCAGATCAAGATCAAAATTTGAGGTTGTTCTTCAAGTACATCACCACCTCTTGCTGCAAAAGTACAGAAACACAGAGAGATCAACTATCAGTCAGGAACATAAGTAGTGCTAACTTTATGATAGCATTAATGAGTATTGCAACTGAGAAGTTGAAGATCAAAATTTTAGTAGGCATGGCCCTACTCTATCTATCGGAATTCGCCGGTCAATATTCTTTCTACTAGACTAGTTCTATAATAGGAGGAATCAGGGACTGTTAAACAATTTTGTCTCTCCTTGTCATAGCTCTCAAGAATTAACTTTCCAAAAAATTTTATTCACAAAATGGCTACAGAATGAAAAGGAAGGACCACTTCTTACAAACGACTGCGTGATTATTCTTCGTAAAAATAAAAAAAGACCATTTTGTCAATTTTACTTTGTAGGATAGTCATACCTCCAAAAATTCGTTTCTTACAATGCTAGTCATCTCTATAACATGTCAGAAAAGTTTATCACCCTATGAAATTTCAATTCTATTTGTTAAGAGTCAGTAGTGAGCCCCATCTAAATTGATGCATGAAGCGAAGAACTAAAACATTTGCGCTTCCACTTACCAAGTACCTAATCTGCTGCTATTAAAATTATCATCTCTTCTAAAAAGTAAAGTGTTCTTTGCAACTTAATATGGCTAGGAAGAAAATCAACTTACAATCAAACAGAGGAGAACACAGCCAGCAGCACCAGGGAACAAAGCATACCAGAAATTCAAGTGATGCAACTTAGCCCCATCGATGAACAATATCGGCAAGCTTGCAGCTGCATAGACCATAAAATCAATTGTGTCACTAGGACATTAAGTGTTAGGTGGTAGTGTGCCTTCTCAATCCCAAAAGCTGACTCAAGAGGGGTGAGGCTTTTTCTCATATTTATAAACTGAGCACCAACCCCTTCAATAATTGATGTGGGATTACCAAATGAGATTTTTAGGAAGCTAGTATAATGATACCTGGTGGATGAGTAGAACGCGTGAAGATCATGAAAGCTATGGAAGCAGCAAGCGCAGCGCTCCTAGCAAGCCATCCTGGACCGAATATAGAGAGCGCTAAAACACCGAAGGCTGCACAACCAATTTGGGCCATGAACATGTTATACTTCTGCAGCATGACAGAAGTGAGAGTTTGGTTAGCCAAATTCATGTCAAGGAAGTAAACGTAGGAGACAAATGTACTAACTATGGTACTCGAAAAGTGTAAATCGCCACCTTCCATATAAACTCATTTTTAGTCTGCAAATTGTAGGCCAAATCTTATTTTGATTTCTGACTTTTAAAAAATTTTAGAATGAGTCATCAATCTAAAAAATTGTCACAAATTCATCACTTTGTCTAGCAAAAATCTCAATAGAAAAAGGCAATAATACCTTCTTAATAGTTGTGACACCCGTTATTCTCCTAACGGGTATTGAGGTAATTAAATTTATTTTTAATGTATAAAAAAAAAATTGCTTCATTTAAATTTATTTTATAATATTTATTTTTATCTATTTTTAAATTTTCTAAAATTCTCCTATATTTAATTAGTATGATTACTAAAAAGCCTTAGACCTTCTAATAAATCTCAAAAATGTCATATTGGCATTATGTGTGTTAAAGTCTTTAGATGAGACATAAGGATATCTTTTCCAACTACTCTTGACCCTCATTTTCTTTATTTCCTCCGTGACATGCTTCAACATGTCTCCTCTATAATTGTTTCTATCACTTCTTTTCAAAGACTTCATCTTTTCTTCCTTTTTCTTCCACGGTTCCCACACTCTTCTTCTCATTTCTTTGCTGAAGCAAAATACTTAGAGAACTTCTTCAAGGCAGCCATAAAAATCAGCCACCATCACCTCCATTTGAGTAAGAATTTCAGTCATACCGAAGTAAAGGAACCTGTTTTGAAGCCATTTCAAGCTTCCAACTAACCATAATCTGAGGTTAGAATCTTATGAACAAATTTAGTCTTTCATTTATAAATTTTCTTTTATACTAAAGGATTATTCAAATTTGCGTTCTTAAACCTAAGTATATGTTTGTTGCTATTTTGGAGCATATGTATGAAGTCTAAGTGTATATGCCCTAGACAGAAAATTTATATTGTTAAACTTTATAATACCTCTATGGGCAGTGGTTATTTCTTGAAATTCTAAGATTAAATTAAAATAAATTTTATGAATGTAGTTGTATGTTGTGCTTTAGTTTTAATTGTCCTTATGCACGCCTTAGGATCAAGGGAGTATGGAGCTAACGTTAATTGATTCCAGGATTAAGAGACTGTTGATAAGCTTAAAAGGTAGGGATTCTATTACTCATCTTTTGTGAGGTTTTTATAGAATTAAAATTGATTGTTTTGCCGCAATATATATATATATCTATGTTGAACTGATATTATATGTGTATCACATATGAAACTGTGACATGGACTCGTCTTGTATTGTACGGCGAGGAACATAATGAATTGAACACATGTTATAAATTGAGAAGCATGGTTAGGAAAACTAACTCTATTGATAATGATTCAATATAGAGAAATTGTGAGACATGAAAAGGGCGACGGTTACGTCCTTGGGCATGAATACCCTAAAAGGTAAAATAGGGGGAAGGCGATGACGCTTCCTTGGGTTGAAAGTCCCAGAACACACTGTACAGGAATTGATTTGGTGAGGACTCGGGGCTTGATGTCCCCTCACCGGAACACCCTTGGAATGTTTATAGGGTGATCAAGTGCGCCCATTTGGGTTTCGATGAGTTGAGTGATACTCAATTTAACATGGATACCTATGAACAATGATGATTGGTAATATTTGAATAAATGTGTAATTATGACACTTGGTAATGATTAACTACGGTATCCATAAGATGTGATCATAATAAACCTCATAATCTGAAATATGATGTGACTTACTAACCATGCAGATTTTAATGTGGTAATGATAGAGGTGAGTAATGGCTTTCTCTACTGAGCATAGTGTTGCTCATTCCCTTATGTTTATATCTTTTCAGGACTCACTAAGTGTGAGGTGGCTACGAGAAATATAGTTGAGGAAGTGATGTAGCTATATTACATTGGGACTGCTTCAATTGTTGAGAATGTTCTTCATGATAATGTAAGCATCAATTGTTACTTTCTGTGACTGTATTATAATGTGTTGAGGGTTAAAATGATGATGACAACAGTTTATATTATTAAATTTAAGGTGCTACATTAAAACTGTGGTTTATTTGTCGTTTATATTTTTATTTTTGAGTTGAGAGTTTTTATTTAAGTCCCGGGCAAATTTTATTTTTAAGGTTTTACTTTTATTATTTATTTTTATTTTATCTCATTAAAAACTGTTAAACCCCACATAAGGGCGTTACAGAATTTTTGGTATCAGAGCCTAGGTTCGGTTAACCTAGGGAGTGTAGCACCACTTTAAAAAAATATATTTTTGAGATGGTTTTGAAGCTGAATTTTTATTGTCATCATCAAAATGAACCTTCACATTGATTTATACAGTCTAGAAGGATGTAACATGGAAAGGCCATAGAATGAAAATATCAATAGTTATATGAGTACAATAATTATATAGAAGGAAAGTATTAATAGTTATGAGGGAATGATAATTATATGGAATGAGTTTATAAGTAGAATGCTTATGAGAGATTCGTATAATATTTGGATCTATAAGCATATTTAATTCGTATAAACGATGAGAAATTCGTATAGATACGAGGATTTAAGAGCCTTTTGTCTCGTGAAAAACAATAAGAAATATAAGGCTTGATTTATTGATTTTAAAGTTTGACATAGATATGCCAAATTTTTCGTAATTGATTCAAACCTAAGTAATGATTATGTGTGGATTCGATGGAGCACATAAGTGTCAATAACTTTTCTTAAAAGTTCTATTTATTTGAGGAATATGATATAAGTTGGAAATCATGGTATTGAATCATGAGAGAGATAAATGTTAGACTTTTGGTCTGTTGAGACTGTGTAAAGTCTAGAATGCATGAATCTCAAAATTGGAATATTTTGTTACGTACATTGTATTTAAGTGTATCAGTGAATCTTTTGGTTACCTAAGGTTTTGTTATATGAGGAAATTATATATTGTATGAGTAGAATTGTGGGGATTGTAGATGTTCTTAAGTAGTAACATCTAGTGTCTTTGTTCATTGATATGGTCTATGTTGAAAGACGTAAATCGTATTGATTTCAAGGTTAGTCACATTCTAAACCCTTGGTAGTAATGATGATGAATCCATTGATAGATGTTGAGTATTAGGAATAACATATGGGTGTATGTATTGTTCAATAAGGTTTTGATTAAAACAAAATTATTTGAGTTGCTGGAGGATTATGTTGTTATGAAATGATTTTAAATATCATTCAGGAAGATCCTTGTTGTCGTTAAATTAGATTTGTTGTTTATAGTCAACTTTATCTATAGTGGGCTTTGAATTGGGTTTAAGATTCATACGAATTGGTTTTCAATTTTATGTTTGTTATTTAACTCGTTCTAAATGTGTTAAGGCCCGAAACAACCTGACCATTTTCAACTTAGAACATTTGGGCCTAGTTCAAATCTTAAATCAGTTTGATTCACACTGTCTCTCCCACGTGGTCTCTATACGTGTCATATACAGTGGTTTAATCATTGTTTACATATACGTTTACTGTGCATAGGAGCTTATTTCTCCGAGTTCACTTTTTCTCTCTTAATTTGTTATTTTCTCTCTAAATCGCAAATCCTCTTCTTTTTCATTAAAAATTCTTCTTTTTCCTCTAAAAGAAGAAGGAATTCTAGGATTCTGCAATTTACTATCTTAATTTTTCCTTTCTATTTACTCTTCTTTCATCTCATCATGGACCCAAAGTACCAACACCTGAGAAAGTATTTCCCATCACTCTCCCAAAAGATTCTCAGAAAGAAATACAAGGCTAGAATTACTCGATTGTGGATTCTTATGCGTTTTGGTATCCCTTGTGATGTGAGAATGTTAATAGAGGGGAAAATCCGTCCGAGTGACTTTAGTCAAGATGTCGGTTTACCAGGAACAGGTACCAGTCGTAGTGCAATGAAAAGAAGAGCTCGTGCCATCGTGGTCACTTGTAACAAATGTGGAAGACAAAATTGTAACGGTAAATGTACTTCACCTGGTTATATGTCTACGAATAGAGAGGATAAAATAAGGTTTTGTAGGGATGGACTTTCAAATGAGAACTTGGATAGCATCCATCCTCCTCTCCACGGTCACCCTAGTGGATATGTTCAAGGAGCTATTTTTAAACTCTGGCCTAAATTTTATACAGAAAGACAACGCCTCAGGAATATGGTATTTTTAGATCCTGTTTGTCAAGCCATAAGAAAACTGGATGGGGAATAAGTCATCGCTCTATAAAGGTTATTTAGTCTTTACTTATTTGAAGCAGTTTTAGCTTATGTTCAACAGTTTGTGTTTTTCTTTTACTCAGAATATTTGCTTTTGTGTTTGAAATAATTGTGATTATTAGATTGATACAGTAAGTGTTAATATCTTATTTAATTTATGATTTTCTTAAATATATATATAATAAAATATATTATCTTATCAGACACGTTACATACGGTACAGTAATATGTTTGAATTTTGAAAAGCTTATCCAGATATTTCAAGATTTGTGTCTCAAATTTCAAAAGTTCTACAGTATTTGTCGTTTATATTAAATTTCTAGACTTGGTGTATATTTGTCAAAAAGTCTACAGTTGTGTCATGAGGGTCTTCTGTCGAATTGTTCTCAATTGTCAAAAGTTATACAATTAGAGTCTAATCTTTTTCAAAAAGTGAATCAGATTTTCTGTAAACTATCAATCACCTTATCTTACTTTCTTATCCGCACAAGATTTTGTTTAAATCTTTGGATTACCTTTTCATTACCTACTCGTCTATCTCTTTAGCCCTTTTTGTATATTTCTCATCTTTAAAATCTCATGTAGAACCCGAAGTCTAAGTGGAGCAGACATTAAGCAACCACTTCTATAAACCAAATATGTCTACCTCCCAGTCCACGAAGAAAATAAAGAACGTCTGTGTCTTTTGTGGTTCCAGCCTTGGAAAAGATAAAGCTTATTTAGAAGCTGCAAATCACTTAGGGCAAGTCCTAGCACACAAGAAGATTAACATAATCTATGGGGGTGGTAGTATAAAAATGATGGTAAATATGGCACTAGCAGCTAGGTCTAGCGACGCTACTGATGTAAGAATTTGGCCTCATATTCCAGTTGAAGGAAACCTTTGTAAGGAAGCCATAGGTAAGGGAGAAGGAGTCAGGAGTATCCCTAAAAATTTTAAAGACATAATCTATAATTCTGATGCTTTTATAGCATTACCTGGTGGTCTAGGTACTCTTGAGGAAATATTTATAGTTGCTTGTGGGCAATTGTTGGGCTTTTATTCCAAACCTTTGGGTCTGCTGAACGTAAAGGGTTTTTATGACGGTCTTTTGAAATTTCTAGATTACGCTGTGGAAGAAAACATCACTACAGAATCGGAGAGACAAATCTTTGTCACTGCTTCAACAGCTGAGGAATTGATAGATAAAATGCAAATCATACATCCAGAATCCGACACTGCAACATCCAAGCTTGAATGGGAAAGGGAAAGCCGGGAGCGGCCAATTGATTTGAATCTCCATCTGTAATCTTTTGTTTTATTTTTGGCATGTAGGCATGTGTGTCCGTATTTCGTGTGTTACGAATAACCGTTTGCCTTGTATTCTGTGTTTCTTGTGGTACGTTGTTGTTCAATCTTTTAGATTCATTGAGCCTAATGCCGGGATGGCTGGATACGGAGTACTTGATGCTCTCGAAACGCATCCTTCTTAAGGTCCGATCTTTTGTTTATCGATGTTTTTGTATCCTCTAAGCATACATGATATGGATAGCTGGGTACGGAGTGCCTTGTACTCTCGAAACGTATCCGTATTATGTTTGTAATGTGTAATATTCTGTTAATATTATGTGGAAGTACCAGAGTCAGTTATGGGGATATTCCATATGAAATATGAGTATATTATTTGGATTGAATGTTTGTGTCATGAGGATAGCTGTTTAATGAAAAATATGTCGGGTATGTTTGCAACTCTGAGATTCCGTTTAATATCTCTATGAGTAAGTTTAATGTATAGTTTTGAATAAAAGTGTTTGTGATATATGTTTTATGATTATGTTTTAGTTTATTAGTTGAGGTATAAAATCAAATATATTTGACTTTTCCTTACTCAAAAAGGAAAAGGAACCTAAAGATGAAGTATATAAAATTTCTCTGGCAATCTCCTTAAATGTGATTGTAAATCACAGTCCATGGACAATGAAGGACTGGAATCATGGTATGGTCAATATGTATGCCTGATCAGATTCTTAGACTATTATACGGTGTTATAAGTTGAAACTTGTCAGAAATACTCTCATTGAGGGATTTAGGAGTAAGATTTATTATGCAAGTAAATAAGTGGAGATACGATAACTTAACTTTGGAAGATAAACAACATTAACGGTTTAGACTCGGAATTGGAATCATAATGGAATCAAAATTTTTACTAGTATTGCTAGAATTGAAATTTCGAGGACGAAATTTCTTTAAGGGGGGTAGAGCTGTGACACCCGTTATTCTCCTAACGGGTATTGAGGTAATTAAATTTATTTTTAATGTATAAAAAAAAAATTGCTTCATTTAAATTTATTTTATAATATTTATTTTTATCTATTTTTAAATTTTCTAAAATTCTCCTATATTTAATTAGTATGATTACTAAAAAGCCTTAGACCTTCTAATAAATCTCAAAAATGTCATATTGGCATTATGTGTGTTAAAGTCTTTAGATGAGACATAAGGATATCTTTTCCAACTACTCTTGACCCTCATTTTCTTTATTTCCTCCGTGACATGCTTCAACATGTCTCCTCTATAATTGTTTCTATCACTTCTTTTCAAAGACTTCATCTTTTCTTCCTTTTTCTTCCACGGTTCCCACACTCTTCTTCTCATTTCTTTGCTGAAGCAAAATACTTAGAGAACTTCTTCAAGGCAGCCATAAAAATCAGCCACCATCACCTCCATTTGAGTAAGAATTTCAGTCATACCGAAGTAAAGGAACCTGTTTTGAAGCCATTTCAAGCTTCCAACTAACCATAATCTGAGGTTAGAATCTTATGAACAAATTTAGTCTTTCATTTATAAATTTTCTTTTATACTAAAGGATTATTCAAATTTGCGTTCTTAAACCTAAGTATATGTTTGTTGCTATTTTGGAGCATATGTATGAAGTCTAAGTGTATATGCCCTAGACAGAAAATTTATATTGTTAAACTTTATAATACCTCTATGGGCAGTGGTTATTTCTTGAAATTCTAAGATTAAATTAAAATAAATTTTATGAATGTAGTTGTATGTTGTGCTTTAGTTTTAATTGTCCTTATGCACGCCTTAGGATCAAGGGAGTATGGAGCTAACGTTAATTGATTCCAGGATTAAGAGACTGTTGATAAGCTTAAAAGGTAGGGATTCTATTACTCATCTTTTGTGAGGTTTTTATAGAATTAAAATTGATTGTTTTGCCGCAATATATATATATATCTATGTTGAACTGATATTATATGTGTATCACATATGAAACTGTGACATGGACTCGTCTTGTATTGTACGGCGAGGAACATAATGAATTGAACACATGTTATAAATTGAGAAGCATGGTTAGGAAAACTAACTCTATTGATAATGATTCAATATAGAGAAATTGTGAGACATGAAAAGGGCGACGGTTACGTCCTTGGGCATGAATACCCTAAAAGGTAAAATAGGGGGAAGGCGATGACGCTTCCTTGGGTTGAAAGTCCCAGAACACACTGTACAGGAATTGATTTGGTGAGGACTCGGGGCTTGATGTCCCCTCACCGGAACACCCTTGGAATGTTTATAGGGTGATCAAGTGCGCCCATTTGGGTTTCGATGAGTTGAGTGATACTCAATTTAACATGGATACCTATGAACAATGATGATTGGTAATATTTGAATAAATGTGTAATTATGACACTTGGTAATGATTAACTACGGTATCCATAAGATGTGATCATAATAAACCTCATAATCTGAAATATGATGTGACTTACTAACCATGCAGATTTTAATGTGGTAATGATAGAGGTGAGTAATGGCTTTCTCTACTGAGCATAGTGTTGCTCATTCCCTTATGTTTATATCTTTTCAGGACTCACTAAGTGTGAGGTGGCTACGAGAAATATAGTTGAGGAAGTGATGTAGCTATATTACATTGGGACTGCTTCAATTGTTGAGAATGTTCTTCATGATAATGTAAGCATCAATTGTTACTTTCTGTGACTGTATTATAATGTGTTGAGGGTTAAAATGATGATGACAACAGTTTATATTATTAAATTTAAGGTGCTACATTAAAACTGTGGTTTATTTGTCGTTTATATTTTTATTTTTGAGTTGAGAGTTTTTATTTAAGTCCCGGGCAAATTTTATTTTTAAGGTTTTACTTTTATTATTTATTTTTATTTTATCTCATTAAAAACTGTTAACCCCCACATAAGGGCGTTACAATAGTCGTGTTATAACATGTAAAATAACAAAATTAAGGTTCACTAAATCACATATGGTCCTTATATGTCTTTTCTTTTTTTGAGATTAAAATAACTAATTTGAGATAGTTTAATAGATCACTGTCTTGAAGAAGTGATTACTGCATTTACTTTCATATAGTTATTGGGGAGTGACTATAGGTATGCATAATAAGTTATTATATTGGAGAAGATATATATATATATATATATATATATATATATTTATTTCTTATTGCCTTGTTAAGGACTTAGACTTCCGTCTTAAAAGATTAAAGGCTCAATATCTTTATAAGTTGGTGTTTGTGTTTGTGTTTGCATTTTAATGATGTGAGACTTAGATTTCTTTTTGCTCTTTACACGCTCCGGCAAGATGGTGTCTCTTTGGAGCCACCAATCTTGTAATAGATGAATCGAGCCACTTGTTTGAGTTGGTTGGGCTCTAATACTATAACATATTTTGGATGCTAAGGACTTAGAGCTTGCATCTTAAAAGGTCAACCTATTAAATAGAGAGATCCAATATCCTTATACACTCGTATTTGTGTTTGTATTTTAATGATGTAAAACTTGGGTCTCTTTTTACCTTTACATGAAAGACTCGTGACCAATTTGGTTAAGTTTGAATAGAAATTTAAAATTTTTTAGAAGAAAAAACACTGTAACAAAAGCTCAAATTGCAAAACGGAAGCTTAGTTTAAGAGAATCTACTATATGTGGGCCACAGAGCAAAGTACCCTAGCACCGGGAGAGGATGGTGTGGCAAAGAGGACAGCACAGACAGCTCCTAAGGGCGCAATTGTCATTGAAACTCCTTTTGATGCCAATATCTGATCCATCTTTCCCAATAACGCCATTGCCGCAAAGGCCCCTATTACAAAGAATATTCAAGATTCAACCAATCAGATTGCACATGCATTAGATAATTCAATTTATTATTATTATTTTTTTTGTCACAATTGTCACTCTTCGACCAATAATTCGCCAATTCAGCAGAAAATCATGAGCAATCTATAACCAATTTTTAACAATGGATACAAATCATGAGCCAACGGCATCACAGCTGGTCTCAATAATTTTTTGATAATTTTCTTGTAAATATATTATCCTCGTATAAGCATGTTAGTTGAAACTGAAAATATGGTAGGCCCGTTTAGTTCGAATATTTGAATGAAAATTTAAATTTTTATGACAGAAAATACTGTAGCAAAATGATTTAAACCGTGATTGGAACCACAAAACAATAACAATTTAAATCTTAGGAGAAAAAATAATCTTAGGACCGAAATTTTTTCTAACTACATATAAACTGCCAAATAAATTCTGCTAATATTTTTAATGTTATGTGATGATAAATTATGTCCAACATATAATTTTTTTTTTATGTCCTATCATAATTCTCATAATTTTATATCCATACAATTTTGATGATAATTTTTTTTCTTCCACTTTTATGTTGGGTTGGGCCCAAAAAAACACAATGCAGCTAAGAACAAAAAACAGGTTGCACAACATTTGAAAGACATGTCCACCGAAAGAACAATTTTCTAATAATATTTCTTCTTTTTAAAATGCACTAATTGAAAATGAACAAAAGATTTTATCTCACCAACTAAAAGGAATAAAAAATTTCTAACCTGCAGAGGGCCAAAGGATGTCGCTAAGGGAAGGAGCAGAGGAAGCCTTTTCCGGCTTCCAATCATCCCAAAACGGCGCCGCTCCGACGTTGCTCGACGCCACAATCCCATAGTAATATCTTCTTCTCTGCCTTCCTACGACGCCTCTAACCTCGTCGTTTTTACCTGTCTTTGGAGAATTGTTCCTCTTCTTCAACAGCAACGAGCTAGTGGCGGGTGAAGAAAACGACTGCGATGATGTCGTTTGTGGTGCCAAGGAAACATAGCTTTTATTAAGGGCATGAAAGTAGTGATGAGTACTGGTTATACTTCTCAATTGCGTGCCCATATTTTTCTTAGATCCACTCCTTTTTTTTTTCTTTTTTTTTTTTTTTAAAAAATTTTTTGATGGCTTTTTATTCCCTTTCAGGATGTTCCCGTAGGTGACTAGAAATCTATTATTGAATATAGGAGCGAGAGAGAGAGAAAGAGGGAGAGAGAGAGAGAGAGAGGCGTGTGCGTGTGAGTAGTACACTGTTGAGGAGTTGAAAAACCAGTTGTGGTTCGTTTCGGATATGGTGGGCTTTTGGGGAGTTTCAAAGGTCCTTTGGTTGGATAAATACTCTTCTTTTGTTTTTCGTTTTTTTGTTTTTTAATTAAAAAACTCTTTTTTAAGCTTTTGACGCTTTGGAATTGAGCATTTGGAATATTTACATCATAATAACTTTTTGTTTTTTTTTTATTAGTTATTGTTAAGAGATTTACACTATAAAGTATCTAAATAGTGGGTTTGTTTATAGTTATTTATAACCCGTTTGGAAGAACAGTTGAAACTATTGGTTACAACTGTAAACAGTGTAAAGCTTTTACATATTACAGTAAAAAACAAAACACAAAAAATTACTATAGTATAAAGCTCTCATATGTTATAGTTTTTAAATCAAAATTATTGGTTTTAACTATTTTCTCAAACGACCTATTAGTTGAAGGGAATTCTTACGGTAGAGAATGGTATTTTGCACTACTTGTTAAGCATAAGTGTTTTAACCGTCGGATAAACTTTTGAACGATTTGATATACAATTAGAAGCAATTTTGTATTGTATCTTGTAAATTTTTAAAGTGGATAGTCGTAAATTAAATTGCTATAAATATTAATTTAATGACTAAAACAATCTTCTTCATCAATGGTATAAAATTAACTTCTCTATCATAAAGATTCTTATTGATTGCGACACGTCTGTATGAAATTTTTTTACAAAGAGTAAACAATTAAACTAGAAAAATAAAAACATTTTAATTAAGTTACTTTTTTATATGACAATATTAATGTTTCTTATGTATTATTATTTTTTTCTCTATTTTTGTTTGGTTAAAAATATTTCTTTTAAAAATCCACAAAATTAGTTTTATTTTGAAGAGAATTAAAACAAGGGTTAAGGAAAAAAAAAATCCTCTTCAAGTCAGACGATGTCATTCACCATTCACCCCCAAAAATTGTTTGTCAAATCAAGCTTTAGGAAATTAATATTGTATGCTGACGTTCACGAAAGAATCTTTTTTGATTTTTAAGCTGATTTGTGTGGACATGAAATAACCTCTGTATTATCATTTAACGATATTTGGAAAAGGACATTATATTTACTTATATTGTCAACCTTTTTTCTTAATTGTGGACGATTAATTTAGAAAGAAGAAAAATAATGGAAGTTTGAAAAAAGACTTTAGGGTATCTGTCTGTACCAAATGGTATTTTCAAAATTAACGTGCTATTTCATTGATTTTCCCCTAATATTTATGTCCACCGTATACCATCTTTTTTACGTAATTATTATTGATTTATTAAAAGGCAATTTCTTTGGTGGTAGCAAAAAAAATAACTTTCTCCTATTTGGCTAAAGGTGGTTCTTATCATAAACTCAATTATGAACCGTATAAAGCTCTTATATGCTACAGTAAAAAAAATTACTATAATAAAAAGTTTTTATATGCTACAATAAAAACGGTTCTCATCAATAATTTTTATCCCTAACCAAAAGTAAAACTCTGCTTTACAATCGTCAAATTTGCATATTAAAATTATTTTAAATAGATTCAACAGTCTAAAATATACACCTGAACCTTTATAGGGAGGGAAATTGCAAATTACTTCACAAGATGCACCTATGTGGCAGCGGTGATTGGTCAGTTTTTCTGCAATTAATTACTTTTTTTTTTCCTTTAAGACACAAGTATTCACACCTAAATATTCTTTCTTTTTTTTTTTGTACTTTTTTTTTTACGATCGCATGTCTACATCAAATGCATCGGCATTTGCCTTTGCAAGTCCAGTGAAAGGACAACTGAAAGGGGGAAAGTCATTACCTACAAGACAGCTCTTATGGTAGGAAAAAAAAGAGGATTTGGTGCAACATAAACCTGTCATATATGAAAGTGTCTTAAGTTCAAACTTGATATTTAGGGTTTTTGATAAATAAATTTAAATTAATGATTTGATTTAGTATAATTTAAATTAAGATTTAAGTTAGTAATTTAAATTGTTATCCGAATTAATATTTGGATGTGTATTTAAGTTTTAATCTGAGTATAAAATAAAATTAAAATTTATGTTTGAAGAGGTAGTGAAAATAGTTTTTGATTTATCAACAAATCTAATAAAATCTTAATGTTGATGATCCTAAAAAATATGCAATATGGATCTTAATTTATTCCTATCTTCGTTGGAAACACAATGAAAAAAGAATTATCTCAATTGGATAACAAATGAAAAAGTTATGATTTTTTTCCCCAAATATAAGAGAGAGAATTTTAGCTTTTACTGTAGCAGAGATATTCGAGTATCAAAAGTTAAGGGGAAGGCAGAACTCTAAAAACTTGGCTTCTTGATACTCAAAGGATTCAGATTTTGGGGGAAACAAACACGTATCCAAATGATTCTTAATACTTGAATCCAAATTTGAGTATAAAGAATCTAAAGAGTTCTCGAAACAAACGGGCCATTAAGCACTCTCAGACATTTTCAGCCTATCATGTAGATACTATACTGTTGTTTTAACTGTTGAATTAACTTTTCAACAGTTTAATTTGTAAGTGTTTATATTAAAAATTTATAACACAAAACGCATAATTGCTTCTAATCATATATCTAATTGTTAAAAAGTTAATTTAACTCTTAAAATTATTGTATCTACTAGTGTGGCAAAATAATTGTCCTGCTATGAATTTTGTCTACTTGCAATAGCTCAAATCTTTACCTCTTTTAAAAGTTAAAAATAAAAAACACTCAAATCTTTTTCTGTTTTTGAAGATCCCTTAACATATAAGAGAAAAGAACACTTTAATCCAATGGAGTTAAAGCCCGGCAGCTTATAAAATGATAGGTCTTAGTCTAAAAATACATTACATACTAAACTGAGACTTATAGTTTTATAAGTAATAAGATTTTAACCCATAGGATGAAAAAGGTTTTTTAAAAGAGAATAATACGGTGTTTGGGAGCATTAGTTAGAAGTAATTAGTTGTGAACATTATAGTATGTAAGAGCTTTACTTTCTAATAACTTTTTATTTATACTGTAGTTATTAAGAATTTTATACTATTTGTTAATTAAAATCAATTAATTCTATTTGAGAGCTAAACATCCTATAAGAATAGGATTAAAAAAATTAAAAAAATGAAACAATAAAAATGGACTAAAATTGACAGAAAAGCTAAGGTCATATATGTTAGGCCTTAGAACACCGAAGGGATACGGTGCATTTTTGGCAACTGGCTTTGGAACTACCCAAAAACAAAAGTGTTTTGCAATCATGTATATGTCGTGTGAAATTATGCGGAATCCCACCACTGACTGCCAAAAATGCATGGTGTAAAAATGTCACTCTATTATAAAAAAAAAAAAAAAAAAAAAAAAAAGGTGAAAAGGACAAATTTCCTTCTCTAGTCTCTAATTAGATTTGGATTTTTGTGTGAGGGGCTTTACAACGCTCCAAAGGGCAGCTCAAGAGGCAGACAAGTCTAACAAGTGTTTAAGAAAATAAAATAGAAAAAACAAAAAAGAAGAAGCAATGACATAAGGTTGGGCCAGCTCATCCACTATTGAAGAAAAAGTTGGTAGTGATCAATGATCATATTCCCTTCACTTGCACAAAAAATATCTTAGGCAATTTTTTTTGGGATAAATTTTATTTTTACCCTCTGACTTTTGGTTAGTTTGTCATTTTGTCTCAAACTTTAAAAATTAACATGCACACTTTTAAAATTTTAAGACATTAACAAAAATGCTCCTTAAATTTTAAAATGTTAGCAAAAATATTTCTTTTTGTGATATTCAGTTCAAAAAGTTTTACTTTTACCCTCAAACTTTGGTAAATATATCATCTTATCCCTAAAACTTCAAAAATTAGTATTTTTACCACTTAAACTTTTTTCTTTTTTTTTTTCAGTTAACATTCTTTACGTAAGTCAAAACTCGAAATTACTCACCTAAGAATCATGAATTGTGAACTGAATCAACCATTCTAACCCATATATATATATTTTTTGTCTCTTTTTATTTTGGAAGGTTGTACCTTTTTTCTTTTTGGAATGTTGTGTTCATTAAGTTAATATAGAAGAAAGTGAGGATAAAGACTTAATAGTAAGGAGACATTTCACTAGATTTCCGGCATCGATTCTCCTCTAGCTAGACTTTTTTTTTTTTTTTGTTGTGTGCCCGTGTGTGTGTGTGTGTTTTTTTTCCTAGGTTTTAGGCATTGAGTGAAAAAATAGAAGACTATTATAGCTAAAAACTATCAAATATTTTAATGAAAATATAGTGTAGTTTAATTTCTAAACAAAAAAGTGCATTACAATTATTAAAAAAAAGTGCATTACAAGTGAAAAAGATATTTATTTGGCTTAAAAAATAAAAAAAAAAAACAAACTATACGAAAACAAGTAGAAGATTACACATAAATATATATTAGGCCTATTATATACTACAACAAATATGAGCACAGAAAAGTGCATCTAATAGTCAAAAAATCCAACAATTTTTTAAAGTTAAAAATATCAGTAAATAAAAACTTTTTGGCCCCGTTTGGTATTATTTTGAGAATTTTTGAAAATATTTTTGCATGTTTTTTTGGTCAAAAATTTTAAAAACATTCTTAGCACAATTCCTAAAAAATTCTCATTTTACAAAACAAAACTATTTTCACTTATTTTAAAAACACCACCAAACGGACTTTATTTCTGATTTTTTTTAACTCTTGTCAAAAAACACAATAGATTTCCCAACATTCACCCTCATCCCCTTGTTATTGTCTCTTTTTTTCTCTCTTATTATTTAAGAGAAACTTATAAATATAAAATGCTTTAATAAAAGATATATGTTCAATTTCTTTATCGAACTATATCTAATTTGGTAGCAAGAAAAAATAAATGAAAGAAACGAAAAAAAAATTGCACCCAAAAAATTAAAAGAATATGCAAGTAAAATATATATGCATATATAATATATATCCATTTCAAATAAGTGTATATATGGATATGCTTATATAAAATACTTTGAACAAAAATGGGCGTTAAACAATACAAAAAACTACTATTTATGTGAGAAATTTGAGTTTTGACTTGTGTGAAAAATTCTTCACTAGAAAAGAAATGAAAAAGTTTAAGGGGGTAAAAATATCAGTTTTTGAAGTTCAGAAGGCAAGATGATATAGTTACTAAAGTTCAAAGAATAAAATTTAAACTTTACAGATGGAATGTCACAAAAATAAGCATTTTCGCTAACGTTATAAGGTTCAAGGGATGTGCATGCCAGTTTTCAAAGTTCGAGAGTAAGGTGACAAACTAAGCAATGTTCGGGGGACAGAAATAAAATTTATCATCTTTTTTTTTTTTTTTTGGTTTAAGTGAGGTTTATTGTAGTTGGTAAATGTAAATTAGCCTATAAGGTATTTGAGAAACTTGGTTCAAACTAATGGTTTGAACTCAAATAGTATAAAGCTCTTATATGCCACAGTATAAAGCAAAAGTGAATTTCTTGCGATTCGACTTTTCGATTCATTTCTTAATATTTTTCTTACTTATTAGCTATAAAAATTAAGGAACATTTTTTATATGCGCAAAACTTTTTAATGTACATATATTATAAACACATCATTGGTTTCTAAAAGAGTAATAGCACTTACTTAGCTTATATCTTACATCATATGTAACATTTTCTTTCAAAATAACATATCTTAGAATACTTAATATACAACGAAAGCATTTTTGCAACGGTATTCATACCCTTGACTACATAACTGCTCATCCATCGTTGCCAGCTTAATAGTGATACTAGTCTAGCCTTTGGCTAGATTTGTTACAGTATGAAATATATTACTTGGTGAGCTATTGCTCAATAAGCCCAAACACAGCCTATAAATAATTTCTATTTGTAGGCTTAACCTATTTGTATTTATTTATAAACTTTATTTATTCATTTCATATACTTAAATTAACTAGGCCCAGCTATTCATACCAAATACACGCATAGTTTATTGTAATACCGAGACTGTAACATAATTTAGAACTCCCATTGTGTCAGGAGGTTGGTATGACACTCTACTGTCTTATACGATGAATCATTTACCAGTTCTTTTAAATTATGATGACATACCATTCATGATGCTAGATAACTTAAAACAAGAGCATTATAAATGCAATTCGTTAAAATGAAATCAATATGTTTTTTTGAAAACCTTTTTGTCAATGCTGTAAGAAAGATTCGAAACTTATTTGAAATTTGCTCTATACTTATCCAATTTCTCGATTCCCTCACTATTCATCTAAGTGTCCTGCTTGGACAATTTATTGTTATTAGTTACCTCACTATCAACGAACTACATGTCGATAATAGGACATAAAAGTTAGTTACCGAATTTGGTTATTGATCGGTATTCTAGAAACCTAAATGTTACAGAACTTATATCCCTTATCACATAAAGCCTTTTTGTCACTAACAGAATACAGAGGAATTCTTGCTTGGGACATTTTTCTAATTCGGATGTTTCGAGGTCTGTTCAAGCCATTTTACTGTAAAATATCATTTTTTGCCCTCGATGGGCTTTAGAAAACTTTTCGAGTCTGTTTATGTTAAACTATTGTATTTTGTTATTTATTAACGATAGGGCAAGAGAAACGAGGCGTCGGTTTCTTTTTTGCAAAAAAATCCAGTTTTAACAAAAATTTACAGTTTTAACACAAACTATAAAAATTTTGATATTTTGCCCCCATAATCAAAATCAACCATTTTATACCATTGGGCCTCTTTTTCACAAGGACTAAAATTGTTTAAAGTTTTAGATCAAATTACTTTAATTTAAAAACACTTTTTCTTTTTTTAATCACCATTTTTGAAATTTTTATAATTAAAAATTGTGAAATTCGTAACTTATAAACTGTGCTGAATTTTTGTAAGCAATATACAAATTTTAACAACTTGATTAGTTCTACAACTTTTATATTTTAACTTTTTTAAATTTGAATTGCACACTAGAGTTTCTATTCATTTTTCAAACACAACCCCAAAATTATACTTTTCAATTTAACCCCTAATGGAATCTTACAAAATTTTGTTCATAAAATTGTTACCCTCATTGTTTTGAGCAGAACTTGTATTTTTTCTAGTAATTAGATTGCCTTAAAGTGCAGCAAGATTACTATTTTTGTTGAAAACATTAAAACTTTGTTTTTGAGTAAAGTATTTCAAACTAGGTTTTTAAGCATATAAACCTAGTTTCTACTCGTCTAGCATCATCATCATGCACATAACAAATCACATAATCATGCTATAATGTCTTTTAAACATGTCATAATCTCTACTTTAGTGATTACATACCAAAACTCAAAAAAAAAAAAAAAAAAGAAACACATACACGCAACTTCTACAGTAAAGTTTAGGATTTACCCTAGGATTTCTTTTGCTAGCTTTGTGATTCTCCACAAAGAGCTTGACCTTAACTATTTCCCTTGACATAGATCATGACAAACCCCATCAATATCTTTCCATAAACCCATGACTAAAAAAAGAGAGCAAAGA
This sequence comes from Artocarpus heterophyllus, assembly GCA_025403435.1. NCBI lineage: Eukaryota > Viridiplantae > Streptophyta > Magnoliopsida > Rosales > Moraceae > Artocarpus > Artocarpus heterophyllus. Next base: position 8,707,059 of record CM046346.1, on the reverse strand, counting down.
ATAGTAGGGTTTACTTTCCAAAACTTTTTATTCTTGATCTACACACTTGTACTTAATCTAGAACTTACTTGGAAGTTGTTTTCTTTGAAGAAATTTTTGAGATAATTTTAGAGGGAGAGGACGTAGGGGTTGCCGGTTTTCTTCATGGGAGAAAAAGAGTTGTTTTTGTTATTTGTTTGCATGAAAATGTGAGTTAAGTGGGATTTTTTTTACAACTTTGATGACTCACCCATATTAGTCATCACTTAGAGCTTTTTGTGGTAAAAATTGGCTCCATTTTGCATGGTAAAACCGGCTACAACAAGAGGGGTTGAGATGGCTAAATTTCTTCCTTTTGAGTGTTCCTAATGGTGGGTCCTACTAGCTTTTTATACAGTGTAATTTTTCATCGTATTGTATTTTTCCCTATACTGTTAATGAAAAATTGAGAAGTTATGCACATAAACAATCTAGGACATAATGACTCACTTTTTACCTACATTTTCTAATCCCAACACAGTATCCCAGATATATGTGTTTATGCTTTATCAGTACAATTACACTATACTGTGTACCCTTTTTTTTCTTTTGTGTATCTTTCTATATTGTATTCCATCAACTGGTGGATTATAGACACAAAAATATTTTTCAATTTATTTGTCTGACAATGACCATTTTATAGTGTTTGGATTATGACATGATTTTTCTACTTTGAATAACATATTTATCCTTTATTAATTTATACCACACAAAATATAATTAATGTGATATAATTTTCATCTTAAGAGTGTTTCATAAATTTTTAAGTCTTTAAACTCACAAAATTTGTATATTAAAAATAAATATTCAAAATTGTACAAAAATATATGCATAATATACTTTAATATTATCTGTAAATAATTTACATTTCATCTTAATTTTACAAAACATGATTCATCAAGAAAAATTTATTAATTAAATTCAAACTAATTTTGGATTTAAATTAATAGATTTTATCAAGTATTATAAAATTACAATGTTAAACTCTTATACGTTATACCATTTAAAATGAGAATGGTTCAAAGCAAGTTGATTGGGCAAATAGTTGTTTGGTTATAAAGCTCACAAATTCAAACTAGTAGCATGTAACTAGTCTTTTATTCTTTGTTGGTTTGTTGGAAGTTAATCTTTTGAGCAAATCGTTGTTGTTAAACTTAAGACGAGTTGATTGGGAAAGTAGATGATGTCACTATATTGTCACATAAAGTCTCGTTGTCTATTGCAACAAAAAATGCACGTATGTGGAATATTGCAATGGGCTATGCCAATTGTCTTTGTCAAAGAAAAAATTATATGTTATGTTATATTTTTTTAAATTATGTTTATTTATATTATATTTAAAAAAATTTACGTCATACTATTATTTATATTATATGTTAAGATATGTCATAAATAAAATTTATAAAAAATAAATCTTAAAAGATTTGTTTATATAAATTTTCTAAAAATCAACCAGAATTGTTTGACTTGGAGCCCAAAATGGGCAACCCATTGGATCATGGGTACGTTGTTGACCCTATAAAGGCCTATTAATGTCAAAATTGGGGTCCTTTACTCATCTTTATATATTATATATATAACATATATCTTAGAAATCTTCCACTAGTGATACACCCTCTAGTACACCCAATTACTTAAGCTAGCATTAAGTAAGATTTATCTTTTAGGCTGTTTGATAACTTAGTCGGCTCTTATAATCTAACTGTCAATAGTATACAATTTTTATATGCTATAATGTAAAGTAAAAGTATGTTTTAGTATAAACCGCTCGTCTGTTACAGTTCTTATAGTTAATTGAACTAGTTATATTTTGGATCAAGTGTGATTCTTGCTTTGAAAATGATGATTTTGAAATATTGATACGGAGATATTGGTGGACTTGACAATTGCATTTATGAAAATTAAGGTCTGATAGTATTATTAAAATTAGAACTTATAGGAAAAATGTTTATGGATGGAATCAAATATTTCCTTACGGCCATTGAGCAACCAAGAGAGCGTCCCAAACCGGACATGATCAAATATGACTGGAAATGAGTTGATTTCGTTTCTTACCATTATTGGTATGCTTTTGAAAACCAAAAAAAAAAAAAAAAAAATGATGCAAAACCTTCTCAATTTAAAAAAAAATATTTTTTTTGAGAGGATTTCTATATATATATATATTTTTGCAGAAGGAGAATTTCAATATCTTAGGCCTCGATTTGGTTTTATTTTGAGAATTTTTGAAAATATTTTTGCACGCTTTTGAAGACAAAAATTTCAAAAACACTCTCAGCATAATTATAAAAAATTCTTATTTTTTAAAATAAAATTATTTTCACTTATTTTGAAAACACTACCAAACTGACCATTAGTTTTACTTGTTTTCGTTTTCAATTAACTCAACCTCACAAAATTGGTTTTGAAACCTCGGGCAAACGAGGTCATTTTTCCAATGGAACCATCCACGTCGTCCATCTGTATTGGTTCCGGCAATGCCACAAGTGTTTTTTTTTTTTTTTTAAGGAAAAAATAAAAAATGGATAGAATGAAAACTGTATGGTGATCTAATCAAGGAACGAAATTAAACAGGAAATAAAAAGATTACTTATTTATTTGTTTTATTGGTAGGAAGGAAATAGGAAGGTTAGCACTATAGCATATTGTTGTTATAGTGAAGTTGTGTGACGTCGTGAGTAATTCTGAAGTCGATCTTTTAATCAACAATTACAATGACTACTAAATTGAGGCCTATGGAGATTAAATGTCAATGATACATAATTTGATGCTTGCAACTTTTTTTTTTTTTTTTTAAACACCAAAGTTATTGTGGAAGAATTTATTCTTTGGTTGAATTGTGGACTTTCAAAAGCTGCACATTAATATTCAAACTATGCCATGAGACTAATGTTTGTTGCTGCTGTTGAATATCTCAAAAGAAACAAGACTTGTCTTTATTCACCCTGTCCAACTATGGATTACAGGAATATTTTTGTTAGAGAGTTGGTGTTTGAGTACATGTGTTTTTAAAAGAGATTTAATTCTAATCTGTTTGTAAACCGTCCTTAAACATGTTTGGTACTTTGATTCAAATTCATTACTTTGACCTGTTTATAGAGTAAAGCTCTTTGTAATTATAGCGTAAAGCAACAAATAGTTATAATATAAAGCTCTCACATACTATAACATTTAAATTTATTTTTTAGTTCAAACTAATTAGTCGAAAAAATTGAGATTTAATCTGTTGACATTTTAAAGCTTTTATATTTTAGATTTACGCTACAATTTAGTTTGTGACTTGGACTTATGTCATGTTTATTAACCATTATTTGCACAGCAGAAATAGGAAGCCCCTAATATCTATGACGTAAGTCTACAACATATATCCACTAAGCAAGATTTTATTTTTTTGGGTCATTTCTCCAAAGTTCTCTCAACACTCCTCAAAACGTTCCTTGAACAGACATAACAGGCCAAAGCCCAGCTGTTAAACCCAAAAGACACAGGCCCAAATATTACAGACTCAGAAGTCAACACCCAACAAAGCCGCCATGGACTTCGAGGTTATGTCCGGTGACGAACTCCGACTCATCGGACGCAAGGAACAGCACCGCATCCGCCACGTGTCGCGTCTTCAGCACGACCCCCTTCAAGCTCGAGTACGACTCGTACCTCTTCTCCAGCTCCGCCGCGTCGACGCCGTTCGCCTCGCATGACAGCGGCGTCGCGAGCCCGCTCGGCGACACGCAGTTCACCCTTATCCCGTGCTCCCCAAGCTGCGCGCTTGCCGACCTCACCAGCCCCAGCACCGCGTGCTTCGCCATGAAGTAGTCTGTCCACTTCCTCCCCCCACGCGCCGCCGCGATGCTCGCCGTGCACACGATGCTTCCCCTCACGCTCCGCTCCACCATCGCGCGCGCTGCGTGCTTCGCGCAGGCCGCCACCCCGCGCGCGTTGACCGCCATCAGCCGGTCGAGGGCGGCGATATCGAGGTCGAGGACGGTCTGGTCCGACCGGCTCGCGACGCCGGCGTTGCAGAACATGACGTCGAGGCGTCCGTGGTTCTGGACCGTCGATTCGACGGTGGATCGGACCTGATCCTCGTCGGTGACGTCGCAGTGGGAGTAGGTGCAGCGGTGGGGCCCGATTGAGTCGGCGACTTGGCGGCCGAGATCGTCCTGGATGTCGGCGATGACGACCATTGCGGCGCCGTGGTCGGCGAAGAGGCGGGCGGTGGCCTCGCCGATGCCGCTGGCGCCGCCGGTAATTATGGCGACTTTGCCTTCCAACTTCTTGTTGGGAGAGTCCATGGGTGTTTTTGACGTTTGGTTTTTTCGTGGAAAACGATTTTAGAGCGCTGAATTAAATTATTATATTGGGAAGAATTTGAGGAAAGTCAAAAAAAAAAAAAATTGAATTGAGTATATGATTTTTTTTTAAGAAAAAGTTATTTATTTTATGGTTTTTTTATGCAGGTAAACTGTTTTAATTTTTCTTTTTAAAATAACTGTAACAGGATAAAAAATCTCAACAGAATAAAAAAATACTGAAATTATTTTGATGCCTAAAAAATTTTTTTATGTCAAAAATTATCAAAAAAAAGTCATTGACTAAAAATTTTTTCCCAAAAAGTCATTTTTAAACTAAATATTGTCCCCTTAAGTTGTGGTTGCCTCTGTGTTTTAAAAGATTGGAAATTACAATTTTACAGCGGCCCAACCTGGAGAGTTATTATAAATAATATCTTCCAATAATGAATGGATAAAGATATCATGCAATGCCATGTGGTACACATGTCGATAATTCAGAAGCAATTTTGTCACAATGTTGATTATTAATGCGAATACGTTTTACGTGTAGTAAATAGTAAAAAAAAAAAAATATTTACCGCGTGGACACATGTTCAAGAATTACCCTATTATGCAAATATATATGTTAGAGCAGGCAGGGGAAAAAAATTATTAAGCGGCACTTTACTGGCTTTCTAAGATATTTTTCAACCGACGGCTATTTTAAACATCTCAATGACAATAATATATAGGGTTGAATCAATTTGGTCATATAGATTTTGTCCTTAGGTAAGGCTACGTTTAGTAGGGGAGGTGAAGGGTAGGAAAAACAGAAAGCGTTAGGTGCATGAGAAATACGAAAGATGGGGAGAATTATTATAATTTTTTAAGTTGTTTGGTAGGAAAGAAAATAATTAAAAGGATTGATGATTGTTTTTTTGTTAGTTACTATATTGCTTATTTTTTTATTGCTTATTAATAATGTTATCAAGGGTAAAAAAGTCTCTTCAAATCTAAATAGGATGGATTTGTATGAGTGGTTTTGGTGGGCCCAAGAAGAAGCTTATTCCTCCAACTCTTCCCTCCTCCCTTTCTTCCTTCCAACCAAACAAGAAATTTGATCTCTTCTCCCACCTCTCTCATTCCACCCCTCTTCTTTTCTCTATTTCTCTCTCTAACCAAACACACTGTAAAAGAATTTATAACGTCATAAAATTGTTTCTAATTACAGATCAGATGGTTAAAAAGTCATCAACTAAAATAAAGATGCAGTACAAGTAGATGTAACAAAATATCACAAAATTGCAAGAATTTCTATTGATTTCTGTAAAATATGCTCAAAGAATTATTGTAATGGGACAGCTATACAAATTCTTACCCACAACCTAGCTAGGCAATACTAGAAATCCTGACAGCTAATAATGCCAAACAACCTTAACGGTTACGAAAACCCTACAGGCACCGTTTTGCTGAAGCATTATCGGTACACGTGTCAAAGAGCTGTTGGATTGCTAATCCTTGGCACAGAATTTCCAATGATGTCGACAGATATATTAAATGCAGCATTTAGCTTATTGATTTCCAAGATCCTTCCTCAATTCAACAGCTCCCGAGGTCCAATTTCAAACATTGTTTCTCAATCAATTGAAGTGAAGAGCAGACAAAGCTTTGGTGAGGATATCGGCATTTTTGATCCATAGCTAGTACATGTTGAACTTCAATTGTCTTGTTCAAGACCTTTTCACGGATGAAGTACATATGAATTTCGATATGTTTTGTTCTTGAATCAAGAACTGGATAAGCGGAGAGTGAGACTGTGTTGAGATTGTCAAACCATATTGTTGGTACTTGATGTGAGCCAAGCTGCAATTCCTTTAGTAATGAGAGTAACCATAGAACCTCAGCAGCGACATTGGCTAAACACTGATATTCTGCCTCTGTGCTTGGCCTAGAAACAATGGTTTGTTTTTTTGGAACTCCAAATGACTATATTATTCCTAAGACAAGCACACATTCCTGAAGTAGATTTCCAATCATCAGGGATCAATGGCCCAATCAGTGTCCAAGTAGGCTGTTAGATTTAAGTGACTTGATCCTGTGAAGTGCAGCCCAAAATTAGAAGTGCCCTTTAGATTCCTGAGGATTCTCTTTACAGCTTTCCAGTGAGTGGGCAGTGGATTTTGCATAAATTGACTGAACTTGTTGATTGAGTAGGCTATTTCAGGCCTAATAACTGTCACATACTACAAGGCCCCAACTGTGTGTCTGTGTTGGATCTTCAAAAAGATCCCCATTATAGGCTGATAAATGTTGACCAGCAATCATAGGAGTAGGGAGAGGCATAGCATCTTGCATCTTGACCTCATTTAGCAAGCCATTGATGTCCTTTTCTTGTGGAAAATGCAGGCCATGAGTAGTCTATTGAACTTCTAAACCCCAATAATGAAGTAGCCCTAAATACCTTAGTGAAAAGGCTTTATTCAACAGTCCAATTAGCTTCTGAACTTCTTGATCTTTTATGCCTGTTATAGTTATGTCATCTACGTACACTAGAACCAACACATAGCACTGTTGAGAGATTTTATAGAATAGAGAATTGTCAGATTTGGACGAGTGGAATCCAAGTTGTAGAATGAACCATTTTATGGGGACCTGCTTCAAATTGTATAAATGCCTTGTGCAGTTTGCATGCTACTGGAGTCCCCTTGCTAATCTCAAAGCCAAAAGGTTGACTCATATACACATCTTCCTTAATTTGGCTGTTAAGGAAGGCATTGTTTACATCTTATTGGTGAATTGGCCATCATTTTGACAAGGCAATTGTTAGAAGAACTCGGACAGTATCTACTTCAACTATAGGACTGAAAGTCTCACTGAAATCAAATCCTACCAATTGAAGTTCTTATGTAACACCCTAGAAATTCTTAATGCGTTATATATGCAATATGTAAGAGTTATTGAAACAATTTTGGTGTCATAAGGATCTTTGTTAAATCTAAATTTGTGACAAATACTGATGAAGTGAATATTTAAAGATACGATAAAGGTTGGATGGTGAACAAGTGAAAAGAAAGCTAGAAGTAAAACTATTTGTAGTGAATTTTATAACGAAAGTACAATATAGGAATTATAGTCAATAAAATAATGCAGTATAGCAATTGTATTGAATAAATAGTATAGATAATCATGGAAGATTGTGGAATGTAATAGAAGTTTGTAGGAGGGATTCTGATAATATAGGAAAATTTTTCGAAGTATAAACTTTAACTGTGGAAAACCAAAGCAAAGTTTGACTTTTCAACCTCAAAAAGTGGAAAATTTTCACACAATTGCAGGTCCAAAACTGTCCATAGTAAGAGGGAGAAAATCATAAATTTTTAGTTACAAAAATATCACTACTTTGGCCTATAAATAGCATGAACTTGGTGATAACTAGAACTTTTTCCTTCATCATTTCTTCTCCAAAATCTGCCACTTCTTGACCCATTTTCTCTCAAAATTTTGCTGGTTTCAACCTTCTATCATCCTTAAAAACAAGGATTAACACTCGAAAATTAATCAAGGAAGCTTTTAAGGTAAAAACCCTAACCCAGTCTATGTATATTATTTAGTGATTTTCAAGCTTAAAGTTAGGGATTTTGATAGATAAGTTGTGATTATGATATGGTTATGCTCTGGGTATGTTGTTAATTTGCTTTCAAAGAGAAGTAGGGGCTTATGGATGTCAAAGTTGATTACAAGTGTTTTGGAAACATTTGAATACAAACCCTAAGTAAGATTATGTATTGATTAATCATGCATACCAAGTATTTGACAAATGTTATAAATTATAGAATGGAAGGAAAACTATATGGCATGGCTAGCTTGTGTCTTATGTATTTGAGGATATGCCTAAAATATTGAAAAAAGTCTACATATAAGAAAAAAGTGAATCTATTGTAGACTCTATCGCAATAGAAATTATGACAGAAATCAAGAGGAAAATTAGAACAATTTTCTAAAGGTGGTTATAAGTTACATTTGGTACAGAGGAAGTTATAGAATGATATTATGCACTGTGTATATGATGATAAACCTAAAAGATCAAAGTTATAACATAAATAAGAAAAAGTAAGTTTGATAAGCTAAACCGTTGTACTTTCTATTGTAACAAAAAGTAGAGTAGATTTCAAAGATTTGTATTTTTTAGACTTCAAAGATTTGTATTTTTTAGGCACTTAAATGTTGAATTGAATTCTGAGCTGAACATGAGATTTAGTGGAAACGCAGACACTTTTCATGAAAAATTTTCCCTTAAAATTCAATTAGATCAAGTAGAAAAGGAAGGTTTTTAAACCTGTCTATTTTGAAAAGTGGCCAAAAGTCTATCAAAATGTTTGATTTTCAAAAAAGTTAAACCACAAAAATTGTAGATCTCATTAAAACTGTTAAGGTTTATGAAATGAGATATTAGTCAATTGCATAGTATTTGACATGAATTTTATGGGGGTTGAATTACAAATAGTTTTTTTGGAGCGGTTTGAAAACAAGCCCGAACTCTTTGAATTAACTTAATGTCCTTAAGCGAGAAATATTCCGCATTATGTTAACCATAAAACTATACGAAGGGACGTACGACTTGACAGTAGTTTGTCTAAGTTATAAAGTGCGAAATTAGATCGATGATAAAGATTTAAGCTAACAGTTAGGTGTCGTTTGAACATGACACAAAGTAGACTAATAGAGGAAAGGAATTAAATTAAAAACACTGGTATAGAATTCAAATAAGTCTCAAATTGCACCTATAACAGGAGGAATTAGATGCTATAGCTTTAAGAATTATGTATAAAACAAGAGCTATAACAAAACTAGCTTAGCTAATTTCCAGTTTGAATTGAGAAAAAAAAAGGAGGAGTTATATGTATATATACACACACAAGGGAGGCGGGGTAAGCGGGTAGGTAAGGCAGATGGGCACGTGAGCCTTTGGGGTTATGCTGTTTAACCGTTGATTGGTCCTAGCATTATTTTTCCTTTTTAAGTATTTTGTGATAGGAAAAAGTATATGAAAACCAATACTGATAATTCATAGTTGTAAATCATAAAAGTATATCATAGAGAGAGTTTTGAATTTTGACAAATGACACACCTAACACTTCTTTTGTCCTTTTTTTTTGGATTGGAAGGCAACAATAAAATTAATAAAGGCGAGACTTAATTAATAAAGTCTTAAGCATAGCCAGCCAGAATTGGCCCTCGGTCACTATATAGGATATGATTATTATTATTTTTTAGTTTGTCGTATGATGTATTAGTATCAAGTTATGCATGCATATTAGTGCAGATCCGCTGCATCTCGCTGTAGAAACCAAATATTATCATGATCTATCAAGATCGTTCATGTCAAATTACTTAGAGGAATTATTCTGAATTACGAAAACGTACCTTGATTCATGATTCTTGATCGTTGTGGGTTGTTGCCTTCCAATTCAATACGTATTCCTGAAAAATTTTCTGAGAATGGGATTTCAGAGAAGCAGGAATTTCTTTAGAACTTTCTGAATGAATAATACATATGAAATTGAGGACCACAACCAGAATAAATAACTTTTTTTAGTTATTTTAATGTATTTTCAGTTTTGTCCATCATAAAATCTAGAAATTACAAATTAGTATCAATACATATAATAATAATAATAATAATAACCCATACATTATATTAATACCCAAAAAATCCTTTTAACTTTATCTCAATTATATCATTTTAATTAGGCTTTACTTTAAGATAGCATTAAATAACACATTTAAATACATATGCGGGCCCACATGAAAATTATTTTCCAACACTCCCATCATCCATGCTCTCCCAGCACCACGTGCTTCACAATGTGACACCTTCTTCCCTCTTATGCCACGACCATGCTCACTATGCACGTAATGCTCCCCCTCACGTGCTATTCCACCATGTTGCTTGCCGTCAACCAGTCGAGGGTGGTTAAGTCTAGGGTGAGGACAATTTGGTCCGATCGGCCCATGACACTGGCGTTGTAGGACATGATGTCAGGCGTCACTGTTGATTCGATGGTGGACCTGACCTAATCTTCCTCAATGATGTCGTGGTAGGCAATGGTGCGCTCAGATTAAGTCAGGGACTTGGCGGCCGAGATTGCCCTGGATGTTGGGAATGACAACTATGGCAACGACATTGTCAGGGAAGAGGGCGGTCGGTAGCCTTGCGAATGCCGCTGGCTCCACTAGTGGTTATGGCCACTTTGGCTTCTAACTTCAGCTTGTTGGGAGACTACACGGGTGTTTTTGACAATATTTCCGATTCTTTCGTTCTTTCTTTCTTCAAAAATGCTCTTCATTAATTACTACAAATAATTTTCTGTGGTCCAAAGGATAAAAAGATGAGGAATTTTTATAAACATCGTCTTCTCAAGTTTACATTTTATAAATGCCACATATGTTTATGCTAGAATAGATGCCCGTAGCGCATATATGATATTTTAAAATGGACATATTTGTAAATAAATAAAGTGAATTTATTTATTATATTTACATGTTTGTATTTTGAATATTTTAAGAATATCATTAACATTCCATAAATATCTATGTGGCTTTAAATATTGTATATAAACGTTATATATAAGAGGATAGTATTTAAGGATGATAATTAAAATAGTAAGTAACATATAATTAATTATTCAATTAAAGTATGAAATCTTTAATTAAACTTATTAGTGTAAGTCATTTTTGTTAAGAATGGAAAGGTCTTATTTGAACCACTAATGTAGCAACTCATTAAATAAGTGCACCATGTATAATGAGATTATGTAAGACCAGGTTGTATGATGAGATATGAACATCTAATAATTTTTGTTAAATATAGCAAGTTCTAATCACATTGACTGACGGTCATATATAAGATGATCTTAATCCTAAGTTATTAGCAGATTCCTATTTATGGATTTATGTCTTTTGATTTACTCAGTACGAATTTGAGAATCAAATCTTATTCCTTGTATCTTGGAGACATGATGAAGTAAGTAGCCGAAAATGTTAATTTTATATAAGATAGAATTTATTCCTTCTCTAACAAGAAGCACATAAATAATTCTTTTGAGTATTGATTCGGGGCTTAAATAATAAGAGTGCTCAATTCATGATTAAGTTCAAGAATTTATTATTCATTAAACAATCAACGGCACTTAAGGATAAAAAAGTAATTAAAGAGGTTAACGGATGCTACCTAACTTTAATTATGAATTATTTATAGATCGAGGATCGACTTATATGTAATGACTATATCAAGTGAATGATCCTAAGAAATGAGTAATTGAATATCTATAATTTCAAAAGCACAATTCTAAGTATTTAGTGGAGTTACATTAGAATTAATAAAAGAGTAATATATTAATTAAAAATTTTAATTAATATATTAGTTTTATTGGAGCTTGAAATTGTGGGTACATTAAGTCTCCTGCCATCCTTGTAAATAGTGTTGGAAAAGTGGAATTATTGGTTTAAATAATTAATTTAGAATTATGGAATTCTAAATTAAAAATCACTCAAAAAAATTATGAATTGAATTATATTAATTAAATAATTAGATTGTTTAATAAACAAAATAAAATAATTAAATTTGAAAGTCACATAGTAGGAGGGTCCCACTGTGTATGGCGCCCAAGCATAAGAGGAAAGTCCTCTAGTGCACATCAAAGCTTGTTTACAAGTTTCCTTTCTAATTTTGAATTAATATGATTTAATTTAAATATGGAAAGTTTAATATGAAGACAAATGAGATTAGGTAACAAGCAGTATTCTCACCAGCCCTGCTTAGAAAATGGTGCCACATGCATAGAGAATCTCTCTGTGTGTGGCAACAATCACAATATGGGAATGAGAAACTTGTGTCTTTTATTTTAATTAAGTATTTGATATTAAAGTAAGATAAAGAGACATTCCAAAATTGATTAGCTATCTTATTTTCTATAAATAAAGGCCTCCTCTATTCATTTAGAAGATACTTTTAAGTCTTGGAGAGACCAAGAGTACTCTGCAGAAAAAATCCTCACATAGACGTGTAGAAAGAGAGAAAGAAAAAGAAGAAGAGTTCTTCTATTACGTAACTTAAATTAGTTGAGTGATCTTTAAGAAACCATATTCCTTCAATGCCAACCCGTTTTTTTATCTGCTGCCGAGGACTAAGCGGGAAGATGGTGGTTTCGTCCTAAAGAGAACGTCATTTCCAAGCTAGTTGTTTCCGTTCATCTCTGATAATATTCCATTAAGCAAAGTATTTATATATTTATTTATGCGTAAAATTAATATAATTCATAGCGTATTACAAAAGTTTTGAGAAAAATTTTGTTTTATACGATCTATACTATTAACACGTTTTTGCTGTATTTTGTGAAAATCGTTTTCCTAAACCTATAGTTTAAATGTTGTATAACTCAAACATGTAATTGAAGTTTTTAAAATATTGTAAAATGTGTAAGATAACATGTATTTTTCTCTAAAAAAAGATCATGCAATGCCTTGCATATAACAATCTTGGGCCTGCCACTTAGACGAGAAAAATTATTTCAGTAGATTGAGTGTACTACATTGTATGATATATTTGTCCATTCAATATTTAACGTTTAGTTTATTTATTAGTCCCATTAACTCTATGTAATTGTGTTTCTGTTTCTTAATCTATGTTTAGCCATATTTGCTACTAATGCACTACCTAAACCTCTTATGCATCGGTTGTTTAAATTTTTTGAAGGGATAATTACTTTTATTAACTTTCTAATAAAATCATTATTTCTTGAAAAAAAATTACCTTTCTACGGACTTTTATGCCGATTCCTTTTTTTAATTTTTAATTTTTAATTTTTTTATGACTCTCAAACCAATTTAAGAAACTTGAACCCAAACAAAACCTACATTGATCAATTCCCTTATTCTTGTTAAAATGAGATAATATCATGTGTTGTAAATATGCACCGTCGTCAAGAGTTTTCCAAAAAAAAAAAAAATTAAAAAGATGTTTATCAAAATCAATTTTAATCAAAATTTTTGGTTGCTAAAGTTTAAATATCTAATATTCTACACTGATAAGAAAAAATGACCTACCTTTTAAAGGGCTTCTATATTACAGTTTTTAGTTCATAGATTTTAGTTCTAATAAAACAGCCTATAAGTTTATATAAATTTATATATATTAAGCAACTTCCTTATTCTTGCTCCGTTTACATAGGTTACAATTTATTGTAGGAAAGTGAAAAGTCAAACCCTGCTCGCCAGTAAAGGTGGGAGGAGGCATGTATTTCCAGATATATAACTAATGACAACTTGCTTTTCAAAGGGAAATCCAAAGCGTTCAATATCCAAAACTTGCTTTGGAATTTTAAATAATCTCGGATGTCCTCTACTTAATTGCCGATCAACAATTCATTTTGGTTTCTATCAGTGTGAAAGCTTGTGGAGTACAAATCACATTAGATATATTTTATATTTTTTAAAAATTTACAAATCATGATATTTGAAATTAATTAATTAATTCATCAAGGAATTTTGGAAGGATATTTATGTTGAATATTAAGAAAGAGACACATGATTGCATAAAGTTTATATGGACAAGTTATCCAAATGTAAAATTTTAATGGATGTGTGTAGCAAAATGACGTTTAACTACACCCTACGTAATTGCTCCTTGGACTGATGGCTGCCAACTATAGGATATTTTCAAGAATAATCAGTTAATTATTTAACAAAAATTGTAGTAAATATCACCTTTTTCAAAACTGATTGTAGAAAATTTATCGTATCCAAATAGTCGTCGAATGTCCAGGGTTCCACGATGGTTTTTTTAAACCTTCATGAAATCCTCTTCTTCAAAAAATCTCACCTAAGGTTTCAACCCTCTATTATCTCTCACTCTCCCTCTCTCTCTAACCTAAGAAACCCATACACACACTCTCTAAACCCATTGCCCCCTCTGACCACTGATCACCACCCCCTCATCGCCAACCACCCATCACACTCATGCTGTCAGCCTCGTCGTCGTCGCTCCACCCTCTTCTTTTCTCTTTCCTTCTTTTTCTCTTTCTCTGGCGCTCTCCATCTCTGTCCTCTACCTCGCAGCACCTGTTGCCGCCCTCTAGCTCACGTAGCCCATCACCTGTGTTTCCATCTCCCGTACAACCCTCACGCTCGCAACGCCATTGTCCAAAAATTGCCACAGTGGAAAAATTGTATTTTTTTGTAATTTTTTTTAAAAGAGCTACTGGGATGATTTTTTCATAAAATCGTCATGGTATGTTAACTTTTCACGACGGTCTCATAAAAAAAACCTCATGGAAACTCAAGAGCCACAAAAAATGGGCACTAAAGTCCATCTATGTTTCCACGACAGTTAAAAAATATCGTGGAATATTTCCACGATAATTTTTATCTATCATAGGATCCATCATTTCTAGTAGTGATACTACATTATAAGCCATACTAATGCAAATCTCATAGATAACTTATTAGAGCATCTTCAATGCATTGTTATACTGATGTATTATTTGGGTGTAAAAAACACTCTTCTATACAGTAGCATTTTTTATGTGCAATTTACCATATATTAAACTCGATGACAAATTTATAATAAAATATTTAGTATATGGTAATTTTGGCATTAGATTCTTATTGATCAATAAATATATATATATTTCTTTTGGTCATTACAATATTGACACATTCAAATTATTTTAAAATTAAAAGTTTACTTTAGCATTATACACTAAAACATTAAATTTATTATTTTCATATTTTTTTAGTAGCATCAATAATATTGACATCAATGTTTGCATTCGAGGTCTTATCGAATCAATATTTATGACCAAACAAAGGACGGAAATTATTGGTCTCAATCCAAGCCTAAATCTGTACCAAACATGCCTGACTTTCTTTCCTTTCACTCTTTGTTTTTTCACGTACTATTGTGCTTTTTTTCCCCTTCGGTCTGATAATTTTGACAAGTGACATAAATGCTTTCCTTGTTCAACAGTAATTACTCTTTCTAAGTTGCAAAATTCGAGAAGACATAATAGTACTAGATTTATGAGAGTCCAATATTTGAAAATACGAGAAGAAGACAAAGAAAAGACACCATAATGAACTGATCATGCGATGACCTCGTAAGGCAAAGTTGCGTTCAAGACAATTATTACAAACACATATTAGCCTTGTCGGGTACTTCTTATTGAAAGCCTCACATGAATAAATGAACTTTATGAAGAGTTCAACGTGCTTAATCGTTCACTAATATGGCTGAATTAGGCAATATTATTAATGGGAAGGCTGTGTAGCACCACCGTCTCGACAGTCAAGCCTGGGCCGAAGCCGAAGAGGACGCCCCAGTCGAGGCCTTCACCGGTTGTGGCCTTTCCTTCCTCTGCCGACTTCTTCCTCATCTCGTCCATTATGAAGAGTACGGATGCGCTGGACATGTTTCCATACTCGCTTAGCATTTGGCGGGTGGCCCTCAACTTCTCCTTCTTCAACCCCACCTTTGCCTCAACCTGGTCAAGAATGGCTGGTCCTCCTGGATGTGCTATCCAAAATATCGAATTCCAGTCGTTGATTCCGATCGGATTGAACGCCTCCACGAGACTCTTTTCTATGTTCTTCGATATCAAATAAGGTACGTCCTTAAGGAGATGAAATGTCAGCCCTATTTCTCTCAAATGCCCGTCAATCGCCCCCTCCGAGTCTGGAAGGATTGTTTGGGCCGTTGATACTAGCTCGAATATTGGCTTTTCGATCGACGTGTCTGGTTCAGCGCCAACAATGACTGCGGCAGCGCCGTCGCCAAAAAGGGCCTGGCCAACCATGGAGTCAAGGTGGAGTGCAGAGGGCCCACGGAAGGTGACAGCGGTGATCTCGGAGCAGACAACGAGGACTCGGGCTCCCTTGTTGTTCTCGGCCAAGTCCTTGGCGATGCGGAGGACAGCGCCACCGGCGAAGCAGCCTTGCTGATACATCATGTAGCGCTTCACGGAAGGGCGGAGGCCAAGGAGCTTGGTCAGTTGGTAATCGGCGCCAGGCATGTCAACGCCAGAGGTAGTGCAGACGATGAGGTGAGTGATCTTTGACTTTGGCTGCCCCCACTCCTTCAGGGCCTTGACCGCCGCCTCTTTGCCTAACTTTGGTATCTCAACCACAACTATGTCTTGTCGAGCATCTAGCGATGGCGCCATGTACTCACACATTTTTGGGTTTTCTTTTAGGATTTCTTCCGTCAAGTACATGTGGCGCTTCTTTATCATAGCCTTTTCACCTGTAGCTCATGAATTCAGTTACATCAGCTCTATGTATTACTAAATCAAAATTACCAAATTAGTAACACGAAGACATATTATACTTTATAATTTACTTTGTAAAGTTTAGCATATATGTAATATATAATTTATTAAACAAGCACACGCATCTATTTAATTGTTTATGCTTAGCTTGATGAAATCTTTCATATCAATATATATAGATGTGTGTGTGCTCCACCAAAGGTTTGAGCATTATCGATCATGAATTATAGGATAAACAATATGTGTGAAAAATTATATGCAAGAAAAAAGTACTGTTGAGAGATTGCACGAAAAATTATCCAGAAGTTAATTTGGACATGAATTACTCACACATGCGTCTAAACTTATTCTTGAGTTCGGTCTTATGGTCGCTATTGGTGACGTGAAAGTAAAAGTCAGGATAATCTTCCTGCAAGAAGAAGTTGGGTGGATTAGCGGTGCCGATGGCCAGCACGGCAGCAGGTCCTTCAGCTCGCTGAGCCTTTTGGATTTCGTTGACGGAGGGGGCCATGCTGATTAATTACAATGGAATTTGCTAGATGCTATAGCTTTAAGAATTAAGTATATAACAAGAGCTATAACAAAACTAGCTTAGCTAATTTGCAGTTCAAATTGGAAAAAACATGAGTTGTGTGTAAATATATACACATCACATGCGGGTAGGTTGGATAACGGCAGCTGGGTTGGTGAGACCATTGGGGTTAGGCTGTTTAACCCATGATTGGTGTGACAGCTATTGTCACATCTTTTAGTAGTGCACAAATCATATTTATTAATCAAAGTATAAATAATATTATTCAAACCAATACTGATAATTTATAGTTATATCATTGAATATACGAAGAGGTGAGTTGAATTTTTTGACCCGTGACTCCTGCGTGAATAGAATATATATATATATATATATATATATATTTTGTCCTATTTTGTTGTCCTATAAACAAACATACCCATATATATATATATGTTGTCCTATTTTGTTGAATTGGTTGCCAACAATAATTTGTTAGACTTTCTGTACAGCCAGCCAGAACTGACGAGTGAGAATGTTGACTTTGCCTTCTAGCTTCAGGTTGTTGGGAGAGTTGACCAGTGTTTTTTACTTGTTGGTTCTTAATTTCTTTCTTTCTTTATTCAAAAAAGTTATTCATCAGTCTGAATTGGACTTTGGCGTCAACAAAAAAATTTGAGCACCTCTATTATACCTCACGGAGTTAAAACTCCATCAGTCATTCAACAACGAGTCCAAGTGTAAAAAATACACTGTATTATAGACTAGGATCTACTATTTGTTGAATAATAAGGTTTTATTCCTATGGAAATGAAAAAGATTTTTTTAGTAATTTTTAAATTGTCCAACATTTAATAGGCTATAGCCACAAAAATTTCTATACGGATAAAAAGAAAAGAAAATTACATGTTATGTCACATTTTTAAAAATTGTATTTACTTATGACATACTTAAAAAAAGCTACGTCACATTATCATTTATATTACATATTAAGTTATGTCACAAATAAATATATGTGACATGTATAAAAAAAATAAAACTTAAAATATTATATTTATGAAAATTTTACTTAAAAGAAAAGATCATAAAATGCCATACATATACCAAGCTGTTGGAAACAATGTTGGGCCATTAAACTGGAGAAATCATTTAGTAGACTACTCATTCATTCAATAATTGATATTTGAGTTGTTGTTCCATTAATTCTATGTGACTGTATTTCTCGTTCTTTTACTCATAATTACCATAAACGATTGACCTAAATCTCTTATATATCAATTAATTTTAACTTTCAAATAATATTATTCATTATTTAAAAAAACTTACCTTTTTACGCTTAAACCAATTCTTTTTTTTAAGACTCTTAAACCAATTCAGGAAAATTGAACAAAAAAAAAAAAAATCTAAAGTGTGTTAAATCATGTGTTGTAAATATACACCGAGTTTTGAGCAAAATTGTGACACCCGTTATTCTCCTAACGGGTATTGAGGTAATTAAATTAATTTTTAATGTATAAAAAAAAAATTGCTTCATTTAAATTTATTTTATAATATTTGTTTTTATCTATTTTTAAGTTTTCTAAAATTCTCCTATATTTATTTAGTATGATTACTAAAAAGCCTTAGAACTTCTAATAAATCTCAAAAATGTCATATTGGCATTATGTGTGTTAAAGTCTTTAGATGAGACATAAGGATATCTTTTCCAACTACTCTTGACCCTCATTTTCTTTATTTCCTCCGTGACATGCTTCAACATGTCTCCTCTATAATTGTTTCTATCACTTCTTTTCAAAGACTTCATCTTTTCTTCCTTTCTCTTCCACGGTTCCCACACTCTTCTTCTCATTTCTTTGCTGAAGCAAAATACTTAGAGAACTTCTTCAAGGCAGCCATAAAAATCAGCCACCATCACCTCCATTTGAGCAAGAATTTCAGTCATACCGAAGTAAAGGAACCTGTTTTGAAGCCATTTCAAGCTTCCAACTAACCATAATCCGAGGTTAGAATCTTATGAACAAATTTAGTCTTTCATTTATAAATTTTCTTTTATACTAAAGGATTATTCAAATTTGCGTTCTTAAACCTAAGTATATGTTTGTTGCTATTTTGGAGCATATGTATGAAGTCTAAGTGTATATGCCCTAGACAAAAAATTTATATTGTTAAACTTTATAATACCTCTATGGGCAGTGGTTATTTCTTGAAATTCTAAGATTAAATTAAAATAAATTTTATGAATGTAGTTGTATGTTGTGCTTTAGTTTTAATTGTCCTTATGCACGCCTTAGGATCAATGGAGTATGGAGCTAACGTTAATTGATTCCAGGATTAAGAGACTGTTGATAAGCTTAAAAGGTAGGGATTCTATTACTCATCTTTTGTGAGGTTTTTATAGAATTAAAATTGATTGTTTTGCCGCAATATATATATATCTATGTTGAACTGATATTATATGATTATCACATATGAAACTATGACATGGACTCGTCTTGTATTGTACGGCGAGGAACATAATGAATTGACACATGTTATAAATTGAGAAGCATGGTTAGGAAAACTAACTCTATTGATAATGATTCAATATAGAGAAATTGTGAGACATGAAGAGGGCGACGGTTACGTCCTTGGGCATGAATACCCTAAAAGGTAAAATAGGGGGAAGGCGATGACGCTTCCTTGGGTTGAAAGTCCCAGAACACACTGTACAGGAATCGATTTGGTGAGGACTCGGGGCTTGATGTCCCCTCACCGGAACACCCTTGGAATGTTTATAGGGTGATCAAGTGCGCCCATTTGGGTTTCGATGAGTTGAGTGATACTCAATTTAACATGGATACCTAGAAACAATGATGATTGTTAATATTTGTATAAATGTGTAATTATGACACTTGGTAATGATTAACTACGGTATCCATAAGATGTGATCATAATAAACCTCATAATCTGGAATATGATGTGACTTACTAACCATGCAGATTTTAATGTGGTAATGATAGAGGTGAGTAATGGCTTTCTCTACTGAGCATAGTGTTGCTCATACCCTTATATTTTTATCTTTTCAGGACTCACTAAGTGTGAGGTGGCTACGAGAAATATAGTTGAGGAAGTGATGTAACTATATTACATTGGGACTGCTTCAATTGTTGAGAATGTTCTTCATGATAATGTAAGCATCAATTGTTACTTTCTGTGACAGTATTACAATGTGTTGAGGGTTAAAATGATGATGACAACAGTTTATTTTATTAAATTTAAGGTGCTACATTTAAAACTGTGGTTTATTTATCGTTTATATTTTTATTTTTGAGTTGAGAGTTTTCATTTAAGTCCCGGGCAAATTTTATTTTTAAGGTTTTACTTTTATTATTTATTTTTATTTTATCTCATTAAAAACTGTTAACCCCCATATAGGGGCGTTACAGAATTTTTGGTATCAGAGCCTAGGTTCGGTTAACCTAGGGAGTGTAGCACCACTTTAAAAAAATATATTTTTGAGATGGTTTTGAAGCTGAATTTTCATTGTCATCATCAAAATGAACCTTCACATTGATTTATACAGTCTAGAAGGATGTAACATGGAAAGGCCATAGAATGAAAATACTTATGGTTATATGAGTACAATAATTATATAGAAGGAAAGTATTAATAGTTATGAGGGAATGATAATTATATGGAATGAGTTTATAAGTAGAATGCTTATGAGAGATTCGTATAATATTTGGATCTATAAGCATATCTAATTCGTATAAACGATGAGAAATTCGTATAGATACGAGGATTTAAGAGCCTTTTGTCTCGTGAAAAACAATAAGAAATATAAGGCTTGATTTATTGATTTTAAAGTTTGACATAGATATGCCAAATTTTTCGTAATTGATTCAAACCTAAGTAATGATTATGTGTGGATTCGATGGAGCACATAAGTGTCAATAACTTTTCTTGAAAGTTCTATTTATTTGAGGAATATGATATAAGTTGGGAATCATGGTATTGAATCTTGAGAGAGATAAATGTTAGACTTTTGGTCTGTTGAGACTGTGTAAAGTCTAGAATGCATGAATCTCAAAATTGGAATATTTTGTTACGTACATTGTATTTAAGTGTATCAGTGAATCTTTTGGTTACCTAAGGTTTTGTTATATGAGGAAATTATATATTGTATAAGTAGAATTATGGGGATTGTAGATGTTCTTAAGTAGTAACATCAAGTGTCTTTGTTCATTGATATGGTCTACGTTGAAAGACGTAAATCGTATTGATTTCAAGGTTAATCGCATTCTAAACCCTTGGTAGTAATGATGATGAATCCATTGATAGATGTTAAGTATTATGAATAACATATGGGTGTATGCATTGTTCAATAAGGTTTTGATTAAAACAAAATTATTTGAGTTGCTGGATCATTCAGGAAGATCCTTGTTGTCGTTAAATTAGATTTGTTGTTTATAGTTAACTTTATCTATAGTGGGCTTTGAATTGGGTTTAAGATTCATACGAATTGGTTTTCAATTTTATGTTTGTTATTTAACTCGTTCTAAATGTGTTAAGGCCGAAACAACCTGACCATTTTCAACTAAGAACATTTGGGCCTAGTTCAAATCCTAAATCAGTTTGATTCACACTGTCTCTCCCACGTGGTCTCTATACGTGTCATATACAGTGGTTTAATTAATGTTTACAAATACGTTTACTGTGCATAGGAGCTTATTTCTCCGAGTTCACTTTTTCTCTCTTAATTTGTTATTTTTTCTCTAAATCGCAAATCCTCTTCTTTTTCATTAAAAATTCTTCTTTTTCTCTAAAAGAAGAAGGAATTCTAGGATTCTGCAATTTACTATCTTAATTTTTCCTTTCTATTTACTCTTCTTTCATCTCATCATGGACCCAAAGTACCAACACATGAGAAAGTATTTCCCATCACTCTCCCAAAAGATTCTTAGAAAGAAATACAAGGCTAGAATTACTCGGTTGTGGATTCTTATGCGTTTTGGTATCCCTTGTGATGTGAGAATGTTGATAGAGGGGAAAATCCGTCCGAGTGACTTTAGTCAAGATGTCGGTTTACCAGGAACAGGTACCAGTCGTAGTGCAATGAAAAGAAGAGCTCGTGCCATCGTGGTCACTTGTAACAAATGTGGAAGACAAAATTGTAACGGTAAATGTACTTCACCTGGTTATATGTCTACGAATAGAGAGGATAAAATAAGGTTTTGTAGGGATGGACTTTCAAAGGAGAACTTGGATAGCATCCATCCTCCTCTCCACGGTCACCCTAGTGGATATGTTCAAGGAGTTATTTTTAAACTCTGGCCTAAATTTTATACAGAAAGACAACGCCTCAGGAATATGGTATTTCTAGATCCTGTTTGCCAAGCCATAAGAAAACTGGATGGGGAATAAGTCATCGCTCTATAAAGGTTATTTAGTCTTTACTTATTTGAAGCAGTTTTAGCTGATGATTCAACAGTTTGTGTTTTTCTTTTACTCAGAATATTTGCTTTTGTGTTTGAAATAATTGTGATTATTAGATTGATACAGTAAGTGTTAATATCTTATTTAATTTATGATTTTCTTAAATATATATATAATAAAATATATTATCTTATCAGACACGTTACATACGGTACAGTAATATGTTTGAATTTTGAAAAGCTTATCCAGATATTTCAAGATTTGTGTCTCAAATTTCAAAAGTTCTACAGTATTTGTCGTTTATATTAAATTTCTAGACTTGGTGTATATTTGTCAAAAAGTCTACAGTTGTGTCATGAGGGTCTTCTGTCGAATTGTTCTCAATTGTCAAAAGTTATACAATTAGAGTCTAATCTTTTTCAAAAAGTGAATCAGATTTTCTGTAAACTATCAATCACCTTATCTTACTTTCTTATCCGCACAAGATTTTGTTTAAATCTTTGGATTACCTACTCGTCTATCTCTTTAGCCCTTTTTGTATATTTCTCATCTTTAAAATCTCATGTAGAACCCGCAGTCTAAGTGGAGCAGACATTAAGCAACCACTTCTATAAACCAAATATGTCTACCTTCCAGTCCACGAAGAAAATAAAGAATGTCTGTGTCTTTTGTGGTTCCAGCTTTGGAAAAGATAAAGCTTATTTAGAAGCTGCAAATCACTTAGGGCAAGTCCTAGCACGCAAAAAGATTAACATAATCTATGGGGGTGGTAGTATAAAAATGATGGTAAATATGGCACTAGCAGCTAGGTCTAGCGACGCTACTGATGTAAGAATTTGGCCTCATATTCCAGTTGAAGGAAACCTTTGTAAGGAAGCCATAGGTAAGGGAGAAGGAGTCAGGAGTATCCCTAAAAATTTTAAAGACATAATCTATAATTCTGATGCTTTTATAGCATTACCTGGTGGTCTAGGTACTCTTGAGGAAATATTTATAGTTGCTTGTGGGCAATTGTTGGGCTTTTATTCCAAACCTTTGGGACTGCTGAACGTAAAGGGTTTTTATGACGGTCTTTTGAAATTTCTAGATTACGCTGTGGAAGAAAACATCACTACAGAATCGGAGAGACAAATCTTTGTCACTGCTTCAACAGCTGAGGAATTGATAGATAAAATGCAAATCATACATCCAGAATCCGACACTGCAACATCCAAGCTTGAATGGGAAAGGGAAAGCCGGGAGCGGCCAATTGATTTGAATCTCCATCTGTAATCTTTTTGTTTTATCTTTGGCATGTAGGCATGTGTGTCCGTATTTCGTGTGTTACGAATAACCGTTTACCTTGTATTCTGTGTTTCTTGTGGTACGTCGTTGTTCAATCTTTTAGATTCATTGAGCCTAATGCCGGGATGGCTGGATACGGAGTACTTGATGCTCTCGAAACGCATCCTTCTTAAGGTCCGATCTTTTGTTTATCGATGTTTTTGTATCCTATAAGCATGCATGATATGGATAGCTGGTATACGGAGTGCCTTGTACTCTCGAAACGTATCCGTATTATGTTTGTAATGTGTAATATTCTGTTAATATTATGTGGAAGTACCAGAGTCAGTTATGGGGATATTCCATATGAAATATGAGTATATTATTTGGATTGAATGTTTGTGTCATGAGGATAGCTGTTTAATGAAAAATATGTCGGGTATGTTTGTAACTCTGAGATTCCGTTTAATATCTCTATGAGTAAGTTTAATGTATAGTTTTGAATAAAAGTGTTTGTGATATATGTTTTATGATTATGTTCTAGTTTATTATTTGAGGTATGAAATCAAATATATTTGACTTTTCCTTACTCAAAAAGGAAAAGGAACCTAAAGATGAAGTATATAAAATTTCTCTGGCAATCTCCTTAAATGTGATTGTAAATCACAGTCCATGGACAATGAAGGACTGGAATCATGATATGGTCAATATGTATGCCTGATCAGATTCTTAGACTATTATACGGTGTTATAAGTTGAAACTTGTCAGAAATACTCTTATTGAGGGATTTAGGAGCAAGATTTATTATGCAAGTAAATAAGTGGAAATACGATGACTTAAATTTGGAGGACAAACAACATTAACGGTTTAGACTCGGAATTGGAATCATAGTGGAATCATAATTTTTACTAGTATTACTAGAATTGAAATTTCGAGGACGAAATTTCTTTAAGGGGGGTAGAGCTGTGACACCCGTTATTCTCCTAACGGGTATTGAGGTAATTAAATTAATTTTTAATGTATAAAAAAAAATTGCTTCATTTAAATTTATTTTATAATATTTATTTTTATCTATTTTTAAGTTTTCTAAAATTCTCCTATATTTATTTAGTATGATTACTAAAAAGCCTTAGAACTTCTAATAAATCTCAAAAATGTCATATTGGCATTATGTGTGTTAAAGTCTTTAGATGAGACATAAGGATATCTTTTCCAACTACTCTTGACCCTCATTTTCTTTATTTCCTCCGTGACATGCTTCAACATGTCTCCTCTATAATTGTTTCTATCACTTCTTTTCAAAGACTTCATCTTTTCTTCCTTTCTCTTCCACGGTTCCCACACTCTTCTTCTCATTTCTTTGCTGAAGCAAAATACTTAGAGAACTTCTTCAAGGCAGCCATAAAAATCAGCCACCATCACCTCCATTTGAGCAAGAATTTCAGTCATACCGAAGTAAAGGAACCTGTTTTGAAGCCATTTCAAGCTTCCAACTAACCATAATCCGAGGTTAGAATCTTATGAACAAATTTAGTCTTTCATTTATAAATTTTCTTTTATACTAAAGGATTATTCAAATTTGCGTTCTTAAACCTAAGTATATGTTTGTTGCTATTTTGGAGCATATGTATGAAGTCTAAGTGTATATGCCCTAGACAGAAAATTTATATTGTTAAACTTTATAATACCTCTATGGGCAGTGGTTATTTCTTGAAATTCTAAGATTAAATTAAAATAAATTTTATGAATGTAGTTGTATGTTGTGCTTTAGTTTTAATTGTCCTTATGCACGCCTTAGGATCAATGGAGTATGGAGCTAACGTTAATTGATTCCAGGATTAAGAGACTGTTGATAAGCTTAAAAGGTAGGGATTCTATTACTCATCTTTTGTGAGGTTTTTATAGAATTAAAATTGATTGTTTTGCCGCAATATATATATATCTATGTTGAACTGATATTATATGATTATCACATATGAAACTATGACATGGACTCGTCTTGTATTGTACGGCGAGGAACATAATGAATTGACACATGTTATAAATTGAGAAGCATGGTTAGGAAAACTAACTCTATTGATAATGATTCAATATAGAGAAATTGTGAGACATGAAGAGGGCGACGGTTACGTCCTTGGGCATGAATACCCTAAAAGGTAAAATAGGGGGAAGGCGATGACGCTTCCTTGGGTTGAAAGTCCCAGAACACACTGTACAGGAATCGATTTGGTGAGGACTCGGGGCTTGATGTCCCCTCACCGGAACACCCTTGGAATGTTTATAGGGTGATCAAGTGCGCCCATTTGGGTTTCGATGAGTTGAGTGATACTCAATTTAACATGGATACCTAGAAACAATGATGATTGTTAATATTTGTATAAATGTGTAATTATGACACTTGGTAATGATTAACTACGGTATCCATAAGATGTGATCATAATAAACCTCATAATCTGGAATATGATGTGACTTACTAACCATGCAGATTTTAATGTGGTAATGATAGAGGTGAGTAATGGCTTTCTCTACTGAGCATAGTGTTGCTCATACCCTTATATTTTTATCTTTTCAGGACTCACTAAGTGTGAGGTGGCTACGAGAAATATAGTTGAGGAAGTGATGTAACTATATTACATTGGGACTGCTTCAATTGTTGAGAATGTTCTTCATGATAATGTAAGCATCAATTGTTACTTTCTGTGACAGTATTACAATGTGTTGAGGGTTAAAATGATGATGACAACAGTTTATTTTATTAAATTTAAGGTGCTACATTTAAAACTGTGGTTTATTTATCGTTTATATTTTTATTTTTGAGTTGAGAGTTTTCATTTAAGTCCCGGGCAAATTTTATTTTTAAGGTTTTACTTTTATTATTTATTTTTATTTTATCTCATTAAAAACTGTTAACCCCCATATAGGGGCGTTACAAAAATTAATCAAGTTTATAATAAATACAGGCAACTAAATCGATCAATATCCTAACTTTTGCTCCATCGTTTAAATAAGAATTTCGTGTAGGAAAGTGTACATAAAACCGTCTTGTCAATATAGATGGGAGGAGGCATATATTTCCAAACTATGGTGTTGATACATAAAGCATAGAACTAATTCAAATGGTAAACAAACGTGTGAAATTGAACTCTCTCTGTATGTGTGTGTGAGTATGTGTGTGCATATATATATAAGGTTACTAACATTAATGGTCTTGAACTTTAGGATTTCTCTCATTTTTTCTCAACTTGAACTTTAAAAATCATCATTTTATTACCTCAAAATTTTGGATCTTTTCACTTTGCCCTTTTGTCCAATTTCCCGTTAAAAGTTATAGAAATAAACCTACATGAGGCACATGTGGAGGTTGTTGAAACTATTTATATCTTGATAATGCCCTTCTCATTCCTAACATAACAAAACACTAAATTAGAAATCTTTAATTATTAATTTTCCCAACTTTTTAAAGGAGAGTGTTAACAATAATTTTCACTTGTGACTAATAAAATGTTGCTTTTGCCCTTACCGATTACCCATGTATAGGGCCGGCAATACAAGTTGTAACACGACGACACGACATGAATCCGACACATTTTTTTGTAGGTTAGTGTCAAAAAATTTGACCACGGGTCATTTTAGTATCGACCCAAAACTGACCCGTCAAAAAACGGGTCGTGTTCGGGTCAACCTATCTGACACTAAAATGACTCATTTTTGACCCGTATTTAATTAATTAACTTTAAAAAAATTAATATTATTTCATATATAATATAAGCCCTTAAAAGATCAACCCTACCTCTCTTATCACTCATCTTTTTGTTGAAGTGGTATGAAACTCTTTTAATTTTATATTTTTTTTAAATATTATATATATTAATGTAGGCGGGTTATAGGCGGGTTGTAACGTCCCGAAATTTATTTAATGTTAAGTGTAATATAAATGATGGATTAGTGTGCCATAATTAACGTTTTAACATTTATTAGACTATTTGGTTGGATTTTTGAATTTTTGGTTGTTTTGTTAAATTAATGAATTCGAAGGATTTCTTATTGTTTTAAAATGATGTTTTGAGTTTTAAAACACCACAATTCGTAAAATGTTAAAAATACTCCGTTTTACAAAACCGTGGGCGGCATATGGTTTTCGCACAGTAAAACCGCCCACCGATTTTCTCTATTTATTTCCTTCCTTCCTCTCTCTCTCCTCACTCTCCCGTGACATTCTCTCTCTTCTCTCTCTCTCTCTCGGCAGCTCTCTTTCTCTCTCAATTCTCTCTCAAATTTTTGAACTCCATTTCGAATCCAAGCTTCGGGATAGCAAGGAGGAAGCTCGGGGACGTGATTCGGCAACCGAGAACGCGGATTGAAGCTTCGATTCGAGGTTAGATTCGAAATTTCTAAACTTTTTACAAAATTTCCAATTTTGTGTGTTTTTGAAATCTAAGTTTGTTTAAGCTTAGAAAACCGTGGATTTGTGTTAAATGAACTTAGAACAACTAGAATCTAAGCCTAGATTGAAGAAAAACAGATTGAATTCAAGATTTTTCATTTTTCTCCTCTTTTTCTCATTTTCGGATTTTTGAGGACTTTGAGTTTAAATCTTGTTTAAATGATTCCAAACATGTTCTAGAATGTTTTTCTATCAACTATGATTGTTTTTCATGTCTGGGACTTGAGAGAAACAGGTTAGAAACAAGATTTGGATTTTGGGGATCGAGAAACTCGTGGCTGGGATTTCTGGGTTTTCCCAGTTCGGCAGGCCGAAGTTCATGTTCGGCAGGCCGGATTGATGATCGGTAGGCCGGTGTTCTTCCGACCGGCAGGCCGAATCTGGGGAAATGTTCGGCAGGCCGAACCTTGTTTCCGGCAGGCCGAACTGTGCAGTTCGGCAGGCCGAAGCAGGGCGTCCGGCAGGCCGACCGAGGCATGGAAAAATTTGTGATTTTTACCCGTTTTCACTGTTTTGAACCCTGATTTAAATCCCAACCTTATAGGATGATTTTAAAGGTACAAATGGCACACTAGGACATCATGAAGTGATTTAGTAACATAGAATGTCTCAAACTAGATATTGATTGACTTAGTTGGTATCTAGGATTGTTCGTGGTTCCGTGGAGCTAACGTATAGCGGACCGGGATTACGGTGTGGGGCACCGGCACGAGTATTGAGGTAGGACTTCTATCCTATTTCCTTGGTAGCCTAGTTTCAAAATGATTTGGCTTTGAAAATGATTTCTATCAAAATGTTTTCAACGGTTGTTTGAAAATAGTTTTATCGGTAGTGTTTTAATATACCGTGATCTGAAATGAATTTCATAATAAATGTAATTGACAACACTCGGTAATTGGGTTTTGAATGATAATGATAATAAACACATGGGCATGATGCTATATCAGAGATCGGGTCGTGTGACGATCGACCTTGGGGGCAGGTCCCGAAACCCAGCTGGGCCACTACGGTGGTGATTTCATGGTTTGCCTAGGTAAAAGTAAAATGGTGTTTTGATTTGACGAGTAGACTGTTCTGTGTCAGGACGGTTCTACTCAAATTATTTATTTACTTATTCATTGATTTATCTAAGTTTCCTTTGAATAACTTCTAATAATGCTATGTTCCTTTGCGTTAAACTATTTTTATAAAACATAGTCCTACTGAGCCTTTCGCTCACGTTTTATTATTTTAAATTTTCCCCCCCCCCCTTCTAGGTGGTTTCCCATTTAGGTTTGGAGAAGATTCTTCGAACCGAACTCAGGAGCAATAGGAGAGTTTATTTATATTTTGTATTATTTAATCAAGGCATGTAAGACTTAACTTTATTTGTACTTGGACTGTAATTGTATTTATGATATTGTCAGTACCATGTGTGTGCACAAGTTGTGGGTTGTGGAACCCATATTCGCGGTTTTTATTTAATTTTTATTACCTGCTTAATATTTATAAATACTTTATAAAATGTGGTGGAAAATCTTCTTAATTTTTATTTAATTTGATTCTCAAACTCTCGATTTTTAATTAAATCCTCTTTTAATTAATCTAAATATTCCGCCACGTCACCTCCCGTACTCCGGGGCGTGACACGGGTTGTGGGTCACAATCGGGTTATGAGTCAAAAACGAGTCGTGGGTCATTATTTTTTGACACTGTGCATAAGGAACGGGTTGACACGGGTCGTGTTTGTGTCAACCCGTATCAAAATGGGTCGTGTTAGGGTTGAGAATTCTCAACCCGTTCGTGTCACGGGTCGGGTTAGTGTCGACCTAATTTTTGTAAAAATTAACTCAAACCCGACACTAACCCAACCCGTCAACCCGTGTTGTCACCCCTACGGCTATATACGGTTCACGTAGTTTTATCTCTATCACTTTTGATGGAAAATTGGATAGATAGGTTAAAGTGAGGAGATCTTAGTATTGATAACCCTATATAAAAACTAATCAAAATCTTGCTTTTAAAAAGGAAAAACAAAACCTCCAATATCTAAAGCTTGTGTTGAAATGAAAAATGATCTTTATTATCCTCTAGAACATAGAACCTACTTATTAGTTGTGGTGCTTAGCACTGATACGCCTTTGAGCATTTTTCTTTTCATAAAGTTGATATAGACAAATATTCATCTCGATGTTAACTTTTTATTAACAGATGTGTCATATAAGCAAAATAACATGATACACTCTAAATAATTTCTTTTGGATTAATCGGTTCCAACTGCGGAATATTTTTGAGAAGAATTGGTTAATCAAAAAATTCTAAAAAATAATAAATAGAATATAAAATTATGATAATTTATCCTGTTGTCCATAACTAGAAATCCACTTTTAATTATAATTTAAAATAAGTTCTAATTTACTTAGAATTAATTAATTAATTTGAATCCTAATGGGATTTGATTTAGACAATAAAACCACGAATATTTTAATTAAATTATTATCGAAATAATATTATTCAATTTTAAAATAGGATTTAAATCGATATGAAATTATCTGGATAGTTCCAAATGGGACTAAAAAAACTCCTACCAATGGCCAAAATTTTGATGCTCTCCTTTATGCTTGGCTGAATTTTCGTATAAATAAGGTTCATAGCGCCGAATTGAAATGGAGATTCAACTTTGGGATTTTGATTAGACTCTAACTCCTCCAATTTGTATTATAACTAGGCACTTTGTATCCTCATTTATGCTAAGACTGCACCTTTAAGTGCAAAATTAGAGAGAGCAAATAATTATTCTAATCAATAATTATTTCATTAGAAACTTTATTAGTTGGAAGAAGAATAATGGTGCTTGAAAAAGTTTTAATTTGTACCAAACATATCTGACTTTCTTTCCAGTCACTTTCTGTTTTTTCCCCTTCACGTACTATTGTGGTTTTTCATTTTTCCTCTGACCACTTTAACAAGTGACATAAATTCTTTATTTGTTGTGCATCTGGTTATTTAATATACCACCCCTTATACATTTTATTCCTTTTTCTTTTTTAAGTTTTCCCCGGTTCAACAGTATTACTCTTTCCAAGTTGCAAAAATGGAGAGTATATATGTGGAATTGCAAAATCCTCTGCAGTTGGATAAATCAATAAATTCTTTTATGCGATATTTGTAATTTGATGTGGGCGAGTAAATTGGAGAAAAATGTAACATGACTACTGTTCTTAAGAATTGAAACTGGATAAAGAATTGATAACCAATACCGCAAGGAGGTGTATACTTGAGAGACATAAAATGACAGCACGAACATGGTTCAAAAACGAAAACAAAACAAAACAAAAAACAAAAAACAAAAAAGGAAAGAAAAAGAAGGAATAAAAAGTAGACAAGCATCATCCAATCACCAATCCGTCACCTCTTAAAGCAAAATTTGCTTTCAAATCATTCCATAATTATAACAACTTATACACCTTGATCAAAATAATTATTACCAGCGCACACTAGCCCTAGTCGGGTCCTTATTATTGAAAGAAGCACTTGAATATGTGGATCTCATGGACAGTTATATGTAGCTAAATGATTACCAATATTGCTCAATTAAGCATTATTATTAATGGGAAGGCTGTGCAGCACTACCGTCTCAACGGTCAACCCCGGGCCGAAGCCGAAGAGGACGCCCCAGTCGAGGCCTTCACCGGTTGTGGCCTTTCCTTCCTCTGCCGACTTCTTCCTCATCTCGTCCATTATGAAGAGTACGGATGCGCTGGACATGTTTCCGTACTCGCTTAGCATTTGGCGAGTGGCCCTCAACTTCTCCTTCTTCAACCCCACCTTTGCCTCAACCTGGTCAAGAATGGCTGGTCCTCCTGGATGTGCTATCCAGAATATCGAATTCCAGTCGTTGATTCCGATCGGAGTGAACGCCTCCACGAGACTCTTTTCTATGTTCTTTGATATCAAATAAGGTACGTCCTTGAGGAGATGAAATGATAACCCTACTTCTCTCAAATGCCCGTCAATTGCCCCCTCCGAGTCTGGAAGGATTGTCTGGGCAGCCGACACAAGCTCGAATATTGGCCTTTCGATCGATGTGTCTGGTTCAGCGCCAACAATGACTGCAGCAGCGCCATCACCAAAAAGGGCCTGGCCTACCATAGAGTCGAGGTGGAGTTCAGATGGCCCACGGAAGGTGACGGCGGTGATCTCAGAGCAGACGACAAGGACTCGGGCTCCCTTGTTGTTCTCGGCCAAGTCCTTGGCGATCCGGAGGACGGCGCCACCGGCGAAGCAGCCTTGCTGATACATCATGTAGCGCTTCACTGAAGGGCGGAGGCCAAGGAGCTTGGTCAGCTGGTAGTCGGCGCCGGGCATGTCAACTCCCGAGGTGGTGCAGACGATGAGGTGAGTGATCTTTGACTTTGGCTGGCCCCACTCCTTCAAGGCTTTGACTGCCGCCTCTTTGCCTAGCTTTGGTATCTCAACCACAACTATGTCTTGCCGAGCATCTAGGGATGGTGCCATGTACTCGCACATCTTTGGGTTTTCTTTTAGGATTTCTTCCGTCAAGTACATGTGGCGCTTCCTTATCATTGCCTTTTCACCTGTAATATGAAGTGAAAAACATTAGCTCTATATTCTACTAAATGAAACTAACAAATTAGTAATTTGTACTTCTTAATATTTGGCATATAATGTGTAATTAATAAAGCAAGCGAACGCATCTATTTAGTTATATCTGCATATGTTAATGAATCCCCTCATATCTAGCTAGCTAGATAACACATATGTATTAATCTTTCTATGCCGAAATGTGTATATATGTGTATGATTTTGTCCTTGAATTATGGATCATAAAGTGACATATGTTTGCTCATGTATGCCATGAGCACGTACTTTAAGTCTACATATGACGGATTTACATATCAATTATTGATATATATATATATATATAAATATGTATGCATATGCATTTGTATATGCTTATGAATATGTATGTGTGTGTTGGACAAAAAGATTGAACATTATCCATCGTGAATGATTTGGATGAATTAACAATCTCTAAGAAATCTTGTACCATATATGCAGGAAAATTGTTAGGAGCATAAAATTTATCAAAAGAATAATTTGGTGATGAATAACATACACATGCGTTTAAACTTGTCTTTGAGTTCAGTCTTGTGGTCGCTATTGGTGATTCGGAAGTAGAAGTCAGGATAATCAACTTGTAAGAAGCAGTTGGGTGGATTGGCGGTGCCAATGGCCAACACGGCAGCCGGACCCTCGGCCCGTTGCGCCTTTCGGATTTCACTGACGGAGGGGGCCATGCTCATCAATTTCAATTAATATAATGTTAGCTTTGCCAGATGCTATAGCTTTAGGAGTTATACAACAAGAGATATAGAAAAACTAGCTTAGCTAATTGCAGTTTGAATTCATAAAAACATGTGCTATGTGTGTATATATACACACACACACATACACATGTAGGGGGAGAGGGGTAGGAATGGCAGCGGGGTGCGTGAGCCTTCCAATTTTTATTTTGTGATAAGAGAAGAAAAGTCAAACGAATAATAATTTATAGTTGTAAATCATCCAAGTATATTATAGAAAGACTTGAATTTTGACCCCGGACACACCTAACAATTTTTTTGTCGGATTTTGTTGGATTGGTAGGCAATAGGCGACAATAAGTTAATTAGAGGCGAATCACCAAAACAAAAAAAAAAATAAATAAAAAAGTTAATTGAAGGCGATCGGAACTGGTCAAACTTAATTAATAAATTCTTAAGCAGAGCCAGCCAGAATTGAACCCTTGTTTTTCTCTCTTTCGTGGAAAGCGGTGTTGAGTCTAGTGGAAAGCGGTGTTATCATGTGGGGGAGTTAAGTTCCTTAGAGATTTCAAATAATATTGTCACGAACCTAAAAATTTAGGTAGTAACATGATGGATTAATTAAGTTAATAAAATTAAATTTTAATTAAAATCATCAATTAAATATTTTGGGTTGTTTTTAAAAAGTGATAGTTTAAAACTTTTTAAAGCAATTATCGTTAAATTAGAGCAGATAAAATGAAATAAAATAATAAGGACAGATAAACATAAGTTGGGCCCCACTGGACTCACATTAGTGCACACACATAGTATCAACAATAATAAATTACAATCAAAGTCCAATATGAGAAATAGAAATTTAAATATTATATGCCTTGATTTAAATAAAGAAATGACTTAAACAGAATTCTTATGACTCATGTGTTTGCTCTATTGCCATCTAGTCGGTCCTAAGCTGCCATCCACTTAGGGGGAAAGTTTTTAAAATAAATAAAAATATGAGCGAAAGGCTCAGTAGGACTAAGTTTAGAAAAAATTAATTTAAACATAAACTTTGTACTTGAATGTAATTTATAAAAATTCAAAAAAATAAATAAAACATATTAAATTCATTCTTACCATTTAAAGTCACTATTCATCTCGAAATGTTCTTATTAATCAGTCCTTTAGCAAAGCCATAATATCACCACCTTAGTGGCCAAATTGAATTTCGGGACCTGCCCGCATAGTTACACGACCTGATCTCTGAGTATGGCATCATGCCCTAATGTACTTGTAACATTATTATGGTCTCATGTTGCCAGATATCTTCGTTTACATTCATTATTTGATTCATTATGATCATTCATTTTTCAACAAATAATGAAAATACTAAGAAGTTCACCTCAATCTTTCATTTTAAAAAAAAATCATTTTGAAAGAAATAATTTTGTAGCCAAAATCCTTTTTATGATCATGGCTAACAAAGAAAGGGGTAAAAGTCCTACCTCAATATTCTACACCATGACTCAACACTGTAGCCCCAACCCACTATATGTTAGCTCCACAGAACCACGATCAACCTTAAAAGTAAACTAAACTTCATCAATTTCTAACTTAGAGTATTCTACGCTACTATGCTATTTCATGGTGTCTTAGTATGCCTTTAAAGTTCACAAAATCTTATTGCTAGGTCAAGGTCTCCATATATGTTTTAAACAGCAAAAATGGGTGAAAAAAGATCATTTTTGGGAAGCCCAGTCGGCCTGCCGAACTTCCCTGTTTGGCCTGCCAAACTGCACAGTTCAGCTTACTGGCTATTCAGCATCGGCCTGCCAAACTGGCCCAGGTTCAATCTGCCGACGGTATAAATCTAGCTTGCCGATGCTCATGATCGGCCTGCCGAATTTGAAAAGTCTGGGGACTCGAGATTTCGAGTCTTGACCTTCTTAAACTCAAATCTTCATTTTAAACCTTTTTTTTTTCAATTCTTAGAGTATGCATGATGTTCATAAATGATAAAAAAAATATACTAGAATACATTTAAACACTTTTAAACAAGTTTCACATAGAAATTTTTAAATTATTCCAAAAATAAGAAAAAGTGGAAAAACTTAATATAGCTTGATTTCATCAAATCAAGCTTAGATTCATGAGGGTTTGGGTTCTACTAACTTAGATTGAAGGTTTTCTAAGCCAAAACAAACTTGGATTTCAACATTCAAAGAAAATTGAAAAATTTGAAAAATAAAGTAACTAACCTCGAATTTGAGCTTTAAATCGAGTTTGTGGAGGCTCAATCTTGCTCCTAAGCTTTCAATCCAGTTAAAAATCAAAGCTTTGACTCAAATTTTTTGAAAACAAAAATGAAAGAAAGAGAGAGAGGAAACAAGGAAGAGAACGAGGGAGAGAGAGAGTGAGCTGAGAGAGTGAGGGAAGAAGAGGAGAGGGAGAGAGGTGAGTGGTTTTCAGAGTGAAAACGGTGTTCCGCATAGTTTGCATAAAAAGGACATATTTGGTATTTGACAAATTGTTTTGTTTAAAAATTCAAAATAACAAATAAAAATAATCAAATGTGAAATAAGTTAAAATATTACAAAGTAGTTAAATTAAGTTTAAATTACATTAAAACGTACTAATTCACCATTTATACACTAATCATACCTAATTAAATTTTTGGATGTTGCAAATATATTGTTATCTGATCCGGTGATTCTCACCATCCCATATGGCTTCTTAGTCATGATGTGGGCCCCACATATATTTTTGCTTAGAAAATTCTTTTTATCTCCCATCTCACTACTCATTAAAAATTAGGTCTCCGTCTAGTTTGTAGTGTATTTTTTAAACCGGGTTTTACTATTTTGTTAGTAGCAGGGTATAACGTCATAGGATTAAATAAAATTGATCTTTTGCTTATTTTCTCGCATATTTTAAAACAGAAATGTAATTAAGTTTTTGAATAAGAAACATAAATAAATAAATATATATTTATATATAGCAAAATAAGAGAAAATCTACTGTAGGTACTGCTTCTGGGACACTATCACTAAGTGTCTACTTTTTAACCACAAAGATTAAATCTAACGGCTTAGATGATGATAGTGCATTAAAGACTTCCATGGTCATGCGTGCAGTAAATTAGACATGTTAAAGTTAAAGAATAATATAAAGGGGGAGGCACTAGCTACAGAGTTCATCAATTGTAGTGGGCAAAGGGGAAGTAAGAAGAAGACAAAGGCGAGAAATTCTGAAAAAAAGAATTAAAAAAAGACGGGAGGTTGTGTGCATTTGGAATAAGTTTTCTTTAACGTTCCTGCATTTCTCTTTATCTCTTATAACTTCTATTATCTTAATCCAAAACCCACATAATCTCATGTCAAATCACTTCAAAATTTTTTCTCCAAACAAGAAAAAAAATATCGTGTCTTCTAAAGAATATACAAAGAAAATTCAAAGAGTCATCCATAATTTTTAATCAACCATCCGTTTTTTTTTTTTTTGATTTATTGCATTTACTTTTGCTCCACGCAAAGCAAAACCCAAATCTATGATGACTTTGATGGGTTTTAGATCTGAAATTGTTTCACAAATGGTGAACCCAAAATACATAAGAATCAAGAGAAAATGTTTTTTTTTCCTTTCGTTTTTGTATACCTTTGTGAGATTTTTTTTTTACTTGTTGTGGCCTGCTCTTTTGGCAAGTCGGATTATTGTTAGACTTGGACTATATAGAAATTATTTATGAATCAAGTTTCAATACCAAATTTTTAATTATTACAATATAAAGATCTCATATGTTGTAATATAAAGAAAAAATATACTACAACATAAAGTTCTCACATACTATAGTGGTTAAGTACCAATTTTACGTTCTAACTTAGTTTTCAAACACTCCCTCATTTTTTGTTTTTCCTTTTCCCACTGTAAGGATGCAAATAAAAGGAGGAACAACAATAGACAGGTTGTCTAATTAATGTACTCCGTTTGTATTAAGGGCATATTTGTTAAACCGTAAAGAAATATAAAGAAAAAGGTCATTGGATTGGAAAGGACAGTAAAGGATTGGAAGTGAACGTCATTTATTTCTTTTCTAGTATCTACTTACTTATTTGATCAAGTAATAGAAAACGATCTCATTAATTTTCTAGTGTTTATTGACTTAAAAATGAAGATTTTGTTTAATATAATTACTAAAATATCATTTTTTATATAAATAATAGCTATTAAATAATATTTCAATTTAGGTATCTAAGTAAACAGGGTATTCATTCTCTTAATAGAGAATCAACACTAAAGAGTATAAAAGGATTGATATTTTTTTTCTTTATTTCCTATATTGTGTAAGACCCATAAAATTCCCATTACTGATTTAAAATAAGTATAAATATTGTTTAGAATCACTCTTTACTTTTCATTTCTCTTTTCTCTTTGATGCAAAGTAAAGATACTTGAATAGATAGAGGGGAAAGGGTGGTTGGGTGAAGGAATGAAAGTCAACTAGAATCAATAGAGAGCCGATAACTTTGCCCTCAGCATCTCTAGCCATACATCTCAATTTCAATGCTGATGAAGTACACGAAGAACAGTTAGAAACACCTTATGCTTTCATTATGGCAATATTTTCTTGCTTCACGTTTTCTGACAACATATAATATAAGTAAGAGTATTTGCAATAAAATATTAAATTGATTACATTAATAACAAATCAATTTTACATTAGAGTGTAAAAAAATACTCTTTAATGCAATAATGTTAAATTTACTATATGCTAAACTTGAGAGGAAATTTGTCACCAATTTTAACTACAACAAATTTGGTATATGATTCCTATTGATTGATAGAATGACTTTTTTGCTTTAATAATAACAACATTATCACTTTTTAGTTATTTTGATATTAAAAGTCTACTTTTACAAGTTTTAAAATTTAATAATTATAACAAAAGACAAATGTGATATTTCAAATAGCATTATGCATTAGGGTATAAAATAAAATAAATATGTTGTTGATGTTTACCGTGGTCCGGCTTCGGATCAATACCACGTGTGGCTGCGCACGGTGTTCGGCTCTTCCTGGCTCGCCTCTGCCTGGTCGGACGTACCTGCAACAAGAGGAGGGACGCTTCGAAGGTGAAAGAAAAAGTGTCAGTTAATAGACAAAGGCTCTCCGATGCTCAAGGTAGGGTTTCTTGATAGAGGACGGGAGCTTGTTAGGTGGAAAGGAGTCCCTCTAGACTGCAATAAATGCATCATATTTATAGGCTACTACTTGGACTGGATGTTAGGTGGGTTTTACCCATGACCCGGGTGTCACATGAAGGAGTGTTACAATAGGTGATAAGTGTCACAGCCCTCCGTCGACGGATTAGCTCCCATCAGACGGTGAGTCATTTGTCGTTTGTTGGCCTGTGGTGGCAAGTAGTAGTTCACTTTATGAATGAGAATGACCCGACCTGAGCTGGTGTATAGCCCGAGGTGGCAACCCGCTAGGGGTGCGAGCGCAGGGGCCCTGCGAAGCACCTTGGACGAAGCGCACGCTGTTGTCGAGGTCAGTAGTTTGTTCCCTGGAAGCTCTGTCGAGCTGTTTAGCCGACCACCGAAGTTTGTCTCCTAAGCGGTGGTGCCGAGCTCACCCTCAATATTAGCCCCCTAGTTCACCTGGTCGGTGTCTGGCCGGGTGGACTATGCCGAGTAGGTGAGGTCAACTGAAAGAAAGAAGACCAAACGGCACTCCGAAGAGGGGTGAGATGAAAGGTCACGTGGATCAACCGAGAGACACGTGTCACTCTACGGTCGACTGTGTCGCATGACAAGCGTAATCATCACGCCTTTTCGTTTTTTGCGCCTAGATTTCCCACCTGAAATGGTTATATATAGGGCCTTCCTTTCTGTCAATTTCACACGACTGAAGTCAGATTTCACACCTGAAGAGTTCTTAGCTGCCGAGCTGTAGTTATTTACCCAAAGACCTTGCATTTCCAAGCTACCATAGCTCGATCAAGTAATTTCCCAGGCAGTACGAAAATGAGCTATGTCACAGATTCCCAGAATATAGACATTTCTTGGTCAGAAAGTAGTCCGGAGGGCAGTTTGTCCACCGTTCAAGCTGACGTCGAGAATACATCCCCAGAGTAGGATGGAGCAGGCCGACTCGAACAAAATTTGAGGGTCGACTCCTAAACGGTGCCCGAGCAGGAGTTTCTTAACTTGTTGGATGGGGAGAGACCGATTAGGCCATGCAGGGGCGAGGACCCTTATATCGAGGTGGCGACTGCGGGCTCCTCCCGAGTTACTACCCAGGAAAGAGCCAAGCTTCAAGCAACTAGTGATATTCCAAG
Source organism: Artocarpus heterophyllus (assembly GCA_025403435.1). Classification (NCBI taxonomy): domain Eukaryota; kingdom Viridiplantae; phylum Streptophyta; class Magnoliopsida; order Rosales; family Moraceae; genus Artocarpus; species Artocarpus heterophyllus. The sequence goes on along the minus strand of CM046346.1, from coordinate 8,667,189 downwards.
CACATTTGGCCAGAATTATGGGGCCCCAGTCCACGTCATGGGCATAATCACGGTGGACATCTCCGACGAAGAACGGGCAGTCAAGGAGGTGGAGGAGGCAGAGCAGCCTGAGATAGAAGAGGACAAATGGGTCTGAATCACCCGGGTCTGGGGGGTGACTGCGTACAGGGTGATCCAGCTCGAGCAGACCTTAGCAGCGGCCTACACTAGCGCTATAATGGAGTCCCGGCTAGAGGATCTGCGTGCCAAGTTTAGCATCCTGGATGACGTGATCCTTATCATGCTTGAGGAGAACGATTCGCCACTAGAGTCGCCAGAGGGGTGCATAACGCTCTATGCTGAATTTTTCAGGGCTCGGCTGCGCCTCCCATTCCATTTGTTCCTCCGCTGGGCACTTAATGATTTTAACGTGTGCTTGGCTCAATTAAACTCAAATAGTTACAGGTCGCTGATCAGGATGTATGTATTATGGAGGTATCACCAGGCGATCGAGATGCCGTTGGAAGCATTTAAGCAAGTGTATAAAATGAAAAAACTTCCTTGGTAGTCCGGGTGATATTATGTCATTGGCTTCAGGAAAGACTTCATTCTGGGCAACCCTGACTCGGATAAACTCTGAAAGTACGAGTGGTTCTACGTCAGAGGCAATTATCTAGCCCGAGCCGGTGAGGCTGTCCCTGCTGACCAGCATGTGTTGAGGAAGTTTGAACAAGGACACGTGTGGTCTAAGAGGCCTTGGGCACCGGGTCATGTGATCAGGGCGGTTGAAGACCCGTTTGAGAAGTCAGAAGCAACTAGGCAGCAGTGCTTCCTGCTCGAAAAGGAAATCCTTTCCAATTATGGCTGGTTCGGGGAACTCAGCAGAATAAATCCCCCACTAGTCCGCCTTGTTTGGTCGGCCAGGCAGGTGACAGTCACCAGGCCTGGCACCACGGACGTCCTAAGGCCAAGCACTTCTTGATCTGGGTGGCCGACGAGGGAGCCATCATCGTCCAGCTCTAGGGACTCGTCGAGTGGCTCCTTTGATGTGGGGTCACCTGTGGCAGACGAGGACCTTAAGGACATGATTTGGCTCATTAACCCGTCTCTCCAGCTCCGGATCGGAGGTTAGCCCCGAGTTTTTTTTTCTTTTCTTTTTTATGTATTGACTTGATTTTGACTTGGGAATTTGGCCTTGCAGAGATGTCTTCATGGCCGAGTACTACTACTGAGAGGCGTGATCTTATGGAGAGCCTTAGGAGATAGAAGGACAAGGCCGTGGAGGTCGGGAGGAAGCATAAGTGGACTCCGAGGACGGAGCTTCCTCCCCAACCTGAGCAGCTACCCGTCAGAGTCCAAGAGCCACCACCCTAGCCTCTGAGGACCAGGGCTTCATCGGAGGAGACACCCGCCGACGACACCGCCATGGTGTCTTCTGAGGATCCCCAGAGGAGATGCTCGAACTACTACGGAACCATCTTGGAGCGTCTCGAGGATGTAATGCCCCAGGAAGATTGTTTGGTGAACCTCCGGAGAGAGGATTTCCAGGGTCTTTTTGATACGGCCTTCCATTCTGCCGCCACGGTAAGTGCTTGTCTAACTCAAGCCTCTTGACTATTTTTCCTTCCACTGAGCATTGAAGTACTGTTATCCTCAGACGAGTGCCATTTTGCACATGGCCTACTCAACCGGGATGAAGGACTTCAAGAAGGAGAAAGAACGGCATAAGAAGACCTTGCTCAGCAAGTTGGAGGTCGAGAGGAAGCTTGGTGCTAAGAACAACGAGCTAGACCAAATCAAAAAGTTCCTTTCTCAAGCCAAGGAAGAAGTCCGAAAGGCCAAGGAGGACACTGTTCAGGCCAAGGCGGAGGCCGAGGAGGCTTCGAGGGAGGCCATGGAGGCGAAGGACGAGGCTGCCTGGCTCAAGCTGCAGCTGGTGGCTCTATAGGCCAAGCACCAGCGATTCTTGGAAGAGCTCCCTGGCCATCTCACATAAGCCGTGGAGGAATTCAAGGCATCCGCGAAGTACGCCGACTATTACTACTACTTCAGCATGACAGACCTCTAGGATCATCTTATCCAGCAACACCCCGAGGCTAAAGGCTTTGATTGGTCACTCATTGTCGAGCAAGAATAAGGCGCTACTCAGCAACAATGAGGTGAGGAGGTTGTCATAGTGGACGACGACGGCGATGGAGACGAGCAAAGCACTGCTGGCGGTGGAGGCGAGGAAGGCGCTGCTGGAGATAGGACCCAGGCCTAGGCCATTTTATTCATTGTTTTTTTATATTATTTTTTTTGTTGTTTGTCTGGGCTCGGGAGGTGCCCGATTAATTGTACCTCCCCAACACTGAATGAAATTTATTTTTTGTGTTCTTCACTTCTCGGATTTTTGTGTACTTGTGTTTTCGGGAAAATGTATTCATGTTTCAGGGTGAGAGGTTTCTCAGGAACGTAGTTAGGCCTTCATCTCATCGAGTTAAAGTAGATCTCGGTCTTAGAATCGAATTTGGAATTCGGGCCAAGTTGGATGCTCCTCGGGAGGGCATTCCTAGACAATAGTTTTTGAGCTTCTATTTTTTTTATTAAGATTGAGGCCGAGTATATTATCTCGATAACTACCGAGTTCATCCGAGTAGTCTCGATAACTACCGAGTTCATCCGAGTAGGGATGGCATCCTTGTTTACTTAGTTAATCTAAGCAGGGATTATGTCCCCGTTTTCTCGGTCGGGCAGAGCACAATGGCGTGTGAATACCCTTACCCTATTGCCCCCATAGACTTGTCTAAGTTTGAGGAAACTTTGCAAGTGTAGGACTCGTCGGGCACGTAGTTGTGCCGAGCGACTCACTAGGTCGTCGTACGGTGGCAGACTTAGAATCAGTTTAGTGTCGATCAGCCCCCCCAGTCTGGTTAGTTAGGATGACTCTCCCTTGTCGGGAGTTGTTATCTAGTCCTCTAGGCTGGAGTTATGGCATCCCTGTCGGGTCTGTTTATTTCCCTCAAATGCATTACTCAACAAAATGGTGTAGGAAATTTATATTTTATTGATGTGTAGTATTTACATCCCAGCCCTATTTAATATGTCTAGTTACAAAAGAATTTTGGCCAGAGGTCAAAAAAGTTTCTGGCTTTGATATAACAAAAGAATCTTTTTAGGAGCTCGGTGTTTCAAGAATGTCTGAGCTGATTTTCTTTTATGTCAGATAAGTCGTACGTGCCTGGACGAACGATGCCGATGACGCTATACGACCCATCCTATTTTGGACTAAAAGACCTTGACCCGGGTTGCTGAACTGTGACCCTCTTTAGTACCAAATCCCTGATCTTAAAACTTCTCGATTGGACCCGCTTGTTGTAATACCAGCTACTACCTGATTTCAGGCTGCATTACGGATTGCTGCCCGGTTTCTTTTTTCTTTGAGCAGGTCAAGCTCAGACATCATGGCTTCATCATTCTGGACCTCCTCATAGTGTTCAATTCTGAAGCTAGGCAACCCCACTGTGGCCGGGATAACAGCCTCTACCCTGTACACGAGGGAGAACAGAGTCTCCCCAGTAGCTGTTCGGGCTGTTGTGCTGTAGGCCCAGAGCACTTGTGGGAGCTCGTCAATCCATGCCCCCTTAAGGCCCTCGAGCTTTTTCTTCAAGTTATCCTAGATTGTTTTATTAACTGCCTCCACTTGGCCATTGCTCTGGGGGTAGCTCGGAGAGGAGAAAATTTTCTTGATGTTGAGCTGCTCACACAGGTGAAGGAGACCAGAGGATTCGAACTATTTGGCATTGTCGGTCACGATCGCGTGTGGGATTCTGAACTTGCAAATGATGTTCTTCCACACGAAATTGATACATTTAGCTTTGGTTACGCTGGTACACTGTTCTACTTCAACCTATTTCATAAGGTAGTCTATGGCCACGATGCAGTACTTGAATTGTGATTGAGCCTAGGGAAGGGGTCCGATCAGATCGATAGCCCACTTCGCGAATGGCCACACCGAGGTTATTGAAGTGAGGGGCTCAGCATGATATCCGAGCATTCTTGCAAATTGCTGACATTTGAGGCATTTTTGTGTAAAATCCTTGCAGTCCTGCTCCATGGTCGGCCAGTTGTAGCCTTGTCGAAGACACTTTTGGGCCAACGATCGGCCCCTAGAATGATTTCCATATAGACCTTCATGGATCTCCTTCATTAGGTATTCAGCTTCTTTGGGGTCCACACACTTTAAATACGGCACGGTATAGCCTCCCTAATATAATCTTTCATCGATCATCGAATACCAGGCCGAGCTGTTGCGTATCCGACGTGCCTCTTCTCTGTCGTCGGGCAATTCAGCTGTGGTCAGGTATCGAATGATCAGGTTCATCCATGTGGTTTCAAGTTTCTCGGCTACATTTATGACTTCCTTGTGGATGCTTGGCTCGGCTAGTCTTTCAATGGGGACCGAGGTAAGGTCGCTATGTCGAGGTCCAAAGCTAGTCGAGCAAGGGCGTCGGCCTCTGAGTTCTCCGACCAGGGGATCTGCTTGAAAGAGTAGGACTTAAATTACCCGAGTAGTTGCTTGACTTCTTGTAAATATAATGCCATTGAGTCTGCTCGGGCTTGAAATCCTCTGGTGACTTGTTGAACAACAAACATAGAGTCGTTGTAGATGATTATGAGAACTACCCCAAGATCCCTGGCGATTCAAAGTCTGGCCAGAAGTGCTTCATACTCTGCCTCGTTGTTTGAGGCCTTGAAGTCGAATCAGAGCGAGTAGATCACTTTGCATTTATCTGGGCTTATTAATATCATCCCGGCACTTGATCCTTCTATACAGGAAGACCCATCGACATAAGTCTCCATTCTGGTCCTGAGGTGGTGTAATCTTCACTGCAGCTGGGGGCATCTGGCACTTCTACAGGAGACTTCTCGGCTAACGGTGTGGCTTGTTCAGAATCGGTGAATTTGGTGATGAATTCCTCTAGAGCTTGGGCTTTGATGGCCGTCCTTGACACGAAATACACGTTGTACTGACCGAGTTCTACCGACCATTTGGCCATCCAGCCTGATATCTCTAGGCTCTGAAGAACTTGCCGGAGAGGAAACTTGGTCGGGACCTTTATTGTGTGGCCTTGAAAATATGGCCGTAGCTTACGAGCTGAAGTGATTAAGGCGAAGGCCAACTTCTCAAGTGGAGGATACCACTCTTCGACACCTTGGAATGCGTGGCTGGTATTATAGACCAGCTTTTGAGCTCCATCTTCATCTCGGACTAGGACCAAGCTTACGGCCTTCTCAAACCGAGCCGTTATCATGCCGGTGAGCTTTTACACGTCCTTTACAATCCGAGGAGAATGCATGTTAATAATTGCTTGGGCCTTAGTTGGGTTAACCTCAATACCCCGTCGGTTGACCAAGAATCTAAGAAATTTGCCCGAGCTTACCCCAAACGCACACATCGTTGGGTTGAGTTTCATCCCATATTCCCGAAGAATCTCGAAGCTTGCTCGGAGGTCGACCATGTGGTCCTCCACTCAAACAGATTTTACTAACATATCGTCCACGTAGACCTCCATTGTTTTGTCGATCAGGCGAGCAAACATCTTGTTGACTAGGCGTTGGTAGGTAACCATGGCATTCTTGAATCTGAAGGGCATCACCACGTAGCAGTACAGCCCTTGGTCGGTAATGTAAGCTATCTTTGCTTGATCTTCCTCAGCCATTCTTATCTGATTATACCCGGAATAGACGTCTATGAAGCTCAGCAATTCGTGGCCGGCAGTTGCGTCGACGAGCTGGTCTATCCGGGGAAGAGGAAAGCAATCTTTTGAGCAAGCCTTGTTTAAGTCGGTATAATCAATGTAGACCCGCCATTTGCCATTCACCTTTTTGACAAGAATGACATTTGCCAACCACGCCGAAAATTTGACCTCTCTGATGAAACCCGCTTTGAGGAGCTTTTGGACTTCTTTGTTTATAGCTGTATACTTTTTTGGATTAAAAACTCTCCTCTTCTGTATCATTGGCTTGTGGTCGGGTTGGACGTTGAGCCGATGACAGATCACAGTCGGGTCAATGCTGGGCATGTCTTTGTGGGACCACACAAACACGTCCTGGTACTCTGTGAGAAGCCCCTCCAGGTCTGCCCAGATCTCAGGTCTTAACTGGGATTCGAGTTGGACGGTACGTTCACGCCTTGTAGGTTCTAAAGGGAACGGCAACAAGTCCTCGACCGGGGTGGCTCTTACCTTTTCCTTGGGCAGTTAGGGGTCGAGATCATACAGCATCTTGGGCACTAGGTCGGCAGGCAGATTCACCTCGTCGATCGCATAGATGGCCAAGACACTTAGGTGCTGAGCTGACGTGACTCTTACAGCATTGGCATAATAAACTTGGGAATCCTTCTGGGATGAGCGAATTACTCTAACTCCGTCCTCTGTTGAGAATTTCATGGCTAGATGATACGTGGAGACCATGGCCTTCAACGCATTCAGCGTCGGGTAGCCGATTATGATGTTGTACTGAGAAGGTTTGTTGACGACTAAAAAGTCAACTACTTGAGTGATCCGAGCAGCTCCTTCTCTGAAAGTCATAGGCAGGCTGACCTTTTCCACTATTCAGATGCATTCTCCCGTGAAGCGTAGAGCGGGGTCTGGACCGGGACCAAGGTGGCATTGCTGATCCTTAGCTTATCAAAAGCTTACTTGAAGAGTATGTCGGCTAAGCTGCCGTTATCAATTAGCACTCGCCGCACTATGTTGTTGGCTATATGCAGTTCGCACACAAGGGCATCGTTGTGTGGATGGATCAGCTTGTCTGCTTCTCCCTCAGTGAATGTGATCAAAACATCCTGTTGGTAGCATATTTTGTTAACATGTTCAGACATGGTTATAAACTCGCCTCGCTCGATCAACCAAGCTTCTCTGACATACGATCGCCGTCCACTCGACGTGTCCTAGTGACAAGCCCTCCGAAGATCGTGTGGACAATGTTTGAGGATTTCGAGGCGTTCCCAGTGTCGGTTCATGAGCAGTTCGGCATGTCTCGGCTCAGTGGATCGTTCCTTCCTGAGGCGGTACCTGGGGTTATGACTCGCTTAACAAAATCTCGTAAATGTCCTTCTCGGACCAACTTTTCAATTTGGTCCTTCAGCTAGATGCATTCACGGGTGTTGTGCCCCACATCTTTGTGGAACTCATAGTACTTTGCTTGATCCCGCTTCACCTTGCTGCCCCTAAGCTTGGGTGGTGGTACCAACAGGTTCCTGCTGCTCACTTGGGTGAGTACCTCGTCAATGGTCGCCACCAACGGCGTGTAGCTTTGGAACTTACCAGCCGACGTCTTTGGCTTCTCGGGTTTCTTTTCCTTCTTTTGCTTCTTATTCTGCTCGGCGTTGTTTTGCTCCGACGCCTTCTTTTGCTTCTTATCCTTCTTTGTCCCACTAGGGTCAGCCTCCTCCTTATGGTTTTTCATGTACTTTACGGCATCGGCGTACCTCTGGGCGTAATCAAGCATCTGTGAAAACGTGCTTGGCTGCTCGAAGGCCAATGACCAGGTCGGTTTTTCATCTCGAAGACCCCTTACAAAAATATGCTTGAGGGTCTCGTCTTCGACATGCTTGACCTCCAGAGCTGCCCGGGTAAACCGGTTAATATAGTCTCAGACGGTCCCGTCTACTTGTTTGACGGCGTATAGATACGTGATCTCTTTCCTCCGTGTTTTCGTCGTAGAGAAGGCGGCTGAGAAGGCATTGGCAAGCTGCTGAAAAGAATAAATAGAGGCTGGTTTAAGTCTTCGGAACCATTGCCGGGCAGGTCTAGTTAGGGGCAACGAAAAGGCCTTGCACATTATCGCGTCACTGGCATTTTGGAAGAGCATGTGTCCTCGGAATAGTTCGACATGCTCGTTCGCATTCACGGTCCCATCATAAGCCTTGATTTGTGGAACCTTAAATTTGGGCAGCATAGGGGCTCGCATTATGGTGTTAGAAAACGGCGGATCCAAGGCTCCCACCTCATCTAGGCCAAAGCGGTTGTTTCAGATTTCGTCAATTTGGCACTATAATGCCCAAAACTGGCAACTGTTTGTGTCTTCGGGCAGTTCGACCGTATAGGGTACTCAGCCCTCTACGCGATCGCCGGCCTCAGGCTAGCGATTTGGACGCGCTTCTCCCTGGCGTCCTAGTCGGTCAAATACTGAAGCTCGGAAACCTTGAGGTGACAGAACCCATACTGCTTGAGGGCTAAGACGACCTTCTTAAACTAATCTATTATTGGCCGAGGCGCCACGCATGGAGCCCCTCGAGCGCTAAGAGTCGGCTTCTTCATGGTCGACCATATCTCGTCCTGCCCGACCTCCAGCCTGGTCAGCCGGGGCTGAAGGTAGCAGAGGAGGTGCGACCTGACGCTGAGCCTGCTGCGCGAGCTGCTGAGTTAAGATCTGAACTGCATTCATAAGCTCACGGATTGGGTCCTGAGCTACTGGGACCTCTGCTTGTTCGGCCCTGGCCGTCCTTCCCTGCCCCTCGGACCGAGACCTTGTGGCCCGGGGGCGGCCCCTAGAACTACCTGGATTCTATTGTCGATTTCTTGCATCTCCCAACCCCTCTTGTCGGGCAACATCGTCTCTGGCATTCCCTTGAGTCACCATCTCGGTTCTCGGAGGTAGTGTGGCTGGTGTCTGAATAAAGGCGTAGGCGCCCTCCTTCTAATGCCAAAATGTTGATGCTTACGGTGGTCCAGCGTCGGATCAACACCACGTGCGGCTGCGCACGGTGTCCGGCTCTTCCCTGCTTGCCTCTGCCTAGTCGGGCGTACCTACAACAAGAGGAGGGATGCTTCGGAGGTGAAAGAAAAAGTGTCAGTCAATAGACAAGGGCTCGTCGATGCTCAAGGCAGGGTTGCTCGGCAGAGGACGGGAGCTTAACAGGTGGGAAGGAGTCCCTCTAGAATGCAATAAATACATCCTATTTGTAGGCTACTACTTGGACCGGGTGTTAGGTGGGTTTTACCCACGACCTAGGTGTCACATCAAGGTGTGTCAGGTAGTAGATGACATTTTATTCCAATGAGGACATACAATTTGGAGCAATCTTATTTAACCTTGTAGGATTATAACCTCGCTACTAACAAAATAGTGAGACCTAGTCTAAAAAGTACACTACATATTCGATTAAGGCCAACAGTTTTGTAAATAACGGGGTTATAACTCTTGGATGAAAAGGATTTTCCTACACTTTAGGGATAGAAATCAATAGTCAAGGCTGTTCCTTGGTCTAGTAGTACTTTTTCACTAGTGATTGCTTGTGTTGAGCTAGGTAACAGTGACATTAATTAAAACGGAGATATTCAAGCTCTAAATCCCAATATAAAAAACAAGGTGCATATACTACTAATGCATTATATAACATGTAAACAGTGGCATTAATTAAAACAGAAAAATTCCAAGACATCTTAATATAAAAAACAAAGGTGCAAATTGCAAAAGATTCGATTCGACTATCCAGTTAAGTAGTGTTACATGTCCGGGACTTGCACAAATCCGCCGTCGACAACGAGATTGTGACCGGTGACAAACTCCGACTCCTCGGACGCCAAAAACACCACCGCGTCCGCCACATTCTTTGCCCTTAAAACCCCCTTCACCCTCGACGACCCTTCCACCACCCCGTCCAAGTCCACCTCCTCCCCAATAGCGAACGTCTCCCGAAGCATCGGCGTTCCCACAATCCCCGGCGACACCGCATTCACCCGAACTCCGTGACCCGCCAGCTGCAGGCTCGCCGACCTCACCAGCCCGATCACTGCATGCTTCGACATTGTGTAGTCCGTGAACAACTCTGTCCCCATCCCCGCCGCCACGCTCGCTGTGCACACAATGCTTCCCCTCACGCCCCCCTCCACCATGGCTCGCGCCGCGTGCTTCACACTCGCGGCCATGCCTTTCAGGTTCACGGAGAAGAGCTTCTCATACGCCCAAAAGTTAAAGTCCAGGATTGTCTGGCGTCCAAGGCTGGCGATTCCCGCGTTGCTGAACATGACGTCTAGGCGTCCGTACTTCTCGACCGTTGATTGAACTAGGGTTTTGACTTGCTCTTCGTCGGAGACGTCGCAGTGGACGTAGGCGCAGACATCGAGGTCAATCGAAGCGGCGGCGTTTTGGCCCTTCTCGTCCTGGACGTCGGCGATGACCACGGCACCCACTCCGTGGTCTGTGAAACGCCGAGCCGTGGCTTCGCCGATGCCGCTGGCGCCCCCTGTCACTATGGCAATCTCGCCGTGAAGCTTCTTCTGAAAGTCAACGGTGGTGGTGCTCGGTGAAAACGAGGCCAGCTGATCTGCCATATTGCACTTTCTTTTACTTTGCTTCAAATAAACTAGTTTGCAGAAAGATCAATGATAAATGGATCTGGTGTGTTATTTGTCTTGGATCTGCTTTGAATTCCATCTCAAATAATGAACTTATGTGTTAGTCTGATTGCTGAAACAAAAAAAAAAAATGTCATCCTACACTTTTTAACTCCATGTGAACATGGGCAGTTATTCCGTATGTTATATTTTAATTTTTTATTATTGTATAATTATTTTCATTTATTTAATGGTAATAGTCTTGATTAGTTGTTGTTTAATACACAACTAAAACAAACATTTTTATGAGTATCATATTTAAAATGATAAGAGTTATACAGAAAAAAAAAAAACCAAATAAGGACACATATGTGAAAATATATTTCAAGGGGAATGGACAAGGAAATCACACTGGATCTTTTGGCAAACTGAAAATAAAAAAAAAATAAACAAACAAAAAAACATAAGCATGGATACATATCAAAAAAATTATATAATATGAATAAAGTAAATAAAAAACGCATTTTAAAAACTTACGTGCCGTTTGGTATTTAGGCTCTCACCATTTGAAGCTATGCTCCCAACTTGATAGGGTGCTTGGTAAGCAAATATAAAGTAATAGTTAAGAACTGTAAAACGTAAGAAATTCCTAGTGCATTATACGTGCAAAATTTAAAAGTTATTTGAACAAAATAGTATCACGAGTATTATTGTTGAAATCTGATTTTTGTGACAAATTTATGAGAGTAAATATGAGATTTACAAGATTAAATTGTAACTGTTATATTAGGCATTTCAAAGGTTTCAACATTGAAACCAATTTATTCTTTGTAACAATTATGCATTAGTGGTCTTATTCATTTCCCATTAAAATTAATCTGGTAACTGATTTTTCTTGGGTGCTATTTATTTCCTTGATGGGAAGAAATGAGTAGAGAGTAGAAAACCAGAAAAAAGTTTTTCACGTACAGATTTTGTGAAACAAAACTTGGGTCCCCAAGTCTGAAAATTCTCTAAAGAACCAACACCATCAATTGAGCTTTTTGGAGGACTTGGAAGCTCTCAAGTGCAGGCAGTCACGGTACACCGTCGGACTTCTCAGGTGCAATGGCCGGAGGTAACAAAATTCACACGCTTCTGTTTTAATTCAATTCTTGATATGCATACAGTTTTGGCATGATTAGAATTGTTTTAGTTTTATGTTTTAAATTTGGCATCAGAGCCGTAAACTACCTCTGCCTTGCGTGCGGATTGTGGAGTTTGTTTAAAAAAAAAAAAATTCGTGTTTTGAATGCACGAGTTGAAATTTTTTTTTTGATTTTTGGGTTTTGTTTTTTAACGTTTCTTAATTGAAACTGAGATTAGAAACCATTTAGACATTAGATTTCTATGAATTCTGCAATTTGAAACGTCAAAATTGGTGTCCGGAGGGTGAAAAACGAGCCGGGTCTGAAATCGGGTCAGAATTCTGGTCAGCTGGGTCGAGACGACCCGTTCAGAGGTAGAAGACGACCTGAAACGACATGTCGTTTGGCTTTGGGACAGCCAAAAATGACATGTCGTATTGTCAGTAGAAGGGGCTCGTTTCAGCCTTAAAAAACGACAAGTCGTTTTGGACATTAATGACCAAAACGACATGTCGTTTGGTATGTTGACAGGCTGCTCTCTCAGTAAACGATGTGTCATTTACGCCGGGGGGGGGGGGGGGGGGGGGGGGGGCTCTCCAAATGACGCTGTTTTTAAATATGCAGAAAACAAAAAAAAATAACCCAAAAATTAAAAAAAAAATTGATTTTTTCCAGATTTCATAAAATGATATTTTTGGGGAAATTTTCATAAAATTTTCAGTTTTTATAATTTTTAAGAAATTTTCATAATATCCACAATTTGATATATTTTTATGAAATTTTTCATATTATGGAGTAATTTATGAAAAATTCATAATTTTGAATATTCATAATTTTTGGTATTTGTTATGAATATTATACAGTAATTGTGTGGATATAATTTTGTAAATTTATGTGCATATAGTGTTCATTATGTATAATTTGTGATTTAAAATTATGCATGCAATATTAAGTTAAATAATTTAGTACATTTAATTTTGTGCAATAATGTGCTAAATTATATTTTTGAATGTATAATTTTAATATATACATAATGAAAATTAGTACATAAATTATGGTTCTTTGTTCATATTTATTTATTGCTTAAGGTAATTGCAATTTATTTTATGAGCAAAAATTTAAGAATAAATGTCTTGTGATATATGTATTTAATTTTTGAATAATTAAAGAGTAGCCACAGCATCTTTGATTATGCAAAAAATTATGTTAGATGTTTAAATCACATATGGTAAAAAGACATTAAATTGTGATTAATCATATGTAATATGATAAATTTTATCCCACAGGAATTTTTATTATATTTAATATGATTAGTTAGGATGATGTATCAAATTATCTTTCTTAATTTACCCACAGGAATTAAGAAAAGGGCATATAATTTGATAGTATTATCATAAGGTTACATGAATCTGTTTGAGTTAAAAGTTTAGCCCACAGGCAATTTTTATGTCATTTGATTCATATTTTAATGCATGATTTACATTGGTAAACATGTCATAAAGTATTGTAGCATCAATTTAGTAACATAAGCATGTATGTTTTATTATGCAGCTATGCAAACTGTGAGTTACTCTGATTTCCAATGTGACATTCTCGAACTTAAGGGAGACAACTATAAGGTGTGGAAGGAGAGAATTCTTCTTCATTTAGGTGTCATGGACATTGACTTGGCTATCCGTAAGGATGAACCACCTACCATTACAGAGACCAGCCAGCCGTATGACGTTGACCGTTATGAAAAGTGGGAGCGATCTAATCGCCTCTGCGTAATGTTCATAAAGACGAAGATCTCGGCTAGCATACGTGGTTCATTGGAGCAATATGACAAAGTGCGAGCTCTGATAAAGGCAATTGATGAGCAGTTTGCTACATCAGACAAAGCCTTGGCTAGCACCTTGATATTGAAATTTTCATCCATGAAGCTTACTGGAATTCATGGTGTGCGTGAGCACATCATGCAAATGAGGGATACAGCGGCTCAGCTAAAGACACTTGAGGTTGAGATGTCTGAAACCTTCCTTGTACACTACATCCTCAACACTCTCCCACATCAATATGGACCTTTCAAGATATCCTACAACACACATAAGGATAAGTGGTCCATCAATGAATTGATGACCATGTGTGTCCAGGAAGAAGGAAGGCTTGCTATGGAAGCGGGAGAGAGTGTGCATCTGGCAACTCAAAGGAAGAACAAGGGCCAAGCCAAGAATAAGGGAAAAGGCAAACTGCCCGCTCAAGCTGATATCAAGAAGGAATCCAGGTGCTTCTTTTGTAAAAAGAAGGGGCACATAAAGAAGGATTGTCCTAAATATCAGAGATGGCTTGACAAAAAAGGTACTCAATTCTCACTTGTCTGTTATGAGTCTAATATGGTTGATGTTGAACATAACACATGGTGGATTGATTCTGGTTCTTCAATCCATGTCACTAATTCCTTGCAGGGATTGCAAGGCCTAAGGAAGCCAGTAGGAAGTGAGCAGTGCATCTATTCAAGCGACAAGATGCACTCACATGTAGAGGCTGTCGGAACATGCAATTTAGTTTTATCTAGTGGTTTTATTTTAAAATTAGAAAAGATATTTTATATTCCTAGTTTTTCTAGGAATTTAATTTCAGTTTCAAGGCTTGTACCATTGGGATTTTCCTTTAATTTTTCAGACACTATATTTAGTTTGTTTTATAGATCTGAACTTATTGGAAATGGTATATTGTCAAATGGTCTTTTCAAAATTAATTTACAAGATAAAACTTCTTATACTTCTATGCATGTTCAAGATAATGCTGGCATTAAGAGATGTGTTATGAATGAAGATTCCTCTATGTTGTGGCACCGTAGATTGGGTCATATCTCTATTGAGAGAATAAAGAGACTAGTGAATGATGGAGTACTTAGTACTCTAGATTTTGCTGACTTTGACACTTGTGTGGACTGCATAAAGGGAAAGCAGACCAATATGTCAAAGAAAGGTGCCAAGAGGAGTTCAGACATATTAGAGATCATACATACAGATATTTGTAGTCTAGACATAGACGCGTATGGTCAAAAGTATTTCATTACTTTTATTGATGATTACTCACGATATATGTATCTCTACTTACTTCATAACAAAAATGAAGCTATAGATGCCTTTAAGGTATTTAAGGTAGAAGTAGAGAAACAATGTGGTAAGCAAATAAAGATAGTGAGATCTGATAGAGGTGGTGAATACTATGGTAGATACACCGAAGATGGACAAGCGCCTGGTCCATTTGTGAAGTTTCTTCAGGAACATGGGATAGTTGCCCAATATACTATGCCCGGTTCTCCAGATCAAAATGGTGTGGCAGAAAGAAGAAACCAAACATTGTTGGATATGGTGCGGAGCATGCTTAGCAGCTCCAAGCTTCCTAGGTCTTTGTGGACTGAAGCTCTCAAGACGGCTGTGTATATATTAAACCGAGTTCCAACTAAGGCTGTCTCAAAGACACTGTTCGAGTTATGGAAAGGTTGGAAACCGAGTTTGCGACATATACGCATTTGGGGATGCCCTTCTGAAGTGAGAGTCTATAATCCACAGAAAAGAAACTAGACCCAAGGACCATAAGTGAGTATTTCGTTGGATATGCTGAACGGTCTAAGGGATACAGATTTTATTGTCCATCACATACCACTAGGTTTGTGGAATCAAGAAATGCAAAATTTCTTGAGAATGACTTGATCAGTGGGAGCGATCGATCCTAGAACACCGTTCCAGAGAAAGATCATACAGATGCTCAAGCTTCCACTTCATATGATAGAGTGATTGTTATACGTGATATGCCTATAGTTCAAACGCGTATTGAACAACAGCCAGTCATTCAAGTTCCACAGATTGCTAATCAAGAAGTAGTAGATCCAGTTGAACAACCAGCTGATCAACATGCTCCTCAAGAGAATGTTGAACCAGCATTAAGGAGATCTACTATAGTAAGGCGATCAGCCATTCTTAGTGACTATATTGTATATCTACAAGAGTCTGACTACAACATAGGAGCCGAAAATGATCCAGAAACGTTTTCACAAGCCATGAGTTGTAAGGAATCTAACTTGTGGTATGATGCCATGAAAGATGAGATGAACTCTATGTCATCTAATGGAGTCTGGGATCTTATCAAGTTGCCTAATGGTGTAAAAGCCATTGGATGCAAATGGGTCTTCAAGACAAAGAAAGACTCATTAGGCAACATTGAGAGACATAAGACAAGACTCATTGCTAAAGGATTCACTCAAAGGGAAGGTATAGATTACACTGAGACTTTTTCTCCTGTATCTAAAAAGGACTCCCTTCATGTGATCATGGCATTAGTAGCTCATTTTGATTTTGAGTTACATCAGATGGATGTGAAAATGGCATTCCTCAATGGTGATCTAGAGGAAGAGGTTTATATGAAACAACCTGAAGGATTCTCCTCTAGTGATGGTGAGTAATTGGTGTGCAAACCCAAGAAATCCATATATGGTTTGAAACAGGCTTCCCGTCAATGGTATTTGAAATTCCATGATGTCATCACTTCATTTGGTTTTGAAGAGAACATCATGGATCAATGTATATACCAGAAGGTCAGTGGGAGCAAGATTTGTTTCCTTGTTTTATATGTGGATGATATCCTTCTTGCAACCAATGACAAGGGGTTTCTATATGAGGTGAAACAATTCCTTTCTAAGAACTTTGATATGAAGGATATGGGTGAGGCATCTTATGTCATTGGCATAAAGATCCATAGGGATAGATCTCTATGTATTTTGGGACTATCGCAGGAAACCTATATCAATAAAGTCTTAGACAGATTTCGGATGAAAGATTGTTCACCAAGTGTAGCACCCATTGTGAAGGGTGATAAGTTCAATTTAAACCAATGTCCAAGGAATGATTTCGAGAAAGTTCAAATGAGCAACATTCCTTATGCTTCAGCTGTCGGAAGCCTTATGTATGCTCAGGTCTGCACAAGACCTGACATTGCATTTGCTGTGGGAATGTTGGGAAGATATCAGAGTAACCCAATCATTGACCACTGGAGGGCTGCAAAGAAGGTGATGAGGTACCTTCAAGGCACAAAGGATTACATGCTTCTGTATAGACGAACTGACATTCTAGAGGTGATTGGCTACTCCGATTCAGACTTTGCTGGCTGTGTTGATTCGAGAAAATCAACTTCAGGTTATATTTTCATGCTAGCCGGAGGAGCTGTATCTTGGAGGAGTGGAAAGCAAACGTTGGTTGCGACTTCCACGATGGAGACAGAGTTCGTTTCTTGTTTCAAGGCTACTTCGCATGGTGTATGGTTGAAGAGTTTCATGTCAGGCCTTAGAATTGTAGATTCTGTGTCTAGGCCATTAAGGATATATTGTGACAATTCAGCTGCTGTCTTTATGGCTAAGAATAATAAGAGTGGCAGTCGAAGTAAACATATCGACATTAAGTACTTAGCCATAAGGGAACGCATTGAGGAAAATAAAGTAGTCATTGAGCATATAAGCACTGAATTGATGATCGTAGATCCTCTGACAAAAGGAATGCCACCGAAGTCATTTAAGGATCATGTTGTACATATGGGACTTGGTTCCATAATGTAAATTTGTTTGTATATACAATTTACAGTCTTAATGAAACTCTTATTCAGTTGTGATGTTTTCTCATATTTATTTTGCGCATTAAGTTATTGGAGAAAATTCACATATAGTAGGACCAAGAATAAACATTGGGTTTATTCATAAAGTTAAGTTACCATATAAGGAATAAAGTCTGAGAAATAATACATTGTAATACATGGAAGATAATACTCACAATTTAGAGAAATTATCGCCATGATTCATGTATTTGTTTCCTGAAAGTTTGGGTTTAATGGATATAAAGATAAATATGGAGACCAAGTGGGAGAATGTAACTGTTACATTAGGCATTTCAAAGGTTTCAACATTGAAACCAATTTATTCTTTGTAACAATTATGCATTAGTGGTCTCATTCATTTCCCATTAAAATTAATCTGGTAACTGATTTTTCTTGGGTGCTATTTATTTCCTTGATGGGAGGAAATGAGTAGAGAGTAGAAAACCAGAAAAAAGTTTTTCACGTACAGATTTTGTGAAACAAAACTTAGGTCCCCAAGTCCGAAAATTCTCTAAAGTACCAACACCATCAATTGAGCTTTTTGGAGGACTTGGAAGCTCTCAAGTGCAGGCAGTCATGGTACACCGTCAGACTTCTCAGGTGCAATGGCCGGAGGTAACAAAATTCACACGCTTCCGTTTTAATTCAATTCTTGATATGCATACAGTTTTGGCATGATTAGAATTGTTTCAGTTTTATGTTTTACATAAATATTATATTATGGTCCTAAGCAAAGTATGAATTATATGAAAATGAGAGTTAGTTGATGTGTAAGGGGAAAATAAGCTAGAAAGCTTAATTATTATAAAATGTGTCGCAACAGATTTTAAAATAGAGATATGACGTAAGAAAAATACTATATGGAAAATAAGAAAATTATACAATATTGAAATTAAGCAGTACAGAAGTTATGTAGTGTAAGAATTATGCAGCATAAGGATTATACAGTATAGAAACTATGCAATATGGAAACTATACTGTATAAAATTAAGCATTATGAGAATTTTACTATGTGGAGGATTTGGATAAGTATGGAATATTGTAGAATCTTGTGGAAGCTCGTAAGTGTAGGAAAGTATACTGGCGACCAGTAGTATAGGAAAAATACTACGTAATATAGAATTGGACTGTTAAAAATTTGATGTGAGACCCATGTGACACCTCAAAAGTTATAAAATTCTCTCTAAGCTTCTCATAAAATCTGATTTTTCAAGGGGCAAGGGAGCAAAATTTTAATTGTAAATATGTCCCTAAAGATGTCTATATGAGCCTAAGGACCTATTTAAAAAATTCCTTTTTCTTTTTTCCAAGTTTTGCTCCAAAAAGCTAGAAAATCCTTCATGTTTCTTTCCACAAAAACTAGCTTTTCTTAGTACTATTTCTCTCTGATGATTTTATCCTCCAATTATTGTTTGAAGCAGGAACAAGAGTTTTGAAGCAAGTTCATGAAGGTTCTTATGGTAAACCCAAACTTTGCTTTGAGTTTTCAAAGTTATGTTTAAAATTTTTCATGGATTGTTATGGTTATATTATGAGCTTGTTGTCAAGAGAATTAAAGGCTTGTAATTACCAAAAATGAGTACAAATGTTTTAGGAAGTTTTGGGTACAAACTCTAATCCATAAGTTAACTATTAGTTAAGCACCATAAGTGCCTTTTTTTTTTAATTTTCTTGACCATGGCATGTAAAAAAAAAATTACGGCATGATTATTTTGAGTATTAAGTACTTGATAATATATCTAAAAAGATTTAAATGAGAATAAACCCTAGTAAAGCAAGTTAGGCAAAGTTTTGCCACAAAAGAGTTTTTAAGGCATTTTTAATTTTTAAATGTTTAAGGTACTTAAAGGCCAAACTAGTATATGAAGAAACAGAGATTTATTGAAAATGTACAGACAGACAACTTTCTTGAAGATCAAATTTCCCTTGAATTCCAATCGGATTAAGTCAAAGAAGGAAAATTTTGATTCTTCCCAATTTTAAAAATGGCGAAGACTCTATCAATATGAGTGATTTGGAAAAAAGTTGAAACACAAAAGTTGCAGATCTTATTAAAGCTATTAGAGCTTGTGAAACAAGCTTTCTGTCAATTCCAAATGAATTTTGAATTACAGATTTTACGAGATTTAAATACAAAATTTCAAAACGATAAAATGAGAAACACATTTTGAAATTGTTAGAGTTTGATCAAGAAGATTTTGTAAGTTTTAATCCTCATAAATTAAAAACTAGAAGTTATGATATAAAATTGTTATTTTGGTTCTGCGGGCAAAAATGTCAATAATTTGTGTTTTAGGCCAAAATCCTAAAACCACATGGAACTGGGTTTTTCACTGTGCAAAAATGGTTTTCAGTATAGCTATGGATTGTACGAAATTTATGTGTTTTTAAAGCCTAAAAGAATATGGGAATTTTGGCCAAAAAAAACATGTTAGGGGAAAAATGGTTATTTTTACAAAAATGGCTAAAAAGAACCCCGAGCTTTCGATTCAGCTAAACGCCCTTAGACTGGAAACGTCCTGTATCACGCTAGTCATCAAACCATCTAGTAAGATGTGAAATTTGACTATGAAACGTTTAAGCTAAGCAGTATATAAATAAATCGAGAGTGTAGTTTTGGGATAATTTCTAATAATCGGGTTAATTTCTTTCTTCTATTTGAATATCTTATTTACTTTCTTATGTTTTAAGAAAGAAGACATGATTGACTTGGTTACCCTCAAAATTCTCAATGATGATAATGAAAATAATTTATCTTTTAATTTCTAAATATACGAATAATTCAAATACAACCTATATCTTAGGAATAAAATTCAGGCCATTCTAAATTTAGAGGCTCTAAGTTGTTGTTTAACTTGCCTAAATCTGAAGCCGGCACTTTTGAGTGTTCATGTACATATTCTATTTTCTCAACATATCAACCATGTTTCATTGTTCACTTTTGAGTGTTCATCCAAAGAAATGAAGAACCAATATAACTGTTATACATATATGCATATATGCACACTCTTATATGTAGGAAAAGTCTTCAGTCCGATACATGTATCGTTTTTATATAAGATAATAACACTAAAGCAAGTTAAATGTATAACACATCGATACACTAAATTTTATCAATCATTGTTATAAATAAACAAATAACAAGTTGCACTAATATACAAAATTATGAATATAATAAAATGGCAAGTGTCAGCCTAGAGACATTTTTCACATACAATTTTCTGTTTTTTTCCCCTCTTTTTCTTGGGCGGAGGAAAACTGTTTCTTCAAACTTTGAATTGCCGATTTTGATTACGATGAGCAAAGTTTACCCCTGTTTAGCAGTTATGGTTAAACAGTGTAAAGTTTTCACATGCTACAATAACAATAAAAAAAATCACTATAGTGTAAAGCTCCCACATGCTACAGTAAAAACAGTTTTAACTAACGGTTCTAACCACCCTGCCAAACACGAGATTAGTTTAGCATTTGCTTTTTGTTATTTGTTTTATTTTTTTTAAAATTTTTTTTTTTGGTATTCTTATACCACTAGTCCATTGTGGTTCCGTTGTTGCCCATGCCATGAATTTGTTTGATACGCATGTTGAAATAGTATGGTTTTGAATTTTATAGTTTGTATTTGTAGTTTTAAACTTATGTGGTTTAAATGGTGAAATTGAATTAGTATTTAAAATATGTACATTTATAATGAGAATAAAAAATCACATCAAAAAATTGGTGTTTAGAAACCTATAATTTATGGGAAAAAAAAAAGGAGAATGAAAAGAGTGTTTACTGTAAAAAAAAAAAAAAAAGGTTCAAAACAATTAAAACTTAAGAGGGTCAAGTTTTCAAAAGTAACAGTTTAGTTAGCCTATCTACAATGGGATTGTTGTATATAAATTGACTTTTTGTCGAACAAGAAATTTGATCCTAATAAAAAAAGTTAGGATAAAAAAAGAATAATGCAAATTGGAGCGTTAATGAGAGGACTTAATGAGATTAAGAAAAGTTAAATAAGAAAATAAATAAGTAAATACCAAGCCTTTTGCTGAAGTTTTTTGATGGATAAAGGTTGACAAAACTATTTAAGCCGTAACAATAAAAATATATTGTTTACAAATTCATAATTCTTTTGTTTTCTTATCTTAATTTTTTTTTAATTTATGTTTACTTTACTGATTTTTTAACTAAAAAAGTAATATAATAAAATAAAAACAAGAAATATAATAAAATAAAGCTAAGAAATTTTAATTCTATATAAAAGAATCAAGATAGCCTTTCTTATGATTCTTTCAACATCAACAATAAGTATTTGTATTTTTAATTTAAATAAATTATTTTAATTTGCTTCGTTAGAACAAAAGAAGCCCAACTTAACCGGGTAAACGATCTTTACCGTTTTAAATGATTTGAAACTTATACCTGTTAAACGCTTGTTCTTGAAGGTTCATAAAGTTCAAAAACCATTTAAGAGATTCTAAACACATGAATCAAACAACACATTGGTCTACTTTTCTTTTTTTTTTTTAACTAATAGGGATCCAAATAAAAATTAATGACAGTAGACAGGTCTTCTAATGAATGTGCTCCGGTTGCATAAATTTTAAAAGTGTTTTTTTGAGAAGTTAAATTTTAAAACTTTGACAATAAGTATTTCTGAAAAGCAAAACACTTCTAACAAATCATTCAAACAAACGCTTCTAAAAACA
The DNA here is from genome assembly GCA_025403435.1 of Artocarpus heterophyllus. Taxonomy (NCBI): domain Eukaryota; kingdom Viridiplantae; phylum Streptophyta; class Magnoliopsida; order Rosales; family Moraceae; genus Artocarpus; species Artocarpus heterophyllus. The sequence continues at coordinate 8,645,436 of CM046346.1, read as the reverse complement.
ACTTTTGAATTCCGGCTAAAACAGCTAACATTAACTAATAAGCCATGCCAAACGCATGCATACATTACTTCCCGTGCACGAGAAGATAAGAAATTAAACAAACATTTTAGTCCAGCAATGACACACAATTTGGGCGTATTAATCAATAGCCAAGGCTGTCCTGTTCATTACAGTCTAGCAAGTCATTTTCATTAGAGACTACTCGTGTCGAATAAATGAAAACAGAGAAAATTCAAACTCTAGATCTGAATATTGAAAACAAGTTGCATATAGTAATGCATTATTCAACGTGTAAACAGTGACATTAATTAAAACGAAAAAAAATTCGAACCCTCGAACTCAATGTTGGAAACAAGGATGCATATACTAATGCATTATTCATGCAATCAGTTCACTCACTCCCCTCAAAAGATCCGATACGACTTATCTAGCTAAGTAGTGTTACATGTCCGGGGAGGGCAGAAATCCGCCGTCGACGATGAGATTGTGACCGGTGACAAACTCCGATTCCTCTGATGCCAAAAACACCACCGCATCCGCCACATTCTTCGCCCTCAACACCCCCTTCAACCTCGACCACCCTTCTACCACCCTATCCATGTTCCCCTCCTCCCCATTAGCGAACCAAAGCATCGGCGTTTCGTCCTAAAGAGAACGTCATTTCCAAGCCAGTTGTTTCCGTTTATTTCTAATAATTTCCATTAAGCAAAGTATTTATATATTTATTTATGCGTAAAATTAATATAATTCATAGCGTATTACAAAAGTTTTGAGAAAATTTTTGTTTTATACGATCCATACTATTAATATGTTTTCGCTATATTTTGTGAAAATCATTTTCCTAAACCTATAGTTTAAATGTTGTATAACTCAAACATCTGATTGAAGTTTTTAAAATATTATAAAATGTGTAAGATAACGTGTATTTTTCTCTAAAAAAAAAGGATCATGCAATGCCTTGCATATAACAATCTTGGGCCTGCCACTTAGACGAGAAAAATTATTTCAGTAGATTGAGTGTACTACATTGTATGATATATCTGTCCATTAAATATTTAACGTTTAGTTTATTTATTAGTCCCATTAACTCTATGTAATTGTGTTTCTGTTTCTTAATCTATGTTTAGCCATATTTGCTACTAATGCATTACCTAAACCTCTTATGCATCGGTTGTTTCAAATTTTTCAAGGGATAATTACTTTCATTAACTTTCTAATAAAATCATTATTTCTTGAAAAAAAATTACCTTTCTACGGACTTTTATGCCGATTCCTTTTTTTAATTTTTAATTTTTAATTTTTTTATGACTCTCAAACCAATTTAAGAAACTTGAACCCAAAACAAAACCTACATTGATCAATTCCCATATTCTTGTTAAAGTGAGATAATATCATGTGTTGTAAATATGCACCGTCGTCAAGAGTTTTTCAAAAAAATAAAAAATAAAAAGATGTTTATCAAAATCAATTTTAATCAAGATTTTTGGTTGCTAAAGTTTAAATATCTAATATTCTACAACGATAAGAAAAAATGACCTACCTTTTAAAGAGCTTACATATTACAGTTTTTAGTTCATAGATTTTAGTTCTAATAAAACAGCCTATAAGTTTATATAAATTTATATATTAAGCAACTTCCTTATTCTTGCTCCGTTTACATAGGTTACAATTTCTTGTAGGAAAGTGAAAAGTCAAACCGTGCTCGCCAGTAAAGGTGGGAGGAGGCATGTATTTCCAGATATATAACTAATGACAACTTGCTTTTCAAAGGGAAATCCAAAGCGTTCAATATCTAAAACTTGCTTTGGAATTTTAAATAATCTCGGATGTCCTCTACTTAATTGCCGATCAACAATTTATTTTGGTTCCTATCAGTGTGAAAGCTTGTGAAGTACAAATCACATTAGGTATATTTTATATTTTTTAAAAACTTACAAATCATGATATTTGAAATTAATTAATTAATTCATCAAGGAATTTTGGAGGGATATTTATGTTAAATATTTAGAAAGAGACACATGATTGCATAAAGTTTATATGGACAATTTTAATGGATGTGTGTAGGAAAATGACGATTAACTACACCCTACGTAATTCCTCGTTGGACTGATAACTGCCAACTATAGGATATTTTCAAGAATAATCAGTTAATTGATTAACAAAAATAGTAGTAAATATCACTTTTTTAAAAACTGATTGTAGTAAATTTATCATATCCAAATAGTCGTGGAATGTCCAGGGTTCCACGATGGTTTTTTTAAACCTTCATGAAATCCTCTCCTTCAAAAAATCTCACCTAAGGTTTCAACCCTCTATTCTCTCTCTCTCTCCCTCTCTCTCTAACCTAAGAAACCCATACACACTCTCTCTCAACCTATTGCCCCCTCTGACCACTGATCACCACCCCCTCATCGCCAACCACCAATCACTCTCATGCTGTCAACCTCGTCGTTGTCGCTCCACCCTCTTCTTGTCTCTTTCCTTCTTTTTCTCTTTCTCTGGCACTCTCCATCTCTGTCCTCTACCTCGCAGCACTTGTTGCCGCCCTCTAGCTCGCGTAGCCCATCACCTGTGTTTCCATCTCCTGTACAACCCGCACGCTCACAACGCCATTGTCAAAAAATTACCACAGTGGAAAAATTGTATTTTTTTGTAATTTTTTTTAAAAAGAGCTACCGGGACGATTTTTTCATAAAATTGTCATGGTATATTAACTTTTCATGACGGTCTCATAAAAAAAACCTCATGGAAACTCAAGAGCTACAAAAAATGGGCACTAAAGTCCATGTTTCCACGGTGGTTAAAAAACGTCGTGGAATATTTCCACGATAATTTTTATCTGTCATAGGATCCGTCATTTCTAGTAGTGACACTACATTATAAGCCGTACTAATGCAAATCTCATAGATAACTTATTAGAGCATCTTCAATGCATTGTTATACGGATGTATTATTTGGGTGTAAAAAACACTCTTCTATACAATAGCATTTTTTATGTGAAATTTACCATATATTAAGCTCGATGACAAATTTATAATAAAATATTTAGTATATGGTAATTTTGGCATTAGATTCTTATTAATCAATATATATATTTTTTTCTTTTGGTCATTACAATATTGTCACATTCAAATTATTTTAAAATTAAAAGTTTACTTTAGCATTATACACTAAAACATTAAATTTATTATTTTCATATTTTTTTAGTAGCATCAATAATATTGACATCAATGTTTGCATTCGAGGTCTTATCGAATCAATATTTATGACCAAACAAAGGACGGAAGTTATTGGTCTCAATCCAAGCCTAAATCTGTACCAAACATGCCTGACTTTCTTTCCTTTCACTCTTTGTTTTTTCACGTACTATTGTGCTTTTTTTCCCCCTTCGCTCTGATAATTTTGACAAGTGACATAAATGCTTTCCTTGTTCAACAGTAATTACTCTTTCTAAGTTGCAAAATTCGAGAAGACATAATAGTACTAGATTTATGAGAGTCCAATATTTGAAAATACGAGAAGAAGACAAAGAAAAGACACCATAATGAACTGATCATGCGATGACCTCGTAAGGCAAAGTTGCGTTCAAGACAATTATTACAAACACATATTAGCCTTGTCGGGTACTTCTTATTGAAAGCCTCACATGAATAAATGAACTTTATGAAGAGTTCAACGTGCTTAATCGTTCACTAATATGGCTGAATTAGGCAATATTATTAATGGGAAGGCTGTGTAGCACCACCGTCTCGACAGTCAAGCCTGGGCCGAAGCCGAAGAGGACGCCCCAGTCGAGGCCTTCACCGGTTGTGGCCTTTCCTTCCTCTGCCGACTTCTTCCTCATCTCGTCCATTATGAAGAGTACGGATGCGCTGGACATGTTTCCATACTCGCTTAGCATTTGGCGAGTGGCCCTCAACTTCTCCTTCTTCAGCCCCACCTTCGCCTCTACCTGATCAAGAATTGCTGGTCCTCCCGGATGTGCAATCCAGAATATTGAGTTCCAGTCGTTGATACCGATCGGAGTGAATGCCTCCACCAAACTCTTTTCTATGTTCTTCGATATCAAATACGGTACGTCCTTAAGGAGATGAAATGTCAGCCCTACTTCTCTCAAATGCCCGTCAATCGCCCCCTCCGAGTCTGGAAGGATAGTTTGGGCCGTTGATACTAGCTCGAATATTGGCTTTTCGATCGACGTGTCTGGTTCGGCGCCAACAATGACTGCGGCAGCGCCGTCACCAAAAAGGGCCTGGCCAACCATGGAGTCAAGGTGGAGTTCAGAGGGCCCACGGAAGGTGACAGCTGTGATCTCGGAGCAGACAACGAGGACTCGGGCTCCCTTGTTGTTCTCGGCCAAGTCCTTGGCGATGCGGAGGACAGCGCCACCGGCGAAGCAGCCTTGCTGATACATCATGTAGCGCTTCACGGAAGGGCGGAGGCCAAGGAGCTTGGTCAGTTGGTAATCGGCGCCAGGCATGTCAACGCCAGAGGTAGTGCAGACGATGAGGTGAGTGATCTTTGACTTTGGCCGCCCCCACTCCTTCAGGGCCTTGACCGCCGCCTCTTTGCCTAGCTTTGGTATCTCAACCACAACTATGTCTTGTCGAGCATCTAGCGATGGCGCCATGTACTCACACATTTTTGGGTTTTCTTTTAGGATTTCTTCCGTCAAGTACATGTGGCGCTTCTTTATCATAGCCTTTTCACCTGTAGCTCATGAATTCAGTTACATCAGCTCTATGTATTACTAAATCAAAATTACCAAATTAGTAACACGTAGACATATTATACTTTATAATTTACTTTGTAAAGTTTAGCATATATGTAATATATAATTTATTAAACAAGTGCACGCATCTATTTAATTGTTTATGCTTAGCTTGATGAAATCTTTCATATCAATATATATAGATGTGTGTGTGCTCCACCAAAGGTTTGAGCATTATCGATCATGAATTATAGGATAAACAATATGTGTGAAAAATTATATGCAAGAAAAAAGTACTGTTGAGAGTAATTGCACGAAAAATTATCCAGAAGTTAATTTGGACATGAATTACTCACACATGCGTCTAAACTTGTTCTTGAGTTCGGTCTTATGGTCGCTATTAGTGATGTGAAAGTAAAAGTCAGGATAATCTTCCTGCAAGAAGAAGTTGGGCGGATTAGCAGTGCCGATGGCCAGCACGGCAGCAGGTCCTTCAGCTCGCTGAGCCTTTTGGATTTCGCTGACGGAGGGGGCCATGCTGATTAATTACAATGGAATTTGCTAGATGCTATAGCTTTAAGAATTAAGTATATAACAAGAGCTATAACAAAACTAGCTTAGCTAATTTGCAATTCGAATTGGAAAAAACATGAGTTGTGTGTAAATATATACACATCACATGCGGGTAGGTTGGATAACGGCAGCTGGGTTGGTGAGACCATTGGGTTTAGGCTGTTTAACCCATGATTGGTGTGGCAGCTATTGTCACACCTTTTAGTAGTGCACAAATCATATTTATTAACCAAAGTATAAATAATATTATTCAAACCAATACTGATAATTTATAGTTATATCATTGAATATACGAAGTGGTGAGTTGAATTTTTTGACCCGTGACTCCTGCGTGAATAGAATATATACATATTTTGTCCTATTTTGTTGTCCTATAACCAAACATACCCATATATATATATGTTGTCCTATTTTGTTGAATTGGTAGCCAACAATAATTTGTTAGACTTTCTGTACAGCCAGCCAGAACTGACGAGTGAGAATGTTGACTTTGCCTTCTAGCTTCAGGTTGTTGGGAGAGTTGACCAGTGTTTTTTACATTGTTGGTTCTTAATTTCTTTCTTTCTTTCTTCAAAAAAGTTATTCATCAGTCTGAATTGGACTTTGGCGTCAACAAAAAAATTTGAGCACTATTATACCTCATGGAGTTAAAACTCCATCAGTCATTCAACAACGAGTCCAAGTGTAAAAAATACACTATATTATAGACTAGGATCTACTATTTGTTGAATAATAAGGTTTTATTCCTATGAAAATGAAAAAGATTTTTTTAGTAATTTTTAAATTGTCCAACATTTAATAGGCTATAGCCACAAAAATATCTATAAGGATAAAAAGAAAAGAAAATTACATGTTATGTCACATTTTTAAAAATTGTATTTACTTATGACATACTTAAAAAAAAGCTACGTCACACTGTCATTTATATTACATATTAAGTTATGTCACAAATAAATATATGTGACATGTATAAAAAAAGTAAAACTTAAAAGATTACATTTATGAAAATTTTACTAAAAAGAAAAGATCATAAAATGCCATACATATACCAAGCTTTTGGAAACAATGTTGGGCCATACGCTTAAACTGGAGAAATCATTTAGTAGACTACTCATTCATTCAATAATTGATATTTGAGTTGTTGTTCCATTAATTCTATGTGACTGTATTTCTCGTTCTTTTACTCATAATTACCATAAACGATTGACCTAAATCTCTTATATATCAATTAATTTTAACTTTCAAATAATATTATTCATTATTTAAAAAAAAAACTTACCTTTTTACGCTTAAACCAATTCTTTTTTTTAAGACTCTTAAACCAATTCAGGAAAATTGAACCCAAAAAAAAAAAAATCTAAAGTGTGATAAATCATGTGTTGTAAATATACAGCGAGTTTTGAGCAAAATTAATCAAGTTTATAATAAATACCGGCAACTAAATCGATCAATATCCTTACTTTTGCTCCATCGTTTAAATAAGAATTTCGTGTAGGAAAGTGTACATTAAACCGTCTTGTCAATATAGATGGGAGGAGGCATATATTTCCAAAATATGGTGTTGATACATAAAGCATAGAACTAATTCAAATGGTAACAAACGTGTGAAATTGAACTCTCTCTGTAGGTGTGTGTGAGTATGTGTGTGTATATATATATTGTTGGAAAAAAGGCAATTGGGTGAATGAGAAATTGATGCTCATTGGTGGAGATTAATAGAGGTCATAAACCTCATGTTGTAACACCTAAAGGCATGGATTAATAGATGATTATGAGCTTCATAATCATAGAAAATGGAGGGTTACAACCAATGGTTTAATGGGAGATTATGAGCATCATTATCATAGAAAATGGAGGGTTACAACCAATGGTTTAATGAGAGATTATGAGTACCATTATCATGGAAAATGGAAGGTTGCAACCGGTGTCATTATGCACATAAATTCTGAATAATGCCTCATTATAATGTGGATTGTAACGTCTATTCTCTTAAGCCTATATAATGAACTCTCCTCCACATATTTGAAAGAACACACAATTGCATAGAATTTGCACTCACTAAGTCATAGAGTTTTTCCTTTGTTTTTCAAGTTCCATCTAGTTTTTGTTGTAGTCATTTTTTGGTGATAGAAGAAAAACAGTTTCAAGTTCGATGGAAACAGTATCCAATAGTGCTTAAGATTTCGTTGGTAGTCGTTGTATCTTAGGAGACAGACGTCCATAGAATCCTCGTGCACAACCGGAGGGGACAAATCTGTTTTAAGGAAAGCGTGACCTACACGTGCCTCGACCATTTTCGTCTAATTTTCACGTTGCGTTGCTTCCATTGAAGTTGAAGTTGAAGGTTTTGTTATACCTATTTTGTTATTTTCATTTTTGAAAAATTTGTAACTAGTTTGTTTTATTCATGCAATATATTGTTTGCAATTCCTTTATCCATATTCTATGTTGTATTTACTAACAATCTTAAAACAGATTATCCCTTGAAGACGGATAGGTTACTTAACAAAGGAATAAACCATATAAATTCCTTTTCGTATTTTGGTTGCTTGTTAGCATATATTACAAATCCATTGTTTATCCTAGTCAGTTTTTAATATTCTGCTAATTTGAGTACAACCATCTTATTATAGATTCTTTGCTTGCATATTTGTTTGTGAGAACTTTATTGCATTTCAACTTTGATAAATTTGGTTTTCTTTTGATATCGGTTTTGTTATTGTTACAAATGTATACTTTTGTTATGAATGTTTGGAATTGTTACATTCAGGTTGTTTTAGTTATTTGTTTTACTAATTTAGTATGTCATGTTGTCACATATAGTAAACTTGTTTTAGTTGTTTGCATGGGATTTGTTTAGTCAAATTCACATATTATATTCACGTATTATAACATTTATTTTATGTTATTCATATATTAAAGATTGAGTATTATATTGATCTTTTGTTATGGACTTTATTGTCTATCTCATTTATTGAAATCAGTTTAGAAAACATACAAACTAAATGAATATCAATATCTCATTTATTATAAACCTTCATTTTTGTTGCTTATAAATAGATGTTGCATTGTATTGTTATTGTTTTCTCATTAATGTAAATTGTTGTTTCATTTCCATGTGTATGTGGACGTACTATTTTGATTAGAATATGTATAAATTGTTTGAAACATTAACGTTGGTGCATATCCTTTTCTTTAATATACGTTTGTTTTGGCTTTTATTACTTAGCTTGCAATTCATCTTAAATGTTTGTTTGCAGACTTCGGTTATATTATATATATATATATATATATGTAGTAAGTTTACTGTTTCTAACAGTTTTATTTCAAAACATGTATACATATCATAAAGTTATATTACGATTTCTATAAACAATCTTATATAATTTGTTTTGTTTGATTTGTTGTTAATAACAGATTGTTTAACATTTTGTTATTTTCAATATGTTTCTTTAATTTTAAAGGAAACTAACTTTGGTTCTATTTTCAGAAATGGGTGATAATATGAATATTGTTCCAACTGAGAATGTTCCAACTGGAAGCACTTCGAAGACACCGATGCCATCTCCTAGGGTCCATGCTTCAACCTCGATGCAACCTTTGTCGGTTACAGTTCCTGTAAACCACAATGAAAAATCTGAAAAATTTAATGGACTGAATTTTAAAACTTGACAACAAAAGATGTTGTTCTATTTGACAACACTGAATCTTGCGAGATTCTTGAAAGAGGATCCTCCTACTGTTAGAGAGGATAAAACAGATGCTCAGACCTTGCTTGCTGTTGAAGCATGGAAGCATTCTGACTTCTTGTGCAAGAATTATATTCTGAATGGTTTGACTGATGTACTTTATAATGTGTATAGTCCGAAAAAAACGGCCAAAGAAGTATGGGAGTCTTTGGAGTATAAATACAAAATAGAAGATGCTGGTGCTAAGAAGTTCATAGTTGGATGGTTCATGAACTACAGAATGGTGGATTCTAAGACTGTAATTAGTCAAGTACTAGAACTGCAATTACTCATTCATGAAATTCATGCTGAAGGAATGATAATTAGTGAGTCTTTCCAGGTAGCTGCAATCATAGAGATGCTACCCCCTGCGTGGAATGACTTCAAGAATTATCTGAAGCACAAGTGTAAAGAGATAAGCATTGAAGATCTTATTGTTCGACTTCACATTGAGGAAGACAATAGAAGATCTGAGAAAAAGCTTTTGAACAAGTCTGTTGCCAAAGCAAATGTGGTGGAGCATGATAAAAGCTCAAAGAACAAGAAAACCAAGTCGGGGTCCAAGTTGGGGCGTAAGGGTGGAATTTCAAAGAAGCAAAAATTTCAAGGAAAATGTTTCAACTGTGACAAGGTGGGTCACAAGTCAGCAGATTGTAGGCTGCCAAAGAGAAACAAGAAGAAAGAGGCTCATGTGGTGGACAACATCATACAAGAAGTGTCAGACATTAGTCTTTCTGCCGTGGTCTCTGAAGTCAACATGGTGGACTCCAACCCAAAGGAGTGGTGGCTAGACACTGGGGCCCCACGCCATGTTTACTGTGATAGGGCTACTTTTGTTGAACTCGTACTATCAGATTCTGGAGAGAAGCTGTATATGGGCAACTCTGCCACATCTGAGATTAAGGGCCAAAGAATGGTGGTTCTGAAAATGACATCAGACAAGAAAGTTAAGCTTCAAAATGTGCTGTATGTGCCTGATATCCGAAAGAATCTTATTTCTAGAACTCTACTAAGTTCACATGGCTTCAAGATGGTTTTTGAAGCTTATAAAATAGTTTTTTCTAAACATGGAATGTATGTGGGAAAGGGATATGTGAAAAATGGAATGTGAAAAATGAATGTAATGGCTATTAAGCCCAATTCCATTAATAAAAATAAAAAGTCTTCCGCTTATATGCTTGAGTCTTCTAATTTATGGCATGGTAGACTAGGTCATGTTAATTATAATACTTTGCGTAGATTAATTAACTTGAATCACATACCCACATTTAATATTGATCCCAAACACAAATGTGAAATATGTGTAGAGGCAAAACTAACGAGATCTTCATACCAAATGATTGATAGAAATACTGAGCCACTTGATTTGATACATAGTGATGTTTGTGACTTAAAATTTATTCAAACTAGAGGTGGGAATAAATATTTTGTTACATTCATAGATGATAGCACAAAATATTGCTATGTATATTTGCTTAAAAACAAAGATGAAGTTATAGAGAAGTTTGCTCTCTATAAGCAAGAAGTTGAAAACCAACTTAATAAGAAAATTAAGATGGTAAGAAGTGACCGTGGTGGTGAATATGTAGAACCATTTAGTGAATTTTGTGCACAACATGGTATTATCCACGAGGTTATGCCACCTTATTCACCTCAGTCAAATGGTGTGGCTGAACGCAAAAATCGTACCTTAAAGGATATGATGAATGCGATGCTGATAAGTTCTAGATTGCCACAGAAAATGTGGGGGGAAGGCATGTTATCGGCTAATTACCTTTTAAATAAAGTATCCAAAAGAAAAAAGACAAGACCCCTTATGAATTGTAGAAAGCTAGAAAGCCTTCTTATAAATACTTGAGAGTGTGGGGGTGTCTTGCAAAGGTAATGGTACCTACACCAAAGAAGATGAGAATAGGTCCAAAAACAGTTGATTGCATCTTCATTGGTTATGCCCACAATAGTAGTGCTTATCGGTTCCTTGTGTATGAATCTAAAAACCCTGAGATTCACAAGAACACGATAATGGAATCTAGGAATGCATCATTTTTTGAACATGTATTTCCTTGCAAATCCAAAGAGGATGGTCCAAGTTCATCTAAACAAACGTTTAAGACTATTGAAGAGAATAGTCAGGATCATCAAGAAGTTGAAACCGAATATGAAGAAGAAGAGCCTAGATGAAGTAAAAGGGCAAGGACAGAAAAATCATTTGGACTTGACTTTCTGACCTACATGCTAGAGGCTGAACCTCAAACTTTCAAAGAAGCTGTAAGCTCATCTGAGGGTCCTTTATGGAAAGAAGCCATAAAGAGTGAAATTGATTCCATCATGCAGAATCATACTTGGGAATTAGTGGACCTTCCTCCAGGAAGTAAACCGCTAGGTTCTAAGTGGATTTTCAAACGCAAAATGAAAGCTGATGGAACAATTGACAAGTATAAGGCTAGACTTGTTATAAAAAGGTTATAGACAAAAAGAAGGCCTTGATTACTTTGATACTTATTCTCTTGTAACGAGAATAACCTTCATAAGAATGATTATAGTGATTGCCGCTTTGCGAAATCTTGAAGTACATCAGATGGATGTAAAGACTGCTTTTCTTAATGGAGACCTTGAATAGGAAATTTATATGGAACAACCAGAAGGTTGTATTGCCCCAGGACAAGAAAAGAAAGTCTGCAAATTGGTGAAGTATTTGTATGGGCTTAAACAAGCACCAAAGCAATGGCATGAGAAATTTGACAATGTTATGATGTCAAATGGCTTCAAAATTAATGAGTGTGACAAGTGTGTTTATGTCAAAAGAACAGACGATGGATATGTTATTCTTTGTCTGTATGTAGATGACATGCTAATCGTCGGTAGCAATGATCGGATGATCAAATCTACTAAAGATATGTTGAACTCTAGGTTTGACATGAAAGACATGGGACCTGCCGATGTGATTTTAGGAATCAAAATCAAAAGGGTGCCTGATGGACTCATCTTGAGCCAGTCACACTATGTGGACAAGATACTTGACAAATTTAGTAAAAATGACACTGGTGTAGCTAGAACACCAATTGATACTAGTCAACATCTGTCAAAAAAATAGAGGAGAAAGTATATCCCAGGTGGAATATGCTAGAGTGATAGGTAGTTTAATGTACTTAATGAATTGTATAAGACCAGATATTGCCTATGCTGTAAGTAGTCTAAGTAGATTCACGAGTAATCCAGGAGATGATCACTGGAAAGCAATTGTTAGAGTACTCAGATACTTACGGTATACTCAAAATTATGGGCTATATTATACAAGAGATCCTGCTGTTCTTAAAGGGTATTCTGACGTGAGTTGGATATCTTATATACAGGATTCTAAAGCTACAAGTGGATATGTATTCACTTTGGGAGGCGCAACAGTTTCATGGAAGTCCTCAAAGCAGACGGTAATAACCAGATCTACTATGGAATCTGAATTTGTAGCCTTGGATAAAAGCGGTGAAGAAGCTGAATGGCTAAGGAATTTATTGGAGGATATCCTTGAATGGCCTAAACCTATGTCTGCAATATGCATACATTGTGATAATCAGTCTGCTATTGGGAGGGCACAGAATGTGATGTATAATGGTAAGTCGAGACATATACGTCGTCGACATAATACCGTTAGACAACTGATCTCAACTGGAGTCATGACAATAGACTATGTAAGGTCTAAAGAAAATATTGCGGATTCGTTAACTAAAGGACTGAATAGAGATCAAGTTAAGAAAACATCAAGAGGAATGGGACTTAAGCCCATAAAAGAATAGGTCGAAACAGTGGAAACTCAACCTTGTTGACTGGAGATCCCAAGATCTAGGTTTAATGGGACAACTAAACTAAATAGACCGAGTAAAATCACTGTGGGGGTTACCCTAACCCATTCTTATATAAAAACAGTGATACCCGTAAGGAAAGGTTAAGCAGTTTGCTTTTAATGATTCTAAAGCATCAAATATGTTGGAATTCGAGCGGAGTAATATGGTTTACTCTTAAGTAAGAAATCACCTATGTGAGAGAGAAGTGAGGCCGCTTCAAAGGAGAATTGCTAGGGCTCAATTCTTTAGAAACTCTTGTAGAACCAGGGAGATGTTCATGGCCAAAATGAACATAACCATGAGAACTGAAACTGTGTCAGGAAAATATCTGTGTGAGGTATGTTATCGTTTACACAAAAGGTAGAACAGTTCAAGGACATCACGTCTACTAGTCAGCCAGTAAAGTAAACATACTTTCATAAGGGAAGGTTCAAGGGTTAACGCCTACCTATCCTATGCAGATATTAACCGTAGAACTCTATCATCGTGTAGTATCTTTGTTTTTCCTTTGTAGTTTGTCAATTTCATTCATGTGGGGGATTGTTGGAAAAAAGGCAATTGGGTGAATGAGAAATTGATGCTCATTGGTGGAGATTAATGGAGGTCATAAACCTCATATTGTAACACCCAAAGGCATGGATTAATAGGTGATTATGAGCTTCATAATCATGGAAAATAGAAGGTTACAACCAATGGTTTAATGAGAGATTATGAGCACTATTATCATGAAAAATGGAGGGTTACAACCAATGGTTTAATGGGAGATTATGAGCACCATTATCATGGAAAATGGAAGGTTGCAACCGGTGTAATTATGCACATAAATTCTGAATAATGCCTCATTATAATGTGGATTGTAACGTCTATTCTCTTAAGCCTATATAATGAACTCTCCTCCACATGTTTGAAAGAACACACAATTGCATAGAATTTGCACTCACTAAGTCATAGAGTTTTTCCTTTGTTTTTCAAGTTCCATCTAGTTTTTGTTGTAGTCATTTTTTGGTGATAGAAGAAAAACAGTTTCAAGTTCGTCGGAAACGGTATCCAATAGTGCTTAAGATTTCGTAGGTAGTCGTTGTATCCTGGGAGACAGACGTCCATAAAATCCTCGTGCACAACCAGAGGGGACGAATCTATTTTAAGGAAAGCGTGACCTACACGTGCCTCGACCATTTTCGTCTAATTTTAATGTTGCGTTGCTTCCATTGAAGTTGAAGTTGAAGGTTTTGTTATACCTATTTTCTTATTTTCATTTTTGAAAAATTTGTAACTTGTTTGTTTTATTCATGCAATATATTGTTTGCAATTCCTTTATCCATATTCTATGTTGTATTTACTAACATATATAAGGTTACTAACATTAATGGTCTTGAACTTTAGGATTTCTCTCATTTTTTCTCAACTTGAACTTTAAAAATCATCATTTTATTACATCAAAATTTTGGATCTTTTCACTTTGCCCTTTTGTCCAATTTCTCGTTAAAAGTTATAGAAATAAACCTACATAAGGCATATGTGGAGGTTGTTGAAACTATTTATATCTTGATAATGCCCTTCTCATTCCTAACATAACAAAACACTAAATTAGAAATCTTTAATTATTAATTTTCCCAACTTTTTAAAGGAGAGTGTTAACAATAATTTTCACTTATGACTAATAAAATGTTGCTTTTGTCCTTACCGATTACCCATGTATAGGGCTGGCAATACAAGGTGTGACACGACGACACGACATGAATCCGACACATTTTTTTGCGGGTTAGTGTCAAGAAATTTGACCACGGGTCATTTTAGTGTTGACCCGAAACTGACCCGTCAAAAAACGGGTCGTGTTCGGGTCAACCTATCTGACACTAAAATGACCCGTTTTGACCCGTATTTAATTAATTAACTTTAAAAAAATTAATATTATTTCATATATAATATAAGCCCTTAAAAGATCAAACCCTACCTCTCTTATCACTCATCTTTTTGTTGAAGTGATATGAAACTCTTTTAATTTTATGTTTTTTTTTAAATATTATATATATTAATGTAGGCGGGTTGTGGGTCACAATCGGGTTATGGGTCAAAAACGGGTCACGGGTCATTATTTTTTGACACTGTGTATAAGGAACGGGTTGACACGGGTCGTGTTTGTGTCAAACCGTATCAAAACAGGTCGTGTTAGGGTTGAGAATTCTCAACTCGTTCGTGTCACAGGTCAAGTTAGCGTCGACCTAATTTTTGTAAAAATTAACTCAAACCCGACACTAACCCAACCCATCAACCCGTGTTGCCACCCCTACGGCTATATACGGTTCACGTAGTTTTATCTCTATCACTTTTGATAGAAAATTGGATAGATAGGTTAAAGTGAGGGGATCTTAGTATTGATAACCCTATATAAAAACTAATCAAAATCTTGCTTTTAAAAAGGAAAAAAAAAACCTCCAATATCTAAAGCTTGTGTTGAAATGAAAAATGATCTTTATTATCCTCTAGAACATAGAACCTACTTATTAGTTGTGGTGCTTAGCACTGATACGCCTTTGAGCATTTTTCTTTTCATAAAGTTGATATAGACAAATATTCATCTCAATGTTAACTTTTTATTAACAGATGTGTCATATAAGCACAATAACACGATACACTCTAAATAATTTCTTTTGGATTAATTGGTTCCAACTGCGGAATATTTTTGAGAAGAATTAGTTAATCAAAAAATTCTAAAAAATAATAAATAGAATATAAAATTATGATAATTTATCCTGTTGTCCATAACTAGAAATCCACTTTTAATTAGAATTTAAAATAAGTTCTAATTTACTTAGAATTAATTAATTAATTTGAATCCTAATGGGATTTGATTTAGACAATAAAACCATGAATATTTTAATTAAATTATTATTGAAATAATATTATTCAATTTTAAAATAGGATTTAAATCGATATGAAATTATCTGGATAGTTCCAAATGGGACTAAAAAAACTCCTAGCAATGGCCAAAATTTTGATGCTTGATGAGACTGTAAAAGTGTACATTTTCTAAGGCTTAAATCATTTGTTTACGCTTTTATTTCTCATTAAATCCTCTAATTAATAGCATTTTATGTTAATAAGTATTTTTGTGTCTTGGTGTGAAAATATGTTTAAAAATACGTTTTTAGTGTGTTTTTATGTTTTTAGTAATTATTGGAGTCATTTTGGTGTGTTAAATAAGTGTCTAGTCAGTAAATAGTCAAAACCGTAAAAGTAATGCAGTTATTTTATTTTGAGTTTTAGTGTGTTTGATAGTGTGTTTTAAGTTTATAAATATGTCTTATTATATTTTTAGTAATTTTTAAAAATATTTCCAAGTCATAAAATTATATCTGTGCTCAACCGCAAGAGACTGGAAATTTTAGGAGTTTTTATCTATTTTTGTGTGTTTTATTGTAAAATAAATATTTTTAATAAATATTATGTTTGTAAAATAATTAATATTAGTGTGTTTGTGATTTTAGATTTGAAATCTGGAGGAAAAATAGAGCAAAACGACACCAAAATGGATAAAATCGGACATCAAATGCATCAAAAAAGATAAAAGAGAATTCAAATTTAAATTAAATGGGACACGTGGCATCATGAGAGCCATTCGATCACCTTCCAAATCAATCTCAGCTGTCCGAGGAAGAGACGCGTGTCAAGGCGTCATTCGGTGCGTCAGCGGAACCTCAAAGTGCAGTCCACGTGTCGGGATATGATTGGCGCGTGCTTTACACGCGCCGACAAAGCTGCAGCGTGTCCTAGAGGGTGCAGCAGGCGTGTCCGATCAAGTGCGGTCGTGTACACATGCATCCGTTCTCTGAATCGTCAGATTTGAATACTTTGACTTATCCATCGGCCTTAAATCTTCGTCCCACCTGGCCCAATTTGCGAGCGTCTGACAGCCGTTGGATCGTGTGATTAACGGCCACGATCAGTCCGTTTAAGTGTCACCGTGTACCGCGAGGCAGAGAATCTAAAAGACAGATTTGCACTCTCATGAACGCGGATCAGCGTGAAAGAAGAAGGAAATAATTCAAAATCGTCAACTTTCAACAGGAAATGACATTAATTATAAGTGGACGTTTGCAAAACTGATTCGCTATAAATACCGAGGCATTTACCTCAGTTGAGAGAGGTCCCTCGCAGCATAAAAATGCTGTTGTAATAATAATAGTCTAGTTTTTATTTTACTTTTCAATCTAGTTTCTTGTAAAATATTTTCTAGTTTATGTTGTAAAAATTATGCTCAATAATATCAGTAGTACTTTATTAATTATGTCTTTCTAAATTTCTTTTTAGCTGAGGGGAGAGGGGGAAATTCTGGCAAAATTATCTTAAATATTTTTGGTTTTTCTTAGTTTTCTAAGCTGTTGTAATGCCAAAATATTCTCTTAGAAAACCTAGAATTTTATATTTTCTTAGCTAGAACTCTGCCAAAATTACGGTTCTGATTTATCGACGACAGAGACTGGCACGGATAATGCTTGGGAGGACCTTGATTACTCATAGACAGAGAATGGCTCGGTAAATGCTTAACTTACTATCTTGGTTGTTATTTTAGTTAAGTTATGTTGAAATGCTGCTTATTTATTAAGTTGTGTTTTTGTTGCATTATAGACATAAAATGACACAGTAAATGCTTGGTAAATCTTGATTTATTGTCGACATAGGATGACATAGTGTATACTTAAACCAACTAATAAATAAAAAGAGAAACTAAAATATATTGAAGATAATTGTCAGAACAAAACCTTTGAACCTCAGCCCTGTTATTATTGTTGTTTTACTTCCTTAAATTGTCGTTATTATTGTTGTTACTCTGCTTAAATTATTATTTGGATTTCTTGTTATTAAAGTTCCAAATTATCAAAATTTATAGATGAAAAATGTTGTAAAAAAAAAGTGTAAATATTGCAAAATATATTCTGTGAATAATAAATATTAATCCTCAAATTTTTTAGTTTAAATAAAAGGAAAAAGTTAATATAATACATGTACTGGAACTAAATAAATCCTTCCTTGTGGGTTCGACCTCGAATTCACCGAGAAAATATTACTTGAGACAACCTTATACTTGAGGTTAGTTTAAAATGCGTAAATAGACGCGAGACCAATGCTCTCCTTTATGCTTGGCTGAATTTTCGTATAAATAAGGTTCATAGCGCCGGATTGAAATGGAGATTCAACTTTGGGATTTTGATTAGACTCTAACTCCTCCAATTTGTATTATAACTAGACACTTTGTATCCTCATTTATGCTAAGACTGCACCTTTAAGTGCAAAATTAGAGAGAGCAAATAATTATTCTAATCAATAATTATTTCATTAGAAACTTTATTAGTTGGAAGAAGAATAATGGTGCTTGAAAAAGTTTTAATTTGTACCAAACATATCTGACTTTCTTTTCAGTCACTTTCTGTTTTTTCCCCTTCACGTACCATTGTGGTTTTTCATTTTTCCTCTGACCACTTTAACAAGTGACATAAATTCTTTATTTGTTGTGCATCTGGTTATTTAATATACCACCCCTTATACATTTTATTCCTTTTTCTTTTTTAAGTTTTCCCCGGTTCAACAGTATTACTCTTTCCAAGTTGCAAAAATGGAGAGTATATATGTGGAATTGCAAAATTCTCTGCAGTTGGATAAATCAATATATTCTTTTATGCGATATTTGTAATTTGATGTGGGCGAGTAAATTGGAGAAAAATGTAACATGACTACTATTCTTAAGAATTGAAACTGAATAAAGAGTTGATAAACAATACGGCAAGGAGGTGAATACTTGAGAGACATAAAATGACAGCACCAACATGGTTCAAAAACGAAAACAAAACAAAAAACAAAAAACAAAAAAAGAAAGAAAAAGAAGGAATAAAAAGCAGACAAGCATCATCCAATCACCAATCCGTCACCTCTTAAAGCAAAATTTGCTTTCAAATCATTCCATAATTATAACAACTTATACACCTTGATCAAAATAATTATTACCAGCGCACACTAGCCCTAGTCGGGTCCTTATTATTGAAAGAAGCACTTGAATATATGGATCTCATGGACAGTTATATGTAGCTAAATGATTACCAATATTGCTCAATTAGGCATTATTATTAATGGGAAGGCTGTGCATTACTACCGTCTCAACGGTCAAGCCCGGGCCGAAGCCGAAGAGGACGCCCCAGTGGAGGCCTTCACCGGTTGTGGCCTTTCCTTCCTCTGCCGACTTCTTCCTCATCTCGTCCATTATGAAGAGTACGGATGCGCTGGACATGTTTCCGTACTCGCTTAGCATTTGGCGAGTGGCCCTCAACTTCTCCTTCTTCAACCCCACCTTTGCCTCAACCTGGTCAAGAATGGCTGGTCCTCCTGGATGTGCTATCCAGAATATCGAATTCCAGTCGTTGATCCCAATCGGAGTGAATGCCTCCACGAGACTCTTTTCTATGTTCTTTGATATCAAATAAGGTACGTCCTTGAGGAGATGAAATGATAACCCTACTTCTCTCAAATGCCCGTCAATTGCCCCCTCCGAGTCTGGAAGGATTGTCTGGGCAGCCGACACAAGCTCGAATATTGGCCTTTCGATCGATGTGTCTGGTTCAGCGCCAACAATGACTGCAGCAGCGCCATCACCAAAAAGGGCCTGGCCTACCATAGAGTCGAGGTGGAGTTCAGATGGCCCACGGAAGGTGACGGCGGTGATCTCAGAGCAGACGACAAGGACTCGGGCTCCCTTGTTGTTCTCGGCCAAGTCCTTGGCGATCCGGAGGACAGTGCCACCGGCGAAGCAGCCTTGTTGATACATCATGTAGCGCTTCACTGAAGGGCGGAGGCCAAGGAGCTTGGTCAGCTGGTAGTCGGCTCCGGGCATGTCAACTCCCGAGGTGGTGCAGACGACGAGGTGAGTGATCTTTGACTTTGGCTGGCCCCACTCCTTCAAGGCTTTGACTGCCGCCTCTTTGCCTAGCTTTGGTATCTCAACCACAACTATGTCTTGCCGAGCATCTAGGGATGGTGCCATGTACTCGCACATCTTTGGGTTTTCTTTTAGGATTTCTTCCGTCAAGTACATGTGGCGCTTCCTTATCATTGCCTTTTCACCTGTAATATGAAGTGAAAAAACATTAGCTCTATATTCTACTAAATGAAACTAACAAATTAGTAATTTGTACTTGATAATATTTGGCATATAATGTATAATTAATAAAGCAAGCGAACGCATCTATTTAGTTATATCTGCATATGTCAATGAATCCCCTCATATCTAGCTAGCTAGATAACACATATGTATTAATCTTTCTATGCCGAAATGTTTATATATGTGTATGATTTTGTCCTTGAATTATGGATCATAAAGTGACATATGTTTGCTCATGTATATGCATGTATGCCATGAGCACGTACTTTAAGTCTACATATGACGGATTTACATATCAATTATTGATATATATATATAAATATGTATGCATATGCATATGTATATGCTTATGAATATGTATGTGTGTGTTGGACAAAAAGATTGAACATTATCCCTCGTGAATGTTTGGATGAATTAACAATCTCTAGGAAATCTTGTACCATATATGCAGGAAAGATTGTTAGGAGCATAAAATTTATCAAAAGAATAATTTGGTGATGAATAACATACACATGCGTTTAAACTTGTCTTTGAGTTCAGTCTTATGGTCGCTATTGGTGATTCGGAAGTAGAAGTCAGGATAATCAACTTGTAAGAAACAGTTGGACGGATTGGCGGTGCCAATGGCCAACACGGCAGCTGGACCCTCAGCCCGTTGCGCCTTTCGGATTTCACTGACGGAGGGGGCCATGCTCATCAATTTCAATTAATATAATGTTAGCTTTGCCAGATGCTATAGCTTTCGGAGTTATATAGCAAGAGATATAGCAAAACTAGCTTAGCTAATTGCAGTTTGAATTCATAAAAACATGTGCTATGTGTGTATATATATGCACACACACACATAAACATGTAGGGGGAGAGGGGGTAGGAATGGCAGCGGGGTGCGTGAGCCTTCCAATTTTTATTTTTTATTTTTATTTTGTGATAAGAGAAAAAAAGTCAAACGAATAATAATTCATAGTTGTAAATCATCCAAGTATATTATAGAAAGACTTGAATTTTGACCCCGGACACACCTAACCATTTTGTTGGATTGGTAGGCACTAGGCGACAATAAGTTAATTAGAGGCGAATCACCAAAAAAAAAAAAATAATAATAATAAATAAAAAAGTTAATTGAAGGCGATCGGAACTGGTCAAACTTAATTAATAAATTCTTAAGCAGAGCCAGCCAGAATTGAACCCTTGTTTTTCTCTCTTTCTTGGAAAGCGGTGTTGAGTCTAGTGGAAAGCAGTGTTATCATGTGGGGGAGTAAAGTTTCTTAGAGATTTCAAATAATATTGTCACGACCCTAAAAAATTTTAGGTAGTGATATGATGGATTAATTAAGTTAATAAAATTAAATTTTAATTAAAATCATCAATTAAATATTTTGGGTTGTTTTCAAAAAGTGATAGTTTAAAACTTTTAAAAGCAATTATCGTTAAATTAGAGCAGATAAAATGAAATAAAATAATAAGGACAGATAAACATAAGTCGGGCCCCACCGGACTCGCATTAGTGCACACACATGGTATCAACAATGATAAATTACAATCAAAGTCCAATATGATAAATAGAAATTTAAATATTATATGCCTTGATTTAAATAAAGAAATGACTTAAACAGAATTCTTATGACTCACGTGTTTGCTCTATTGCCACCTAGTCGGTCCTAAGCTGCCATCCACTTAGGGGGAAAGTTTTTAAAATAAATAAAAATATGAGCGAAAGGCTCAATAGGACTAAGTTTAGAAAAAATTAATTTAAACAAAAACTTTGTACTTGAATGTAATTTATAAAAATTCAGAAAAATAAATAAAACATATTAAATTCATTCTTACCATAAAGTCACTATTCATCTCGAAATGTTCTTATTAATCAGTCCTTTGGCAAAGCCATAATATCACCACCTTAGTGACCCAATTGGATTTCGGGACCTGCCCCTATAGTTACACGACCTGATCTCTGAGTATGGCATCATGCCCTAATGTACTTGTAACATTATTATGGTCTCATGTTGTCAGATATTTTCGTTTACATTCATTATTCGATTCATTATGATCATTCATTTTTCAACAAATAATGAAAATACTAAGAAGTTCACCTCAATCTTTCATTTAAAAAAAAAATCATTTTGAAAGAAATAATTTTGTAGCCAAAATCCTTTTTATGATCATGGCTAACAAAGAAAGGGGCAAAAGTCCTACCTCAATATTCTACACCATGACTCAACACTGTAGCCCCAACCCGCTATATGTTAGCTCCACAGAACCACGATCAACCTTAAAAGTAAACTAAACTTCATCAATTTCTAACTTAAAGTATTCTACGCTACTATGCTATTTCATGGTGTCTTAGTATGCCTTTAAAGTTCACAAAATCTTATTGCTAGGTCAAGGTCTCCATATATGTTTTAAACAGCGAAAATGGGTGAAAAAAGATCATTTTTGGGAAGCCCAGTCGGCCTGCCGAACTTCCCTGTTTGGCCTGCCAAACTACACAGTTCAGCTTACTGGCTATTCAGCATCGGCCTGCCGAACTGGCCCAGGTTCAATCTGCCGATGGTATAAATCTGGCTTGCCGATGCTCATGATCGGCCTGCCGAATTTGAAAAGTCTGGGGACTCGAGATTTCGAGTCTTGACCTCCTCAAACTCAAATCTTCATTTTAAACCTTTTTTTTTTTTTCAATTCTTAGAGTATGCATGATGTTCATAAATGATAAAAAAAAATATACTAGAATACATTTAAACACTTTTAAACAAGTTTCACATAGAAAATTTTAAATTATTCCAAAAATAAGAAAAAGAGGAAAAACTTAATTCAGCTTGATTTCGTCAAATCAAGCTTAGATTCATGAGGGTTTGGGTTCTACTAACTTAGATTGAAGGTTTTCTTAGCCAAAACAAACTTGGATTTCAACATTCAAAGAAAATTGAAAAATTTGAACAAAAGTTTGAAATTTGAAAAATAAAGTAACTAACCTCGAATTTGAGCTTTAAATCGAGTTTGTAGAGGCTTAATCTTGCTCCTAAGCTTTCAATTCAGTTAAAAATCAAAGCTTTGACTCAAATTTTTTGAAAACAAAAATGAAAGAAAGAGAGAGAGAAAACAAGGAAGAGAAGGAGGGAGAGAGAGAGTGAGCTGAGAGAGTGAGGGAAGAAGAGGAGAAGGAGAGAGGTGAGTGGTTTTCAGAGTGAAAACGGTGTCCCGCATAGTTTGCATGAAAAGGACATATTTGGTATTTGACAAATTGTTTTGTTTAAAAATTCAAAATAACAAATAAAAATAATCAAATGTGAAATAAGTTAAAATATTACAAAGTAGTTAAATTAAGTTTAAATTACATTAAAACGTACTAATTCACCATTTATACACTAATCATAACTAATTAAATTTTTGGGTGTCGCAAATATATTGTTATCTGATCCGGTGATTCTCACCATCCCATATGGCTTCTTAGTCATGATGTGGGCCCCACATATATTTTTGCTTAGAAAATTCTTTTTATCTCCCATCTCACTACTCATTAAAAATTAGGTCTCCGTCTAATTTGTAGTGTATTTTTTAAACCGGGTTTTACAATTTTGTTAGTAGCAGGGTATAACGTCATTGGATTAAATAAAATTGCTCTTTTGCTTATTTTCTCGCATATTTTAAAACAGAAATGTAATTAAGTTTTTGAATAAGAAACATAAATAAATATATATATTTATATATAGCAAAATAAGAGAAAATCTACTGTAGGTACTGCTTCTGGGACACTATCACTAAGTGTCTACTTTTTAACCACAAAGATTAAATCTAACGGCTTAGATGATGATAGTACATTAAAGACTTCCATGGTCATGCGTGCAGTAAATTAGACATCTTAAAGTTAAAGAATAATATAAAGGGAGAGGCACTAGCTACAGAGTTCATCAATTGTAGTGGGCAAAGGGGAAGGAAGAAGAAGACAAAGGCGAGAAATTCCGAAAAAAAGAATTAGAAAAAGACGGGAGGTTGTGTGCATTTGGAATAAGTTTTGTTTAACGTTCCTGCATTTCTCTTTATCTCTTATAACTTCTATTATCTTAATCCAAAACCCACATAATCTCATGTCAAATCACTTCAAAATTTTTTCTCCAAACAAGAAAAAAAATATCGTGTCTTCTAAAGAATATACAAAGAAAATTCAAAGAGTTATCCATAATTTTTAATCAACCATCCGTTTTTTTTTTTATTTATTTATTGCATTTACTTTTGCTCCACGCAAAGCAAAACCCAAATCTATGATGACTTTGATGGGTTTTAGATCTGAAATTGTTTCACAAATGGTGAACCCAAATACATAAGAATCAAGAGAAAATGTTTTTTTTTTTCTTTCGTTTTTGTATACCTTTGTGAGATTTTTTTTTTTACTTGTTGTGGCCTGCTCTTTTGGCAAGTCGGATTATTGTTAGACTTGGACTATATAGAAAGTATTTATGAATCAAGTTTCAATACCAAATTTTTAATTATTACAATATAGAGATCTCATATGTTGTAATGTAAAACAAAAATATGCTACAACGCAAAGCTCTCACATACTATAGTGGTTAAGTTCCAATTTTACGTTTTAACTTAGTTTCCAAACACTCCCTCATTTTTTGTTTTTCCTTTTCCCACTGTAAGGATGCAAATAAAAGGAGGAACAACAATAGACAGGTTGTCTAATTAATGTACTCCTTCTGTATTAAGGGCATATTTGTCAAACCGTAAAGAAATATAAAGAAAAAGGTCATTGGATTGGAAAGGACAGTAAAGGATTGGAAGTGAACGTCATTTATTTCTTTTCTAGTATCTACTTACTTATTTGATCAAGTAATAGAAAACGATCTCATTAATTTTCTAGTATTTATTGACTTAAAAATGAAGATTTTGTTTAATATAATTACTAAAATATCCTTTTTTTTTATAAATAATAGCTATTAAATAATATTTCAATTTAGGTATCTAAGTAAACAGGGTATTCATTCTCTTAATAGAGAATCAACACTAAAGAGTATAAAAGAATTGATATTTTTTTTTCTTTATTTCCTATATTGTGTAAGACCCATAAAATTTTCATTACTGATTTAAAATAAGTATAAATATTGTTTAGAATCACTCTTTACTTTTCATTTCTCTTTTCTCTTTGATGCAAAGTAAAGATACTTGAATAGATAGAGGGGAAAGGGTGGTTGGGCGAAGGAATGAAAGTCAACTAGAATCAATAGAGAGCCGATAACTTTGCCCTCAGCATCTCTAGCCATACATCTCAATTTCAATGCCGATGAAGTACACGAAGAACAGTTAGAAACACCTTATGCTTTCATTATGGCAATATTTTCTTGCTTCACGTTTTCTGACAACATATAATATAAGTAAGAGTATTTGCAATAAAATGTTAAATTGATTACATTAATAACAAATCAATTTTACATTAGAGTGTAAAAAAATATCTTTAATGCAATAATGTTAAATTTACTATATGCTAAACTTGAGAGGAAATTTGTCACCAATTTTAACTACAACAAATTTGGTATATGATTCCTATTGATTGATAGATTGACTTTTTTGCTTTAATAATAATATCATTATCACTTTTTAGTATTTTGATATTAAAAGTCTACTTTTACAAGTTTTAAAATTTAATAATTATAACAAAAGACAAATGTGATATTTCAAATAGCATTATGCATTGGGGTATAAAATAAAATAAATATGTTGTTAATGCTTACCGTGGTCCGGCTTCGGATCAATACCACGTGCGGCTGCGCATGGTGTTCGGCTCTTCCTGGCTTGCCTCTGCCTGGTCGGGCGTACCTGCAACAAGAGGAGGGACGCTTTGAAGGTGAAAGAAAAAGTGTCAGTTAATAGACAAAGGCTCTCCGATGCTCAAGGTAGGGTTGGTCGACAGAGGACGGGAGCTTGTTAGGTGGAAAGGAGTCCCTCTAGACTGCAATAAATGCATCCTATTTATAGGCTACTACTTGGATTGGGTGTTAGGTGGGTTTTACCCATGACCAGGGTGTCAAAAGGAGTGTTAGGCAGTAGGTGACAAGTGTCATAGCCCTCCGCCGACGGATTAGCTCCCATCAGACGGTGAGTCATTTGTCGTTTGTTGGCCTATGGTGGCGAGTAGTAGTTCACTTTGTGAATGAGAATGACCCGACCCGAGCTGGTGTATAGCCCGAGGTGGCAACCCGCCAGGGGTGCGACTGTGGGGGCCCTAAGAAGCACCTCGAATGAACCGCACGCTGTCGTCGAGGTCAGTAGTTTGTTCCCTGGAAGCTCTACCGAGCTATTTAGCCGACCATCGAAGTTTGTCTCCTCGACGGTGGTATCGAGCTCACCCTCAATATTAGCGCCCTAGTTCACCTGGTCGGCGTCTGGCCGGGTGGACTTTGCCGAGTAGGTATGGTCAGCTAAAAGAAAGAAGACCAAACGGTACTTTGAAGAGGGGTGAGATGAAAGGTCACGTGGATCAACCGAGAGACACGTGTCACTCTGCAGTCGACTACGTCGCCTGACAAGCGTAATCATCACGCCTTTTCATTTTTTGCGCCCAGATTTCTGACTTGAAATGGTTATATATAGGGCCTTCCTTTCTGTCAATTTCACACGACTGAAGTTAGATTTCACACCTGAAGAGTTCTTAGCTGCCGAGCTCTAGTTATTTACCCAAAGACCTTGCATTTCCAAGCTACCACAGCTCGATCAAGTAATTTCCCAGGCAGTACGAAAATAAGCGATGTCACAGATTCCCAGAATATAGACATTTCTTAGTTAGAAAGTAGTCCGGAGGGCAGTTTGTCTACTGTTCAAGCTGACGTCGAGAATACGTCCCCATAGTGGGATGGAGCAGGCCGACTCAAATAAATTTTGAGGGTCGACTCCTAAACGGTCCCCGAGCAAGAGTTTCTTAACTTGTTGGACGGGGAGAGACTGATTAGGCCATGCAGGGGCGAGGACCCTTATATCGAGGCGGCGACTGCGGGCTCCTCCCGAGTTACTGCCCGGGAAAGAGCCAAGCTTCAAGCAACTGGTGATATTCCAAGCACATTTGGCCAGAATTCTGGGGCCCCAGTCCACGTCATGGGTATAATCACAGTGGACATCTCCGACAAAGAACGGGCAGTCAAGGAGGTGGAGGAGGCATAGCAGCCCGATATAGAAAAGGACAAACGGGTCTGAATC
This sequence comes from Artocarpus heterophyllus, assembly GCA_025403435.1. NCBI lineage: Eukaryota > Viridiplantae > Streptophyta > Magnoliopsida > Rosales > Moraceae > Artocarpus > Artocarpus heterophyllus. The sequence continues at coordinate 8,618,250 of CM046346.1, read as the reverse complement.
ACCCAGGTCTGGGGGGTGACTGCGTACAGGGTGATCCAGCTCGAGCAGACCTTAGCAGCGGCCTACACTAGCGCTATAATGGAGTCCCGGCTAGAGGATCTGCGTGCCGAGTTTAGCATCCTGGACGACGTGATCCTTGTCATGCTTGAGGAGAACGATTCGCCACTAGAGTCGCCAGAGGAGTGCATAACGCTCTATGCTGAATTTTTCAGGGCTAGGCTGCGCCTCCCATTCCATTTATTCCTCCGCTGGGCACTTAATGATTTTAACGTGTGCCTGGCTCAATTAAACTCAAACAGTTATAGGTCACTGATCGGGATGTACGTATTATAGAGGTATCACCAGGTGACCGAGATGCCGTTGGAAGCATTTAAGCAAGTGTATAAAATGAAAAAACTTCCTTGGTAGTCCGGGTGATATTATGTCATTGGCTTCAGGAAATACTTTATTCTGGGCAACCTCGACTCGGATAAACTCTGGAAGTACGAGTGGTTTTACGTCGGGGGCAATTACCTAGCCCAAGCCAGTGAGGCTGTCCCTGCTGACCAATATGTGTCGAGGACGTTCGAAAAAGGGCACGTGTGGTCTAAGAGGCCTTGGGCACCAGGTCATGTGATCAGGGCGGTTGAAGACCCGTTTGAGAAGCTGGAAGCAACCAGGCAGCAGTCCTTCCTGCTCGAGAAGGAAACCCTTTCCCGTTATGGCTGGTTCGGGGAACCCAGCAGAATAAATCCCTCACTAGTCCGCCATGTTTGGTCAGCCAGGCAGGTGACAGTCTCCAGGCCTGGTACCACGGATGTCCTAAGGTCAAGCACTTCTCGATCTGGGTGGCCGACGAGGGAGCCATCATCATCCAGCTCTAGGGACTCGTCGAGTGGCTCCTTTGATGTGGGGCCACCCGTGGTAGACGAGGACCTTGAGGACATGATTCGGCTCATTAACCCGTCTCGCCAGCTCCGGATCGGAGGTTAGCCCCGAGTTTTTTTTTCTTTTCTTTTTTATGTATTGACCTGATTTTGACTTGGGAATTTGGTCTTGCAGAGATGTCTTCATGGCCGAGTACTACTACTGAGAGGCGAGCTCTTATGGAGAGCCTTAGGAGACAGAAGGGCAAGGCCGTGGAGGTCGGGAGGAAGCGTAAGCGGACTCCGAGGATGGAGCTTCCTCCCCAACCTGAGCAGCTACCCATCATAGTCCAAGAGCCACCACCCCAGCCTCTGAGGACCAGGGCTTCATCAGAGGAGACACCTGCCGACGACACCGCCATAGTGTCTTCTGAGGATCCCCAAAAGAGACGCTTAAACTACTACGGAACCATCTTGGAGCGTCTCGAGGATGTAATGCCCCAGAAAGATTTTTTGGTGAACCTCCGGAGAGAGGATTTCCAAGGCCTTTTTGACGCGGCCTTCTATTCTGCCTCCACGGTAAGTGCTTGTCTAACTCAAGCCTCTTGACTATTTTTCCTTCCACTGAGCACTGAAGTACTGTTATCCTCAGACGAGTGCCATTTTGCACAGGGCCTACTCAACCGGGATGAAGGACTTCAAGAAGGAGAAAGAACGACATAAGAAAACCTTGCTCAGCAAGTTGGAGGTCGAGAGGAAGCTCGGTGGTAAGAACATCGTGCTAGACCAAATCAAAAAGTTCCTTTCTTAAGCCAAGGAAGAAGTCCGAAAGGCCAAGGAGGACACTGTTCAGGGAGGCAAAGGATGAAACTGCCCGGCTCAAGCAGCAGGTAGTGGCTTTATAGGCCAAGCACCGACGATTCTTGGAAGAGCTCCCTGGCCATCTCACACAAGCCATGGAGGAATTCAAGGCGTCCGCGAAGTATGCCGACTATTACTATTACTTTGGCATGATAGACCTCCAGGATCATCTTATCCAGCAACACCCCGAGGCTGAAGGCTTTGACTGGTCGCTCATTATCGAGCAAGAATAAAGCGCTACTCAATAACAATGAGGTGAGGAGGTTGCTGTAGTGGACGACGACGGTGATGGAGACGAGCAAAGCACTGCCGGCGATGGAGGCTAGGAAGGCGCTGGTGAGGATAGGACCCAGGCCTAGGCCATTTTGTTTGTTGTTTTTTATATTGTTTTTTTTTGTTGTTTGTCTGGGCTCGAGAGGTGCCCGATTAATTGTACCTCCCCAGCACTGAATGAAATTTATTTTTTGTGTTCTTCACTTCTCGGATTTTTGCGTACTTGTGTTTTTGGGAAAATGTATTCATGTTTCAAGGTGAGAGGTTTCTCAGGAACGTAGTTCGGCCTTCGTCTCATCGAGTTAAAGTAGATCTCGGTCTTAGAATCGAATTTGGAATTCGGGCCAAGTTGGATGCTCCTCAGGAGGGCATTCCTAGACAATAGTTTTTCGAGCTTCTATTTTTTCGATTAAGATTGAGGCCGAGTATATTATCTCGATAACTACCGAGTTCATTCGAGTAGTCTCGAAAACTACCGAGTTCATCTGAGTAGGGATGGCATCCTTGTTTACTCAGTTAATCCGAGCAGGGATGATATCCCCGTTTTCTCGGTCGGGCAGAGCACAATGGCGTGTGAATACCCTTACCCTATTGCCCCCATAGACTTGTTTAAGTTTGAGGAAACTTTGCAAGTGTAGGACTCGTCGGGCACGTAGTTGTGCCAAGCGACTCACTAGGTCGTCGTATGGTGGAAGACTTAGAATCGGTTTAGTGTCGATCAGCCCCCCCAGTCTGGTTAGTTAGGATGACTCTCCCTTGTCAGGAGTTGTTGTCTAGTCCTCTAGGCTGGAATTATGGCATCCCTGTCGGGTCTGTTTATTTCCCTCAAACGCATTACACAACGAAATGGTGTAGGAAATTTATATTTTATTGATGTGTAGTATTTACATCCCAGCCCTATTTAATATGTCTAGTTACAAAATAATTTTGGCTAGAGGTCAAAAAAGTTTCTGGCTTTGATATAACAAAAGAATCTTTTTAGGAGCTCGGTGTTTCAAGGATGTCCGAGCTGATTTCCTTTTATGTCAGATAAGTTGTACGTGCTTGGACGAACGATGCCGATGACCCTATACGACCCATCCTATATGCAAGCATTAAGACACTGTGACCCTCTTTAGTACCAAATCCCCGATCTTAAAACTTCTCGATTGGACCCGCTTGTTGTAATACCAAGCTACAACCTGATTTCAGGTTGCATTACTGATTGCTGCCCGGTTTCTTTTTTCTTTGAGCAGGTCAAGCTTAGACATCATGGCCTCATCATTCTGGACCTCCTTATAGTGTTCAATTTTGAAGCTAGGCAACCTCACTGCGGCCGGAATAACAGCCTCTACCCTGTACACGAGGGAGAACAGAGTCTCCCCGGTAGCTGTCCGGGCTGTTGTGCTGTAGGCCCAGAGCACTTGTGGGAGCTCGTCAATCCATGTCCCCTTAAGGCCCTCGAGCTTTTCTTCAAGTTATCCTAGATTGTTTTATTAACTGCCTCCACTTGGCCGTTGCTCTGGGGGTAGCTCAGAGAGGAGAAAAATTTCTTGATGTTGAGCTGCTCACACAGGTGAAAGAGACCAGAGGATTCAAACTATTTGGCATTGTCGGTCCCGATCGTGTGTGGGATTCTGAACCGGCAAATGATGTTCTTCCACGCGAAATTGATACATTTAGCTTTGATCATGCTGGTACACTGTTCTACTTTAACCTATTTTGTAAGGTAGTATATGGCCACGATGTAGTACTTGAATTGTGATCGGGCAGGGGGAAGGGGTCTGATCAGATCGATAGCCCACTTCGCGAATGGCCACACTGAGGTTATTGAAGTGAGGGGCTCAGCATGATATCCAAGCATTCTTGTGAATTGCTGACATTTGAGGTATTTTTGTGTAAAATCCTTGCAGTCCTGCTCCATGGTCGGCCAGTTGTAGCCTTGTCGAAGACACTTTTGGGCCAACGATCGCCCCCTAGAATGATTGCCACATAGACCTTCATGGATCTCCTTCATTAGGTATTCGGCTTCTTTGGGGTCCACGCACTTTAAATACGGCACGGTATAGCCTCCCTAATATAATCTTTCACCGATCATCGAATACCAGGCCGAACTATTGCATATTCGATGTGCCTCTTCTTGATCTTCAGGCAATTCGACTGTGGTTAGGTATTGGATGATCGAATCCATCCATATGGTCTCGAGTTCCTCGGCTACATTTGTGACTTCCTTGTGGATGCTTGGCTCGGCTAGTCTTTCAATGGGGACCGAGGTAAGGTCGCTATCGTCGAGGCCCGAAGCTAGTCGAGCAAGGGCGTCGGCCTCTGAGTTCTCCGACCAAGGGATCTGCTTGAAAGAGTAGGATTTAAATTGCCCAAACAGTTACTTGACTTCTTGTAAATACGCAGCCATTGAGTCTGCTCGGGCTTGGAATCCTCCAATGACTTGTTGAACAACAAGCATAGAGTCGCTGTGGATGATTATGCGATCAAACCCAAGATCTCTAGCAATGGAAAGTCTAGCCAGAAGTGCTTCATACTCTGCCTCGTTGTTTGTGGCCTTGAAGTCGGATCAGAACGAGTAGATCACTTTGTATCCGTCTGGGCTGATTAATATCAGCCTGACACTTGATCCTTCTATACAGGAAGACCCATCGGCATAAGTCTCCATTCTGGTCCTGAGGTGGTGTAGTCTTCACTGCAGCTGGGGGCGTCTGGCACTTCTACAGGTGCCTTCTCGGCTAACGGTGTGGCTTGTTCGGAATCGGTGAATTTGGCGATGAAGTCCTCTAGAGCTTGGGCTTTGATGGCCGTCCTCAACACGAAATACACATCGTACTGACCAAGTTCTACCGACCATTTGGCCATCTAACCTGATATCTCCAGGCTCTGAAGAACTTGCCAGAGATGGAACTTGGTCGGGACCTTTATTGTATGGCCTTGAAAATATGGCCGTAGCTTGCAAGCTGAAGTGATTAAGGCGAAGGCCAACTTCTCAAGTGGAGGATACCGCTCTTCGACACCTTGGAATGCATGGCTGGTATTATAGACCAGCTTTTGAGCTCCATCTTCATCTCGGACTAGGACCAAGCTTACGGCCTTCTTAGACCGAGTTGTTATCATGCCGATGAGCTTTTGCACGTCCTTTACAATCCAAGGAGAATGCATGTCAATAATTGCTTGGGCCTTAGTTGGGTCAACCTCAATACCCCGTCGGTTGACCAAGAATCTAAGAAATTTGCCTGAGCTTACCCCAAACGCACACATCGTTGGGTTGAGTTTCATCCCATATTCCTGAAGAATCTCGAAGCTTGCTCGGGGTCGGCCATGTGGTCCTCCACTCACACAGATTTTACTAACATATCGTCCACGTAGACCTCCATTGTTTTGTTGATCAGGTGAGCAAACATCTTGTTGACTAGGCGTTGGTAGGTAGCCAAGGCATTCTTCAATCTGAAGGGCATCACCACGTATCAGTATAGCCCTTGGTCAGTAATGTAAGCTGTCTTTGCTTGATCTTCCTCGGCCATTTTTATCTGATTATATCCGGAATAGACGTCCATGAAGCTCAGCAATTCGTGGCCGGCAGTTGCGTCGACGAGCTGGTCCATCCGGGGAAGAGGAAAGCAATCTTTTGAGCAAGCCTTGTTTAAGTCGGTATAATCAATGTAGACCCGCCATTTGCCATTCGCCTTTTTGACGAGAATGACATTTGCCCACCACGCCGAAAATTTGACCTCTCTAATAAAACCCGCTTTGAGGAGCTTTTGAACTTCTTTGTTTATAGCTGTATACTTTTCTGGATTAAAAGCTCTCCTCTTCTGTATCATTGGCTTGTGGTCGGGTTGGATGTTGAGCTGATGACAGATCACGGTCGGGTCAATGCTGGGCATGTCTTTGTGGGTCAATGCTGATGACAGATCACCTTTAAGTGCAAAATTAGAGAGAGCAAATAATTATTCTAATCAATAATTATTTCATTAGAAACTTTATTAGTTGGAAGAAGAATAATGGTGCTTGAAAAAGTTTTAATTTGTACCAAACATATCTGACTTTCTTTTCAGTCACTTTCTGTTTTTTCCCCTTCACGTACCATTGTGGTTTTTCATTTTTCCTCTGACCACTTTAGCAAGTGACATAAATTCTTTATTTGTTGTGCATCTGGTTATTTAATATACCACCCCTTATACATTTTATTCCTTTTTCTTTTTTAAGTTTTCCCCGGTTCAACAGTATTACTCTTTCCAAGTTGCAAAAATGGAGAGTATATATGTGGAATTGCAAAATTCTCTGCGGTTGGATAAATCAATATATTCTTTTATGCGATATTTGTAATTTGATGTGGGCGAGTAAATTGGAGAAAAATGTAACATGACTACTATTCTTAAGAATTGAAACTGAATAAAGAATTGATAAACAATACGGCAAGGAGGTGTATACTTGAGAGACATAAAATGACAGCACCAACATGGTTCAAAAACGAAAACAAAACAAAAAACAAAAAACAAAAAAGGAAAGAAAAAGAAGGAATAAAAAGTAGACAAGCATCATCCAATCACCAATCCGTCACCTCTTAAAGCAAAATTTGCTTTCAAATCATTCCATAATTATAACAACTTATACACCTTGATCAAAATAATTATTACCAGCGCACACTAGCCCTAGTCGGGTCCTTATTATTGAAAGAAGCACTTGAATATGTGGATCTCATGGACAGTTATATGTAGCTAAATGATTACCAGTATTGCTCAATTAGGCATTATTATTAATGGGAAGGCTGTGCAGCACTACCGTCTCAACGGTCAACCCCGGGCCGAAGCCGAAGAGGACGCCCCAGTCGAGGCCTTCACCGGTTGTGGCCTTTCCTTCCTCTGCCGACTTCTTCCTCATCTCGTCCATTATGAAGAGTACGGATGCGCTGGACATGTTTCCGTACTCGCTTAGCATTTGGCGAGTGGCCCTCAACTTCTCCTTCTTCAACCCCACCTTTGCCTCAACCTGGTCAAGAATGGCTGGTCCTCCTGGATGTGCTATCCAGAATATCGAATTCCAGTCGTTGATTCCGATCGGAGTGAACGCCTCCACGAGACTCTTTTCTATGTTCTTTGATATCAAATAAGGTACGTCCTTGAGGAGATGAAATGATAACCCTACTTCTCTCAAATGCCCGTCAATCGCCCCCTCCGAGTCTGGAAGGATTGTCTGGGCGGCCGACACAAGCTCGAATATTGGCCTTTCGATCGATGTGTCTGGTTCAGCGCCAACAATGACTGCAGCAGCGCCATCACCAAAAAGGGCCTGGCCTACCATAGAGTCGAGGTGGAGTTCAGATGGCCCACGGAAGGTGACGGCGGTGATCTCAGAGCAGACGACAAGGACTCGGGCTCCCTTGTTGTTCTCGGCCAAGTCCTTGGCGATCCGGAGGACGGCGCCACCGGCGAAGCAGCCTTGCTGATACATCATGTAGCGCTTCACTGAAGGGCGGAGGCCAAGGAGCTTGGTCAGCTGGTAGTCGGCGCCGGGCATGTCAACTCCCGAGGTGGTGCAGACGATGAGGTGAGTGATCTTTGACTTTGGCTGGCCCCACTCCTTCAAGGCTTTGACTGCCGCCTCTTTGCCTAGCTTTGGTATCTCAACCACAACTATGTCTTGCCGAGCATCTAGGGATGGTGCCATGTACTCGCACATCTTTGGGTTTTCTTTTAGGATTTCTTCCGTCAAGTACATGTGGCGCTTCCGTATCATTGCCTTTTCACCTGTAATATGAAGTGAAAAACATTAGCTCTATATTCTACTAAATGAAACTAACAAATTAGTAATTTGCACTTCTTAATATTTGGCATATAATGTGTAATTAATAAAGCAAGCGAACGCATCTATTTAGTTATATCTGCATATGTTAATGAATCCCCTCATATCTAGCTAGCTAGATAACACATATGTATCAATCTTTCTATGCCGAAATGTGTATATATGTGTATGATTTTGTCCTTGAATTATGGATCATAAAGTGACATATGTTTGCTCATGTATGCCATGAGCACGTACTTTAAGTCTACATATGACGGATTTACATATCAATTATTGATATATATATATATATATATATATATAAATATGTATGCATATGCATATGTATATGCTTATGAATATGTATGTGTGTGTTGGACAAAAAGATTGAACATTATCCATCGTGAATGATTTGGATGAATTAACAATCTCTAAGAAATCTTGTACCATATATGCAGGAAAATTGTTAGGAGCATAAAATTTATCAAAAGAATAATTTGGTGATGAATAACATACACATGCGTTTAAACTTGTCTTTGAGTTCAGTCTTGTGGTCGCTATTGGTGATCCGGAAGTAGAAGTCAGGATAATCAACTTGTAAGAAGCAGTTGGACGGATTGGCGGTGCCAATGGCCAACACGGCAGCTGGACCCTCGGCCCGTTGCGCCTTTCGGATTTCACTGACGGAGGGGGCCATGCTCATCAATTTCAATTAATATAATGTTAGCTTTGCCAGATGCTATAGCTTTAGGAGTTATACAACAAGAGATATAGAAAAACTAGCTTAGCTAATTGCAGTTTGAATTCATAAAAACATGTGCTATGTGTGTATATATACACACACACATACACATGTAGGGGGAGAGGGGTAGGAATGGCAGCGGGGTGCGTGAGCCTTCCAATTTTTATTTTTTATTTTTATTTTGTGATAAGAGAAAAAAAGTCAAACGAATAATAATTCATAGTTGTAAATCATCCAAGTATATTATAGAAAGACTTGAATTTTGACCCCGGACACACCTAACAATTTTTTTGTCGGATTTTGTTGGATTGGTAGGCAATAGGCGACAATAAGTTAATTAGAGGCGAATCACCAAAAATAATAATAATAATAATAATAAATAAAAAAGTTAATTGAAGGCGATCGGAACTGGTCAAACTTAATTAATAAATTCTTAAGCAGAGCCAGCCAGAATTGAACCCTTGTTTTTCTCTCTTTCGTGGAAAGCGGTGTTGAGTCTAGTGGAAAGCGGTGTTATCATGTGGGGTAGTTAAGTTCCTTAGAGATTTCAAATAATATTGTCACGACCTTAAAAATTTAGGTAGTGAAGTAATGGATTAATTAAATTAATAAAACTAAATTTTAATTAAAATCACCAATTAAATATTTTGGGTTATTTTAAAGAAATGTGATAGTTTAAAACTTTTTAAAGCAATTATCGTTAAATTGGAGTAGGTAAAATGAAATAAAATAATAAGGATGGATAAACATAAATTGGGCTCCACCAGACCCACATTAGTGGACACACATGATATTGATAATAATAAAGTACAACCACAGTCCAATATGAGAAATAGAAATTTAAATGTTACATGCCTTGATCTAAATAAGGAAATAACCTAAACAGAGTTCCTACGACTCACGTGTTTGCCCTGTCACCTCCCAGTTGGTCCTACGCTGCAATCCACCAAGGGGGAAAGTTTTTAAAACAAATAAAAATATGAGTGCAAGGCTGAATAGAACTAAGTTTAGAAAACATTAATTTAAACACAAATTTTTGTATTTGAATGTAATTTATAAAAATGCAAAAAAATAAATAAAACATATTAAATTCATTCTTACCATTTAAAGTCACTATTCATCTCGAAATGTTTTTATTAATCAGTCCTTTGGCAAAGCCATAATATCACCACCTTAGTGGCCCAATTGGATTTCGGGACTTGCCCCTATAGTTACACGACCTGATCTCTGAGTATGGCATCATGCCCTAATGTACTTGTAACATTATTATGGTCTCATGTTGCCAGATATCTTCGTTTACATTCATTATTTGATTCATTATGATCATTCGTTTTTCAACAAATAATGAAAATACTAAGAAGTTCACCTCAATCTTTCATTTAAAAAAAAATCATTTTGAAAGAAATAATTTTGTAGCCAAAATCCTTTTTATGATCATGGCTAACAAAGAAAGGGGTAAAAGTCCTACCTCAATATTCTACACCATGACTCAACACTGTAGCCCCAACCCGCTATTTGTTAGCTCCACAGAACCACGATCAACCTTAAAAGTAAACTAAACTTCATCAATTTCTAACTTAGAGTATTCTACGCTACTATGCTATTTCATGGTGTCTTAGTATGCCTTTAAAGTTCACAAAATCTTATTGCTAGGTCAAGGTCTCCATATATATATTTTAAACAGCAAAAATGGGTGAAAAAAGATCATTTTTGGGAAGCCCAGTCGGCCTGCCGAACTTCCCTGTTTGGCCTGCCAAACTGCATAGTTTAGCTTACTGGCTATTCAGCATCGGCCTGCCAAATTGTTCCAGGTTCAATCTACCGACGGTATAAATCTAGCTTGCCGATGCTCATGATCGGCCTGCCGAATTTGAAAAGTCTAGGGACTCGAGATTTCGAGTCTTGACCTTCTTAAACTCAAATCTTCATTTTAAACCTTTTTTTTTTTCAATTCTTAGAGTATGCATGATGTTCATAAATGATTACAAAAATATATTAGAATACATTTAAACACTTTTAAACAAGTTTCACATAGAAATTTTTAAATTATTCCAAAAATAAGAAAAAGAGGAAAAACTTAATTCAGCTTGATTTCATCAAATCAAGCTTAGATTCATGAGGGTTTGGGTTCTACTAACTTAGATTGAAGGTTTTCTAAGCCAAAACAAACTTGGATTTCAACATTCAAAGAAAATTGAAAAATTTGAACAAAAGTTTGAAATTTGAAAAATAAAGTAACTAACCTCGAATTTGAGCTTTAAATCGAGTTTGTGGAGGCTCAATCTTGCTCATAAGCTTTCAATCCAGTTAAAAATCAAAGCTTTGACTCAAATTTTTTGAAAACAAAAATGAAAGAAAGAGAGAGAGGAAACAAGGAAGAGAACGAGGGAGAGAGAGAGTGAGCTGAGAGAGTGAGGGAAGAAGAGGAGAGGGAGAGAAGTGAGTGGTTTTCAGAGTGAAACGGTGTCCCGCATAGTTTGCATAAAAATGACATATTTGGTATTTGACAAATTGTTTTGTTTAAAAATTTAAAATAACAAATAAAAATAATCAAATGTGAAATAAGTTAAAATATTACAAAGTAGTTAAATTAAGTTTAAATTACATTAAAACGTACTAACTCACCATTTATACACTAATCATACCTAGTTAAATTTTTGGGTGTTGCAAATATATTGTTATCTGATCCGGTGATTCTCACCATCCCATATGGCTTCTTAGTCATGATGTGGGCCCCACATATATTTTTGCTTAGAAAATTCTTTTTATATCCCATCTCACTACTCATTAAAAATTAGGTCTCCGTCTAGTTTGTAGTGTATTTTTTAAACCGGGTTTTACTATTTTATTAGTAGCAGGGTATAACATTATAGGATTAAATAAAATTGCTCTTTTGCTTATTTTCTCGCATATTTTAAAACAGAAATGTAATTAAGTTTTTGAATAAGAAACATAAATAAATATATATATATATTTATATATAGCAAAATAAGAGAAAATCTACTGTAGGTACTGCTTCTGGGACACTATCACTAAGTATCTACTTTTTAACCACAAAGATTAAATCTAACGGCTTAGATGATGATAGTGCATTAAAGACTTCCATGGCATGCGTGCAGTAAATTAGACATCTTAAAGTTAAAGAATAATATAAACGGGGAGGCACTAGCTACAGAGTTCATCAATTGTAGTGGGCAAAGGGGAAGGAAGAAGAAGACAAAGGCGAGAAATTCCGAAAAAAAGAATTAGAAAAAGACGGGAGGTTGTGTGCATTTGGAATAAGTTTTGTTTAACGTTCCTGCATTTCTCTTTATCTCTTATAACTTCTATTATCTTAATCCAAAACCCACATAATCTCATGTCAAATCACTTCAAAATTTTTTCTCCAAACAAGAAAAAAAATATCGTGTCTTCTAAAGAATATACAAAGAAAATTCAAAGAGTTATCCATAATTTTTAATCAACCATCCGTTTTTTTTTTTTTTTTTGATTTATTGCATTTACTTTTGCTCCACGCAAAGCAAAACCCAAATCTATGATGACTTTGATGGGTTTTAGATCTGAAATTGTTTCACAAATGGTGAACCCAAATACATAAGAATCAAGAGAAAATGTTTTTTTTTTCTTTCGTTTTTGTATACCTTTGTGAGATTTTTTTTTTACTTGTTGTGGCCTGCTCTTTTGGCAAGTCGGATTATTGTTAGACTTGGACTATATAGAAAGTATTTATGAATCAAGTTTCAATACCAAATTTTTAATTATTACAATATAGAGATCTCATATGTTGTAATGTAAAGTACAAATATGCTACAACGCAAAGCTCTCACATACTATAGTGGTTAAGTTCCAATTTTACGTTCTAACTTAGTTTCCAAACACTCCCTCATTTTTTGTTTTTCCTTTTCCCACGGTAAGGATGCAAATAAAAGGAGGAACAACAATAGACAGGTTGTCTAATTAATGTACTCCTTCTGTATTAAGGGCATATTTGTTAAACCGTAAAGAAATATAAAGAAAAAGGTCATTGGATTGGAAAGGACAGTAAAGGATTGGAAGTGAACGTTATTTATTTCTTTTCTAGTATCTACTTACTTATTTGATCAAGTAATAGAAAACGATCTCATTAATTTTCTAGTGTTTATTGACTTAAAAATGAAGATTTTGTTTAATATAATTACTAAAATATCCTTTTTTATATAAATAATAGCTATTAAATAATATTTCAATTTAGGTATCTAAGTAAATAGGGTATTCATTCTCTTAATAGAGAATCAACACTAAAGAGTATAGAAGGATTGATATTTTTTTTTCTTTATTTCCTATATTGTGTAAGACCCATAAAATTTCCATTACTGATTTAAAATAAGTATAAATATTTTTTAGAATCACTCTTTACTTGTCATTTCTCTTTTCTCTTTGATGCAAAGTAAAGATACTTGAATAGATAGAGGGGAAAGGGTGGTTGGGCGAAGGAATGAAAGTCAACTAGAATCGATGGAGAGCCGATACCCTTGCCCTTAGCATCTCCAGCCGTACATCTCAATTTTAAAGCTGCCGATTAAGATGAAGTACACGAAGAACAGTTAGAAACACCCTATGCTTTCATTATGGCAATATTTTCTTATTTCTCCACGTTTTCTGACAACATATAATATAGGGAAGACTATTTGCAATAAAATGTTAAATCGATTATGTTAATAACAAATCAATTTGACATTAGAGAATAAAAAAATATCTTTAATGCAATAATGTTAAATTTACTATATGCTAAACTTGAGAGGAAATTTGTCACCGATTTTAACTACAACAAATTTGGTATATGATTCCTATTGATTGATAGATTGACTTTTTTGTTTTAATAATAACAACATTATCACTTTTTAGTTATTTTGATATTAAAAGTCTACTTTTACAAGTTTTAAAATTTAATAATTATAACAAAAGACAAATGTGATATTTCAAATAGCATTATGCATTGGGGTATAAAATAAAATAAATATGTTGTTGATGCTTACCGTGGTCTGGCTTTGGATCAACACCATGTGCGGTTGCGCACGGTGTTCGGCTCTTTCTGGCTCGCCTCTGCCTGGTCGGGCGTACCTGCAACAAGAGGAGGGACGCTTCGAAGGTGAAAGAAAAAGTGTCAGTTAATAGACAAAAGCTCTCCGATGCTCATGGCAGGGTTGCTCGACAGAGGACGAGAGCTTGTTCGGTGGAAAAGAGTTCCTCTAGAATGCAATAAATGCATCCTATTTATAGGCTACTACATGAACTGGGTGTTAGGTGGGTTTTACCCACGACCCGGGTGTCACATGAAGGAGTGTTAGGCAGTAGGTGACAAGTGTCATAGCCCTCCGCCGACAGATTAGCTCCCATCAGACGGTGAGTCATTTGTCGTTTGTTGGCCTATGGTGGCGAGTAGTAGTTCACTTTGTGAATGAGAATGACCCGACCCGAGCTGGTGTATAGCCCAAGGTGGCAACCCGCCAGGGGTGCGACTGTGGGGGCCCTAAGAAGCACCTCGGACGAAGCGCATGCTGTTGTCGAGGTCAGTAGTTTGTTCCCTGGAAGCTCTACCGAGCTGTTTAGCCGACCGCCGAAGTTTGTCTCCTAAGCGGTGGTGCCGAGCTCACCCTCAATATTAGCCCTCTAGTTCACCTGGTCGGTGTCTGGCCGGGTGGACTATGCCGAGTAGGTATGGTCAGCTGAAAGAAAGAAGACCAAACGGCACTCCGAAGAGGGGTGAGATGAAAGGTCATGCGGATCAATCGAGGGACACGTGTCACTCTATGGTCGACTGTGCCGCCTGACAAGTGTAATCATCGCGTCTTTTCATTTTTCGTGTCCAGATTTCCTACCTGAAATGGCTATATATAGGGCCTTCCTTTCTGTCAATTTCACACGACTGAAGTCAGATTTCACACCTGAAGAGTTCTTAGCTGCCGAGCTCTAGTTATTTACCCAAAGACCTTGCATTTCCAAGCTACCACAGCTCGATCAAGTAATATCCCAGGCAGTACGAAAATGAGCTATGTCACAGATTCCCAGAATATAGACATTTCTTGGTCAGAAAGTAGTCCGGAGGGCAGTTTGTCCACCGTTCAAGCTGACGTCAACTCGAACAAATTTTGAGGGTCGACTCCTAAACGGTCCCCAAGCAGGAGTTTCTTAACTTGTTGGATAGGGGAGACCGATTAGGCCATGCAGGGCGAGGACCCTTATATCGAGGCAGCGATTGCGGGCTCCTCCCGAGTTACTGCCCGGGAAAGAGCCGAGCTTCAAGCAACTGGTGATATTCCAAGCACATTTGGCCAGAATTCTTGGGCCCCAGTCCACGTCATGGGCATAATCACAGTGGACATCTCTGACGAAGAACGGGCAGTCAAGGAGGTGGAGGAGGCAGAGCAGCCCAAGATAGAAAAGGACAAACGGGTCTGAATCACCCAGGTCTGGGGGGTGACTGCGTACAGGGTGATCCAGCTCGAGCAGACCTTAGCAACGGCCTACACTAGCGCTATAATGGAGTCCCGGCTAGAGGATCTGCGTGCCGAGTTTAACATCCTGGACGACATGATCCTTATCATGCTTGAGGAGAACGATTCGCCACTAGAGTCACCAGAGGAGTGCATAACGCTCTATGCTGAATTTTTCAGGGCTAGGCTGCCTCTCCCATTCCATTTATTCCTCCGCTGGGCACTTAATGATTTTAACGTGTGCTTGGCTCAATTAAACTCAAACAGTTATAGGTCACTGATCGGGATGTATGTATTATGGAGGTATCACCAGGCGACCGAGATGCCGTTGGAAGAATTTAAGCAAGTGTATAAAATGAAAAAACTTCCTTGGTAGTCCGGGTGATATTATGTCATTGGCTTTAGGAAAGACTTCATTCTGGGCAACCCCGACTCGGATAAACTCTAGAAGTACGAGTGGTTCTACGTTAGAGGCAATTATCTAGCCCGAGCCAGTGAGGCTGTCCCTGCTGACCAGCATGTGTTGAGGAAGTTCGAACAAGGGCACGTGTGGTCTAAGAGGCCTTGGGCACTAGGTCATGTGATCAGGACGGTTGAAGACCCGTTTGAGAAGCCGGAAGTAACTAGGCAGCAGTCCTTCCTGCTCGGGAAGGAAACCCTTTCCAGTTATGGCTGGTTCGGGGAACCCAGCAGAATAAATCCCCCACTAGTCTGCCCTGCTTGGTCGGTCGGGCAGGTGGCAGTCGCCAGGCCTAGCACTACGGACGTCCCGAGGCCAAGCACTTCTCGATCTAGGTGGCCGACGAGGGAGCCATCATCATCCAGCTCTAGGGACTCGTCGAGTGGCTCCTTTGATGTGGGGCCACCCGTGGTAGACGAGGACCTTGAGGACATGATTCGGCTCATTAACCCGTCTCGCCAGCTCCGGATCGGAGGTTAGCCCCGAGTTTTTGTTTCTTTTCTTTTTTTATGTATTGACCTGATTTTGACTTGGGAATTTGGCCTTGCAGAGATGTCTTCATGGCCGAGTACTACTACTGGGAGGGGGGATCTTATGGAGAGCCTTAGGAGACAGAAGGGCAAGGCCGTGGAGGTCGGGAGGAAGCATAAACGGACTCCGAGGACGGAGCTTCCTCCCCAACCTGAGCAGCTACCCGTCAGAGTCCAAGAACCACCACCCCAGCCTCTAAGGACCAGGGCTTCATCGGAGGAGACACCCGCCGACGACACCGCCATGGTGTCTTCTGAGGATTCCCAGAGGAGATGCTCGAACTACTGCGGAACCATCTTGGAGCGTCTCAAGGATGTAATGCCCCAGGAAGATTTTTTGGTGAACCTCCGGAGAGAGGATTTCCAAGGCCTTTTTGACGCGGCCTTCTATTCTGCCTCCACGGTAAGTGCTTGTCTAACTCAAGCCTCTTGACTATTTTTCCTTCCACTGAGCACTGAAGTACTGTTATCCTCAGACGAGTGCCATTTTGCACATGGCCTACTCAACCGGGATGAAGGACTTCAAGAAGGAGAAAGAACGACATAAGAAGACCTTGCTCAGTAAGTTGGAGGTCGAGAGGAAGCTCGGTGCTAAGAACGTCGAGCTAGACCAAATCAAAAAGTTCCTTTCTCAAGCCAAGGAAGAAGTCCGAAAGGCCAAGGAGGACACTGTTTAGGCCAAGGCGGAGGCCAAGGAGGCTTCGAGGGAGGCCATGGAGGCGAAGGACGAGGCTGCCCGGCTCAAGCTGCAGGTAGTGGCTTTATAGGCCAAGCACCAGCGATTCTTGGAAGAGCTCCCTGGCCATCTCACACAAGCCATGGAGGAATTCAAGGCGTCCGCGAAGTATGCCGACTATTACTATTACTTTGGCATGATAGACCTCCAGGATCATCTTATCCAGCAACACCCCGAGGCTGAAGGCTTTGACTGGTCGCTCATTATCGAGCAAGAATAAAGCGCTACTCAGCAACAGTGAGGTGAGGAGGTTGCTGTAGTGGACGACGACGGCGATGGAGACGAGCAAAGCACTGCCCGCGTTGGAGGCGAGGAAGGCGCTACTGGGGATAGGACCCAGGCCTAGGCCATTTTGTTTGTTGTTTTTTATATTATTTTTTTTTTGTTTGTCTGGGCTCGAGAGGTGCCCGATTAATTGTACCTCCCCAGCACTGAATGAAATTTATTTTTTGTGTTCTTCACTTCTAGGATTTTTGTGTACTTGTGTTTTCGGGAAAATGTATTCATGTTTTAGGGCAAGAGGTTTCTCAGGAACGTAGTTAGGCCTTCGTCTCATCGAGTTAAAGTAGATCTCGATCTTAGAATCGAATTTGGAATTCGGGCCAAGTTGGATGCTCCTCGGGAGGGCATTCCTAGACAATAGTTTTTCGAGCTTCTATTTTTTCGATTAAGATTGAGGCCGAGTATATTATCTCGATAACTACCGAGTTCATTCGAGTAGTCTCGAAAACTACCGAGTTCATCTGAGTAGGGATGGCATCCTTGTTTACTCAGTTAATCTGAGCAGGGATGATGTCCCCGTTTTCTCGATCATGCAGAGCACAATGGCGTGTGAATACTCTTACCCTATTGCCCCCATAGACTTGTTTAAGTTTGAGGAAACTTTGCAAGTGTAGGACTCGTCGGGCATGTAGTTGTGCCGAGTGACTCACTAGGTCGTCGTACGGTGGCAGACTTAGAATCGGTTTAGTGTCGATCAGCCCCCTCAGTCTGGTTAGTTAGGATGACTCTCCCTCGTCGGGAGTTGTTGTCTAGTCCTCTAGGCTGGAGTTATGGCATCCCTATTGGGTCTGTTTATTTTCCTCAAACGCATTACTCAACGAAATGGTGTAGGAAATTTATATTTTATTGATGTGTAGTATTTACATCCCAGCCCTATTTAATATGTCTAGTTACAAAATAATTTTGGCTAGAGGTCAAAAAAGTTTCTAGCTTTGATATAACAAAAGAATCTTTTTAGGAGCTCGGTGTTTCAAGGATGTCCGAGCTTATTTTCTTTTATGTCAGATAAGTTATATGTGCCTGGATGAACGATGCCGATGACCCTATACGACCCATCCTATATGTAAGCATTAAGACACTGTGACCCTCTTTAGTGCCAAATCCTCGATCTTAAAACTTCTCGGTTGGACCCGCTTGTTGTAATACCGAGCTACTACCTGATTTCAAGCTGTATTACAGATTGCTGCCCGGTTTCTTTTTTCTTCGAGCAGGTCAAGCTCAGACATCATGGCCTCATCATTCTGGACCTCCTTATAGTGTTCAATTTTGAAGCTAGGCAACCTCACTGCGGCCGGAATAACAGCCTCTACCCTGTACACGAGGGAGAACAGAGTCTCCCCGGTAGCTGTCCGGGCTGTTGTGCTGTAGGCCCAGAGCACTTGTGGGAGCTCGTCAATCCATGTCCCCTTAAGGCCCTCGAGCTTTTCTTCAAGTTATCCTAGATTGTTTTATTAACTGCCTCCACTTGGCCGTTGCTCTGGGGGTAGCTCAGAGAGGAGAAAAATTTCTTGATGTTGAGCTGCTCACACAAGTGAAGGAGACCAGAGGATTCAAACTATTTGGCATTGTCGGTCACGATCGCGTGTGAGATTCTGAACTGGCAAATGATGTTCTTCCACACAAAATTGATACATTTAGCTTTGGTTATGCTGGTACATTGTTCTACTTCAACCCATTTCGTAAGGTAGTCTATGGCCACGATGCAGTACTTGAATTGTGATTAGGCCAGGGGAAGGGGTCCGATCAAATCGATAGCCCACTTCGTGAATGGCCATACCGAGGTTACTGAAGTGAGGGGCTCGGCATGATATCCGAGCATCCTTGCAAATTGCTGACATTTGAGGCATTTCTGTGTAAAATCCTTGCAGTCCTACTCCATGGTCGGCCAGTAGTAGCCTTGCCAAAGACACTTTTAGGCCAACAATCGCCCCCTAGAATGATTGCCACATAGACCTTCATGGATCTCCTTCATTAGGTATTCGGCTTCTTTGGGGCTTACGCACTTTAAACACGGCGTGGTATAGCCTCCCTGTTAGAAATCAAAGCAATAAGCAACAAGAAATAGAGAGAAAATTGCACACAAGATTTACGTGGAAAAACCCTAATAAAGGGTGAAAAAACCACGGGCAGAGGAGAAGCAATCCACTAATCACAAAACGGAAATTACAACGGTGTTTAGAGCGCTCAAATACAGAAATTCACTCACTCAATCACTCACAAACTCACAAGACTGAGCTCTCTGTATCACTCTCAACACTATGATCTCTATGAAAATTTGTGACTCTCTAATGTGACTCACAATTCTGAACTATGGAGAATATGATGTATTTATATGTATGGGGGCTCAAACCCTAACCCAAAATAACCCAAAAACGCGTAAAAACGCAAAATACATTATCCGGCCGCAATGGAGCGCCGCGGCGCTGCTGGTTTTCGGATTAGAGCACCGCGGCGCTGCTTTTATAGCGCCGCGGCGCTTGTTTTCTGATTGGAGTGCCGCGGCGCTGCTTTCAAGCGCCGTGGCGCTGGATTGTAGCGCCCCGGCCCTGCTTTCAAGCGCCGCGGCGCTGCCTTACTGCCACAGATTTTGGGTCACAAAATAACAATCTCCACCTTGACACAAAATCCACCATAAAGAACTCCAACATGTGATTAACCGAATTCTCCACCTCTTCCACAAAGCCCCAACGGGCAACTAACCGGCACGAGCATGAACTCCAACCAAGTTCAAGAAATGCTCAAACTTAGCTGTAGGTAACGACTTAGTCATCATATCGGCAGGATTATCATGTGTACTGATTTTGCTCACAACAATATCACCACGAGCAACAATATCACGAACAAAGTGATAACGAACGTCAATGTGCTTCGTCCTCTCATGAAACATTTGATCTTTAGTGAGAAAAATAGCACTCTGACTATCACACATCACCACAGAAGTCTTCAAATCTTCACTGAGTTCTCCAAATAGGCCCTTCAACCAAATAGCTTCTTTGAAAGCCTCTGTAATAGCCATATATTCAGCCTCAGTAGTAGACAAAGCAACAGTAGCCTGCAAGGTAGCCTTCCAACTGATAGCACAACCACCAACTGTAAACACATACCCAGTAAGTGACCTCCTCTTATCCAAGTCTCCAGCATAATCAGAATCAACATATCCCACAACACCATCTTTAGTCCTCCCAAAGTGCAAACAAACGTCAGTAGTACCACGCAAGTATCTAAGAATCCATTGCACTGCTTTCCAGTGCTCTTTACCTAGATTTGCCATGTATCTACTAACTGCACTAACTGCATATGATAAATCTGGGCGAGAACATACCATAGCATACATGAGAGAACCTACTGCACTAGAGTATGGAACACGTGACATATACTCAACCTCATCATCTGACTGTGGAGCTAATGCAGCTGAAAGTCTGAAATGTGCTGCTAACGGAGTGCTCACTGGTTTTGCTTTCTGCATGTTGAACCTGTGCAAAACTTTGTCAATATAGCCTTTCTGACTCAGATAAAGCTTACCTGCCTTTCTATTTCTCAAAATCTCCATGCCGAGAATCTTCTTGGCAGCTCCCAAGTCCTTCATCTCAAACTCTCTACTGAGTTGAGCCTTTAACTTCTTAATTTCTCCTTTATCCTTAGCAGCAATCAACATATCATCAACATATAAGAGCAAATAAACAAAGGACCCATCATCACCCTTCTTGAAGTAGACACAACTGTCATAGCTACTCCTCTTAAACTCTTGAGCGATCATAAATGAGTCGAACCTCTTATACCACTGCCTAGGAGACTGTTTCAAACCGTAAAGAGACTTTTTCAACGAGCAAACATAGTCTTCTTTACCTGTAACAATGAAACCCTCAGGTTGCTGCATGTAAATGTCTTCCTCGAGCTCTCCATGCAAAAATGCAGTCTTCACATCTAACTGCTCAAGCTCAAGATCATGAGTGGCCACAATACCAAGCAAGGCTCGAATTGAGCTATGCTTAACCACAGGAGAAAATACATCTGTAAAGTCAACACCTGGAACCTGACTGTATCCTTTTGCAACCAGTCTAGCCTTGTACCTAGCATCTTCAACTCCCGGTGTGCCTTCTTTTCTTTTAAATACCCATTTGCAGCGAACAGCTTTCTTCCCTTTGGGTAACTTCACCAAATCCCATGTGCCATTCTTATGTAGGGATTCCATCTCCTCTTGCATAGCAATCATCCACTTGCCAGAGTCAACTGAATCAACCGCCTCTGAATAGGTAGAAGGTTCTTCACCAGACTCAATACCTTCTGCCACTGATAAAGCATAAGCCACCAAGTCGGCCTCAGCATATCTCTGTGGAGGCCTAACATCTCTCCTTGGCCTATCCTTAGCAATAGAGTACTGTGGTGGCGGCGGTGATGGCGATTGGAAAGCACTATCGCCTTGACTCTCTGAACTTGACTGGGAAGTAGAATCGGATGATGTACTTGTCTCTATTTGAAACTCCACCTGTTTGCTAGATCTATCCCGATCAATATCACTAGACCCTGTAGTAGATGTCCCACGTAACATGGAAGTCTCATCAAACACAACATCTCTACTGATAATAACTTTCTTGGTTTCTGGGCACCATAACTTATAGCCTTTAATACAAGGCTTGTAACCAAGAAATATACACTTCATGGATCTAGGCTCCAATTTTCCATTGTCAACATGAGCATAAGCAGGACAGCCAAAAATTCTTAAATTTGAGTAATCTGCAGGTTCTCCTGACCACATATCTTGTGGTGTCTTCTTGTTAATAGCGATGGAAGGAGAGCAATTGACCAAATAGCAAGCTGTAGAAGCGGCTTCAGCCCAAAATGACTTAGGTAGCCCAGCATTAGAAAGTATGCAGCGTACTTTCTCCATCAACGTCTTGTTCATCCTCTCGGCCACACCATTTTGCTGCGGAGTACGTCGGACTGTTAAGTCCCTCAGAATTCCCTCTGATTTACAGAAGGTATTAAATTCATTTGAACAAAACTCCAAGCCATTATCAGTGCGGAGACGTTTAACTGGCTTACCAGTCTGCTTTTTTATCATGGTCTTCCAATCTTTGAATGTAGCAAAGACATCATTCTTCTGCTTCAAAAAGAATGTCCATACCTTTCTGGAATAGTCGTCAATGATGGTAAGCATATAACTAGCACTACCATGAGAAGGAACAGTAGACGGTCCCCAAAGGTCAGAATGAACATACTCTAAAATATTTTTTGTGTTATAAATGCCTTTGCCAAATCAAACTCTCTTCTGCTTTCCAAAAACACAGTGCTCACAGAACTCCATCTTACCTGTGCACTGTCCAATAAGGAGCCCTCGCTTACTCAGCTCTGCCATCCCAAGCTCACTCATATGCCCCAGTCGCATATGCCATACCTTAGTGAGATCATCATCAGACATAGTGGAAGTAGTAACTTTTGCATCACCAACAACTGTAGTACCTTGCAGAACATACAAACTAGCAGTCTTCTTTTGTGCTTTCATCATCACAAGAGCGCCTTTACTGACTTTCAAAACTCCACCTTCACCAGTGTACTTGTACCCTTTAGCATCAAGAGTACCTAAGGAAATTAAATTCCTCTTAAGATCGGGGACATGCCTCACATCACCTAGTGTCCTCACTATGCCATCATGCATTTTAATTCTGATAGTACCAATACCAGCAACTTTGCATGGGGCGTTGTTTCCCATCAAAACAGAGCCCTTAGGAACTGTTTCATATGTTGAAAACCAGTCCCGGTTGGGACACATATGAAACGTACATGCAGAGTCAAGAACCCAATCTTCACAGGGTTTAGAATCACCATCAGAAATTACCAAAAGCTCACCACCAGAGCCTTCTTCAACGACACTAGCCTCACCAGCATCTGGTTTCTTCCCCTTTTGATTTTCAGCCCTCTTGTTTTTATTCTGCAGCTTATAACACTCAGTTTTAATGTGCCCTTTCTTCTTGCAATAGTTACAGTACTTATCCTCATTTCTGGATTTAGACCTACCTCTAATCTCAGTCCCAGAACTTCTCTCTTGGGTTCTACCTCTAACAACTAGACCCTCTCCTTGTGTTTCAGATCCAGTAACTAACTGCTTCATCTTTTCTTTAGAAAATAAAGCCTCATAAACCTCATCTAGGGTAAGAGTGTCCCGACTATACAAGATAGTATCCCTAAATGTGGCATATGATGAAGGCAGTGAACATAATAAAATTAACCCAAGGTCCTCTTCATCATACTTAACTTCCATAGCCTCCAAATCAGACACAATCTCCTTAAACACAGTTAAGTGATCCTCAAGAGACATACCTTCAGACATTCGGTGAGAGTATAGACGCTGCTTTAAATGAAGTTTGCTAGTAAGACTCTTGGTCATGCATAATTGCTCCAGCTTGAGCCACAAAGCAGCAGCAGTCTTCTCCTTCAGTACATCCTGCAAAATCTGATTTGACAGATGAAGGTGTATTTGGGACAAAGCTTTTCGGTCCTTACGCTCCTTTTCCTCTTTCGACCATGATGAGGGCATCTTATCGAAACCCAATAGCGCATCATCAAGGTCCATCTGCGCTAGAACAGCCCGCATCTTCACTTGCCATAAAGAAAACCTCGTTGTGCGATCCAGCAGCGGAATATCGAATTTCATGGTTGCCATTGCAAATCAAAGCCAAAGCTCTGATACCACTTGTTAGAAATCAAAGCAATAAGCAACAAGAAATAGAGAGAAAATTGCACACAAGATTTACGTGGAAAAACCCTAATAAAGGGTGAAAAAAACCACGGGCAGAGGAGAAGCAATCCACTAATCACAAAACGGAAATTACAACGGTGTTTAGAGCGCTCAAATACAGAAATTCACTCACTCAATCACTCACAAACTCACAAGACTGAGCTCTCTGTATCACTCTCAACACTATGATCTCTATGAAAATTTGTGACTCTCTAATGTGTCTCTCTAATGTGACTCACAATTCTGAACTATGGAGAATATGATGTATTTATATGTATGGGGGCTCAAACCCTAACCCAAAATAACCCAAAAACGCGTAAAAACGCAAAATACATTATCCGGCCGCAATGGAGCGCCGCGGCGCTGCTTTTCTAGCGCCGCGGCGCTGGTTTTCGGATTGGAGCGCCGCGGCGCTGCTTTCAAGAGCCGCGGCGCTGGATTGTAGCGCCCCGGCCCTGCTTTCAAGCGCCGCGGCGCTGCCTTACTGCCACAGATTTTGGGTCACAAAATAACACTCCCTAATATAATCTTTCACCGATCATCGAATACCAGGCCGAGCTATTGCGTATCCGACATGCCTCTTCTCTATCGTCGGGCAATTCAGCTGTGGTCAGGTATCGAATGATCAGGTTCATCCATGTGGTTTCGAGTTTCTCGGCTACGTTTGTGACTTCCTTGTGGATGCTTGGCTCGGCTAGTCTTTCAATGGGGACCAAGGTAAGGTCGCTATGTCGAGGCCCGAAGCTAGTCGTGCAAGGGCGTCGGCCTCTGAGTTCTCCGACCGGGGGATCTGCTTGAAAGAGTAGGACTTAAATTGCCCGAGTAGTTGCTTGACTTCTTGTAAATATAATGCCATTGAGTCTGCTCGGGCTTGAAATCCTCCGATGAGTTGTTGAACAACAAACATAGAGTCGTTGTAGACGATTATGCGATCTACCCCAAGATCCCTAGCGGTTCAAAGTCTGGCCAGAAGTGCTTCACACTGCCTTGTTGTTCGAGGCCTTGAAGTCGAATAAGAGCGAGTAGATCACTTTGTATCCGTCTGAGCTTATTAATATCAGCCCGGCACTTGATCCTTCTATATAGGAAGACCCATCGACATAAGTCTCCATTCTGGTCCTAAGGTGGTGTAATCTTCACTACAGCTGGGGGCGTCTGGCACTTCTACAGGTGCTTTCTCGGCTAACGGTGTGGCTTGTTCGGCATCGGTGAATTTGGCGATAAAGTCCTCTAGAACTTGGGCTTTGATGGCCGTCCTCGACATGAAAAACATGTCGTACTGACCGAGTTCTACCGACCATTTGGCCATCTAACCTGATATCTCCAGGCTCTGAAGAACTTGCCAGAGATGGAACTTGGTCGGGACCTTTATTGTATGGCCTTGAAAATATGGCCGTAGCTTGCAAGCTGAAGTGATTAAGGCGAAGGCCAACTTCTTGAGTGAAGGATACCACTCTTCGACACCTTGGAATGCGTGGCTGGTATAATAGATCGGCCTTTGAGCTCCATCTTCATCTCGGACTAGGACCAAGCTTACGGCCTTCTCAGACCTAGCCGTTATCATGCTGGTGAGCTTTTGCACGTCCTTTGCAGTCCGAGGAGAATGCATATCAATAATTGCTTGGGCCTTAGCTGGGTTAACCTCAATACCTCGTCGGTTGACCAAGAATCTAAGAAATTTGCCTGAGCTTACCCCAAACGCACACATCGCTGGGTTGAGTTTCATCCCATATTCTTGAAGAATCTCAAAGCTTGCTCGGGGTCGGCCTTGTGGTCCTCCACTCACACAGATTTTACTAACATATCGTCCACGTAGACCTCCATTGTTTTGTCGATCAGGCGAGCAAACATCTTGTTGACTAGGCGTTGGTAGGTAGCCATGGCATTCTTCAATCTGAAGGGCATCACCACGTAGCAGTATAGCCCTTGGTCGGTAATGTAAGCTGTCTTTGCTTGATCTTCCTCGGCCATTCTTATCTGATTATATCCAGAATAGACGTCCATGAAGCCCAGCAATTCATGGCCGGCAGTTGCGTCGACGAGCTGGTCCATCCGGGGAAGAGGAAAGCAATCTTTTGAGCAAGCCTTGTTTAAGTCGGTATAATCAATGTAGACCCGCCATTTGCCATTCACCTTTTTGACGAGAATGACATTTGCCAACCACGCCAAAAATTTGACCTCTCTAATGAAACCCGCTTTGAGGAGCTTTTGGACTTCTTTGTTTATAGCTGTATACTTTTCTGGATTAAAAGCTCTCCTCTTCTGTATCATTGGCTTGTGGTCGGGTTAGACGTTGAGCCGATGACAGATCACGGTCGGGTCAATGCTGGGCATGTCTTTGTGGGTCAATGCTGATGACAGATCACCTTTAAGTGCAAAATTAGAGAGAGCAAATAATTATTCTAATCAATAATTATTTCATTAGAAACTTTATTAGTTGGAAGAAGAATAATGGTGCTTGAAAAAGTTTTAATTTGTACCAAACATATCTGACTTTCTTTTCAGTCACTTTCTGTTTTTTCCCCTTCACGTACCATTGTGGTTTTTCATTTTTCCTCTGACCACTTTAACAAGTGACATAAATTCTTTATTTGTTGTGCATCTGGTTATTTAATATACCACCCCTTATACATTTTATTCCTTTTTCTTTTTTAAGTTTTCCCCGGTTCAACAGTATTACTCTTTCCAAGTTGCAAAAATGGAGAGTATATATGTGGAATTGCAAAATTCTCTGCAGTTGGATAAATCAATATATTCTTTTATGCGATATTTGTAATTTGATGTGGGCGAGTAAATTGGAGAAAAATGTAACATGACTACTATTCTTAAGAATTGAAACTGAATAAAGAGTTGATAAACAATACGGCAAGGAGGTGTATACTTGAGAGACATAAAATGACAGCACCAACATGGTTCAAAAACGAAAACAAAACAAAAAACAAAAAAAGAAAGAAAAAGAAGGAATAAAAAGTAGACAAGCATCATCCAATCACCAATCCGTCACCTCTTAAAGCAAAATTTGCTTTCAAATCATTCCATAATTATAACAACTTATACACCTTGATCAAAATAATTATTGCCAGCGCACACTAGCCCTAGTCGGGTCCTTATTATTGAAAGAAGCACTTGAATATATGGATCTCATGGACAGTTATATGTAGCTAAATGATTACCAATGTTGCTCAATTAGGCATTATTATTAATGGGAAGGCTGTGCAGCACTACCGTCTCAACGGTCAAGCCCGGGCCGAAGCCGAAGAGGACGCCCCAGTCGAGGCCTTCACCGGTTGTGGCCTTTCCTTCCTCTGCCGACTTCTTCCTCATCTCGTCCATTATGAAGAGTACGGATGCGCTGGACATGTTTCCGTACTCGCTTAGCATTTGGCGAGTGGCCCTCAACTTCTCCTTCTTCAACCCCACCTTTGCCTCAACCTGGTCAAGAATGGCTGGTCCTCCTGGATGTGCTATCCAGAATATCGAATTCCAGTCGTTGATTCCGATCGGAGTGAACGCCTCCACGAGACTCTTTTCTATGTTCTTTGATATCAAATAAGGTACGTCCTTGAGGAGATGAAATGATAACCCTACTTCTCTCAAATGCCCGTCAATCGCCCCCTCCGAGTCTGCAAGGATTGTCTGGGCGGCCGACACAAGCTCGAATATTGGCCTTTCGATCGATGTGTCTGGTTCAGCGCCAACAATGACTGCAGCAGCGCCATCACCAAAAAGGGCCTGGCCTACCATAGAGTCGAGGTGGAGTTCAGATGGCCCACGGAAGGTGACGGCGGTGATCTCAGAGCAGACGACAAGGACTCGGGCTCCCTTGTTGTTCTCGGCCAAGTCCTTGGCGATCCGGAGGACGGCGCCACCGGCGAAGCAGCCTTGCTGATACATCATGTAGCGCTTCACTGAAGGGCGGAGGCCAAGGAGCTTGGTCAGCTGGTAGTCGGCGCCGGGCATGTCAACTCCCGAGGTGGTGCAGACGATGAGGTGAGTGATCTTTGACTTTGGCTGGCCCCACTCCTTCAAGGCTTTGACTGCCGCCTCTTTGCCTAGCTTTGGTATCTCAACCACAACTATGTCTTGCCGAGCATCTAGGGATGGTGCCATGTACTCGCACATCTTTGGGTTTTCTTTTAGGATTTCTTCCGTCAAGTACATGTGGCGCTTCCTTATCATTGCCTTTTCACCTGTAATATGAAGTGAAAAACATTAGCTCTATATTCTACTAAATGAAACTAACAAATTAGTAATTTGTACTTCTTAATATTTGGCATATAATGTGTAATTAATAAAGCAAGCGAACGCATCTATTTAGTTATATCTGCAAATGTTAATGAATCCCCTCATATCTAGCTAGCTAGATGACACATATGTATCAATCTTTCTATGCCGAAATGTGTATATATGTGTATGATTTTGTCCTTGAATTATGGATCATAAAGTGACATATGTTTGCTCATGTATGCCATGAGCACGTACTTTAAGTCTACATATGACGGATTTACATATCAATTATTGATATATATATAAATATATATATATATAAATATGTATGCATATGCATATGTATATGCTTATGAATATGTATGTGTGTGTTGGACAAATAGATTGAACATTATCCATCGTGAATGATTTGGATGAATTAACAATCTCTAAGAAATCTTGTACCATATATGCAGGAAAATTGTTAGGAGCATAAAATTTATCAAAAGAATAATTTGGTGATGAATAACATACACATGCGTTTAAACTTGTCTTTGAGTTCAGTCTTGTGGTCGCTATTGGTGATGCGGAAGTAGAAGTCAGGATAATCAACTTGTAAGAAGCAGTTGGGCGGATTGGCAGTGCCAATGGCCAACACGGCAGCTGGACCCTCGGCCCGTTGCGCCTGTCGGATTTCACTGACGGAGGGGGCCATGCTCATCAATTTCAATTAATATAATGTTAGCTTTGCCAGATGCTATAGCTTTAGGAGTTATACAACAAGAGATATAGAAAAACTAGCTTAGCTAATTGCAGTTTGAATTCATAAAAACATGTGCTATGTGTGTATATATACACACACACACATACACATGTAGGGGGAGAGGGGTAGGAATGGCAGCGGGGTGCGTGAGCCTTCCAATTTTTATTTTTTATTTTTATTTTGTGATAAGAGAAAAAAAGTCAAACGAATAATAATTCATAGTTGTAAATCATCCAAGTATATTATAGAAAGACTTGAATTTTGACCCCGGACACACCTAACAATTTTTTTGTCGGATTTTGTTGGATTGGTAGGCAATAGGCGACAATAAGTTAATTAGAGGCGAATCACCAAAAAATAATAATAATAATAATAATAAATAAAAAAGTTAATTGAAGGCGATCGGAACTGGTCAAACTTAATTAATAAATTCTTAAGCAGAGCCAGCCAGAATTGAACCCTTGTTTTTCTCTCTTTCGTGGAAAGCGGTGTTGAGTCTAGTGGAAAGCGGTGTTATCATGTGGGGGAGTTAAGTTCCTTAGAGATTTCAAATAATATTGTCACGACCTTAAAAATTTAGGTAGTGACGTAATGGATTAATTAAGTTAATAAAATTAAATTTTAATTAAAATCATCAATTAAATATTTTGGGTTGTTTTCAAAAAGTGATAGTTTAAAACTTTTTAAAGCAATTATCGTTAAATTAGAGCAGATAAAATGAAATAAAATAATAAGGACAGATAAACATAAGTTGGGCCCCACTGGACTCACATTAGTGCACACACATAGTATCAACAATAATAAATTACAATCAAAGTCCAATATGAGAAATAGAAATTTAAATATTATATGCCTTGATTTAAATAAAGAAATGACTTAAACATAATTCTTATGACTCACGTGTTTGCTCTATTGCCACCTAGTCGGTCCTAAGCTGCCATCCACTTAGGGGGAAAGTTTTTAAAATAAATAAAAATATGAGCGAAAGGCTCAGTAGGACTAAGTTTAGAAAAAATTAATTTAAACATAAACTTTGTACTTGAATGTAATTTATAAAAATTTTAAAAAATAAATAAAACATATTAAATTCATTCTTACCATTTAAAGTCACTATTCATTTGAAAATGTTCTTATCAATCACTCCTTTGGCAAAGCCATAATATCACCACCTTAGTGGCCCAATTGGATTTCGGGACCTGCCCCTATAGTTACACGACCTGATCTCTGAGTATGGCATCATGCCCTAATGTACTTGTAACATTATTATGGTCTCATGTTGCCAGATATCTTCGTTTACATTCATTATTTGATTCATTATGATCATTCATTTTTCAACAAATAATGAAAATACTAAGAAGTTCACCTCAATCTTTCATTTAAAAAAAAATCATTTTGAAAGAAATAATTTTGTAGCCAAAATCCTTTTTATGATCATGGCTAACAAAGAAAGGGGTAAAAGTCCTACCTCAATATTCTACACCATGACTCAACACTGTAGCCCCAACCCGCTATATGTTAGCTCCACAGAACCACGATCAACCTTAAAAGTAAACTAAACTTCATCAATTTCTAACTTAGAGTATTCTACGCTACTATGCTATTTCATGGTGTCTTAGTATGCCTTTAAAGTTCACAAAATCTTATTGCTAGGTCAACGTCTCCATATATATATTTTAAACAGCAAAAATGGGTGAAAAAAGATCATTTTTGGGAAGCCCAGTCGGCCTGCCGAACTTCCCTGTTTGGCCTGCCAAACTGCACAGTTTAGCTTACTGGCTATTTTGCATCGGCCTGCCAAACTGGCCCAGGTTCAATCTACCGACGGTATAAATCTAGCTTGCCGATGCTCATGATCGGCCTGCCGAATTTGAAAAGTCTGGGGACTCGAGATTTCGAGTCTTGACCTTCTTAAACTCAAATCTTCATTTTAAACCTTTTTTTTTTCAATTCTTAGAGTATGCATGATGTTCATAAATGATTAAAAAAATATACTAGAATACATTTAAACACTTTTAAACAAGTTTCACATAGAAAATTTTAAATTATTCCAAAAATAAGAAAAAGAGGAAAAACTTAATTCAGCTTGATTTCATCAAATCAAGCTTAGATTCATGAGGGTTTGGGTTCTACTAACTTAGATTGAAGGTTTTCTAAGCCAAAACAAACTTGGATTTCAACATTCAAAGAAAATTGAAAAATTTGAACAAAAGTTTGAAATTTGAAAAATAAAGTAACTAACCTCGAATTTGAGCTGTAAATCGAGTTTGTGGAGGCTCAATCTTGCTCCTAAGCTTTCAATCCAGTTAAAAATCAAAGCTTTGACTCAAATTTTTTGAAAACAAAAATGAAAGAAAGAGAGAGAGGAAACAAGGAAGAGAACGAGGGAGAGAGAGAGTGAGCTGAGAGAGTGAGGGAAGAAGAGGAGAGGGAGAGAGGTGAGTGGTTTTCAGAGCGAAACGGTGTCCCGCATAGTTTGCATAAAAAGGACATATTTGGTATTTGACAAATTGTTTTGTTTAAAAATTCAAAATAACAAATAAAAATAATCAAATGTGAAATAAGTTAAAATATTACAAAGTAGTTAAATTAAGTTTAAATTACATTAAAACGTACTAATTCACCATTGATTCACTAATCATACCTAGTTAAATTTTTGGGTGTTGCAAATATATTGTTATCTGATCCGGTGATTCTCACCATCCCATAGGGCTTCTTAGTCATGATGTGGGCCCCACATATATTTTTGCTTAGAAAATTCTTTTTATCTCCCATCTCACTACTCATTAAAAATTAGGTCTCCGTCTAGTTTGTAGTGTAATTTTTAAACCGGGTTTTACTATTTTATTAGTAGCAAGGTATAACATCATAGGATTAAATAAAATTGCTCTTTTGCTTATTTTCTCGCATATTTTAAAACAGAAATGTAATTAAGTTTTTGAATAAGAAACATAAATAAATATATATATATATATATATTTATATATAGCAAAATAAGAGAAAATCTACTGTAGGTACTGCTTCTGGGACACTATCACTAAGTGTCTATTTTTAACCACAAAGATTAAATCTAACGGCTTAGATGATGATAGTGCATTAAAGACTTCCATGGTCATGCGTGCAGTAAATTAGACATCTTAAAGTTAAAGAATAATATAAAGGGAGAGGCACTAGCTACAGAGTTCATCAATTGTAGTGGGCAAAGGGGAAGGAAGAAGAAGACAAAGGCGAGAAATTCCGAAAAAAAGAATTAGAAAAAGACGGGAGGTTGTGTGCATTTGGAATAAGTTTTGTTTAACGTTCCTGCATTTCTCTTTATCTCTTATAACTTCTATTAT
The DNA here is from genome assembly GCA_025403435.1 of Artocarpus heterophyllus. Classification (NCBI taxonomy): domain Eukaryota; kingdom Viridiplantae; phylum Streptophyta; class Magnoliopsida; order Rosales; family Moraceae; genus Artocarpus; species Artocarpus heterophyllus. The sequence goes on along the minus strand of CM046346.1, from coordinate 8,586,239 downwards.
CTTAATCCAAAACCCACATAATCTCATGTCAAATCACTTCAAAATTTTTTCTCCAAACAAGAAAAAAAATATCGTGTCTTCTAAAGAATATACAAAGAAAATTCAAAGAGTTATCCATAATTTTTAATCAACCATCCGTTTTTTTTTTTTTTTTGATTTATTGCATTTACTTTTGCTCCACGCAAAGCAAAACCCAAATCTATGATGACTTTGATGGGTTTTAGATCTGAAATTGTTTCACAAATGGTGAACCCAAATACATAAGAATCAAGAGAAAATGTGTTTTTTTTTTTCTTTCGTTTTTGTATACCTTTGTGAGATTTTTTTTTTTACTTGTTGTGGCCTGCTCTTTTGGCAAGTCGGATTATTGTTAGACTTGGACTATATAGAAAGTATTTATGAATCAAGTTTCAATACCAAATTTTTAATTATTACAATATAGAGATCTCATATGTTGTAATGTAAAACAAAAATATGCTACAACGCAAAGCTCTCACATACTATAGTGGTTAAGTTCCAATTTTACGTTTTAACTTAGTTTCCAAACACTCCCTCATTTTTTGTTTTTCCTTTTCCCACTGTAAGGATGCAAATAAAGGAGGAACAACAATAGACATGTTGTCTAATTAATGTACTCCTTCTGTATTAAGGGCATATTTGTTAAACCGTAAAGAAATATAAAGAAAAAGGTCATTGGATTGGAAAGGACAGTAAAGGATTGGAAGTGAACGTCATTTATTCCTTTTCTAATATCTACTTACTTTTTGATCAAGTAATAAGAAACGATTTTACTCACTTTTTCGTGTTTATTCACTTAAAAATTAAGATCTTATTTAATATAATTACTAAAATATCCTTTTTATATAACTAATAGTTATTAAATAATATTTTTATTTAGACATCTAAGTAAATAAGGTATTTATTTTCTTGACAGATAATCAATACTAAAAGATATGAGAGGATTAATATTTTTTTTTTTTATTTCCTATATTTTGTGAGGCCTATAAAATTTCTATTACTGATTTATAATAAGTACAAATATTGTTTAGAATCACTCTTTACTTTTCATTTCTCTTTTCTCTTTGATGCAAAGTAAAGATACTTGAATAGATAGAGGGGAAAGGGTGGTTGGGCGAAGGAATGAAAGTTAGAGAGCCGATAAGTTAGCCCTCAGCATCTCTAGCCATACATATCAATTTCAATGCTGATGAAGTACACGAAGAACAGTTAGAAACACCTTATGCTTTCGTTATGGCAATATTTTCTTGCTTCACGTTTTCTGACAACATATAATATAAGTAAGAGTATTTGCAATAAAATGTTAAATTGATTACATTAATAACAAATCAATTTTACATTAGAGTGTAAAAAAATATCTTTAATGCAATAATGTTAAATTTACTATATGCTAAACTTGAGAGGAAATTTGTCACCAATTTTAACTACAACAAATTTGGTATATGATTCCTATTGATTGATAGATTGACTTTTTTGCTTTAATAATAATAACATTATCACTTTTTAGTTATTTTGATATTAAAAGTCTACTTTTACAAGTTTTAAAATTTAATAATTATAACAAAAGACAAATGTGATATTTCAAATAGCATTATGCATTGGGGTATAAAATAAAATAAATATGTTGTTGATGCTTATCGTGGTCTGGCTTTGGATCAACACCATGTGCGGTTGCGCACGGTGTTCGGCTCTTTCTGGCTCGCCTCTGCCTGGTCGGGCGTACCTGCAACAAGAGGAGGGATGCTTCGAAGGTGAAAGAAAAAGTGTCAGTTAATAGACAAAAGCTCTCCGATGCTCAAGGCAGGGTTGCTCGACAGAGGACGAGAGCTTGTTAGGTGGAAAAGAGTTCCTCTAGAATGCAATAAATGCATCCTATTTATAGGCTACTACATGAACTGGGTGTTAGGTGGGTTTTACCCACGACCCGGGTGTCACATGAAGGAGTGTTAGGCAGTAGGTGACAAGTGTCATAGCCCTCCGCCGACAGATTAGCTCCCATCAGACGGTGAGTCATTTGTCGTTTGTTGGCCTATGGTGGCGAGTAGTAGTTCACTTTGTGAATGAGAATGACCCGACCCGAGCTGGTGTATAGCCCAAGGTGGCAACCCGCCAGGGGTGCGACTGTGGGGGCCCTAAGAAGCACCTCGAATGAAGCGCACGCTGTCGTCGAGGTCAGTAGTTTGTTCCCTGGAAGCTCTACCGAGCTATTTAGCCGACCATCGAAGTTTGTCTCCTCGACGGTGGTATCGAGCTCACCCTCAATATTAGCGCCCTAGTTCACCTGGTCGGCGTCTGGCTGGGTGGACTACGTCGAGTAGGTGAGGTCAGCTGAAAGAAAAAAGACCAAACGGCACTCCAAAGAGGGGTGAGATGAAAGGTCATGCGGATCAATCGAGGGACACGTGTCACTCTATGGTCGACTGTGCCGCCTGACAAGTGTAATCATCGCGTCTTTTCATTTTTCGTGTCCAGATTTCCTACCTGAAATGGCTATATATAGGGCCTTCCTTTCTGTTAATTTCACACGACTGAAGTCAGATTTCACACTTGAAGAGTTCTTAGCTACTGAGCTATAGTTGTTTACCCAAAGACCTTGCGTTTCCAAGCTACCACAGCCCAATCAAGTAATTTCCCAGGCAGTACGAAAATAAGCGATGTCACAGATTCCCAGAATATAGACATTTCTTAGTTAGAAAGTAGTTCGGAGGGCAGTTTGTCTACTGTTCAAGCTGACGTCGAGAATACGTCCCCATAGTGGGATGGAGCAGGCCGACTCAAATAAATTTTGAGGGTCGACTCCTAAACGGTCCCCGAGCAAGAGTTTCTTAACTTGTTGGACGGGGAGAGACTGATTAGGCCATGCAGGGGCGAGGACCCTTATATCGAGGCGGCGACTGCGGGCTCCTCCCGAGTTACTGCCCGGGAAAGAGCCAAGCTTCAAGCAACTGGTGATATTCCAAGCACATTTGGCCAGAATTCTGGGGCCCCAGTCCACGTCATGGGTATAATCACGGTAGACATCTTCGACGAAGAGCTGGCAGTCAAGGAGGTGGAGGAGGCAGAGCAGCCCAAGATAGAAGAGGACAAACGGGTCTGAATCACCCGGGTCTGGAGGGTGACTGCGTACAGGGTGATCCAGCTCGAGCAGACCTTAGCAGCGGCTTACATTAGCGCTATAGTGGAGTCCCAGCTAGAGGATCTGCGTGCTGAGTTTAGCATCCTGGACGACGCGATCCTTATCGTGCTTGAGGAGAATGATTCACCACTAGAGTCACCAGAGGGGTGCATAACTCTCTATGCTGAATTCTTCAGGGCTAGGCTGCGCCTCCTATTCCATTTGTTCCTCCGCTGGGCACTTAATGATTTTAACGTATGCCTGGCTCAATTAAACTCGAATAGTTACAGCTCGCTGATCGGGATGTATGTATTATGGAGGTATCATCGGGCGACCGAGATGCCGCTGGAAGCATTTAAGCAAGTGTATAAAATGAAAAAACTTCCTCGGTAGTCCGGGTGATATTATGTCATTGGCTTCAGGAAAGACTTCATTCTAGGCAACCCCGACTCGGATAAACTCTAGAAGTACGAGTGGTTCTACGTCAGAGGCAATTATCTAGCCCGAGCCGGTGAGGCTGTCCCTGCTGACCAGCATGTGTTGAGGAAGTTCGAACAAGGGCACGTGTGGTCTAAGAGGCCTTGGGCACCGGGTCATGTGATCAGGGCTGTTGAAGACCCGTTTGAGAAGCTGGAAGCAACCAGGCAGCAGTGCTTCCTGCTCGAAAAGGAAACCCTTTCCAGTTATAGCTGGTTCAAGGAACCCAGTAGAATAAATCCCCCACTAGTCCGCCTTGTTTGGTTGGCCAGGCAGGTGACAGTCTCCAGGCCTGGCACCACGGACGTCCTAAGGCCAAGCACTTCTCGATCTGGGTGGCCGACGAGGGAGCCATCATCGTCCAGCTCTAGGGACTCGTCTAGTGGCTCCTTTGATGTGGGGCCAGCCGTGGCAGACGAGGACCCTGAGGACATGATTCGGTTCATTAACCCGTCTCGCCAGCTCCGGATCGGAGGTCAGCCTCAAGTTTTTTTTTTCTTTTCTTTTTTATGTATTGACCTGATTTTGACTTGGGAATTTGGCCTTGCAGAGATGTCTTCATGGCTGAGTACTACTACTAAGAGGGGGGATCTTATGGAGAGCCTTAGGAGACAGAAGGGCAAGGCCGTGGAGGTCGGGAGGAAGCATAAGCGGACTCCGAGGACGGAGCTTCCTCCCCAACCTGAGCAGCTACCTGTCAGAGTCCAAGAGCCACCACCCCAGCCTCTAAGGACCAGGGCTTCATCGGAGGAGACACCCGCCGATGACACCGCCATGGTGTCTTCTGAGGATTCCCAGAGGAGATGCTCGAACAACTGCGGAACTATCTTGGAGCGTCTCAAGGATGTAATGCCCCAGGAAGATTTTTTGGTGAACCTCCGGAGAGAGGATTTCCAGGGTCTTTTTGATACGGCCTTCCGTTCTGCCGTCACGGTAAGTGCTTGTCTAACTCAAGCCTCTTGACTATTTTTCCTTCCACTGAGCATTGAAGTACTGTTATCCTCAGACGAGTGCCATTTTGCACATGGCCTACTTAACCGGGATGAAGGACTTCAAGAAGGAGAAAGAACGACATAAGAAGACCTTGCTCAGCAAGTTGGAGGTCGAGAGGAAGCTCGGTGCTAAGAACATCGAGCTAGACCAAATCAAAAAGTTCCTTTCTCAAGCTAAGGAAGAAGTCCGAAAGGCCAAGGAGGACACTGTTCAGGCCAAGGCAGAGGCCGAGGAGGCTTCGAGGGAGGCCATGGAGGCGAAGGACGAGGCTGCCCGGCTCAAGCTGCAGCTAGTGGCTCTATAGGCCAAGCACCAGCGATTCTTGGAATAGCTGGCGTCCGTGAAGTACGCCGACAATTACTACTACTTCAGCATGACAGACCTCTAGGATCATCTTATCCATAAACACCCTGATGCTGAAGGCTTTGACTGGTTGCTTATTGTCGAGCAAGAATAAGGCTCTACTCAGCAACAATGAGGTGAGGAGGTTGCTGTAGTGGACGACGACGGCGATGGAGACGAGCAAAGCACTGCCCGCGTTGGAGGCGAGGAAGGCGCTACTGGGGATAGGACCCAGGCCTAGGCCATTTTGTTTGTTGTTTTTTATATTATTTTTTTTTTGTTTGTCTGGGCTCGAGAGGTGCCCGATTAATTGTACCTCCCCAGCACTGAATGAAATTTATTTTTTGTGTTCTTCACTTCTCGGATTTTTGCGTACTTGTGTTTTTGGGAAAATGTATTCATGTTTCAAGGTGAGAGGTTTCTCAGGAACGTAGTTCGGCCTTCGTCTCATCGAGTTAAAGTAGATCTCGGTCTTAGAATCGAATTTGGAATTCGGGCCAAGTTGGATGCTCCTCAGGAGGGCATTCCTAGACAATAGTTTTTTGAGCTTCTATTTTTTCGATTAAGATTGAGGCCGAGTATATTATCTCGATAACTACCGAGTTCATTCGAGTAGTCTCGATAACTATCGAATTCATCCGAGTAGGGATGGCATCCTTGTTTACTCAGTTAATCTGAGCAGGGATGATGTCCCCGTTTTCTCGATCATGCAGAGCACAATGGCGTGTGAATACTCTTACCCTATTGCCCCCATAGACTTGTTTAAGTTTGAGGAAACTTTGCAAGTGTAGGACTCGTCGGGCATGTAGTTGTGCCGAGTGACTCACTAGGTCGTCGTACGGTGGCAGACTTAGAATCGGTTTAGTGTCGATCAGCCCCCTCAGTCTGGTTAGTTAGGATGACTCTCCCTCGTCGGGAGTTGTTGTCTAGTCCTCTAGGCTGGAGTTATGGCATCCCTATTGGGTCTGTTTATTTTCCTCAAACGCATTACTCAACGAAATGGTGTAGGAAATTTATATTTTATTGATGTGTAGTATTTACATCCTAGCCCTATTTAATATGTCTAGTTACAAAAGAATTTTGGCTAGAGGTCAAAAAAGTTTCTAGCTTTGATATAACAAAAGAATCTTTTTAGGAGCTCGGTGTTTCAAGGATGTCCGAGCTTATTTTCTTTTATGTCAGATAAGTTATATGTGCCTGGATGAACGATGCCGATGACCCTATACGACCCATCCTATATGTAAGCATTAAGACACTGTGACCCTCTTTAGTGCCAAATCCTCGATCTTAAAACTTCTCGGTTGGACCCGCTTGTTGTAATACCGAGCTACTACCTTATTTCAAGCTGTATTACAGATTGCTGCCCGGTTTCTTTTTTCTTCGAGCAAGTCAAGCTCAGACATCATGGCCTCATCATTCTGGACCTCCTTATAGTGTTCAATTCTGAAGCTACGCAACCCCACTGCGGCCGGGATAACAGCCTCTACCCTGTACACGAGGGAGAACAGAGTCTCCCCGGTAGCTATCCGGGCTGTTGTGCTGTAGGCCCAGAGCACTTGTGGGAGCTCGTCAATCCATGGCCGCACCGAGGTTATTGAAGTGAGGGGCTCAGCATGATATCTGAGCATTCTTGCGAATTGTTGACATTTGAGGTATTTTTGTGTAAAATCCTTGCAGTCCTGCTCCATGGTCGGCCAGTTGTAGCCTTGTCGAAGACACTTTTGGGCCAACGATCGCCCCCTAGAATGATTGCCACATAGACCTTCATGGATCTCCTTCATTAGGTATTCGGCTTCTTTGGGGTCCACGCACTTTAAATACGGCACGGTATAGCCTCCCTAATATAATCTTTCACCGATCATCGAATACCAGGCCGAGCTGTTGCATATCTGATGTGCCTCTTCTCTGTCGTCGGGCAATTCAGCTGTGCTCAAGTATCGAATGATCAGGTCCATCCATGTGGTTTCGAGTTCCTTGGCTACATTTGTGACTTCCTTGTGGATGCTTGGCTCGGCTAGTCTTTCAATGGGGACCGAGGTAAGGTCGCTATGTCGAGGCCCGAAGCTAGTCGAGCAAGGGCGTCGGCCTCTGAGTTCTCCGACCAGGGGATCTGCTTGAAAGAGTAGGACTTAAATTGCTGGAGTAGTTGCTTGACTTCTTGTAAATATAAAGCCATTGAGTCTGTTCGGGCTTGGAATCCTCCGGTGACTTGCTGAACAAAAAACATAGAGTCGTTGTAGACGATTATACGATCTACCCCAAGATCCCTGGCGATTCGAAGTCTGGCCAGAAGTGCTTCATACTTCGCCTTGTTGTTCGAGGCCTTGAAGTCGAATAAGAGCGAGTAGATCACTTTGTATCCGTCTGGGCTTATTAATATCAGCCCGGCACTTGATCCTTCTATACAGGAAGACCCATCGGCATAAGTCTCCATTCTGGTCCTGAGGTGGTGTCATCTTCACTGCAGCTGGGGGTGTTTGGCACTTCCATAGGTGCCTTCTCGGCCAACGATGTGGCTTGTTCGCCATCGGTGAATTTAGCGATGAAGTCTGCAAGAGCTTGGGCTTTGATGGCCATCCTCGACACAAAATGCACATCGTACTGACCGAGTTCTACCGACCATTTGGCCATGCGGCCTGATATCTCTCGGCTCTGAAGAACTTGCCAGAGAGGGAACTTGGTCGGGACCTTTATTGTGTGGCCTTGAAAATATGGTCGCAGCTTGCGAGCTGAAGTGATTAAGGCAAAGGCCAACTTCTCAAGTGGGGGATACCGCTCTTCGACTCCTTGGAATGCATGGCTGGTATTATAGACCAGCCTTTGAGCTCCATCTTCATCTCGGACTAGGACCAAGCTTACGGCCTTCTCAGACCTAGCCGTTATCATGCTGGTGAGCTTTTGCACGTCCTTTGCAGTCCGAGGAGAATGCATATCAATAATTGCTTGGGCCTTAGCTGGGTTAACCTCAATACCTCGTCGGTTGACCAAGAATCTAAGAAATTTGCCTGAGCTTACCCCAAACGCACACATCGCTGGGTTGAGTTTCATCCCATATTTTTGAAGAATCTCGAAGCTTGCTCGGAGGTCGGCCATGTGGTCCTCCACTCAAATAGATTTTACTAACATATCATCCATGTAGACCTCCATTGTTTTGTCGATCAGGCGAGCAAATATCTTGTTGACTAGGCGTTGGTAGGTAGCCCTGGCATTCTTCAATCCGAAGGGCATCACCACGTAGCAGTATAGCCCCTGGTTGGTAACGTAAGCTATCTTTGCTTGATCTTCCTCAGCCATTCTTATCTGATTATACCCGGAATAGACGTCCATGAAGCTCAGCAATTCGTGGCCGACAGTTGCATCGACGAGCTGGTCTATCCGGGGAAGAGGAAAGCAATCTTTTGAGCAAGCCTTGTTTAACTAGGTAAAATCAATGTAGACCTGCCATTTGCCGTTCGCCTTTTTGACGAGAACGACATTTGCCAACCACGCCGGATATTTGACCTCTCTGATGAAACCCGCTTTGAGGAGCTTTTGGACTTCTTTGTTTATAGCTGCATACTTTTATGGATTAAAAACTCTCCTCTTCTGTATCATTGGCTTGTGGTCGGGTTGGACGTTGAGCCGATGACAGATCACGGTCGGGTCAATGCTGGGCATGTCTTCGTGGGACCACACAAACACGTCCTGGTACTCTGTGAGAAGGCCCTTTAGGTCTGCCCAGATCTCAGGTCTTAACAGGGATCCAAGTTGGACAGTGCGTTCATACCTTGTAGGGTCTAAAGGGAACGACAACAAGTCCTCAACCGGGGTGGCCCTTACCTTTTCCTTGGGCAGTCGAGGGTCAAGATCAGACAGCATCTTGGGCACCAGGTCGGCAGGCAGATCTGCCTCGTCGACCGCATAGATGGCCAAGACACTTAGGTGCTGAGCTGACGCGGCTCTTACAACATTGGCGTAACAAACTCAGGAATCCTTCTGGGATGAGCGAATTACTCTAACTCCGTCCTCTGTTGAGAATTTCATGGCTAGATGACACGTGGAGACCATGGCCTTCAACGCATTCAGCGTCGGGCAGCCGATTATGATGTTGTACTAAGAAGGTTTGTCGATGACTAAAAAGTCAACTACTCGAGTGATCCGAGCAGTTCCTTCTCTGAAAGTCATAGGCAGGCTGACCTTTCCCACTACTCAGATGCATTCTCCCATGAAGCATAGAGCGGGGTCTGGACCGGGACCAATGTGGCATTGCTGATCCTTAGCTTATCAAAAGCTTGCTTGAAGAGTATGTCGGCTGAGCTGTCGTTATCAATTAGCACTCGCCGCACTATGTTGTTGGCTATATGCGGTTCGCACACAAGGGCGTCGTTGTGTGAATGGATCAGCTTGTTGCTTCTCCCTCGGTGAATGTGATCGAAACATCCTGTTGGTAGGATATTTTGTTAACATGTTCAGACATGTTTATATACTCGCCTTGCTCGATCAGCCAAGCTTCTCTGACATACGACCGCCGTCCACTCTACGTGTCCTAGTAACAAGCCCTCCGAAGATCGTGTAGACAATGTTTGAGGGTTTCGAGGTGTTCCCAGCGTCGGTTCATGAGCGGTTCGGCACGTCTCGGCTCAGTGGATCGTTCCTTCCTAAGGCGGTACCTGGGGTTATGACTCGCTCAACAAACTCTCGTAAATGTCCTTCTCGGACCAACTTTTCAATTTGGTCCTTCAACTGGATGCATTCACAGGTGTTGTGCCCCACATCTTTGTGGAACTCATAGTACTTTGCTTGATCATGCTTCACCTTGCTGCCCCTAAGCTTGGGTGGTGGTACCAGCAGGTTCCTGCCGCTCACTTGGGTGAGTACCTCATCAATGGTCGCCACCAATGACGTGTAGCTTTGGAACCTGCCGGCCGACGTCTTTGGCTTCTCGGGTTTATTTTCCTTTTTTTGCTTCTTATTCTACTCGGCATTGTTTTGCTCCGACGCCTTCTTTTGCTTCTTATCCTTCTTTGTCCCACTGGGGCCGGCCTCCTCCTTACGATTTTTCATGTACTCTACGGCATCGGTGTACCTCTGGGTGTAATCAAGCATCTGTGAAAACGTGCTTGGCTGATCGAAGACCAACGACCAGGTCAGTTTTTCATCTCGAAGACCCCTTACAAAAATATGCTTGAGGGTCTCGTCTTCGACATGCTTGACCTCCAGAGCTGCCCGAGTAAACCGGTTAATATAGTCTCAGACGTTCCCGTCTCCTTGTTTGACGGCGTATAGATACGTGATCTCTTTCTTCCGCATTTTCGTCGTAGAGAAGGCGGCTAAGAAGGCGTTGGCAAGCTACTGAAAAGAAGAAATAGAGGCTGGTTTAAGTCTTCAGAACCATTGCCGAGCAGGTCTAGTTAGGGGCAACAAAAAGGCCTTGCACATTGTCATGTCACTGGCATTTTGGAGAGCATGTGTCCTCGGAATAGTTTGACATGCTCGTTCGCATTCGCGGTCCCATCATAAGCCTTGATTTGTGAAACGTTGAATTTGGGCAGCATAGGGGCTCGCATTATGGTGTCAGAAAACGGCGGATCCAAGGCTCTCACCTCATCTAGGCCGAAGCGGTTGTTTCAGATTTCATCGATTTGGCGCTATAATGCCCAAAACTGGCAATTGTTTGTGTCTTCGGAAAGTTCGACCGTATAGGGTACTCAGCCCTCCACACAATCGCCGGCCCCGGGCTGGCGATTTGGACGCGCTTCTCCCTGGCGTCCTAGTCGGTCAAATACTGAAGCTCAAAAACCTTGAGGTGACGGAACCCATGCTACTTGAGGGCCGAGACAGCCTTCTTGGACTAATCTATTATTGGCTGAGGCGCCACGCATGGAGCCCCTCGAGCACTCAGAGTCAACTTCTTCATGGTCGACCATATTCCATCCTGCCCGACCTTCAGCCTGGTCAGCCGGGGCTGAAGGTAGCAAAGGAGGTGCGGCCTGACGCTGAGCCTGCTGCGCGAGCTACTGAGTTAAGATCTGAACTACATTCGTAAGCTCATGGATTGGGTCCTGAGCTACTGGGACCTCAGCTTGTTCGGCCCTAGCCGTGCTTCCCTGCCCCCCGGACCGAGACCTTGTGGCCCGGGGGTGGCCCCTAGAACTGCCTGGATTCTATTGTCGATTTCTTACATCTCTCAACTCCTCCTATCGGGCAGCATCGTCTCTGGCATTCCCTTGAGTCACCATCTCGATTCTCGGAGGTAGTGTGGCTGGTGTCTGAATGAAGGCGTAGGCGCCCTCCTTCTAGTGCCAAAATATTGATGCTAACGGTGGTCCGACGTCGGATCAACACCACGTGCGGCTGCGCACGCTGTTCGGCTCTTCCCTGCTTGCCTCTGCCTAGTCGGGCGTACCTGCAACAAGAGGAGGGACGCTTCGGAGGTGAAAGAAAAAGTGTCAGTCAATAAACAAGGGCTCTCCGATGCTCAAGGCAGGGTTGCTCGGTAGAGGACGAGAGCTTATTAGGTGGGAAGGAGTCCCTCTAGAATGCAATAAATGCATCTTATTTGTAGGCTACTACTTGGACCGGGTGTTAGGTGGGTTTTACCCACGACTTAGGTGTCACATCAAGGTGTGTCAGGTAGTAGATGACATTTTATTCCAATAAGGACATACAATTTGGAGCAATCTTATTTAACCTTGTAGGATTATAACCTCGCTACTAACAAAATAGTGAGACCTAGTCTAAAAAGTACACTACATATTCGATTAAGGCCAACAGTTTTGTAAATAACAGGGTTATAACTCCTGGATGAAAAGGATTTTCCTACACTTTAGGGATAGAAATCAATAGTCAAGGCTGTTCCTTAGTCTAGTAGTACTTTTTCACCAGTGATTGCTTGTGTTGAGCTAGGTAACAGTGACATTAATTAAAACATATTCAAGCTCTAAATCCCAATATCAAAAACAAGGTGCATATACTAATGCATTATATAACATGTAAACAGTGGCATTAATTAAAACAGAAAAATTCCAAGACATCTTAATATAAAAAACAAAGGTGCAAATTGCAAAAGATTCGATTCGACTATCCAGTTAAGTAGTGTTACATGTCCGGGACTTGCACAAATCCGCCGTCGACAACGAGATTGTGACCGGTGACAAACTCCGACTCCTCGGACGCCAAAAACACCACCGCGTCCGCCACATTCTTTGCCCTTAAAACCCCCTTCACCCTCGACGACCCTTCCACCACCCCGTCCAAGTCCACCTCCTCCCCAATAGCGAACGTCTCCCGAAGCATCGGCGTTCCCACAATCCCCGGCGACACCGCATTCACCCGAACTCCGTGACCCGCCAGCTGCAGGCTCGCCGACCTCACCAGCCCGATCACTGCATGCTTCGACATTGTGTAGTCCGTGAACAACTCTGTCCCCATCCCCGCCGCCACGCTCGCTGTGCACACAATGCTTCCCCTCACGCCCCCCTCCACCATGGCTCGCGCCGCGTGCTTCACACTCGCGGCCATGCCTTTCAGGTTCACGGAGAAGAGCTTCTCATACGCCCAAAAGTTAAAGTCCAGGATTGTCTGGCGTCCAAGGCTGGCGATTCCCGCGTTGCTGAACATGACGTCTAGGCGTCCGTACTTCTCGACCGTTGATTGAACTAGGGTTTTGACTTGCTCTTCGTCGGAGACGTCGCAGTGGACGTAGGCGCAGACATCGAGGCCAATCGAAGCGGCGGCGTTTTGGCCCTTCTCGTCCTGGACGTCGGTGATGACCACGGCGCGCACTCCGTGGTCTGTGAAACGCCGAGCCGTGGCTTCGCCGATGCCGCTGGCGCCCCCTGTCACTATGGCAATCTTGCCGTGAAGCTTCTTCTGAAAGTCAACGGTGGTGGTGCTCGGTGAAAACGAGGCCAGCTGATCTGCCATATTGCACTTTCTTTTACTTTGCTTCAAATAAACTAGTTTGCAGAAAGATCAATGATAAATGGATCTGGTGTGTTATTTGTCTTGGATCTGCTTTGAATTCCATCTCCAATAATGAACTTATGTGTTAGTCTGATTGGTGAAAAAAAAAAAAAATGTTATCCTACACTTTTTAACTCCATGTGAACATGGGCAGTTATTCCGTATGTTATATTTTAATTTTTTATTATTGTATAATTATTTTCATTTATTTAATGGTAATAGTCTTGATTAGTTGTTGTTTAATACACAACTAACACAAACATTTTTATGAGTATCATATTTAAAATGATAAGAGTTATACAGAAAAAAAAAAATCAAATAAGGACACATATGTGTAACACCCCTATGTGGGGGTTAACAGTTTTTAAATAAATAAAAATAATTTTTAAAATTTTATATTATTTACATCAATTAAACAATGCCCATGGGTCTTTAAAGAAAAATAAAAATAAATGTTTTAAATACAAACCACAGTTTTTAGTGTAGCACCAAATATATATAATTACAGTCATCATCACCATAGTACAATTCCCAAATAACTTAACACAGCCATAAAAAAAATAATACAACTCTTACATGTTGTAGATAAGTTGTAATTAAACAGGGTCTTCTAACACGAAAACAGCAGGATTGTTTTCGTTTATTCCTCTTCAGATATGTTACACTGAGTTCCACCTGAGATATGAAGATATGATAGGGATGAGCATCGACATGCCCAGTAGGAAAATCATGACTCACCTTATGGTTTATCCATTACCACATTAAAAACTGCATGGTTAGTAGGTTACATCATATTCCAGATTATGAGGTTTATTATGATCACATCTTATGGATACCGTAGTTAATCATTACCAAGTGTCATAATTACACATTTATACAAATATTACCAATCATCATTGTTCCTAGGTATCCATGTTAAATTGAGTATCACTCAACTCATCGAAACCCAAATGGGCGCACTTGATCACCCTATAAACATTCCAAGGGTGTTCCGGTGAGAGGACATCAAGCCCCGAGTCCTCACCAAATCAATTCCTGTACAGTGTGTTCTGGGACTTTCAACCCAAGGAAGCGTCATCGCCTTCCCCCTATTTTACCTTTTAGGGTATTCATGCCCAAGGACGTAACCGTCGCCCTCTTCATGTCTCACAATTTCTCTATATTGAATCATTATCAATAGAGTTAGTTTTCCTAACCATGCTTCTCAATTTATAACATGTGTCAATTCATTATGTTCCTCGCCGTACAATACAAGACGAGTCCTGTAACGCCCCTATATGGGGGTTAACAGTTTTTAATGAGATAAAATAAAAATAAATAATAAAAGTAAAACCTTAAAGATTAAAATTTGCCCGGGACTTAAATGAAAACTCTCAACTCAAAAATAAAAATATAAACGATAAATAAACCACAGTTTTAATGTAGCACCTTAAATTTAATAATATAAACTGTTGTCATCATCATTTTAACCCTCAACACATTGTAATACAGTCACAGAAAGTAACAATTGATGCTTACATTATCATGAAGAACATTCTCAACGATTGAAGCAGTCCCAATGTAATATAGCTACATCACTTCCTCAACTATATTTCTCGTAGCCACCTCACACTTAGTGAGTCCTGAAAAGATATAAACATAAGGGAATGAGCAACACTATGCTCAGTAGAGAAAGCCATTACTCACCTTTAGGTTTTTATCATTACCACATTAAAATCTGCATGGTTAGTAAGTCACATCATATTCCAGATTATGAGGTTTATTATGATCACATCTTATGGATACCGTAGTTAATCATTACCAAGTGTCATAATTACACATTTATACAAATATTACCAATCATCATTGTTCCTAGGTATCCATGTTAAATTGAGTATCACTCAACTCATCGAAACCCAAATGGGCGCACTTGATCACCCTATAAACATTCCAAGGGTGTTCCGGTGAGAGGACATCAAGCCCCGAGTCCTCACCAAATCAATTCCTGTACAGTGTGTTCTGGGACTTTCAACCCAAGGAAGCGTCATCACCTTCCCCCTATTTTACCTTTTAGGGTATTCATGCCCAAGGACGTAACCGTCGCCCTTTTCATGTCTCACAATTTCTCTATATTAAATCATTATTAATAGAGTTAATTTTCCTAACCATGCTTCTCAATTTATAACATGTGTCAATTCATTATGTTCCTCGCCGTACAATACAAGACGAGTCCATGTCATAGTTTCATATGTGATAATCATATAATATCAGTTCAACATAGATATATATATATTGCGGCAAAACAATCAATTTTAATTCTATAAAAACCTCACAAAAGATGAGTAATAGAATCCCTACCTTTCAAGCTTATCAACAGTCTCTTAATCCTGGAATCAATTAACGTTAGCTCCATACTCCCTTGATCTTGAACTCCAAGCAAAGCAGATCCAGTTGTATCTCGCTGTATCTACGAAGCATCCTCTGTAGTGCTCCTCGAGCGACTATGACTGGCCGTTGACCGGCGTTGACCACCATTGACCGGCGTTGACCGACTTTGACCGTCGTTGACCGGCGTCAATCGGGGTCCGTTGGCAGCTGGGCTCGGGCCTACCCCCCCTAAATCGACCCTTCTGAGTCCAATGGCAGGGTCAATTTCACCCAATTCTGCCTCTAACATAGCGGGTCGTGAAGTACAACGTCGGTAGAAATGGATGAGCTCCGATCTTGATTCTCCGACGATGGAAACCTGAAATTGGCTGAGGGCTTTTGCTACCCATCCTCCTATGAGCATTTCCCCTCATCCAATTTGAAGAAACGTGGCTGGGAAGAGCCAAAACGGAGGCTCCCGCGGCGGTTGACGGCGGCGTTGGCCGTTCTCCGGTGAAACCGGCTCCTTCCGTGCAATTGATCGAGGGGTTTTACTCCCCTTGATCCTCTGAACTCATTGGGAGGGGTGGTGTCAGTCACCTCCTCCGGCAAGGCGGAGTTCCACCATGGGGGCGGCGGTGCACGGCGGCAATAGGCGGGCAGAGCAATCCGGCGGTTGTTGAGCTGCCACCAAGGGTGGGTTTTGTTCCTCTCATCACGGTGGTCGTGTAGGAACAAGAATCACGTCGATCGGACGTCGGACGGCGAAGATATCTCGTCGAAAAGAAATGGGTTTTGCCGCCACTTTGGGCGGCGCGTGTGGTCTCCTCCGGCGGCGTTTTGGGCGGCGCGGCACCTCGTTGGACTCAGCTCGTCGAGAGCTTTCCATTGGTGCGGGAGGTGTCGAAAACGGATGCCGAAATCTCAAACGATCTTTGAGGAGAGAGAGAGAATTCTAGAGAGAGAAAGAGGAGAGAGAAAGTCTCGAGTTTCTCTCAATTTTTTGATTTTTTTTTTGTTTATATAGATATATACTAAAAATTAATCTAATTACCTTAATACCCTTAGGGGAATAACGGGTGTCACAGCTCTACCCCCCTTAAAGAAATTTCGTCCTCGAAATTTCAATTCTAGTAATACTAGTAAAAATTATGATTCCAATTCCGAGTCTAAACCGTTAATGTTGTTTGTCCTCCAAATTTAAGTTATCGTATCTCCACTTATTTACTTGCATAATAAATCTTACTCTAAATTCTAAATCCCTCAATGAGAGTATTTCTGACAAGTTTCAACTTATAACACCGTATAATAGTCTAAGAATCTGATCAGGCATACATATTGACCATATCATGATTCCAGTCCTTCATTGTCCATGGACTGTGATTTACAATCACATTTAAGGAGATTGCCAGAGAAATTTTATATACTTCATCTTTAGGTTCCTTTTCCTTTTTGAGTAAGGAAAAGTCAAATATATTTGATTTCATACCTCAACTAATAAACTAAAACATAATCATAAAACATATATCACAAACACTTTTATTCAAAACCATACATTAAACTTATTCATAGAGATATTAAACGAAATCTCAGAGTTGCAGACAAACCCGACATATTTTTCATTAAACAGCTATCCTTATGACACAAACATTCAATCCAAATAATATACTCATATTTCATATGGAATATCCCCATAACTGACTCTGGTACTTCCACATAATATTAACAGAATATTACACATTACAAACATAATACGGATACGTTTCGAGAGTACAAGGCACTCCGTATACCAGCTATCCATATCATGCATGCTTAGAGGATACAAAAACATCGATAAACAAAAGATCGGACCTTAAGAAGGATGCGTTTTCGAGAGCATCAAGTACTCCGTATCCAGCCATCCCGGCATTAGGCTCAATGAATCTAAAAGATTTAACAACAACGTACCACAAGAAACACAGAATACAAGGCAAACGGTTATTCGTAACACACGAAATACAGACACACATGCCTATATGCCAAAGATAAAACAAAAAGATTACAGATGGAGATTCAAATCAATTGGCCGCTCCCGGCTTTCCCTTTCCCATTCAAGCTTGGATGTTGCAGTGTCGGATTCTGGATGTATGATTTGCATTTTATCTATCAATTCCTCAACTGTTGAAGCAGTGACAAAGATTTGTCTCTCCGATTCTGTAGTGATGTTTTCTTCCACAGCGTAATCTAGAAATTTCAAAAGACCGTCATAAAAACCCTTTACGTTCAGCAGTCCCAAAGGTTTGGAATAAAAGCCCAACAATTGCCCACAAGCAACTATAAATATTTCCTCAAGAGTACCTAGACCACCAGGTAATGCTATAAAAGCATCAGAATTATAGATTATGTCTTTAAAATTTTTAGGGATACTCCTGACTCCTTCTCCCTTACCTATCGCTTCCTTACAAAGGTTTCATTCAACTGGAATATGAGGCCAAATTCTTACATCAGTAGCGTCGCTAGACCTAGCTGCTAGTGCCATATTTACCATCATTTTTATACTACCACCCCCATAGATTATGTTAATCTTCTTGCGTGCTAGGACTTGCCCTAAGTGATTTGCAGCTTCTAAATAAGCTTTATCTTTTCCAAGGCTGGAACCACAAAAGACACAGACATTCTTTATTTTCTTCGTGGACTGGGAGGTAGACATATTTGGTTTATAGAAGTGGTTGCTTAATGTTTGCTCCACTTAGACTTCGGGTTCTACATGAGATTTTAAAGATGAGAAATATACAAAAAGGGCTAAAGAGATAGACGAGTAGGTAATGAAAAAGTAATCCAAAGATTTAAACAAAATCTTGTGCGGATAAGAAAGTAAGATAAGGTGATTGATAGTTTACAGAAAATCTGATTCACTTTTTGAAAAAGATTAGACTCTAATTGTATAACTTTTGACAATTGAGAACAATTCGACAGAAGACCCTCTTGACACAACTGTAGACTTTTTGACAAATATACACAAAGTCTAGAAATTTAATATAAACGACAAATACTGTAGAACTTTTGAAATTTGAGACACAAATCTTGAAATATCTGGATAAGCTTTTCAAAATTCAAACATATTACTGTACCGTATGTAACGTGTCTGATAAGATAATATATTTTATTATATATATATTTAAGAAAATCATAAATTAAATAAGATATTAACACTTACTGTATCAATCTAATAATCACAATTATTTCAAACAAAAAAGCAAATATTTTGAGTAAAAGAAAAACACAAACTGTTGAACATCAGCTAAAACTACTTCAAATAAGCAAAGACTAAATAACCTTTATAGAGCGATGACTTATTCCCCATCCAGTTTTCTTATGGCTTGACAAACAGGATCTAGAAATACCATATTCCTGAGGCGTTGTCTTTCTGTATAAAATTTAGGCCAGAGTTTAAAAATAGCTCCTTGAACATATCCACTAGGGTGAGCGTGGAGAGGAGGATGGATGCTATCCAAGTTCTCCTTTGAAAGTCCATCCCTACAAAACCTTATTTTATCCTCTCTATTCGTAGACATATAACCAGGTGAAGTACATTTACCGTTACAATTTTGTCTTCCACATTTGTTACAAGTGACCACGATGGCACGAGCTCTTCTTTTCATTGCACTACGACTGGTACCTGTTCCTGGTAAACAGACATCTTGACTAAAGTCACTCGGACGGATTTTCCCCTCTATCAACATTCTCACATCACAAGGGATGCCAAAACGCATAAGAATCCACAACCGAGTAATTCTAGCCTTGTATTTCTTTCTGAGAATCTTTTGGGAGAGTGATGGGAAATACTTTCTCAGGTGTTGGTACTTTGGGTCCATGATGAGATGAAAGAAGAGTAAATAGAAAGGAAAAATTAAGATAGTAAATTGCAGAATCCTAGAATTCCTTCTTCTTTTAGAAGAAAAGAAGAATTTTTAATGAAAAAGAAGAGGATTTGCGATTTAAAGAGAAAATAACAAATTAAGAGAGAAAAAGTGAACTCGGAGAAATAAGCTCCTATGCACAGTAAACGTATTTGTAAACAATGATTAAACCACTGTATATGACACGTATAGAAACCACGTGGGAGAGACAGTGTGAATCAAACTGATTTAAGATTTGAACTAGGCCCAAATGTTCTTAGTTGAAAATGGTCAGGTTGTTTCGGGCCTTAACACATTTAGAACGAGTTAAATAACAAACATAAAATTGAAAACCAATTTGTATAAATCTTAAACCCAATTCAAAGTCCACTATAGATAAAGTTAACTATAAACAACAAATCTAATTTAACGACAACAAGGATCTTCCTGAATGATCCAGCAACTCAAATAATTTTGTTTTAATCAAAACCTTATTGAACAATGCATGCACCCATATGTTATTCATAATACTTAACATCTATCAATGGATTCATCATCATTACTACCAAGGGTTTAGAATGTGACTAACCTTGAAATCAATACGATTTACGTCTTCCAACGTAGACCATATCAATGAACAAAGACACTTGATGTTACTACTTAAGAACATCTACAATCCCCACAATTCTACTCATACAATATATAATTTCCTCATATAACAAAACCTTAGGTAACCAAAAGATTCACTGATACACTTAAATACAATGTACGTAACAAAATATTTCAATTTTGAGATTCATGCATTCTAGACTTTACACAGTCTCAACAGACCAAAAGTCTAACATTTATCTCTCTCAAGATTCAATACCATGATTCCCAACTTATATCATATTCCTCAAATATATAGAACTTTTAAGAAAAGACATTGACACTTATGTGCTCCATCGAATCCACACATAATCATTACTTAGGTTTGAATCAATTACGAAAAATTTGGCATATCTATGTCAAACTTTAAAATCAATAAATCAAGCCTTATATTTCTTATTGTTTTTCACGAGACAAAAGGCTTTTAAATCCTCGTATCTATACGAATTTCTCATCGTTTATACGAATTAGATATGTTTATAGATCCAAATATTATACGAATCTCTCATAAGCATTCTACTTATAAACTCATTCCATATAATTATCATTCCCTTATAACTATTAATACTTTCCTTCGATATAATTATTGTACTCATATAACTATTGATATTTTCATTCTATGGCCTTTCCATGTTACATCATTCTAGACTGTATAAATCAATGTGAAGGTTCATTTTGATGATGACAATAAAAATTCAGCTTCAAAACCATCTCAAAAATATATTTTTTTAAAGTGGTGCTACACTCCCTAGGTTAACCGAACCTAGGCTCTGATACCAAAAATTCTGTAACGCCCCTATATGGGGGTTAACAGTTTTTAATGAGATAAAATAAAAAAATAAATAATAAAAGTAAAACCTTAAAAATAAAATTTACCCGGGACTTAAATGAAAACTCTCAACTCAAAAATAAAAATATAAACGATAAATAAACCACAGTTTTAATGTAGCACCTTAAATTTAATAATATAAACTGTTGTCATCATCATTTTAACCCTCAACACATTGTAATACAGTCACAGAAAGTAACAATTGATGCTTACATTATCATGAAGAACATTCTCAACGATTGAAGCAGTCCCAATGTAATATAGCTACATCACTTCCTCAACTATATTTCTCGTAGCCACCTCACACTTAGTGAGTCCTGAAAAGATATAAACATAAGGGTATGAGCAACACTATGCTCAGTAGAGAACGCCATTACTCACCTTTAGGTTTTTATCATTACCACATTAAAATCTGCATGGTTAGTAAGTCACATCATATTCCAGATTATGAGGTTTATTATGATCACATCTTATGGATACCGTAGTTAATCATTACCAAGTGTCATAATTACACATTTATACAAATATTACCAATCATCATTGTTCCTAGGTATCCATGTTAAATTGAGTATCACTCAACTCATCGAAACCCAAATGGGCGCACTTGATCACCCTATAAACATTCCAAGGGTGTTCCGGTGAGGGGACATCAAGCCCCGAGTCCTCACCAAATCAATTCCTGTACAGTGTGTTCTGGGACTTTCAACCCAAGGAAGCCTCATCACCTTCCCCCTATTTTACCTTTTAGGGTATTCATGCCCAAGGACGTAACCGTCGCCCTTTTCATGTCTCACAATTTCTCTATATTAAATCATTATTAATAGAGTTAATTTTCCTAACCATGCTTCTCAATTTATAACATGTGTCAATTCATTATGTTCCTCGCCGTACAATACAAGACGAGTCCATGTCATAGTTTCATATGTGATAATCATATAATATCAGTTCAACATAGATATATATATATTGCGGCAAAACAATCAATTTTAATTCTATAAAAACCTCACAAAAGATGAGTAATAGAATCCCTACCTTTCAAGCTTATCAACAGTCTCTTAATCCTGAAATCAATTAACGTTAGCTCCATACTCCCTTGATCTTGAACTCCAAGCAAAACAGATCCAGTTGTATCTCGCTGTATCTACGAAGCATCCTCTGTAGTGCTCCTCGAGCGACTATGAATGGCTAGGAATGCTTCCTGGAGATCATACATTCTTGAAAAAGTCATTCTGGACTCCGATACTGCTGTTTGAATCGCCTCGATTCACGTGCAGTTGGTACTGGATAATTTTCATCGGAGTGAAATTTGCTCGAACGGAGGTCACCATTGCATCCAGAGCATCGAAACGAGTCAGGAGGTGGTCTCGGATCTTCGATCGGAGGTCCGGATCACAAAATTCTAATTTAGCCTTTGACTGGGCGTTGACCACCGTTGACCGGCGTTGACCGACTTTGACCGTCGTTGACCGGCGTCAATTGGGGTCCGTTGGCAGCTGGGCTCGGGCCTACCCCCCCTAAATCGACCCTTCTGAGTCCAATGACGGGGTCAATTTCACCCAATTCTGCCTCTAACATAGCGGGTCGTGAAGTACAACGTCGGTAGAAATGGATGAGCTCCGATCTTGATTCTCCGACGATGGAAACCTGAAATTGGCTGAGGGCTTTTGCTACCCATCCTCCTATGAGCATTTCCCCTCATCCAATTTGAAGAAACGTGGCTGGGAAGAGCCAAAACGGAGGCTCCCGCGGCGGTTGACGGCGGCGTTGGCCGTTCTCCGGCGAAACCGGCTCCTTCCGTGCAATTGATCGAGGGGTTTTACTCCCCTTGATCCTCTGAACTCATTGGGAGGGGTGGTGTCAGTCACCTCCTCCGGCAAGGCGGAGTTCCACCATGGAGGCGGCGGTGCACGGCGGCAATAGACGGGCAGAGCAATCCGGCGGTTGTTGAGCTGCCACCAAGGGTGGGTTTTGTTCCTCTCATCACGGTGGTCGTGTAGGAACAAGAATCATGTCGATCGGACGTCGGACGGCGAAGATATCTCGTCGGAAAGAAATGGGTTTTGCCGCCACTTTGGGCGGCGCGTGTGGTCTCCTCCAGCGGCGTTTTGGGCGGCGCGGCACCTCGTTGGACTCAGCTCGTCGAGAGCTTTCCATTGGTGCAGTAGGTGTCGAAAACGGATGCCGAAATCTCAAACGATCTTTGAGGAGAGAGAGAGAATTCTAGAGAGAGAAAGAGGAGAGAGAAAGTCTCGAGTTTCTCTCAATTTTCTGATTTTTTTTTTTTGTTTATATATATATATACTAAAAATTAATCTAATTACCTTAATACCCTTAGGGGAATAACGGGTGTCACAAGTCCATGTCATAGTTTCATATGTGATACACATATAATATCAGTTCAACATAGATATATATATATTGCGGCAAAACAATCAATTTTAATTCTATAAAAACCTCACAAAAATGAGTAATAGAATCCCTACCTTTCAAGCTTATCAACAATCTTTTAATCCTGGAATCAATTAACGTTAGCTCCACACATCCTTGACCCTAAGGCATGCATAAGGACAATTAAAACTAAAGCACAACGTATAATCACATTCATAAGTGAGTTATGTGTAAACCCGTCTACTAGTGCCATTAAAGTATTTTTATGCATTAAACATGGAGAAAATACATACTAAAAACTAAGTTTAGATTAAAGAAAACCTACCTCAAAACTTCTTTGAAAAGCACCAAAGTTTGGGTTATCAATCAAGCTTGAATTAACTTTAAAACCGCCTCGATCATGGTTGGGAATTATAATTGTCTTGGCCACAAAGAGAGTTTTGTGCTCTATGTCTTTAGTTAGAAATTTGAAGTGAGAAGGGAGAGAATGAGAACTAGAGAAGAAGGTGGTGATAGTTAAATAAAAAGATATCAAAATGCTTAAGAGGAATGAGATGTTTACGGGGAAAAGTTGTAAGAAGAAACAAAAGAGTCTTAAAGGAAAATATCATCTTGTCTCCCATGAAGACTTTTAGCAAATAATGCCAACATAATTGAGGGGATAATTGGAGTGAATTATAGAAGAAGATAAGGAAATAATTAATTAGGTGGTTGAGAAAATATCTCCATGTCTTCCATGAATTGACGGAAAATAATTCAATGTCCCCTTCAGATACCTTTAGCAAAATGAGAAGAAGTCTATATAATTGAGCAATAATTTAGGGAGACAAGATTGGTAGAAGTAAGTGTTGGTAAGTTTTGAATGTTTCTTAGGAAGACTTGGTAAGAAAATACTAAAGTGGTATTTTTTTTTAAATGATCATAAACAACTTAGTAATTTTAAATAGTCACATTTTATTCATTAAATTTTACAAAATTATGCCCGTTAAAAATACGGGTGTTACAATATGTGAAAATATATTTCAAGGGGAATGGACAAGGAAATCACACTGGATCTTTTGGCAAACTGAAAATAAAAAAAAATAAACAAACAAAAAAACATAAGCATGGATACATATCAAAAAAATTATATAATATGAATAAAGTAAATAAAAAAACGCATTTTAAAAACTTACGTGGCGTTTGGTATTTAGGCTCTCACCATTTGCAGCTATGCTCCCAACTTGATATGGTGCTTGGTAAGCAAATATAAAGTAATAGTTAAGAACTGTAAAACGTAAGAAATTCCTAGTGCATTATACGTGCAAAATTTAAGAGTTATTTGAACAAAATAGTATCACGAGTATTATTGTTTAAATATGATTTTTGTGACAAATTTTATGAGAGTAAATATGAGATTTACAAGATTAAATATCATATTATAGTCCTAAGCAAAGTATGAATTATATGAAAATGAAAGTTAGTTGATGTGTAAGGGGAAAATAAGCTAGAAAGCTTAATTATTGTAAAATGTGTCGCAACAGATTTTAAAATAGAGATATGATGTAAGAAAAATACTATATGAAAAATAAGAAAATTATACAATATTGAAATTAAGCAATACAGAAGTTATGTATTATAAGAATTATGCAACATAAGGATTATACAGTATAGAAACTATGCAATATGGAAACTATATTGTATAAAATTAAGCATTATGAGAATTTTACTATGTGGAGGATTTGGATAAGTATGGAATATTGTGGAATCTTGTGGAAGCTCGTAAGTGTAGGAAAGTATACTGGCGACCATTAGTATAGGAAAAATACTACGTAATATAGAATTGGACTGTTAAAAATTTGATGTGGGACCCATGTGACACCTCAAAAGTTATAAAATTCTCTCTAAGCTTCTCATAAAATCTGATTTTTGAAGGGGCAAGGGAGAAAAATTTTAATTGTAAATATGTCCCTAAAGATGTCTATATGAGCCTAAGGACCTATTTAAAAAATTCCTTTTTCTTTTCTTCCAAGTTTTGCTCCAAAAGGCTAGAAAATCCTTTATGTTTCTTTCCACAAAAACTAGCTTTTCTTAGTACTATTTCTCTCAATGTTTTTTATGATTTTATCCTCCAATTATTGTTTGAAGCAGGAACAAGAGTTTTGAAGCAAGTTCATGAAGGTTCTTATGGTAAACCCAAACTTTGCTTTGAGTCTTCAAAGTCAAGTTTAAAATTTTTCATGGATTGTTATGGTTATATTATGAGCTTGTTGTCAAGAGAATTAGAGGCTTGTAATTACCAAAAATGAGTACAAATGTTTTAGGAAGTTTTGGGTACAAACTCTAATCCATAAGTTAACTATTAGTTAAGCACCATAAGTGCCTTTTTTTTAAAATTTTCTTGACCATGGCATGTAAAAAAAAAAAATTACGGCATGATTATTTTGAGTATTAAGTACTTGATAATATACCTAAAAATATTTAAATGAGAATAAACCCTAGTAAACCAAGTTAGGCAAAGTTTTGCCACAAAAGAGTTTTTAAGGCATTTTTAATTTTTAAATGTTTAAGGTACTTAAAGGCCAAACTAGTATATGAAGAAACAGAGATTTATTGAAAATGTACAGACGGACAACTTTCTTGAAGATCAAATTTCCCTTGAATTCCAATCGGATTAAGTCAAAAAAGGAAAATTTTGATTCTTCCCAATTTTAAAAATGGCCAAGACTCTATCAATATGAGTGATTTGGAAAAAAGTTGAAACACAAAAGTTGCAGATTTTATTAAAGCTGTTAGAGCTTGTGAAACAAGCTTTCTGTCAATTCCAAATGAACTTTGAATTACAGATTTTACGAGATTTAAATACAAAATTTCAAAACGGTAAAATGAGAAACACATTTTGAAATTGTTAGAGTTTGATCAAGAAGATTTTGTAAGTTTTAATCCTCATAAATTAAAAACTAGTAGTTATGATATAAAATTGTTGTTTTGGTTTTGTGGGCAAAAATGTCAATAATTTGTGTTTTAGGCCAAAATCCTAAAACCACATGGAACTAGGTTTTTCACTGTGCAAAAATGGTTTTCAGTATAGCTATGGATTGTATGAAATTTATGTGTTTTTAAAGCCTAAAAGAATATGGGAATTTTGGCCAAAAAAAAACATGTTAGGGGAAAAATGGTTATTTTTACAAAAATGGCTAAAAAGAACCCCGAGCTTCCAATTCAGCTAAACGCCCTTAGATTGGAAACGTTTTGTATCACGCTAGTCATCAAACCATCTAGTAATACGTGAAATTTGACTATGAAACGTTTAAGCTAAGCAGTATAGAAATAAATCGATAATGTAGTTTTGGGATAATTTCTAATAATCGGGATAATTTCTTTTTTCTATTTGAATATCTTATTTACTTTCTTATGTTTTAAGAAAGAAGACATGATTGACTTGGTTACCCTCAAAATTCTCAATGATGATAATGAAAATAATTTATCTTTTAATTTCTAAATATACAAATAATTCAAATACAACCTATATCTTAGGAATAAAATTCAGGCCATTCTAAATTTAGAGGCTCTAAGTTGTTGTTTAACTTGCCTAAATCTGAAGCCGGCACTTTTGAGTGTTCATGTACATATTCTATTTTCTCAACATATCAACCATGTTTCATTGTTCACTTTTGAGTGTTCATCCAAAGAAATGAAGAACCAATATAACTGTTATACATATATGCATATATGCACACTCTTATATGTAGGAAAAGTCTTCAGTCCGATACATGTATCGTTTTTATATAAGATAATACCACTAAAGCAAGTTAAATGTATAAATAAACAAATAACAAGTTGCACTAATATACAAAATTATGAATATAATAAAAAATGTGACAAGTCTCAGCCTAGAGACATTTTCACATACAATTTTCTGTTTTTTCCCCCTCTTTTTCTTGGGCGGAGGAAAACAGTTTCTTCAAACTTTGAATTGCCGATGTTGATTATGATGAGCAAAGTTTACCCCTGTTTAGCAGTTATGGTTAAACAGTGTAAAGTTTTCACATGCTATAATAACAATAAAAAAAAATTGCTATAGTGTAAAGCTCTCACATGCTACAGTAAAAACAGTTTTAACTAACGGTTCTAACCACCCTGCCAAACACGAGATTAGTTTAGCATTTGCTTTTTGTTATCTGTTTTATTTTTTAAAAGATTTTTTTTTTGGTATTCTTATACCACTAGTCCATTGTGGTTCCGTTGTTGCCCATGCCATGAATTTGTTTGATAGGCATGTTGAAATAGTATGGTTTTGAATTTTATAGTTTGTACTTGTAGTTTTAAACTTATGTGGTTTAAATGGTGAAATTGAATTAGTATTTAAAATATGTACATTTATAATGAGAATAAAACATCACATCAAAAAATTGATGTTTAGAAACCTATAATTTATGGGGAAAAAAAAAGGTTCAAAACAATTAAAACTTAAGAGGTTCAAGTTTTCAAAAGTAACAGTTTAGTTAGCCTATCTACAATGGGATTATTGTATATAAATCGACTTTTTGTCGAACAAGAAATTCGATCGTAATAAAAAAAGAATCATGCAAATTAGAGCGTTAACGAGAGGACTTAATGAGATTAGGAAAAGTTAAATAAGTAAATAAATAAGTAAATACCAAGTCTTTTGCTGGAGTTTTTTGACGGATACGGGTTGACAAAACTATTTAAGCCGTAACAATAAAAATACATTGTTCAAAAATTCATAGTTCCTTTGTTTTCTTATCTTATATTTTTTTTTATTTACGTTTACTTTAACTGATTTTTTACTGAAAAAAAAAGTAATAAAATAAAAACAAGAAATATAATAAAATAAAGCTAAGAAATTAAGATAGGAACTGACATCTTGATTCTATATCAAAGGAATCGAGATAGTCCTTCTTATGATTCTTTCAATATCAACAATAAGCATTTGTGTTTTCGAATTAAACAAATCATTTTAATTTGCTTCGTTAGAACAAAAGAAGCCCAACTTAACCTGGTAAACGATCTTTACCGTTTTAAATGATTTGAAACTTATACATGTTAAACGCTTGTTCTTGAAGGTTCATAAAGTTCAAAAACCATTTAAGAGATTCTAAACACATGAATCAAACAACACATTAGTCTACTTTTTTTTTTTTTTTTAACGAATAGGGACCAAATAAAAATTAATGACAGTAGACAGGTCTTCTAATGAATGTGCTCCAGTTGCATAAATTTTAAAAGTGCTCTTTTAAGAAGTTAAATTTTAAAACTTGACGAGAAGCATTTTTAAAAAGCAAAACACTTCTGACAAATCATTCAAATGCTTCTAAAAACAACTTTTGAATTCCGGCTAAAACAGCTAACATTAACTAATAAGCCATGCCAAACGCATGCATACATTACTTCCCGTGCACGAGAAGATAAGAAATTAAACAAACATTTTAGTCCAGTAATGACACACAATTTGGGCGTATAAATCAATAGCCAAGGCTGTCCTGTTCATTACAGCCTAGCAAGTCATTTTCATTAGAGACTACTCGTGTCGAATAAATGAAAACAGAGAAAATTCAAACTCTAGATCTGAATATTGAAAACAAGTTGCATATAGTAATGCATTATTCAACATGTAAACAGTGGCATTAATTAAAACGAAAAAAAAAAATTCGAACTCTCGATCTCAATGATAAAAACAAGGATGCACATACTAATGCATTATTCATGTAATCAGTTCACTCACACCCCTCAAAAGATCCGATACGACTATCTAGCTAAGTAGTGTTACATGTCCGGGGAGGGCAGAAATCCGCCGTCGACAATGAGATTGTGACCGGTGACAAACTCCGATTCCTCCGACGCCAAAAACACCACCGCGTCCGCCACATTCTTCGCCCTCAACACCCCCTTCAACCTCGACCACCCTTCTACCACCCTATCCATGTCCACCTCCTCCCCATTAGCGAACCGAAGCATCGGCGTTCCCACCAACCCCGGCGACACTGCGTTCACCCGAACGCCGTGCTCTGCTAGCTGCAGGCTCGCCGACCTCACCAGCCCCAGCACCGCGTGCTTCGACATTGTGTAGTCCGTGAACCGCACCGTCCCCATCCCCGCGGCCATGCTGGCCGTGCACACAATGCTTCCCCTCACGCCCCCCTCGGTCATGGCGCGTGCCGCGTGCTTTACACTCGCCGCCATACCTTTCAAATTCACGGCCAAGAGCTTCTCGCACGCTGTAAAGTCGAAGTCCAATATTGTCTGGCCGGTGAAGCTGGCGATTCCCGCATTGCTGAACATGACGTCCAGGCGTCCGTACTTCTCGACCGTTGACTGGACTAGGGTTTTGACTTGGTCTTCATCGGAGACGTCGCAGTGGACGTAGGCACAGACATGGAGGCCGATCGAAGCGGCGACATTTTGGCCCTTCACGTCCTGGACGTCAGCGATTACAACAGCGCGCACTCCGTGGTCGGCGAAACGCCGTGCCGTGGCTTCACCGATGCCGCTGGCGCCGCCGGTCACTATGGCAATCTTGCCGTGAAGCTTCTTCTCAATGTTAATGGTGGTGGTGCTCGGTGAAAACGAGGGCTGATCTGCCATACAGCACCCTTTTTTTTTACTTTGATTCGAATCAACTAGTATGCAGAAAAACCAATGATAAATGGATCCCGTGTGCAATTGCCTTGGATGCGTTTTATATTATTATTATTATTATTATTATTATTCTTATTTTGATACAAGGGAGAATGTCCCCGTTTCAAGTGGGTTTAAAATGACTCGAATTCTCAAATTACGATTAAAATAGAAAAATTTACAATCAATTAGACTATACATACTTATTATTATTATCGTTGTTATTATTATTATTATGACGTAGAGAAAGCAAGACTCATGTGGGCAAATAAATTCTCTCCTCCATTTAGAAAAAGACAAAAGACAACATTATTGAAGACAAAAAAAAAATCCTACACGATCGTGTTGAACTTCGTGTATGCACGTGGGAGTAATTAATTTTGTATGTTTTATGTTAAGTTTTGATTACTATATTATTATTATTTGAATTTATTTAATAATTTAAAAAACTTAGTTAGCTGTTACACGCAACAAAAAAAAAACAATTTATTTAAATCAACAAGGATTATACAAAAAAAAAAAATCAAATCCATATCTAGAAAAATATATTTCAATAGGAATAAATAGGGAAAAAGCTATTTAAAAAAATAAGAATAACATTAAAAAAATCGCACTATAGAGGATCTTTCCACAAAATAAAATAAAATAAAATAACAAAAAAAGTATAGACACACTTTAAAAAATTATATTAATAAGAGTAAAGTAAAGAAAAAACACACATTTTAAAATTACATATCGAGAACAAAATAAAGAGAATGAATTTATTAGAAAATAATAGTTAAAAGGATTGCATAGAAAAAACTTTTAAAAAAGACACATTTTAAAAAAGGAATTGTTGTAATAGGCTATTTAGAAAAGCCCGACATTATATTTTAATAAGGAGCAAGCAAGCAAGTAAAAAGTATTTCAAATAAGCATATAGAAAATAAAATTAAAAATAAATATGGATACATTTAAAAGAAGTTATTTTGAGAGGGGTAAAACAACAGAAAATAAACAAGTAAATGAAAAAAAAAAAAGAAAAGAGGGGGAGGGTGGGGTTGGCCATCCAGTCAAACAAGAATGGCCACCCAGTCAAACTAGAAGCCGTAGCTTTCAAAATTTAGCAAAGTGACTCGTGCTTTATATTTATATATAAATATATATAATATTTCAATAATAACCTTTGTTAATAAAATATGCACCCATCCCTGTTTTTTACTCTCCCATCTCCCACCTTTTTCCTTTCTTCTCTCTCTATTCGGCCTTGAAGTTGACCTTTTCAATGAGGGATCTCCTCCGTGTAGGGGAAGGGACTTGTTGAAAATAAACACATAAGTGGAGCTTCCAACAACTCCTGCCATGGCAGCAACTTTTACACGAGTCTAGTCTCAAGGTAACGACGACGATGATGATCAACTTTAATGATCTTTACGAGTACGGCGACGGCAGCATCAGTGTGGGGTTAGATCTCTCTTGCATAATCTTTTACAATGCTGAAGGGAGATTTTTGAGAGGATTTGAGACGGCTCAATCAACGAGGAGACATCGACGATGAAGTCGACTCCTAGCGTCAGGAGATCAAAAAGCAGCTTTGGGCTCTTAGGCTGGGGACGATCGAAGATGGGCAACGGCTAGTTTTAGTGAGAGAAGTGATAAGGGAGAGAGAAGAGAGACAAAGCGCGGGGGTTTGAGTGTTATTTACGGGTTTATTGCTGATGTACTAAACTTTATCACTGATATGTTAGGTTTTTATTATTAATAGTATCATGATGTAATAGAGTTTATCACTAATGTATTAAGATTTGGTCTTATCATTAAGATACATGGTTCATCATTGATGTATTAAGGTCTATTATTAATATACTATTAGTTTTTAATACTGATATATTATAGTTAATCACTGATGTTAGATATAGGCTTTCTAGTTCTTAGGACTTAAACATTTTCTATTTGCTTATGTGTTGCACTGGTGAGGATGGCAAAAGACAAAAGTGGTGGCCAAGAAGCCTGTAGTTTGATTGTAGTACATGTTAACTATAATACCTGATAAATTCTTAGTACATTATACGTGTAATATTTAAAAATTTGAGCAATATAAATACTACAACAATTATTGTTTAAATCTAATTTTTATGACAAATTTCATAAGACTCAATATAGGATTTATAGAATTAAATATCATGCCATAGTTCTTAGCAAAGTATGAAGAAAATGAAATTAAGAATTAGTTTAGTTGATGTAAAGGGGAAAATAAGGGCCATCAGAAATCTGGGATTGATCTAGCTCCATCTCAGTCATCAAGCAAGGTTCTATTTTTTAGGAAATTGTATATAAGGGCCATCCAGCCGTTTGGTGATATAACCAGGCAGAGCTTGAAGTGGTTCGTATTGTTGAATTGTCGGCTGATCAGGGAGTTCAAGTGGTACGACCTTCAAAAGTTTGGAATCCTTAGCCATAGCCAGTCTTGCAAGGGTGTCAGCATTGTTAATATCGGTTGGGGTATACTGATGAACTCGTGTCATCCGAATTTTTTAGTTCATCCTTTACCTTATTTAGGTTGGCCATCATCCGTTCACCTTGGGCTTCATAATCTCTGTTGATTTAGCTAACAACAACCTATGAATTGTTGTAGACAACTACCGGGGTTACTCATAGCGAGTCGTAGCCTAATGAGGATGGCCTCATATTCTACTTCATTATTTGATGATTTAATTTGAATTTAATGGCTGAGTTGATTTATAGTCCTCGAGGTTAATTATTTATTTTGGCTCCTACACCACGCTCTTTCAATGGTCCGTCTACAAACAATTTCCATTTTAGGAGTTCTGGCTCTGCTTCCATCTCTTTAGATTCATGATGTGCTGTAAAACTTTGCTATAAGCCTGCCAATGCTTGGGGCTTGATGGCTTTTCTCAGTACATAGTTGATGTCAAAGCCACTCAACTCAATCACCCATTTTAACAATCGACTTGATGTATCCGCTTTCTGTAGTGCTTATCTTAAAGGATAGTTGATGAGGACTTCCACTATGTGTTGCTGAAAATAGTGACGGAGCTTTCTAACTATCATCATCAAAGCCAAAGCCAGCTTCTCTATGTCGGTGTACCTAGTCTTGGCATCCAAGAGGTGCTTGTTGGTGTAATAGAGTGGTAGTTGGACTCCAATTTCTTCTCTAATGATGATTGGGTTAACTGCATGTTCTGAGATGGCCAGATATAGGTATGATTTCTTGCTAGTAATGCCTTCAAAAGTATAGGTGCTTGCCTGAGGTGTATCTTCAATTGTTGAAAAGCTTCCTTGCACTCTGGTGTGTATTCGGAGGGCTTTGCTCCCCTAAGTCTATTAAAGAAAAGAATACACTAATTTGTTGCCCGAGATATGAAGCGATTCAGAGTAACCATACATCCGGTAAACTTTTGTACATCCTTTGGCTTCTTTGGTGACTCTGTCCATAAGTGCTCCAATCTTCTCAGGATTTGCCTCTATTTTGTGTTGGTTCAACATAAAACCAAGAAAATTTTCTTTTGGTCACTCCGAAAATGTACTTATGTGGGTTCAGCTTCATGTTGTATTTCCTTGAGATCTTGGAAAATTCCTTGAGGTCAACTGTGTGCACATAAGCCCTTCTGCTTTTGACTGGCATGTCATCAACATACACCTACATGATTCTTCCAATCTGTTTTTTGAACATTTTATTTACTAACCTTTAGTAGATAGCTCTAGCATTTTTGAGTCCAAAGGGCATGACTTAGTAACAGTAAAGCCCACGGTCCGTAATGAAAGTGGTGTGTTCTTTACTAGGTTCATACATTAGGATCTAGTTGTACCTATAATAGGTGTCCATAAAACTTATCAGCTCGTGCCTCGTTGTGGTGTCTACTAGTTGGTTTATCCTGAAAAGAGAAAATCTATCCTTTGGGCATGCCTTGTTCAGGTAGGTGAATTTGGTACATGTTCTCTATTTGCTGTTTGTTTTTCTGACTAATACTGGATTTGCTATCCAAGTCGGGTAATGAGCTTCTTGAATAGCTTTGTTTTTGTAAGCATATCTACTTCTTCCCTCAAAGCTTAGTGTCTCTCCGCATTCAAGGGTCTTCTCTTTTGTCTCTTCGGCAAATAGCTAGGGTCAACGTCTAATTTGTGAAATATGACTGAAGAGGATATGTCGACCATGTCCTCGTGTTTCCACGCAAACACATTTAGGTTCTTCTTTAAGAATGTGATCATATTTGTATGTTGTGGTGGTGTAAGCCTGGTGCCTATCTTCAGTCTTTTTTGGGACCCTCATCATCCACCATAACTTCCTCGAGGTCTTCCACTAGCTTGGCTGTAGTGATTTCATAGTCAAGTCAAGGGTTGAGATCCATGTCTTCCTGGGTAGGGATATGGCCTACCATTATTTTTGTGTGGCTGGGGAACTCGTAATCTCTTATTGCATCCAAGTACTTAGTTTAAGCGTCATAATGGTTCTCGCTCATCTCCCCAACTCCTTTCTCAATAGGGAATTTTACCACTTGGTGTTATATCGACATGATAGCATTGAGTGCACTAAGGGTTGGTCTGCCTGTCACAGTGTTGCACTGTGACCTCTATTAACAATATAAAATTCGATATTACAGTCGTATTGTTTGGTCGGGTGCCAACTATTATGGGTAAGGTGATCATCCCTTCAGGGATTATGCTGTCGCCTGTGAAATTGTAGAGTGGTTGGGAATAAGGGAGGAGCTAGGACCTCGAGATGCTCATCTTAGCAAGGCCACTGTGTGTAGAATATCTATCAAGCTCCCGTTGTCGACAAAGACCTAGTAGACGTCATGGTTCCCGATCATGGCTGAAACTACAAAGGCATCATTAGGAGGGAAGAGAATGTCTTGGGCATCCTCCTCCAAGAATATTATTTCGTTTATTGTTCTTCTCAACATCTTGTTTGGAGGTTCTTTGACTTTTAACATTGCATAAAAGGTTCGTTCTTTAGCTTCTCGGGCATAGCTCTTCTGTGCCTGTCTTGAGTTTCCTCCTAATATGGCCCCCCATGAATGATTCAAATAACTCCCGTAGGCTGTTGGTTATTTCTCCCTGGAGGTGCTACATTGTTCTGATCAGCACGCACCCTGCCTATATGATTCTCTTGAATATATTCTTTTAAATATCCTCTATTGATGAGATCTTTAATCTCGTCCTTTACGTTGGTCCATTACGGGATATTATGGTTGACCTTTATGTGGAACCTAAAGTGCTTAATTTATTTCTTTTTGCAGGTCTTTTCTCATTGGAATTGGTCTTCTTAACAAGTTGCGACCTTCTAACTAGTTGTATCTCTCCTCAATATTTGTATTTAATTCGGTATATGTCTCATACCTTTGGAAAGGACATCTCTGCCATTTGTTCCCTTGAGCCGAGGCCTGTTTAATCATGCAGCAGAAGGAGCTGAAGGCAAAGCCAGTGCAGGTGCTAGTGGTGGATAATAATTATTGGTGTTCTACTCATAAAAATGTTTGTGTTAGTTATGTATTAACCAACAACTAATCAAGACTATTACCATTAAATAAATTAAAATAATAATACACTAATAAAATAATTAAAATATAACATACGGAATAACTGCCCATGTGCACATGGAGTTAAAAAGTGTAGGATAACATTTTTTTTTCAATAATCAGACTAACATATAAGTTCATTATTGGTGATAGAATTCAAAGCGGATCCAAGACAAATTACACAACAGATCCATTTATCATTGATTTTTCTGCATACTAGTTTATTTGAAGCAAAGTAAAAGAAAGTGCAATATGGCAGATCAGCAGGCCTCGTTTTCACCAAGCACCACCGCCGTTAACATTCAGAAGAAGCTTCACGGCAAGATTGCCATAGTGACGGGCAGCGCCAGCGGAATCGGTGAAGCCGCGGCTTGGCAGTTTGCTGACCACGGAGTGAGCGCCGTGGTCATCGCCGACGTCCAGGACGAGAAGGGCCAAAACGCAGCCGCTTCGATCGGCCTCGATGTCTGCGCCTACGTCCACTGCGACGTCTCCGACGAAGAGCAAGTCAAAAACCCTAGTTCAATCAACGGTCGAGAAGTACGGACGCCTGGACGTCATGTTCAGCAACGCGGGAATCGCCAGTCTTGGACGCCAGACAATCCTGGACTTTGACTTTGCGGCGTATGAGAAGCTCATCGCCGTGAACCTGAAAGGCATGGCCGCCAGTGTGAAGCACGCGGTGCGCGCCATGGAGGAGGGGGCCGTGAGGGGGAGCATTGTGTGCACGGCGAGCGTGGCGGCGGGGATGGGGACAGAGCTTTTCATGGACTACACAATGTCGAAGCATGCAGTGATGGGGCTGGTGAGGTCGGCGAGCCTGCAGCTGGCGGGGCACGGAGTTCGGGTGAATGCGGTGTCGCCGGGGGTTGTGGGAACGCCGATGCTTCGGGAGACGTTCGCTATTGGGGAGGAGGTGGACTTGGACGGGGTGGTGGAAGGGTGGTCGAGGGTGAAGGGGGTTTTAAGGTCGAAGAATGCGGCGGACGCGGTGGTGTTTTTGGCGTCTGAGGAGTCGGAGTTTGTCACCGGTCACAATCTCGTCGTCGACGGCGGATTTGTGCAAGTCCCCGACATGTAACACTACTTAGTTAGATAGTCGAATCGAATCTCTTGCAGTATGCACCTGTGTTTTTTATATTAAGATGTCTTGGAATTTTCTGTTTTAATTAATGCCACTGTTTACATGTTAAATAATGCATTAGTACATGCACCTTGTTTTTGATATTGGGATTTAGAGCTTGAATATCTCCGTTTTAATTAATGTCACTGTTACCTAGCTCAACACAAGCAATCACTGGTGAAAAAGTACTACTAGACTAAGGAACAGCCTTGACAATTGATTTCTACCCTCAAATTGGAGGAAAATCCTTTTCATCAAGGAATTATGACCCCGTTATTTATAAAACCATAGGTCTTAGTCCAGTATATAGTGTATTTTTTAGACTAAGTCTCACTATTTTGTTAGTAGCAAGATTGTAAACCTACAAGGTTAAATAAGATTGCTCCAATTGTATGTCCCTACTAGAATAAACTATTTGTTTGTTTTCATCTTCTTGTGGACGGGCATGTGTATTTTATTGCATTTTAAAAGTTTTAATTTGCACAGCCTATAATTAGTTGATGCTAGATCATTTTCAATACAAATGTCAATGTTAATATTATAAAAAAAAATAAAAATAGCATATTTATTTTATTTTATACCCCAATGCATAATGCTATTTGAAATATCACATTTGCTTTTTGTTATAATTATTAAAATTTTAAATTTATAAAAGTAAACTTTTAATATCAAAATAATTTAAGAGTGAGAATGTTGTTATTATTAAAGTAAAAAAGTCAATCTATCAATTAATAGGATCAAATGCCAAATTTATTATATGTTAGAATTAACAGTAAAGTCACGGGTCAAAAAATTCAACTCACCTTTTTATATATTCATTGATATAACTATAAATTATTAGTATTGGTTTGAATAATATTATTTATACTTTGGTTAATAAATATGATTTGTGCAATACTAAAAGGTGTGGCCATGGCCGCCATACCAATCAACGGTTAACAGCCTAACCCAATGGTCTCACCAACCCAGCTGCCGTTATCCAACCTACCCACATGTGCGTGTGTGTGTATATATCTCTGCCATTTGTTCCCTTGAGCCGAGGCCTGTGTTGATCATGCAGCAGGAGGAGCTGAAGGCAAAGCCAGTGCAGGAGCTAGTGGTGGATAATAATTATTGGTGTTCTACTCATTGTTATTTTCCAAGTATTTAATTTCAGAATTGGATAATATTTAATATTTGATCTGATAATGTGCCTGCTAAATACTATTTTCCAAGTATATTTTGTTTCTTGATATTTGCTTCTCAAGTCAACAGGCATTTGCGCCAAAGTCAAGAAGAGGCCAAACTGGACGGGCTGATAAGTACAAACAGCCACCTTTATATTAGGAAACATGGGACATGTTTTTGGTTTTATGAAACCTAATTCAGAAGAAAAAAAATACAACAGTTGAAGTTCATGGATTGTGATATAAAATTATTTCACCTCGTAAAGCAAACGCGTCATCTCCTGTCATACGACATTATAAGAATGTTCTGTGTCCGAATTCCGTAATTATAAAAGCTTATAACACAACTAAATAAAAATATTTATTACCCAAGGCCATTAGCACTGCCGGGTATACTTTAAAATATGCACATGAATGAATGAACCTTATGGACAACACAATTAGGCAATATTATTAATGGGAAGGCTGCGTAGCACCACTGTCTCGACGGTCAAGCCTGGGCCAAAGCTGAAGAGGACGCCCCAGTCGAGGCCTTCACCGGTTGTGGCCTTTCCTTCCTCTGCCGACTTCTTCCTCATCTCGTCCATTAGGAAGAGTACGGATGCGCTGGAGATGTTTCCATACTCGCTTAGCATTTGGCGAGTGGCCCTCAACTTCTCCTTCTTCAACCCCACCTTTGCCTCAACCTGGTCAAGAATGGCGGGCCCTCCTGGATGTGCTATCCAAAATATCGAATTCCAGTCGTTGATTCCGATCAGAGTGAACGCCTCCACGAGACTCTTTTCAATGTTCTTCGATATCAAATAAGGTACGTCCTTAAGGAGATGAAATGTCAACCCTATTTCTCTCAAATGCCGGTCAAGCGCCCCCTTCGAGTCTGGAATGATTGTTTGGGCCGTTGATACTAGCTCGAATATTGGCTTTTCGATCGACGTTTCTGGTTCAGCGCCAACAATGACTGCGGCAGCGCCGTCGCCAAAAAGGGCCTGGCCAACCATGGAGTCGAGGTGGAGTTCAGAGGGCCCACGGAAGGTGACAACGGTGATCTCGGAGCAGACAACAAGGACACGGGCTCCCTTGTTGTTCTCGGCCAAGTCCTTGGTGATGTGGAGGACAGCGCCACCGGCGAAGCAGCCTTGCTGATACATCATGTAGCGCTTCACGGAAAGGCGGAGGCCAAGGAGCTTGGTCAGCTGGTAGTCGGCGCCGGGCATGTCAACTCCGGAGGTGGTGCAGACGATGAGATGAGTGATCTTTGACTTTGGCTGGCCCCACTCCTTTAAGGCTCTGATTGTCGCCTCTTTGCCTAGCTTTGGTATCTCAACCACAACTATGTCTGATCAGCACGTGCCGAGGACGTTTGAACAAGGGCATGTGTGGTCTAAGAGGCCTTGGGTACCAAGCCATGTGATCAGGGCGGTCGAAGACCTGTTTGAGAAGTTAGAGTCGACCAGGCAACAATCATTCTTCTCAGGAAGGAAGCTCTTTCCTGTTATGGCTGGTTCGGGGAACCCACCAGAATAAATCCCCCATCGGTTTGCCCTGCCCGGTCCATCGGGCAAGTCACAGTCGCCAGGCCTGATGCCGTAAACGTCCCAGGGCCGAGCACTTCCTGATCCGGTTGGCCAATGAGGGAGCCATCATCGTCCAATTTCGAGGACTCGTCGAGTGGCTCCTTCGATGCAGGGCCACTCGTGGCAGACAAGGACCTCGAAGACATGATTCGGCTCATTTACCCGTCTCGCCAGCTCTGGATCGGAGGTCAACCCTAAGTTTTTTGTTTTGTTGTTGTTTGTTTATGTGCCGCCGACCTGATTTTGACTTGAAAATTGTTTTGTAGAGATGTCTTTAAGGCCGAGCAGCGCTGTTGAGAGACGGGCTCTTATGGAGAGCCTCAGGAAACAGAAAAGCAAGATCGTGGACGTCGGGAGGAAACGTAAGCGGACTCTAAGGACGGAGCTTCCTCCCCGACCCGAGCAAGTTCCCATCATAGTCCAAGAGCCACCACCCCAGCTCCCGCAGACCAGGGCTTCATTAGAGGAGACACCAGCCGAGGACACTGTTGTGGTCTCTTCCGAGGATCCTCAGAGGAGACGCCCGAACTACTATCGAACCATCCTGGAGCGCCTCGGGGATGTGATGCCCTAGGAAGATTTATTGGTGAACCTCCGAGTGGAGAACTTTCA
Organism: Artocarpus heterophyllus; assembly: GCA_025403435.1. Taxonomy (NCBI): domain Eukaryota; kingdom Viridiplantae; phylum Streptophyta; class Magnoliopsida; order Rosales; family Moraceae; genus Artocarpus; species Artocarpus heterophyllus. Next base: position 8,546,649 of record CM046346.1, on the reverse strand, counting down.
AAGCTTGTGCAATACGGCTCTCTGCTCCGCGGCCACTGTAAGTGCTCGTCCAACCAGAGCTTTTAATCCCTTTTTCTTTTATCATCCTGCCGAGCGCTGAAGTCTTGTTATCTTCAAACGAGCGCCATCTTACACATGGCCCGTTCAACCGGCATGAAGGAAATCCACAAGGAGAAGGAGATGCACAAGAAGACCTTACTTAAAAAGTTAGAGGTCGATAAGAAGCTCGGTGCTAAGAATACCAAGCTGGACCAAACCAAGAACTCTCTTTCTCAAGCCGTGAAAGAAGCTTGGAAGGCCAAGGAGGACGCCATCAAGGCTAAGGCGGAGGCTGAGGAGGCTCGGAGGCAAGCTAGAGAGGCCAAGGATGAGGCTGCTTAGATCCAGGGACAGCTGGTGGCTCTACAGGCCGACCATCAGTGATTTTTGGATGAGCTCCTCGGTCGATTGGCACAAGCGGTGGATGAATTCAAGGCATCTCTAGAGTACGCCAACTACTACTACTTCGGCATGACAGACCTCTGAGATCATCTGATCCGGCAGCACCCTGAGGCTGAAGGCTTTGACTGGTCGCTCATAGTCGAGCCCGAGCAAGGCGTTGCTCAGCAACAGCAGCGCGAGGAGGTTGTCATAGTAGACGGCAATGGCAACAGAGACGAGCTAAGCACTGCCGGCAGTGGGGGCGAAGAAGGCACAGCTGGGGATGAGACCCAGGTTTAGGCCACTTTTTGTGTGTTGCTTGTCCGGGCTCAGGAGGTGCCCGGTTAATTGTACCTCCCCCTATACTATGAATAAAATTTATTTCTCGTTCTTCACTTCTCGGATTTTTGTGTACTTTGTTTTAAATTTATTCCAAGTGCGAATATTCTCAGGAAAATATGTCCATATTTTGGTTAGAAGTTTCTCGGCAACATAGTTAGACCTTTGTCTCATCGAGTTATCGCAAATCTCAGTCTCGTAATCAAATCAGAGTTCGTGCCAAGTTGGATGCTCCTCGGGAGGGGTATTCCTAAACAATGGTTTTTCGAGCTTCTGTTTTTGCAATTTTGAATCGAGACCGAGTATATTATCTCGATGATTATCGAGTTCATCTGAGTAGGGATGGTACCCCTTTTCACTCAGTTGATCCGAACGGTCATCCCTATTTACTCAATTAATCCGAGCAGGGATGGTGTTCCCGTTTTTTCGGTCGGGTAGAGCACAACAGCACGTGAATACCCTTACCCTGCTGCCCCCCTAGACTTGTCTAAGTTTTAAGAAACTTTACAAATGTAGGACTCGTCGGGCATGTTGTTGTGCCGAGCAACTTACTAGGTAGTCTTCACAGCGACAGACTTGGAATCGATAGGTTGCCGATTAGCCCCCCAGTCCAGTAGGTAGGATGACTCTCCCTCATCGGGAGTTATTGTCTAGTCCTCCGAGCTAGAGTTATGGCGTCCCTCTTTGGGTCTGTTTATTTCCCCTCAAGCGCATTACCCAATGGAATGGTGTAGGAGACTTACATTTCATTAATATGTGGTATTTACATCCTAGTCTTATTCAATAGGCCTAGTTACAAAAAAATTTTGGCCAAAGATCAAAAAAAGGGTTTTTGGCCTTGACGTTAGCAAAAGAATCTTTTCAGGAGCTCGGCGTTCCAAGGATGCCCGAGCTGATTTCCTTCCATGTCAGATAATTTGTACGTGCCTAGTCGAACAATGTCGACGACCCTATATGGCCCATCCCACTTCGAACCGAATGACCCAAGGCTGGGCTGTCGAACCGTGACCTTCTTTAGTACCAAATCCCCGATCTTAAAGCTCCTCGGTTGGACATGCCCATTATAATACCGAGCTACCACTCGATTCCGAGCTGCGTTACGGATCGCTGCCTGGTTTCTCTTTTCTTCGAGCAGGTCGAGTTCAGACATCATCATTTCTGCGTTCTGGACCTCCTCATAATGCTCGATTCTGAAGCTAGGCAGCCCCACCTCGGCCAGGATGACGGCCTCTGCCCCATAAACGAGGGAGAATGGGGTCTCCCCGGTAGCTGTCTGGGCAGTTGTGCGGTAAGCCCAGAGCACTTGGGGGAGCTCGTCGATCCACGCGCCCTTAAGGCCCTCGAGCTTTTTCTTCAAGTTGTCCTTGATCGTTTTATTTACTGCCTCAACTTGGCCGTTGCTCTAGGGATAGCTCGGGGAGGAGAAAACCTTCTTGATGTCGAGCTGCTCGCATAGGCGAAAGAGACTAGAGGACTCGAACTGTTTGGCGTTGTCGGTCACGATCGTGTGTGGGATTCCAAACCGGCAAATGATGTTCTTTCATATGAAGTTGGTGCATTTGGCTTCGGTCATATTGGTACACGGTTCAACCTCGACCCACTTTGTGAGATAGTCAATAGCCACGATGCAGTACTTGAATTGTGATCGGGCTGGAGGGAAGGGTCCGATCAGATCAATGACCCACTTGGCAAATGGCCATGCCGAGATTACTGAAGTGAGAGGCTCGGCATGATAGCCGGGCATTCTCACGAATTGCTGACATTTAAGGCATTTTTGAGCAAAATCCCTGCAGTCCTGCTCCATGGTCGGCCAATAGTAACCCTTCCAAAGGCACTTTTGGGTTAGTGATAGCCCCCTAGAATAGTTGCCGCACAGACCTTCATGGATCTCCTTCATTAGATACTCAGCTTCCTTGGGGCTCAAGTACTTTAAGCATGGCGTGGTGTAGCCTCGTCGATATAGTTTTCCTCCGATCATCGAATACCGGGCTGAGCTATTGCGTATCCGACGTGCCTCTTCCCGGTCGTTGGATAATTCGGTTGCGGTTAGGTATCGGATGATCGGGTCCATCCATGTGGGCTCAAGTTCCTTGGCTACATTTGCAATCTCCTTGAGAATACTCAGCTCGGCAAGTCTTTCGATGGGGACCGAGGTAAGATCGCTATCGTCGAGGCCCGAGGCTAGCCAAGCAAGGGCGTCGGCTTCTGAGTTCTCTGACCGAGGGATTTGCTTAAAAGAGTTGGATTTGAATTGTCTGAGCAATCGTTTGACTTCTTGTAAATACGCAACCATAGAATCTGCTCGGGCCTGGAATCCTCCGGTGACCTGCTGAACGACAAGCATAGAGTCGCTGTGGATGATTATACGGTCTACACCGAGATCTCTAGCGATCCAGAGTCCGATCAGAAGCACTTCGTATTCTGCTTCATTGTTGGAGGCCTTGAAATCAAATCGAAGCGCATAGATCACCTTGTACCCATCCAGGCTTATTAAAAGTAGCCCGGCACCTGATCCATCAACACAAGAAGAGCCATTGCATAAAGTCTCCATTCTGGTCGCGAGGTAGTGCAATCTTCGCTGCAGTTGGGGGCATCAGGCACTTCCATGGGTGCCTTCTCGGCCAATAGGGTGGCCTGTTTGGCATCTGTGAATTCAGCAATGAAGTCTGCCAGAGCTTGGGTTTTAATGGTCATTCTTGGCACACAATGCACATCATACTGGCCGAGCTCCACCGACCATTTGACCATACGGCCTGATATTTTTGGGCTCTGGAGAACCTACCAGAGAGGGAATTTGATTGGGACCTTTTATGGTATGGCCTTGAAAGTACAGGCGCAACTTGCGAGCTAAAGTGACTAAGGCGAAAGCCAATTTGTCGAGAGGTGGGTACCGTTTTTTAGCACCTTGGAACGCATGGCTTGTATAGTAGATAGGCTTCTGGGCTCCGTCTTTATCTCAGACTAGGACCGAGTTCACGGCTTTTTCAGACACGGCTAGATAGGTAGTTAAAACCTCGCCGGGCAAAGGTTTGGACAGGAGCAGAGGCGTGGCTAAATACTTCTTCAAGTTTTGGAAAGCTTCCTTACACTCCCTACTCCACTCAAACCTCCCCTTAAGCGCCTTAAAAAATGGATGTTGCTTGTCGGTAGCCTAGGAGACAAACCTTGAAAGAGCCGCTATCATACCGGTGAGCCGTTGCACATCTTTTACAGTCTGAGGAGAATGCATGTCAATAATTGTCTGGGCCTTCACCGGGTTAACCTCAATAACTCATTGGTTGACCAAAAATCTGAGGAATTTGCCCAAGCTTACCCCAAACGCACACTTCATCGGGTTGAGTTTCATCCCATATTCCCGGAGAATGTCGAAGCTTGCTCTGAGATCAACGATGTGGTCCTCTGCTCGAACGAACTTTACTAACATGTCGTCCACGTAGACCTTCATTATTTTGCCGATCAGCCGGGCAAACATCTTATTGACAAGACGTTGGTATGTAGCCCTGGCATTCTTCAGTCCGAAAGGCATCACCACATAGCAGTATAAGCCCTGGTCGGTAACAAAAGTTGTCTTTGCTTAATCCTCCTCAGCCATTCTTATCTGGTTGTATCCGAAATAGGCGTCCATAAAGCTCAAGAGCTCGTGGCTGGCAGTGGCATCGACGAGCTGATCTATCCGGGGAAGCAGAAAGCAATCCTTTGAGCACGCCTTGTTTAGGTCGATGTAGTCTATGCAGACCTGCCATTTGCCATTTGCCTTTTTTACGAAAATGACATTTCCCAACCACTTCGGGTATTTAACCTCCCTGATGAAACTTGCCTTGAGGAGCTTTTGGACTTCTTCGTTTATCGCAACATACCTTTCTGGGTTGAAAGTTCTTCTCTTCTATATCACCGACCTGAGGTCGAGTTGGACATTGAGCCGATGACTGATCACACTCGGGTCAATGTCTGACATGGCTTCATGGAACCACGCAAACACATCCTGATATTCGGTAAGAAGTCCTTCCAAGTCTGCCTAGATCTCAGGTCTCAGTTGGGATCCGAGTTGGACGGTGTGTTCAGGCCTCACGGGGTCTAAAGAGAACGGCACCAGGTCTTCCATCGGGGTTGCTCTTACTGCTTCCTCGGGCAATCTGGGGTCGAGATCGGACAGTATTTTAGGCATCGGGTCGGCAGGCAAATCCTGCTCGTCGAGTGTAAAGACGGCTAAGACACCTAGATGTACCGTAGCTACTCTTACAACATTGTCATAACAAGTTCGGGACTCCACCTGCGACGAGCGAATCACCCCAACTCCGTCTTCTGTTGCAAATTTCATGGCCAGGTGATACGTGGAGACTATGGCCTACAACGCATTCAACGTCGGGCGACCGATGATGATTTTGTACTAGAGAAGGCTTGTCGATGAACAAAAAGTCGACGATCCAAGTGATCAGAGCAGCTCCTTCTTCGAAAGTCACGGGCAGACTGACTTTTCCCACGGCTCGGATGCACTCTCCCATAAAGCCGTAGAGTGGGGTACAGACTGGAACCAAGGTGTCATTACTGATCTTCAGCTTGTCAAAGGCTTGCTTGAAGAGGATGTCAGCCAAGCTGCCGTTGTCGATCAAAACTTGCCGCACTACATTGTTGGCGATGGGCAACTCTCACACAAGGGCGTCATTATGCTGATGGATTAGCCGGTCCGCTTCCTCCTCGGTGAATGTGATCAGAGTGTCCAGTTGGCAGCATATTTTGTTAACATGCTCGGACATGTTTATGAATTTGCCTCGCTTGATCAGCCGAGCTTCTTTGGCATACGACCGCCGCCCACTCGACGTGTCCCCGATGACAGGCCCACCGAAGATCGTGTGGACGATGTTCGGGGGTTCCGAGGTATTCTCAGCGTCAGTCCGTGAGCGGTTCGGTACATCTCGGCTTGGCAGATCTTTTCTTCCCAAGGTAGAACCCGGGGTTATGACTCACTCAACAAATTCTCGCAAATGTCCTTCCTAGACAAACCTTTCAATCTGGTCCTTTAGTTGGATGCATTCACGGGTGTTGTGCCCCACATCCTTGTGGAATTCGCAATACCTCGCTTGATCCCGCTTCGCCTTGCTGCCCCTAAGCTTGGGTGGTGATACCAGTAGGTTCCTGCTTCCTACCTAGGCGAGCACCTCGTCGATAGTCGCCAGTAGCGGCGTGTAGCTTTGAAACTTACCAGTTGGCACCTTTGGCTTCTCGAATTTCTTCTCCTTCTTCTACTTCTTGCTCTGCTCGGCGTTGTTCTGCTCTGGCGCCTTCTTTTGCCTTTTGTCTTTCTTTGTTCCGCTTAGGCTGGCCTCTTCCTTGCGGGTTTTCATGTATTCGATGGCGTCAGCGTACCTCTGGGCATAGCCGAGCATCTGATAAAACGTGCTTAGCTACTCGAAGGCCAATGACCAGGTCAATTTTTCATCTCAGAGGCCCCCTACAAAAATATGCTTGAGGGTCTCGTCTTCGACGTGTTTGACCTCCAGTGCTACCCAGGTGAACCGGTTAATATAGTCTTGGACGTTGCCGTCCCCTTGTTTGACGGCATACAGATATGTAATTTCCTTTCTCCTTGTTTTCGTCGTTGAGAAGGTTGCCAAGAAGGCGTCGGCAAGCTGCCGAAAAGAAGAGATTGATGATGGTTCAAGCCTCCGGAACGATTGCCGAGCAGGTCTTGTCATGGTTAGCAAAAAGGCTTTGCACATTGCTGCGTCGCTGGCGTTTTAGAGGAGCATGTGCCTTCAGAATAGTTCGACATGCTCGTCCGCATCTGTTGTCCCGTCATAGGCTTTGATCTATGAAACTTTGAACTTAGCCAGCATAGGGTCTCGCATTATGGTGTCCGGGAAAGGCGGATCTAAGGCCCTTGCCTCATCTAGGCCGAAGCGGTTGTTTCAGATTTCGTCGATTTGACGCTGTAGCGCCCAGAACTGGCGATTATTCGTGTCTTCTGGTAGTTCGACCCTGTAGGGTACTTCGCCCTCGACATGATCACCCGCCCCAGGCTGGCGATTTTGACGTGCTTCCCCGTGGTGCTCGAGCCGGTCAAATACCGAGGCTCGGGAACCTTGAGGAGACGGTGCCCGTGCTACTTGAGGGCCGAGACGGCCTTCTTGGACTAATCGATTATTGGTCGACGTGCCACGCGTGGATCCTCTAGAGTGCTCAGAATCGGTCTCTCCATGATCGACCGTATCTCTTCCCACACGACCTCCGACTTGGTCAACCAAGGCCGAAGGTGGCAAGGCAGGTGCGGCCTGGCGTTGAGCCTGTTGGGCGAGCTGCTGAGTTAGGATCCGAACTGCGTTCGTGAGCTCTCGAAACCGATCCTGAGCAACCAGGTCTTCTGCCTGTTTGGCCCTGGTAGTGCTTCCCTGCCCCCCGGGCTGGGATCTTGTGGTCCAGGGGCGGCCCCGAGGCCTGCCCATGTTCGGCTATCAATTTCTTACATCTCCTGACCCCTTCTGTCGGGCAGCATCGTCTCTAGCGTTCCCTCATGTCACCATCTCGAGTCTCAAGGATAAGGTGGCTGGTGTTGGGTGAAGGCGTAGGACGCCCTCATTCTAGCGCCAAAATGTTGATGCTTATCGTTATCTGGCATCGGATCAACACCACATGTGGCTGCGCACGGTTTGCTCTTCCCCGGCTCGCCTCTGCCCGGCCCGGCGTGCTTGCAACAAGAGGAGGGGCGCTTTGGAGGTGAGAGTAAGGTGTCAGTCAATGGACAAGGGCTCTCCGATGCTCTAGGCAGGGGTTGCTCGGCATAAGACCAGAGCTTGTTAGGCGGGAAGGAGTCTCTCTCTCTCTAGAATGCAACAAATGCATCTTATTTATGGGCCACTACTTGGATCGGGTGTCAGGTAGGTTTTGCCCACAACCTGGGTGGTGTCACATCAAGATGTGTCAGGCGGTACGTGACAAGTGTCACGCCCCCCCCCCCCTCGGTCAATGGATCGGGTCCCATCGGAAGGTGAGTTATTTACCGTTTGTCAGCCTGTAGTGGCGAGTAGCAGTTTGCCTGTGAGTGAAGTTGGTCCGACCTGAGCTAGTGCGCAGTCCGAGGTGGCAGCCTATGGGGGCGCGGCCTTAGGGGCCCTGAAAAGCACCTTGGACAAAGCGCCCATTGCTGTCGAGGTCAGTAGTTTGCTCTCTGAAGGCTCTGCCAAGCTATTTAACCGACCACCGAAGTTTGTCTCTTCGACAGTGGCACCGAGCTCACCCTCAACAAACACTTAAAGCTTGTCATATCAAGTTTCAATGATTTCACCTCTAAGCAATTTCAATCGAGTAGGTGAAAAATATTTAAGAAAATTGTATCACAATATACGCATTTTGCTTACTAATTTTTTTTAGGTTGTTTGGGAACGTGGTTTAAACTAAGAATTTATTTCGAAATTGGTTTGATGTACAATTTTACGAGAGAAAAGACTGTAAAAAAATTAATTTAAACCACAATTTTATTCTTTAAACTATATTCCTAAACATTACCTTTATAATACTCTTCAAAATTAGTTCATCTCACTAATAGAACTTAAGAGCTTGTTTGGCACACCGTCTTATATTGTATTACATTGCATTTATTGTATATAATATAATACAATACAATACAATACTATACTGTATACCAAAAATGATCAAAATTACACAATGCAACACTTGAATAAGTAATGCTTAAGGGCATGTTTGGCTTGTATTGTATTGGTGTTATACAATACATTGTCTGGTTTTACACCGTATTAACATGTTGTATTACATCATACAATGTTTGTTTACGACCGTATTATATTGTATTAGTATTTAAACTTTAAATATAGTAAATTTAGGTTATGTTTTTGGGTTCAAATTTTAGGTTCAGATCACGGTCGAAATTCAAGATTGGAATCGGAGTAAAGATTCGAGATCAAGGTTGGGGTCGGGACTGGTGTCAGGGTCGGGGTTGGGACAAGGATTTAGGATCGGGCTCGGGTCGGGATTTAGGACTGGTGTCAGGGTCAGTCTCTTCTCATTCTCTCTACACTTTCCCTCCTCATTCTCTCTATTTGTTTTGAATTTTTTTTTTTTTAGAAAACTTATTATCAATATAAAATCAGAAATCAATAATATACATGATGGTACTGCATCTATTAAAAGAAAATACCATATATATAATTTGCATTGACTTAGACAAAACGAAAATTAAAATAGAAATACCATAATTGAAAAGAAGTCTCAAACACAAATCAAATACTAAATAATATGGATTCCTAAGAAGGCGTGAAAACAAAATATTGTAGCATGTTAAATGTTTAAGTAATTCTCAAAAGCAGGTTAGTTTCACAAAACTAAACCACTCTATCGTGGATGTTGTATCTCCCTCATGATTCTCCTCACAAATGTCTAACACAATGATGCATCAAGCGACATAAATGTTGCCACATATTGTGGTTTCTCTAAAATGTATGTCAAGACATTGACTTAATCCTCATCCGAGAGTCCTATGTTCTTCAACTCTAAAGCAATGTCCTTTCCATCTCCATTTCCTTGAACAAGTCGCTCATTAATTAGTTTTCATTTGCTCAAATGATTGCTCAAACATTTTCTTGAATGAGGATGCAGTTTCCAACATTTCATCATTTGAGCGTGATTTTTTCCTCCGATTAGACGACCTAGACGACGTTTGATTCACTGACCTTGTATAATCATTTTTTGTAGCATCAACAGCTTCTTGATCTATATGATCAACCATATCTGCTAGTGTTTCCACTCCCCGACCAATTGCTCTATCTTTTCCAAAGATATTAGCCAACCTTTCATAAATTGGAAAACTCTTGTTCCTCTAGCCTTCTGCATCCTTATGATTCTATAAGATAGTTCAATATATAGTAATTGATTCTCATTAAAAAATAACTAGTGATTTGAACATAAAAAGTATAAGACAAAGAACCAACCAATCTGAACATAATTCAAGCACACTTGGCCATTTTCACATTCCACATATTTTTTTATATCATTTTATCCAAACCCACTTCTATTCAACATGTCATACACTATTCCATATTGCTTTTTCAACATTCATATTATGTTCTCAATGTGTGGAGTAGCTTTCAAGTCACAATTTGGAATCAATTTTACTAGTTAAATCTCTATCTCTTTCAATGTTCCCGATTTAAAGCTGCCATTATCACAACGATTACCACATTTGACGACTACAACCTCAAGAATAGTCAATAGGTATCCTCTTCAAATTTACTCCATGTCTGTCTAGAATTTTTTTTGTATTTTGTAAACTGATTTGGCTGCTAATCCCAATATCCATACCTGAATATGAAATAAAATACATATTAGGATAAACCAATTTATTTGTATCAAGTTTAGTTCTTCAATGTCATTTTCAGTGTTAGTTTCAAAGTGGCATGTGATACCATTCTCCATTTGACGCCCATTACTGAATCAAAAATCAAATAGTGCTAATTTAATCATAATTCACAAGCCGGAATATATGTAATCACGGCTACATTATCATTGACAATTTTTGGCCTTCCCCACCAGCCCCTTAATTTAAGAAAAAGTTCATCATATCAAACAATCAATTGGGTTCTGGCTAGAATCTGAAAGTTGAAACCCATAACAATGATGCAAAAGTTCAAAGCTATCAAAATAAGATAACAACTTCATAGATATGTATACCTTTTTTTTTTTTCACTGTGTTTTGACAATTTTAATCTTGTATAGTCATTCGGAAATTTACCATAGTCTAGCAACTCTAAAATTTTGATGCAGAAGATAACAATAAAGACGAATGCTGAAGGACCTGGTGTCTAAATCGGTGAAGAAATGTACAGAAGAGTGCATTTTGAAGGTAAATGATTCTTATAAAGAGTGATGGCTTGTAGAACTCCATAGCATAATTTGGACCACCGAATAAACTCCAAAAGAAGACAACTTTATTAATTTTCTTTTTGACTGCCTGCGTCAGACTATGAAGACTGAAGCTTTTTCTCTTTTGCTTATGCTCGTATGCTATGAAACAGTCAATCATAGTATTCATTTTTTTAAACAAATGATGCCATGTGAGCTTGAAATTTCAGTTACCTCTCTGAAGTTTCCTGAATATAATTTCCTTTGACTTATAACACTTTTCCCTCTGCGCAGTGCCTGTGCAGGTGTTTGTTTTACTAGGAAAACTGGTAACTTATGATTATCAATGTTGTTCACCAGTTTATCAGCAATTTCATCTTAGAGAAAACTTCCAAGAGAAGTCAAGAAAGAGAACAAGATACATTCGGTAACTGCAAATGAAAATCGCATTGCATGAGACAAGGACACCAGTTCCTAAAGACAAGGAACAAATATATGAACAAAGTTGTAATCCTAGTAAAGTCTCTAGCTTTATACACTCGTTAACTAACCTAAGAGCAAGCATATGAAACAAAAAAGAAAGAATATAAAATTGACCAATTTTATAGTTTATTTATAACAAGCTGACCAAGACACTTACAAGATGAGTACGACTTGTATTATTAATCCAAGTGTGTGGCCCCTAATATTGGAAGAAATTTTCAGTCAGGTGGAAAGTTCTGCAACTACTCAGAGAAGACGAGTAAAAAATTTCTAGTGTTTCAGCAACTATGCCTAAGCATGAAGACAATATAAGATTTCCAGTGTTTCAGCAATTATGCCTAAGCATGGATATGGACTCAGAAATTTGGTTAGAAAACAGATTTAGTACAGACCATAATATGCACAATGCAACTAAAAAACAACATACACACCATAAAAAACAGTTATTTTCACATATTTCTAGTCAGTCTCTTATATTCCCATTTATTACATCACTAATTTAGCATCAACAAAACAAAAACCATAACAAAAAATAACTTAATCTAAGTTTAAGACTTGGATAGTTCTGGTAGACTATTAGAACTTGCAAAATGTGCATTTGTATAGTACTTTGCAGAGTTTTAGTTTTAGATGGCGTTTGCATTTGTACAACTTTTTACAAACACTCTAACAGATTTCTCCCTAAGCTTGCAAAGATTTTTTTCCCCCTCTCCTAAACTCATGAGTCTTGTACTTTGGTTCATAGTATTGTTCTCATTCTTGTACCAATCGAAGGCTTATTATAATGGGTCCTCAAAGCCCGAGTCACTACTGAGTTGCGAGTTAATGGACTCGGCAAAAGAGATAGAGTTCTTTGAGTGGATGATTGGGGTCAGAAAGAGACTTCATCAGTACAGGTTCTCTCTCTAAATTGTGCCAATTTGTTAACTTCCCCGTGGTCTTAGGAACCCATTTGATGTTTGACATTTTAACAAACAACTTGTATGCATCATTTAATCACAAAACAACGAGAACTAACTTTATGTTTTATATGTTCAAGGTACCTTGAAAATGAATATTAAATAATAAATCTTGTATAAAGTTCAAGTACCTGTGTAAATACAAAATTGAGAAATAAATGCATGAGATAAAAATACTATTTTAAGTTGCATATAAATGTGCTCAAAAAGCAGAGTAGATAGCATCAAAAACTGAGCATGATCATCATTTGCATTCTATTTAAATTTTTCAATGTGCAACAAATAAAATGGTATTCGGCGTTACACTGAGCAAATATTTACTTAGAATCTATCAAAAACATGCAAAGACTTCCAAAGTTTGTCAAAAGATCACATAAACCTCAAGGTGCACAATCGCAGTTCCAACAGGTGAATAGAAATTTACGTTCTCAATGGGTACCAAGAAAAAAAAAAAAAGAAGAGCAATTCATCAAAAAGATTCTTCAAGTAAACTAATGTACAGATGTTTTAGAAAATACAGATTTCAGCAACAAATGCAATATTGCTGTTTGCAGGAGATAGGCGTTTCTCACCGTGGAAAGGATCTGTTGTTGACTAGGTGATAGGAGTTTGCAATATCACAAAAAATCTCAGAATTACCTTGATCGGATGAGCTTGATAGCCGGTAGTCGGAGAGAAAGCTACGCCGGTACGGAGAGAAATAGAGAACGGCGGGATAGGGAGGTGGCGAGGAAGGGACAGAGTGAGGAGAGAGACTTCCCCATTGAGAGAGAATATGGAAGAGTCCAGAAGTCTAATACGGGAGAGAAACAAAGCCAAAAGGAGGACAGGGTTTTAGGCAAAACAGAAAGAAAGCAAATTGTTTTGAGTAAAAAATCAAATACAATCTAACACGAGGCCTTTATTTTTGTGTATTATACAATATAAATTATATTGTATTAAATTAATATCTTGTATTATTTTATATAATACGTTGTTGATATTAAATGTTGTATTATTTTAAAATAATACAATACAAACTTTAATACAGTATGTTAACAAGCCGTAACATTATATACAATGCAAATGATGTCAATACAATATTTGGCATTGAAAGGGAGAAAATAAAAGGAAAAAAATGAAATATGATTATAAAATTTTATTTGCGCTCTAATGTATAATACGATATCATATATTATATATATTTTGTCACAATTATTATGCTTCAAAAATTAAAAAAGTAGAATTTTTAATTAGTTTTTTGATCGAAAAAAGCCAATATTACAATGATTAAATGAAAGAGTAGAATAATAGAATCAAAAGGAAAAATTTGACATATCTTATACGTGACGATAAATTTGCCATCAAACATAACATTTATCAAATTCAGTACTAAAAATCACATTGACTTGGAAAATGCTTTCTTTATTCAAATGCTAAAATTTAGTATTGATGCGGTATCAATTTGGTATTATAACGGAGATGCTATAGAAAAGCTCTCCACCAAATTGTCTTTCTTTTATACTTCTCTGCCTCATGAGTTCTTACTACGAATGTTCTTGTACGACCTTGACATAAGTTTAGGGATGGCAATAGGCTGAAGACGCCTGCTCCGCCCATTGTCCCTGTAACGGTTCTGGATTACGCGCAAATAACCCATTATTTAAGTATATACATTATTTTAAATTTTATGTATATTAACAAATTTAGTCAACAAAACGTATAGTAATCACTTAATTAAACAAATAGATGACTTTGGTTTAAGTATCTAAGATACATATTTATGTACATAACATATTAATTAAATAAAATTTTTATAAAAAAATATTAAGCATTAAGAGGGTGTTTGACAGTGATAAAAATCACTCAATTCTCACCACAAATTTAATTATAAATAATATAAAATTTTTATATACTATAATAATAATAAAAAAATATATTATAATATAAAATCTTTCGCGCTACAATAAAAGTAATTTTCACCGTCAATTCTTACCGGCCTTCTAAACACACGTAAGAGTTCGGACGCGGATAGAGACCCCTAAAAAGATAAAGTTGCCACAACGTATTGATATTCGAGAAAAGTATTCAACTGGCAATAGTTGTCGTTTCCGGCCAAAGAGCCCGACAACTTCTTAAATGCAGACGTGACAGCCCATCTGACAACGGATTGCTTGGTACGGCCTCTTGCATCACATGGGATGGAGCAGGTGCAAAACCTGTTACACTGCAGCGTACACTACCCTTTTTTTTTTATTTGAACACATTTTGACGTCACCGACTTGGCCTTTAAAAAAAAAAAGCCGCCAACTCGAGGAAAAAAATTATTGATAATTACGGCTAAAGACCCAAAACAGGGTCTTACAAGTAGAGTGAAAAAACCTAGTCAGGGATTCGTATTTAGATTGATAGAGCCAAACGAATCCCTCGTCTTAGATAGGGTTACACTCTTACTATTAGTAGTTTCATTGACTATGTAGACGAGCCACACTTTCATCCAATTCTAACTCAAGACATCACCTAACAAACAAAAGGTATGGTAAAACCATCCTCTAAACCCAACACAGCCTGTAACAACACTAAAACAACAAACAAACCCAAAAGGATAGTGGGGAAATTACTACCCTTATTAAACATGCTAGAACACAAAATTAAAAGAAAAAAAACACACACACAGACAAAAAAAAACACAAAACACAAATTCAGAATGTTGCCTCTACTACGATCTACGAATTTGAGATCCCTCAACGCCAGCAGCCCAGAAGCCTCAGCCTTTTAACTTCAACCACATGCCCGCTGGTGAGCTCCCATGGGTTACTTCAAGTATCCCCATGACACCCTCCTTGGCCATCTTTATGGCAAGGCCAGACCCACTATTGCCCACCCTCACCCAATGGCATGAACCCAACCCTAACCCTAGCAACAGCCAGGTCCCTCAATGCCAACACCAGGCAGACGACGGCCAAGCCCACCTAAGCCATGGACCCAAGTTGTCGAGCCTCCATCCACACCCAACTAACTCAGCTTGAACCCAAAGGAGATCTATGCCTCCCACAACCGTAGCGAATGACCATGATGCCTCTCTCCTTAGTCTTGAGCTCATATCGACAACGGAGCAATTCTCTCTTCCATCTCCATGCTAGACCTCCTACCAAAGCAAAGCTTCTTTTCTTTGGCGGTACGAACGTCAACACGACGACAATCGAGTAACAACAACGCCTCGAATGAAGTTTGTGTTAGACATGTATGCTCTAAGGAGTAAAAATGTAATACGTTTTTGGAGACATTTTTTATCAATAAAGAATTTATTCATTTATATATACCAAATATTGTCCTCTTTACGTTCATATTTGTTGAATGTATGATAAGCAAACAGTAGTCTGAGACTATCAGTCTAAACCTTAAGAGTTGGGCATATGATGGGATGATTATGCGGTAGACACGACTCTTAAGGTGATGGTCTAAAATATATGATCCGCAATCGAGGGAATAAAGTTGGGCGCTTTATTCATGTAAAGATTGTTATGTTGTCTATATTCCTTTTGGGAAATGGTTTGTCTTGGCCATCGGAGTTGGACTCCGTGAATAGAGACATTGGCGCGTTGTCATAGGTGACGATGTGTTGGATCGGGACATAAAGTGAATTGATTTGGATTAATAATTCTGTCTTGTCAAATCGATTCACTTTAGACAATCATTTGTATTGTATCTTAATCCTGAGATGAATAATGGGCCCGTTGTCTCGACTTGTGTCTTTTGATGTACCAATGGGTGACTCCCACATCTCTATAGTGGCATGCATGCCGGTACGTTGGAGGCGTGACTCTTGGTAGCGTAGACTTGTTATTCATAGATATGGAATCCATAGCTCCTCTTTAGGAGTAATGATATCCTCTTATATGCGTTGTCCTGTAATTGGAAGACTGGAGCGCTCAACCATTTGGATACATAGGTGTAACCGAATGGTATACTATCTTTGGATGGTAAGTTTTCTAATGGTGAGACAATGGAACGTAAGATAAAAATAATCGGGAAGGTAAGACAGAACTTGTCCTTAAGCCGATTATGGATGATCATATGGGGATGCGATACACTATGATATGTCATGGAGACTTAGCTACACGAGCTTCGTAATTCTATAAAGTTCGAGAGTGCAGCTCCAAGCTTTTAGTGGAGTAGCGTTGGAGTTGATAATTGTGAAATGTATATCTGGGATATTGGGTTTCATATTTATCATGAGCTTGAACTTTATAGGTCCATTTTGGTCCCCTTTGCTAGCTCATAAAATCCTGTAACGACACGGCGTGCTTTTCCAATAATTGGTGACTTATGTCGGATTTATCAGATTGGTTTAAAATTTATAAGAATCAAATAATTCATGTCTGTTTATCGGTTGAATTAATTATGTAAGAAATTAGTTCAAGATGAACTTGTTGAATTATGGCGTTCGGATAATTCTTGTCTGTTTATCGGTTGTTTTAATTTTGGACAATTAGAACAAGATAAACTTGTAGAATTATTGTGAATTGATTTATTTTCTTAGAGATTATCTTGATAAAGTTTGTTTTGATCAGATATCTTTTCTATTGGGCTATTTGAATCAAAACTGAGACTTTATCCTTTAGAATCTCGGGTGGAAAATAAAAGATTCGCGGAGATTTTTTCTCGGCAGTTCGGCATGCCGGATGACGTGTTCGGCCTGCCGAACTGGCCAGTTCGGCCTGCCTATCTCACAGTTCGGCATGCCGACCGCGACAGCTAAGATTACGCGTTTTTCACGCGTATCTTATCAGATATTGATCCGAACTTGATTCTGTTTCGATTTTTGAGACCTAATCTGATATGGACTGACCCCAAGGACCAATAGGTATAAAAAGGGAGTGAGTCTAATGATTTACTCAGATCAATTTGAGAGATTAAGAGTGATACTCTTCTAGTGAGCATCTGAAAACTCCCTGAGAGCTTTTGTTCACAAATCACGAACACTAGCTTTGGGTTCTCTCTATTGGTTGGAAGGAGAGTCACCGGTGGAAGAGCTGTACGTGTGAGCCCACACTCACTCCGGTTGTGGATAGAGAATAGCAAAGAAGACCAGTTGGTTGAGGCTCTTCTGGAACGTTACTTCTCTACACAGGTCGCGGAGGTTCTTCAGCTTACTGAGGTTAGTAAGATCTGTTTAATTTATACATATAACATGTCAAACTTGTGTTTTGGAAAATACTCTGATGAAAAATTTTAAAAATTCCGCTGCGCACTTTGTTTCCAACAGTTTGAAGGCCAGCAAATTGGCAACGTGTCGGCCCACCGGCGTTAGTCCTTCTCTTTCTAACTTTCTTTTCTTGTTCTCTCTTTTGCTCTCTCTAACTTTCGGAAAAAAAAATTACTAGAAAGATTAACCTTTTTTTTACCCACTTGGTGTATTTCCTATTGTATAATCTTGACATGACATATGACAGTTATGTCAAAGCATGAAAATTGCACAAATCACTACCAAAAAATGTATAGTTTACATTAAGTTTCTGTCCTTGTTAATAAGTGAAGGAGATGCTATAAACGGTGGATTTACAATCAATATCAAAATTTTGGATTAGGTTGTTTAAGAATTTGAGCCCTCAAATTACCGTTAAATGGAACTATTAGCTCGTATTTATGTGCAAGATTAGAGTTAAATAAACTAAATAAAGCTGTAATAAGAATGACACATGAGATTTATAGTGGTTCACTGTGTTAACGAAGAGCTACGTCCATTGTAATTCATTATGGTATTCTGGATACAGATTACAAGAGAGTAAAAAGAAATGAGAAAGCAAATGAGTAGAGTTTCTGTATCTTTTTTTTGTGTGTCGTACAATGAAGCAACCATCCTCTTAGATAGAGGATGAGGAAGAATCGTGGCTCCCAACCGTCTGACGGAGTGGGATAGCGCACTAAGTAACCGTCATAGTGGGACATGTATCGATTGATGACAGGCTGCAAGAATCATGCCTCCCTACGTTTCGGTCCATGATCAGACGTGTTATAACTGTTAGTTCGTGCTAATAACCGACAACTCGTCACGATCGATTCGGCCGAACGAAGACTCGAAAAAACAAGCACAAATTATCCTGAGCGATCAAGAGAACGATGTACCTCTAAATAAAATAATCGAACCAATCGAATCATACGAATAGCTGATTCGATTAGGCTAGTTTTGTTCGATCCATTCGGTCATCTTCATTATTGGGCCACTTGGGCCCGTCGGCAATTTGGGCCCGACTAAATTGCACCCCAACAAATGCAAGAATAGCTGTTCAGTTATTGAGTTATACAACGTATAAGAGTTTTAAAATTAGAGAGGGTCAAAGACCAAAACAGAGATGATAACGTTTTGGATTAACTACAAAAATTCTTCTTGAATTATAACCTTTGTAACACTTTTTCTTCCGAACTTCAAAATGTAACACCGTTCCTCTTGAAGTATAAACTCTTAACAAAAATAGTCCTTTTGTTAGAATTTTTAATAGCAAATTGACAAATAGTTTTAAAATAAGGGGTATTTCGTTAATTCTAGTTATAAAAACAGCCAAAAAATTAAAACTATAACAAAAAAATAATCTTTATTGATAATTAAAAACAAAATCAATAAAAAATATACTACTATCTGGATCTTTTTTTTTTTCAAAATACTGAAATTCCTTTTAAAATTTTATTAATTTTTTCCACACTCAAAAACCATTTCGAAATTTGTTCTTCAATTCATCAAGAACCCCGAAACAGAGTTCTCCAAAATATGATATTAAGCACTTTTATCATCAAGTTAAAAAAAAAATGGGGGTAAGGAATGTATAATTGAATTTATTTTGCGAAAGAAACAGTAGTCTTCAAAATAACAACATAGAGTTTGTATAGATGAAATTGATGCGAAAACAAAGAGTACGAGTGTAGGGAAGAGAGAGGGGATGAAATTGCGTTAAAGTTTGTTTTTAAGGAATGTTTGTATTGAAGAAGGTAAAAAGTTCAATTAATAAATCAAATTACAAAATATAAGTGTAAAAAGGTTAGTTTTGAAAAGCGAAAATGGGTGACAATGTTGATAATGAATGTTCGTAGTGGGGCAAGCTCTATAAATTTCACAACGTTTAAATTTTTATTCAATTTTTTTTGTAAACGAGCCAAAGACAACTCAATCCAAAATGCGTCCTATTGTGATATTATTTTCTTGATCATTTCTCCCTCGCAATAATTAGATCTTGGCTTCCATATCATTACCTTTTTTTCACCAAATCCAAAGAATCATCAAAATTTTATATTTAGTGAAATTTCTAACTTGTATTGTTTTAAGGTGGTATATGTTTTTACCCTTGAGAAACAGATGATTCTATTGTAGTTGTTCTTGTTAACAAGCGAAGGTGATATATACAAGAATAA
Organism: Artocarpus heterophyllus; assembly: GCA_025403435.1. NCBI lineage: Eukaryota > Viridiplantae > Streptophyta > Magnoliopsida > Rosales > Moraceae > Artocarpus > Artocarpus heterophyllus. The sequence goes on along the minus strand of CM046346.1, from coordinate 8,527,213 downwards.
CAGTTGAGTTACCGGGTTATGCCAATATACAAGTCTATAGTCCCTTTGATCCTTAGGTTGGAAATGCAGTGGTTTAATTTTTTTTATTTTTTGTTTGAAATGAAAAGTTGGAAAAATGTAGTTTGAAAATTTGATCTGAACTGACATTTAGATGTGATTGATTTTAGATTTAAGAAGTGAATAAAATCTAAACTATGTTTGAATATAAAGACTTTTGTAAAAAAAAAAAAAAAGGTTCAAAATTTAAGTCCAAAAAACATTTACGTGAGTTTAAATGTCTTGAAATTAAGATAATGATAAAATCCAAATCCACCCTACATTTTGAGTTAATCTATCATTTCAATGTTTGAAAATACACTGTTATTTTTGCCTTTGAACACCTACTCAGTTCAAAAATTAGGTTCAAACGTAATAATTTTATAAACAGACAGCCTTAGAGAGTGTTCTAGACCAAAATAAAGGTGATAACTTTTATCGATATTGCTTAGGACCTCTTTGACAAAAGGCTTTAAGAAAAAAAAAAGAACAAATAACCTCTTTTTTTGCATCAAAAATCAAGCTTTTTGAAAAAAAAAAATTACTCTAAATTTCTAAAAAAAATCTATGAAAAAAAAAAGTCATCTCTCCTGTTAAAATTTTTGGGTGGCCTTTTTTTCAAATTTTCGCATTGCTTAGTGGCAGGGCTTTGATAGAGCCCGACGCTTACATAAATGATGCAAGACAAAGAACTAAAAAACATAGCCACTCGGACAAGAGTAAAAGACAAAACAGGACTTCATTTTAGAAATAAAGTTCTTACATGTTCAGATTAAGACGTCATTTTGGAAATAAAAGCGGTCTACTGTAGTGGAATTAAAAAAAATATCCACCAATAAATACTTGTCTTTTAATAATCATATTTACTTCACAAAGAATAATTTTAATCAAACCTGCAGGAATCACAACCAGGGAGTGTGGGCCTGAGAAACACACGTGTGCCAAACAAAGGCGACGTTTCGGAGTTTAGTCAAATATATAAATAAATAGACACCAAAATAGCAAAACACCCTCTGGTTTTGTCAAAATATAATTTTACTACTTATTATTAAAATGTCCAAATATGCCTTGCGTTTTCTAAAAATACCACTTTTATAAGTTTTATTATTAAAATGCGTAAAATACTATGCATTTTTAAAATCATACTCAAAATACCTCCTAAAGCAATTAATTTCTTAATAGTTCTAAGATTATCCTTCTTAGTATATATTAAATGTTATTTTAAATATAATTTGACCTAAAAAATAAAGAAAAAGTTATTTAAAATGTTCAAATAAATATTTTAACTATGCAGTTACTTCAATTATTTTGAGAATTTTTGACTTTTTAAGATTAATTTTATTTAGTATTTTGATTTGATAATGTTTTAAATTGTATTTAGTAAGAATTAGGCATGATAATTTTAGTTTTTTAAAAAATTTAATAAAAAAATAAAAAAATAAAAAAAAAGCTTGTCGGAAAAAAACATATATACACAAAATAACATTTTAATTTGATATATATTAGGAAGGATAATCTAGGAATTTTAAAAGATTAATTGCTTCAAGAGTATTTTGAGTATGATTTTGAAAATACAAGGGATGTTTTGAGCATTTTTATAAAAGTGATACTTTGATAAAGCACATGAGATGATTTAGGTATTTTAATAATAAGATGAGCAAAATGGTATTTTGACAAAACAAAGGGGTGTTTTGTATATTTCGGGTCCGTTTGGTTCGAGTATTTGAATAGAGTATTTGAATAAAGATTTAAATTTTTGTGAGAGAAAATATTGTAACAAAATGATTCGAACCGTGATTCGAGTATCGAAACAAACGAGCCCTTCTCCTAAATAAATAAACAAACCCGTAAAAATAACAGGAGAAGCCCTCAAAATATCATCTAATCAGTTCATTCCTTCACATTTTATTTTATCATCAAATAATACGAGGCAATCATTCAAGCACTTATACATCTTAACATAGCCCGTATGTCCAAGTTGAGATAAAAATCTTCTCCCTCTTGGAAAGAAAAAAGAAAAATGGCAGCCGGCAAGCTTCACGGTAAAGTAGCTATAGTCACCGGCGGCGCAAGCGGCATCGGCGAGGCCACAGCCCGAAGCTTCGTGGCTCATGGCGCTCGTGCCGTCGTCATAGCCGATGTCCAAGACGAAAAAGGCCGAAACGTCGCCGTTTCGATCGGCCCCGAGGTCTGCTCCTATGTCCACTGCGATGTCTGCGACGAAGAGCAAGTCAAAACCCTTGTGGAATCCACCGTATGGAAGCACGGCCGCCTCGACGTCATGTTCAGCAACGCCGCGTCCCCAGCTCCTCCGACCTGACCATCCTCGACCTCGATTTCTCTGAGTTAGACCGGCTGTTTGCGGTGAACGTGCGAGGCATGGCCGCATGTGTGAAGCACGCGGGGCGGGCGATGAATTACTCTATTAATAAGCATGTAGTTTCAAGAATAATTTACAAAGCTACTTTCTTTTGTAATTCTTTAATTAGTCGTATTTGGCTTCTAAATAGTTTTTGGCTTCTTGTAATTCGGAGGTATCTGTTTGTCCTTTAGAGATGTGCGTGTTTGACTACCTGTGTTGTTTACCCTCTATTTTTGTAATTTATCTCCTATATAATACATATTAGTTTCCAACCTTTTTGTAATTTATTTCCCTCATTCTTTTCAAAGGTGTATATATATATATATATATATATTTTTTTTTTTTTTTATTTCCCTCATTCTTCCAAAGGTATATATGATGATCTGCGCTTTGCATGCACAGCTTAATTAATACTAATAAATCAAACTGCAGACTGGCAAAAAAAAAAAAAAAATATATTGGTAGTCATCACGACTACAATTCTGGCTGTCTGTGCTTAAGTTTGACTAATTTGTCGCCTGAATTAATTTATTGTTGGCTATCAATCCAGCAAAATAGGAGAAAATTGCAAAATTTACGACCATAAGGCTATGTATTTAGGTGTCACGGGCTAGATTCAACTCTCTCCCTATATATACATGTGTGCGTATATATATCACAAACACACACATAATGTACGTTGTACAAGTACTATTGATTTATATATGTTTATGTTTTAATGTTGGCGACAACGTCTTTTGAGTGAAAAGTTATGAAAATTAGGACAATTATACTATATTGTAGCGCACTATTCAAATTAACCCGAGTGTTTTAACATGAATAGTGAGGGAATTTATAGGGTGTTTGGTGGATAGTTCAAACCATTAATTTAAACTCTGAACAGCATAAAATTTTCACATGCTAGTAAAAAGCTACAATGTAAAACTCTCATATGCTACAGTTCTCAAACCTAAACTCGTGGTTTAAACTACTTTTTCAAATATCGTATTAATTTCAATTTAACAAATTGCCTCTTATGTGGCAGCTATAGAAGAGAAAGTAATCCAAAGTGGTGTTAGATCCAAGGTATATATATTTTTTAGAGCACAAATTAAGATATATTTTGTAAGCATTGCATTATTGGAATTATCCTTTGCAACTGTGAGATACAATTTTATAAGATTTTACTGTATTTTATTTAGATCTGGCACATTGCGGAAGCTGTTACAACAAATAAAAAGGAAAATAAAAAAACGTAAAACATTATGACGGTAGCAGGAGTTGTTTCATTTTTGCTTTGGTCGAATCGATCAACTATAGGATCTTATAGTTGTTGCCGTCCTCGTCATGGTTGTTTTAGGTTTCTTCAAGGCAAATATAGGTTTTCAACATAATAGATATTTATTTTTAAAGTTTTTTGGTATTCAAGGTTTGACGAACTAATTACTTAAGTAGTAGTTAAGGAAAAAAACAAAAAGAAAAGAAAAGGCCAACGGGAAGGAAAAAAAAAAGAGTTAAGCTAGTTGGAGCTTTTAATTAGATAAGTGCCTTTAGACCATGCATTTTGAGGGCATATTGTGTATTTTAGAGTAAAGCAAATTTATATCGTTAGATTTTAAATTTAAGTATTTTAGGCCACACATTTTAAGAGCATATTGTATATGTCACAGTAAAGCAAATTTACATTTTAAATTGATGTTTCTTTTTGTATAGATAAGTGTTCGAACACTCACACCACGCCCACCCACCAAGCTTTAAACATGATTTGAATCCATTGATCACAGTCTTACACACCCAATTACTTGAACTGACGGCGGTCAAAATGATAATCTTAAATTATTGTTAAATCTTTTCTTTTTCCGTCAAAGACTAATGATAAATTGACAATTGAAAATTAAAATATAAAACAAAGGACAAAAATAAATCAAAATAAAAATTAAAAATTAAAAAAAAAAAAGATGCACCGTTATAGTTGCATGCTCTTTGGTAGGCGAGACAAAGAGCTGCAACACCCGCAAGATGAGTTTTGGGTGGTAGGTGGCTGACCGGGCGCTCGAAGTTTAGGGGCTTGGCATTTGTGAAAAATGAATTCGAGATATTTTACTTATTTTTTTAATTTTTCTTCATAGATTATTTAAATCTTTTTCTTGGTCAAAAATAGGCAGTTGACCCAGACAATTTATAAATTTGAGTTCTAAAGGTATAAGTTTGCTCCACTCTATGACAAGATTTTTTATAATAAAAATAAAAACCATGGTTAGAAAATTAAAGAGCCGAAAGCTATATAAGAATAAAATAGCCCAACTTGTCATTAAACTATCGAGAAGTCTTTAATATATACAAAGAAAAAAAATCTGAACTCTTTAATTTTTGGTAAATTCTTACACACACAAACATACATATATTTTGATAATTTAAAATATGAATTGTCAGTGTTGAGGGTTTTTTGGTCCCACGGCTGGAGCCTATTACCGGAGGGGAGCACGTTCCCTGGGATTCGAACCTCTGATCCACTGGGATTCGAACCTCTGATCCACTCGTATAAGAGGGCCTTAGGTCTATCTCAAGTACCAATCTAGATCCACTTGTATAAGAGGGTCTCAGGTCTATCATAGGTACTAATCCAACTGGCTAGTTGGATTGATACTTGGGATAGACCTAAGGTACTCTTATACGAGTGGATCAAAGATTCAAATCCTATGGGACGCGCTCCCTCCACGGGAGGCAAATCCGAGCCGAGCGTTGGATTGGTACCTAGGATAGACCTAGGGCCCTCTTATACGAGTGGATTAAAAGGTTCGAATCCCAGAAGACGTGCTCCCCCCGCAGGAGGCAAATTTATGCAAGGTCCGAGGAACCCGTCAAACTCTGGCCGTGAAACCAAAAACCCTCAACAATCAGTATTATTGGTTTCATTCTATTTTTCCTATCACAAAAGACTCAAAAACAAAAACACACTTGGGTAAACAATACTATTTATGCAGAAAAAGTGTGGACATTATATAGCCGCCATACTTGAACAGCCAAACCCCAAAGCTCATGTGGCCACCAAGCTAGTTGCCGTTACCCAACCTACCCATCTTACCACCTTCTCTTCATGCGTGTGTATATATAGACGTACATAACTCATGTTTTTTCAATTCAAATTGCAAATCAGCTAAGCCATAGCATCAAGCATTTGTCCAACAGTATACTATTTGTAATTAATTAGCATGGCCCCCTCTGTCAACGAAATCTGAAAGGAGCAGCGGGCAGAGGGTCCGGCTGCCATACTAGCCATCGGCACTGCCAATCCGCCCAACTGCTTCTTACAAACTGATTATCCTGATTTTTATTTCTGCATCACTAACAGCGATCACAAAACTGAGCTTAAGGATAAATTCAGACGCATGTGTATGTATTCATCTACAAAATAACTCTTTAATAATTTTTCACGCAACTACTTTACTCTTAACAATTTGTCACATGTTTGTTAATCTATAATTCATGATGGATAAAATTTTCAATCTTATCGTCGATTAATATACATCCACACACGCATAACAAGTATGCAGATAAAACATGATGATCAGCCATGTGTAGATTTAAGAGAAATATATGGAGCTGATGTAATTTAATGCATGATTTACAGGTGAAAAAGCAATGATAAGGAAGCGCCACATGTACTTGACAGAAGAAATCCTAAAAGAAAACCCAAAGATGTGTGAATACATGGCGCCATCATTAGATGCTCGGCAAAGCCTCACCGGACAAGAAAATTACCCCGACGTAAAACCACTCTTATTTTCAAAGTTTGTCCGAGTCGGGGTTGCCTAAAATAAAATCCTTCCTGAAGCTGGTGACGTAATACTACCCGAACTGTCGAGGAAGCTTCTTCATCTTGTACACTTGCTTGAAAGCTTCCAACGGCATCTCAATCGCCCGGTGGTACGTCCACAATATATACATCCCGATTAGGGACCTATAACTGTTCGAGTTTAACTGAGCTGGGCACACGTTGAAATCATTAAGTGTCCGGCAGAGGAATGGATGAAATGGGAGGCACAGCCCAGCCTTGAAAAACTCGGCATAGAGCATAATGCAGCCTTCTGGTGCCTCCAGCAGCGAATCATTCTCCTCGGGCATGATGAGGATCACGTTATCTGAGACTCCGTTATGGCGCTGGTATAAGCCACAGCTGATGTCTGCCCAGGTCGGGTCACCCTATATGCAGTCACACCTCGAACGCAGGTGACCCGAACCCGCTCGCCCTCTTCGATCTCGGGCTGCTCTACCTCCTCCATCTCCTCAAGCGCCCGCTCTTCGTCAGAGATGTCTATAGTGATTATGCCCTCGACTTGAACTGGGGCCTCAGAATTCTTGCCTGATGTGCTCGGGCCATCCCCAGTTGCTTGGAGCTCGGCTCTCTCCATGGCAGTAACTCAAGAGAAGCCTGCAGTTGCCACCCCGATGTACAGGTCTTCGTTTCTGCACGGTCTGATCGGCCTCTCTCTGTCCAGCAGGTTGAGAAACTCCTACTCGGGTACTGTCTAGGAATCGACCCTCAATATCTATTCAAATCAGCCGGCCCCGTCTTGTTCAGGGGACACATTTTTTATGTCGACTTGAACGGAGGACGAGCTATCCTCCGGACTGCTTTTCGACCAGAAAATGTCTATATTCTAGGAATCAGTGACATCACTCATTTTTATACTCCTCAAGAAATTACCTGATCATGCTGTTGTAACTCGGAAACGTAAAGTCTTCAGGTGAATAACTACAGTTCGGCAGCTAAGAACTCTTTGGGTACAAAATCTGACTTTAGTCGTGTAAAATTAACGAAAAAGAAGGCCCTATTTATAGCCGTTTCAGGCAGGAAGTCTGGGCGCAAAAAAAGAAGAGGCGCGATCATTACGCCTGTCAGGCGGCGCAGTCAATCGCAGAACGACATGTGTTCCCCAGTTGATCTGCGTGACTTTTCGTCTCACCCCTCTTCGGAGTGCCGTTTGGTCTTCTTTCTTTCAGCCAACCTCACCCACTCAGCGTAGTCTACCCGGCCGGACACCTACTAGGTGAACTGGGGGGCTGATGTTGAGGGTGAGCTCGGCGCTACCGCCGAGGAGACAAACTTCGGTGGTCGGTTAAATAGCTCGATAGAGCCTCCAGGGAGCAAACTACTGACCTCGACGGCAATGCGCGCTTCGTCCGAGGTGCTTCTCAGGGCCCCTAAGGCCGTGCCCCCGTAGGCTGCCACCTCGGACTATGCACTAGCTTGGGTCGGACCAACTTCACTCACAGGTAAACTGCTACTCGCCACTACAGGCTGACAAACGGCAAATAACTCACCGTCGATGGGACCCGATCCATCGACCGGGGGGGGTGACACTTGTCACGTACCGCCTGACACTCCTTGATGTGACATCCGGGTTGTGGGCAAAATCCACCTGACACCCGATCCAAGTAGTGGCTTATAAATAGGATGCATTTATTGCATTCTAGAGAGAGAGAGACTCCTTCCCACCTAACAAGCTCTTGTCCTCTGCCGAGCAACCCTTACCTAGAGCATTGGAGAGCCCTTGTCCATTGATTGACACCTTACTCTCACCTCTGAAGCACCCCTCCTCTTGTTGCAGGCACGCCGGGCCAGGCAAAGGTGAGCCGGGGAAGAACAGACTGTACGCAGCTGCACATGGTGTTGATCCGATGCCGGATCACGGTAAGTATCAACAGTGTTTATGCACTAAACAAAAGTGAAAAAACACGGAGAATAATAAACACAATAATTTATTTTTTGAAAGGCGAGAGAAAAACATAATTAATCAAATAATTGTTTTCCAATGACATTTTTCATATTTATATATTAATAGACAATCTGCAATGATAACTTTCGAAAAATAACCACTGCCCATAAAAAAAGTTTTTTACGTGGCTGTAGGACTAACTTACATGATAATTCTACGTCTCACTCTAACAATCTGGAAAGTTTGAATCCACATCTCATCTTAAAAAAGAAAAAAAGAAAGAGTGCTTTTGACCCAACCCCCTCAAGATTCAACTTTGCACTATTATTGTCGTAATCATTCACATATAAGTTCATAACTACTTTCTCAGATGGCTTAAAAAAGATTTATACTGTCGTTTCACACGCACATCCTTATTGAACCTTTTTTTTCTTTTGTTTTGGAGAATTGCACATCCTTATTGAAGTTACATAACACGTGAAGGACACAAGCGAACACATAATTATCTATAGAGCGTAACCTGAGCACAATCTAATTGAATTCAAGATTTGAATCCAAGATTATTGGAAGACACACAAATGAACTTCTCACACTATACGTCTTGAGACCTACAGCAGCGGTTGATGAATATAACCACCGTCCACGGCCAAATCATGCCCCGTCACAAACTCCGACTCGTCGGAAGCCAAAAACACAACCGCGTCCGCCACGTTCTCTGCCGCCAGCCTCGCCCGTGATCCCTTAAGCGACACCATCGCGTCCACCATTTTCTCCACTTCCGGCCCCTCTCCGAAGAACTTCCTCACCATCGGAGTCATTATCGGCCCCGGCGACACCGCGTTCACCCGAATACCGTACTTACCGAGCTGCAAGCTCGCCGATCTCACCAGCCCCACCACTGCGTGCTTCGACATCGTGTAGTCCGTTGCCTTATCCGTCCCAATGCTCCCAAACTTGCTGGCCGTACACACCACGCTCCCCCTTATCCCCCCTTCCTTCATCGCCCTCGCCGCATGCTTCACACAGGCCGCCACCCCACGCACGTTCACCGCGAAGAGCGCGTCCTGCGCCGACAGGTCCAGATCGAGGACGGTCTGGTCCGATGCGCTCGGCACGCCGGCGTTGCTGAACATGACGTCGAGGCGTCCGTACGTACGGACGGTGGACTCGACCAGGGACTTGACTTGTTCCTCGTCGGCAACGTCGCAGTGGACGTAGGAGGAGCGGTGGAGGCCAATGGAGGCGGCGACTTCGCGGCCCTTCTCGTCCTGGACGTCGGCGATCACGATGGCACGTGCACCGTCGTCGGAGAAGCGGCGAGCGGTGGCCTCGCCGATGCCGCTGGCGCCACCGGTGACGATCGCAACCTTCCCGTGGAGCTTTGCGCTGGTAATTGGTGTGGAGCTGTCGGCCATTGTTTGGGATATTTTGATGCTAATTGCGTTGCAGCCAAAACAAGCGATAAATAAATAAACGAGTGGTCATGGTGATAGGAGATTTCGGCGCGTGGATCTTTGTGTACCAATTTATGTGAATGTTCACGCGGACGAATATGTGGACTTTTTATTTTACGGACAATATGAATGGAAATGTTAAAACAATATATATAATTTGATTTGAACTAACTCATAAAATATGTTGAGGGTGAGCTCGACGCCACCGCCAAGGACACTAATTTTGATGGTCGGTTAATAAGCTTGGCAGACCCACCGAGAAGCTTGCTATCGGCCCCCGACGCTTTATACTTCTTCCCGAGATGCCTCTTAGGCATCCAAGGCTGCGCCCTAAGAAGGCTGCCACCTCGGATATGTACAATAGCTCGGGTCGGACCAACATTACTCGCAGGCAGGCTGCTACTCGCCATTATAGGCCAACACAAGGCAGATACTTTGCCGTCCGATAGAGTCCAATCCATTGGGCGATGGGCGCGACACTTGTTACCTACTGCCTGACACACCTTGATGTGACACCCGGGTTGTGGGCAAAACCCACCTTACACCCGATCCAAGTGGTGGCCTATAAATAGGATGCATTTATGGCATTCTAGAGATAGAGACTTCTTCTACACACCTAACTAGCTGCCGACCTCTGCCGAGCAATACCTGTCTTGAGCATTGGAGAGCCCTTGTCTATCGACTAACCCTACTATCTTCTCCGAAGCATCCCTCCTCTTGTAGGTATGCACGTTCAGGCAGAGGCGAGCCTAAGGAGAGGTCAGACCGTGCGCAACCGCACGTGGGTGTTGATCCGACGCCGGACCACGGTAAGCATCAACATTTTGGCGCTAGAAGGAGGGCACCTACACTTTCATCCAAACTTCAGCTACCTTACCTCTGACGCCCGAGATGATGACTCGAGGAAACGCCAGAGATGACACTGCCCGACAAGAGGGGTCAGGCGACGCAAGAAATAGGCAACCAAACACAGGCCGACCTAGGAGCCATCCCTAGACCGCGAGGTCCCGGTCCGGGCGGCAAGAGAGCATAGCCAGGGCCGAGCCGGTGGATGCCCCGGTCGCCCAAGATCCGATCCGGGAACTTACAGACGCAGTTCGGATCCTGACTCAACAGCTCGCGCAGTAGGCTCAACGTCAAGCTGCACCAGCCCTGCCACCTCCGGCCCAGGTTGACCAGGCTGGAGGTCGGATAGAGCGAAGTGCGGCCGACCTTAAGGAAGCCCAATCCGAGCAGTCTACAGGATCCACCCGAGGAATCTCAGCTAATAATAGGTTGGTTTAGGAATGCCTTCTTGGGCATCAAGCGGCTCGTGTTCCCTCGCCACAAGGTTCTCGAGCCTCAGTATTTGACCGGCTTGGGTCTCAGGGAACAAATAGAAATCGCCAGCCTGGAGCTGGAGGCCGTGTCGAGGGCGGAGTACCCTACAGGGTCGAACTGCCTAAAGACACCAACAGCCACCAATTCCGGGCGCTGTAACGCCAAATCAACGAGATCTAGAATTATAGATTTGGCCTAGATGACACAGGAGCTCAGGACCCACCTTTCCCGGATAACATAATGCGGGCCCCTATGCCACCAAAGTTCAAGGTACCACAGATTAAGTCCTACGACGGGACCACAGATGCTGATGAGCATGTTGAACTCTTCCGGGGGCACATACTACTGCAGAACGCCAGCGACGCGGCGATGTGCAAAGCCTTTTCACTCACTCTTACGGGCCCTACTCGGCAGTGGTTCCGACGACTTGAACCCGGATCAAATTCTTCATTTCGGCAGCTGGCCGACGCCTTCTCCTCAGCATTTTCCACCACCAAAACGCGGAGGAAAGAAATAACATACATGTATGCTGTTAAGCAGGGAGACGGCAGCGTCAGGGATTACATTAACCGGTTTACCCGGGCAGCTCTTGAGGTCAAGCATGTTAAAGACGAGACCCTCAAACACATTTTTGTATGAGGTCTCTGAGACAAAAAGCTGACCTGGTCCCTGGCCTTTGAGCAGACGAGCATGTTTTCTCAAATGCTCGGATATGCCCAGAGACACATGGACGCTGCCGAATACATGAAAAGCCGCCGGGAAGAGGCTGGCCCGAGCGGAACAAAGAAGGATAAGAAGCAGAAGAAGGCGTTGGAACAGAGCAGCACCGAGCATAGTAAGAAGTAGAAGAAAGAGAAATCTGAGAAGCCAAAGGGGCCGACCAGTAAGTTTCAAAGCTACACACTATTGATGGCGACCATCGACGAGGTGCTCGCCCAGGTTAGTGGCAAAAATTTGCATACACCACCACCCAAGCTCCGAGGGAGCAAGGTGAAGTGAAATCAGTCAAAGTTTTACGAGTTCCATAAGGATGTGGGGCACAGTACTCGAGAATGCATCCAGTTGAAGGACCAGATAGAAAGACTGGTCCGAGAAAGTCATTTGCAGGAATTTGTGGAGCGTGTTATAACCTCGAGGTCCACCTTGGGAAGGAATGATTCGTTGGGCCGAGACATACAGAACCGACCCAGGACCGACGTTGGGGACACCTCGGATCCCCTAAATATTGTTCACACGATATTCGGCGGGCCTGTTACCGGGGACACGTCGAGTGGGCGACGAACGTATGTCAGAGAGGCTCGATGGGTCGAGCGGGGTGAATTCATAAACATATCCAAGCACATCAACAAGATATGTCATCAATAAGACACCCTGATCACTTTCATCAAGGAGGAAGCAGATGAATTGATGCACCCCCACGATGATGCCCTCGTATGCGAACTGCCCATCGCCAACAATGTAGTACGGCGTGTCTTAATCGACAACGGCAGTTCAGCCGACATCCTCTTCAAACAGGCTTTTGACAGATTGAAGATAAGCAACGCCCCCTTGGTCTCAGTTCGGACCCCGCTTTATGGCTTCATGGGGGAATGTGTTCGAGCAACCGGGAAGGTCAGTTTGCCGGTGACTTTCGGGGAAGGAGCCGCTAGGATCACTCGGGTAGTCGACTTTTTGGTTGTCGACAAACTCTCCCAGTACAATATTATCATCAGCCAGCCAACGCTGAATGGCTTGAAGGCCATTGTGTCAACATACCATCTAGTCATGAAATTCCTGACCGACAACAGTGTTGGAGTGGTACGCTCGTCCTAGGTGGACTCCCGGGCTTGTTACGCCAGTGCCGTTTGAGCAGCCTCAGCTTTACACAATGGCGTCCTGGTCGTCTACTTGATCGACGAGACTGATCTCCCTGCCGACCCGACGCCGAAGATGTTGGCAGACCTGGACCCCAGGTTGCCCTAGGAAAAGGTAAGAGCCACTCCAGTAGAAGACTTAGTACCGTTCTCCCTGGACCCTGAAAGGCCTGAACGTACAGTCAAACTCGGATCACAGAGCATTATCAGCCACTGGCTCAACGTCCAACTTGGCCATAGGCCGGTGATACAAAAGCAAAGGGTTTTTAACCCAGAGAGGTACGCTGCAATCAATGATGAAGTCTAGAAACTCCTCAGGGCTGGATTCATCAGAGAGGTCAAATACCCGGAATGGTTAGCAAATGTTGTCCTCGTCAAAAAGGCGAACGGCAAATGGCGGGTCTGCATTGACTATACCGATCTCAACAAGGCCTGCCTGAAAGACTGCTTTCCACTTCCTCAGATAGACCATCTCGACGACGCCACTGCCGGCCACGAGCTTCTAAGCTTTATGGATGCGTACTCCGGGTAGAATCAGATAAGGATGGCCGAGGAAGACCAAGTCAAAACTGCCTTTGTTACCGACCAGGGCTTATACTGCTACGTCGTGATACCATTTGGCCTGAAGAACGCCAGAGCTACTTACCAACGCCTCGTCGACAAGATGTTTGCTCGGTTGATTGGGAAAACTATGGAGGTCTATGTGGACGACATGCTAGTAAAATCTGTCCAAGCAAAAGACCACATGGCTGACATCCGAGCTAGCTTCGACATTCTCCAGGAAAATTGGATGAAACTCAACCTGACAAAATGCGCCTTCGGTGTCAGCACGGGCAAATTCCTCAGATTTTTGGTCAATCAACGAGGAATCGAGGTCAACCCAGCGAAAGCCCAAGTGATTATCGACATGCATTCTCCTCGGACAGCGAAGGACGTACAATGACTCACTGGCATGGTGGCAGCCTTGTCAAGGTTTGTCTCCCGGGCTACCGACAAGTGCCACCCATTTTTTAAGGCACTTAAGGGGAGGTTTGAGTGGAGCAGGGAGTGTGAAGAAACTTTTCAAAGCTTGAAGACTTACCCGGCTACACCCCTGCTCCTGTCCAAACCTCTGCCCAGCGAAGCTTTAACCGCCTATTTAGCCGTGTCAGAGAAAGCTGTCAGCTCAGTCTTGGTCCGAGACGATGACGGGGTCCAAAGGCCCATTTATTATACCAGCCACACATTCCAAAGTGCCGAGGAGCGGTACCCACCATTGGAGAAGCTGGCTTTCGCCTTAATAACATCGGTCTGAAAGTTACGACCATATTACCAAGGCCATACCATCAAAGTCCCGACCAAGTTCCCTCTTCGGTAGGTTTTTCAAAGTCCAAGAGATATCAAGCCGTATGGCCAAGTGGTCAGTTGAACTCGGCCAATACGATGTGCATTTCGTCCTGAGGATGGCCATAAAAGCTCAAGTCCTAGCAGATTTCATTGCTGAATTCACGGACGCCGGCAAGGCGACTCCACAAGTTGAGAAGTCACCCATCGAAGAGCCCGATACACCTGGCTGCAGTGAGGACAGCCTTTCCCCAGAGCCGGACTGGAAACTGCACCTCGACGGCTCTACCTGCGTCGACAGATCGGGGGCCGGGCTGATTTTAACAAGCCCGGACTGGTATAAGGTCATTTATGCCCTCCGGTTCGACTTCAAGGCCTCTAACAATGAGGCAGAATATGAACCTCTACTGGCCGGACTCCGAATCGCCCGAGATCTCGGCATCAACCGCATCACCATCTACAGTGACTCAATGCTGGTGGTACAGCAGGTCACTGGAGGATTTCAGGCCTGAGCAGATTCCATGGCGGCATATTTGAAAGAGACGAAACAACTGCTCGGGCAATTTAAGTCCTATTCTTTTAAGCAGATCCCCTGATCAAAAAACGTGGAAGCCGACGTCTTTGCCCGACTAGTCTCTGGCTTAGGTGGAAGTAACTTGACGTCGGTCCCTATCGAAAGACTTTCCGAACCGAGCATCGTTAAGGAAGTCACAAGCATAGCTGGAGAGCCGAGAAGTACCTAGATGGACCCGATCATCCGATACCTGACCACAGCCGAATTGCCCGACGACCAAGAGAAAGCACCTCGGGTACGTAATGGCTCGGCCCGGTATTCGATGATTAGCGAAAAATTATACCGACGAGGCTACACTACAGCATGTTTAAGATGCTTGGACCCCAAGGAGGCCGAATACCTGATGAGCGAGATCCATGAAGGCCTATGCGGTAATCATTCCGACGGATATTCTTTGGCCCAAAAGTGCCTCCAACAGGGATACTACTGGCCCACCATGCAGCAGGACTGTGGGAACTTCGCTCGGAAATGCCTCAAATGCCAGCAGTTTGCTAGAATTCTCGGCTTCCACGCCGAGCCGCTCAATCCAGTGACATCAGCATGGCCATTCGCAAAATGGGCTATCGACTTGATCGAACCTCTCCCGTCGTCCCGATCGCAATTCAGATACTGCATCGTGGCCATAGATTATCTTACGAAGTGGATCGAAGTTGAACCCTATACCAACATGATCGAAGCCAAGTGCACCAACTTTGTGTGGAAGAACATCATTTGCCGGTTCAGAATTCCGCACACTATTGTGACCGATAACGCCAAGCAATTTGAATCATCAGGTTTACGTCGTCTATGCGAAAAGCTCGACGTTAAGAAGGTCTTCTCCTCCCTGAGCTATCCATAGAGTAACGGCCAAGTTAAGGCCGTAAACAAGACAATCAAGGACAACCTGAAGAAAAAACTAGAAGGGCTTAAGGGTGTGTGGATTGACGAACTCCCTTAGGTGCTCTGGGCATACCGAACAACTGCCCGAACAGCGACCGGTGAAACACCATTCTCCCTCGTGTATGGGGCAGAGGCTGTCATTCCTGTCGAAGTAAGATTGCCGAGCTTTAGAGTTGAACAATACAAGGAGACTCTAAACGCGGAGCTGATGATGGCCGAGCTCGACCTACTTGAGGAAAAAAGAAACCGAGCAGCGATTCGTAACGCAGCTCGGAACCAGGTGGTAGCTCGGTATTACAACAAAAGGGTTCAGCCCAGAAGCTTTAAGGTTGGCGACCTAGTACTGAAGAAGGTCACGGTTCAACAGCCCGGCCTCGGGTCCTTTAGTCCAAAGTAGGAAGGTCCGTTTAGAGTCGAAGACATCGTACGACCGGGCACGTACAGATTAACCGACATGGAAGGGAATCAGCTCGGACACCCGTGGAATGCCGAGCTCTTAAAAAGATTCTATTGTTAAAATTCAGAGCCAGAAACTCCTTGTTTGACTTCTGGCCACAATTCTTTTGTAACTAGACCTGTCGAATAGGGCTAAAAAAAAATCCATGTACATATCACATTAATGGAGTACAACTTTCCTATACCATTCCACCTGAGTAATGTGTTTAAAGGAAATATTGATCCAAAATGCCGCAACTCTAACTCGGAGGACAAGACAATAACTCCTGCCAAGGGAGAGTCATCCTTATTAAACCGGGCTAGGGGGCTGGTCGGTATACCGACCATATGTCTGTCGCCGTACAGAAAACTCGTTAAGTTGCTTGGCACAATTCTGTGCCCGATGAGTCCTATACTTGTAAAGCTTCTTTAAAACTTAAGCAAGTCTAGGGGGCAACAGGGTAAGGGTAGTCATACGCCGTCTATGCTCTACCCGACCGAGATTAGAAACCTAAACCTGCTCGGATTAACTAACCAAGCAGAGAAGGATAACTACTCGGATTAATTGAGAACAGGACCGAGATTAGAAACCTAAACCTGCTCAGATTAATTAACCAAGCATAGAAGGATAACTACTCAGATTAACTAAGAACAGAGGTGCTACTCACCCCTGCTCGGACAACTCGACACCGAGCCTAGATTAGAATCCTACATGCTCGGATTAACTGAGCGGGCAAGGCAAACTCGAGCCAACTCTATGGCTGTCGAGATAGCTGGTTCCTAGCTTGGGATCCTCCCCGAGGAGCATCTAACTTGGACAATAATGATTACTTGACACTAGATGACAGTAACCAGATGTCAGAGGAATACCTCGCATCGAGGTGCACCTAAAGCTAAGACGGTTAACTCGAGGACACTCGCACGTAGAAAATAATGTGGAAAGTAATGCAAAACAAAACTACATGCAACAATCCAAGAAGAGCAAAACGGAAAAGTCCTTATTTATCAGGGAGGTACATGGAAACCGGGCACCTCCCGAGCCCAGACAAAAAAAAAATACAAAGACAACGTCAATCAGCCTGGGTCTCGCCCCCAGCCGTGTCCTCGCCTCCGCCTCCAACGGTGCTCTGCCCATCCCCGTCGTCATCGCCATCTACCACGACGACCTCGTCCTCATCACCCCGCTGATGCTCGACATCGTCTTGGTCAGGCTCAACAATGACCGACCAGTCAAATCTTGCTGCCTCGGAGTGCTTCTCAATTAGGTGCTCGTGGAGGTCTGTCATGCCGTAGTAGTAGAGATCGGTATACTCCGGGGATGTTTTGAACTACTCGACCGCACTGGCCAGGCGACCGGGGAGCTCGGCCACGAGGTGCTGGTGCTCCGCCTGTAGGGTCGTCAGCTGCCCCTCAAGCCGTGCAGCCCTATCCTCCGCCTCCCTGAGCTGCCTCAATGCTTCCTCGGTCTCGGCCTTAGCCTTCTGAGCTTCATCCTGGGCTCGTGAGAGGGACTCCTTGGCTTGATCTAGCTCAATGTTTTTATTGTTGAGCTTCTTGTCGGAATCCATCTTCTTCAGGAAGGTCTTCTTGTGCATCTCATTCTCCTTGTGGATGTCCTTCATCCCGGTGGAGTGCACTATGTGCAGAACGGCGCTCACCTGTAAAAATCATGGTGTCAGTCCTCGGCAGCATGATAAAAGGAGAATCTACACTATCATTTAGCTCAGACACTTACAGAGGCGGTGGCTCAGAAGGCCGTGTTGCAGAGACTCTGGAAGTCCTCCCCCTGGATGTTCGTAAAGAAGTCATCCTGAGGAACCACATCTCCGAGGCGCTCAAGAACGACGCCACGGTAGTTCGGGCGCCTTCTCTGCAAGTCCTCGGACGAGCCTCTGGTGGCCTCGTCTGCTGGGGTGACCTCTGGCGAGGCCCTGGTCGGCTGTGGCGGAACATAGACTGATGTGGAGACCTGCCCGGTGCGGGTTGGAAGCTTGGGCCTCGGCGTCCGTTTACGCTTTCTCCCAATGTCAACGGCCTTGCCCTTCTGCTTCCTCAAGCTTGCCATCTGGGCACGTCTATCAGCATGAGAGCTCGGCGCCGTCATTTCTACACAAGAAAATGCAAAGTCAAAGCGAGGTCGAGAAAAGAAAAAGAGGACATTAAAAATAAAATCCAGGGTTGACCTCTGATCCGGAGCTGGCGAGACAGGTATAGGAACTTAATTACGTCCTCGAGGTCCTCGTCGGCTACGGGTGGCCCCGCATCGAAGGAGCCACTAGACGAGTCCTCGAAACTGGACGAAGAAGGCTCCCTCGTCGGCCACCCGGACCGGGAAGTGCTTGGCCTCGGAACGTCCGTGGCACTCGGACGAGCAATTGTAACCTGCCCAGCCCCCCAGGCAGGACGGACAGCTTGGGGAAGACTGTTGGACTCCCTGAACTAGCCGTAACCGGATAAGGTGTCCTTCCTGAGAAGGAAAGATTGTTTTCTGGTCGACTCTGGCTTTTTGAACAGCTCATCAACCGCCCTGATGACGTGACTCGGGGCCCAAGGACGCTTGGTCCAAACGTGCCCCTGCTCGAAAGACCTCAGCACTTGCTGATTCTTAGGGACGGCCTCACCGGCTCGGGCTAGAAAGTTTCCCCCGACGTAGAACCACTTGTACTTCCATAATTTGTCCGAGTTGGGGTTGCCCAGGATGAAATCCTTCCGAAAGCCAGTGACATAGTACCAACTGGACTGCCGAGGAAGCTTCTTCATCTTGAACACTTGCTTGAAGGCCTCTAGCGGCATCTCGGTGCTCCGGTGGTACTTTCATAAAATGTACATCCCGATCAGCGACCTATAGCAGTTCAGGTTCAGTTGGGCCGGACACACGTTGAAGTCGTTGAGTGCCCGGCTGGAGGAAGGGATGAAATGGCAGACGTAGCCCAGTCCTGAAGAACTCGGCATAGAGCGTGATGCATCCCTCCGGCGCGTCTAAGGGTGAGTCTCCCTCACAAGGGACGGTGAGAATCACATCGTCCGGGATGCCATACTCGGCGCGTAGGTTCTCTAGCTGTAACTCCGTGATGGCACTCGTGTAGCCCGCCGCTGAGGTTTGCCCAGGCCAGGTTACCCGATAAGCCGTCACTCCTCGGACGCGGGTGACCTGGACCTCCTGCTCCATCTCCGACTGCTCCGCCTCTGCCTCCTCGGCTGCATGCTCCTCGTCGGATACGTCAACCGTGATCACTCCTGCGACTTGGACTAGGGCCCCAACATTCCGGTCGGAAGTGCTCGGAGCATCCTCGCGGGTCTGAAGCTCGGCCCTCTCCCTTGGAAGAACTCGGGACGAGCCCACTATAGCCGACCCGACATAGGGATCTTGTTCCCTGGACGGCCTAATCAGCCTTCGCCCATCCAGCATGTTCAAAAACTCCTGTTCGAGTACCGTCTGGGAGTCGACCCTTAGGATTTGCTCCAGCCGGCCGGCCCCGTCCCGTCTTAGGGACGTGACCTCGGCGTCGGACTGGGTGGTAGAGGAACTACTACTCTCCGTGCTACTGTCCCACCAGGAGACCTCTACATTCTGGGAATCGGACAGATCACTCATTTTCACTCAAGGGAAGTTACCTGCTAGGGTTCTCGAAAGCTCGGTAGATACAATCCTCAGCTATATAACCTAAGCTCGGCAGCTAAAACTCTTCGGGTGTAAAATTTTTGAAAATGAAGTGCAAATTACAGAGAGGGTGGCCCTATTTATAGCCATTTCAGGTGGGAAACTCGAGCGCGAAAAACTAGGACGCGCGATCATTACGCCTGTCAAGCAGCGTAGATGGCCACAATGCAACACGAGTCCCCCGTCTAATCCGCGCGTCTTTTCGCCTCACCCCGCTTCGAAGTGTCGTTTGGCCTCCCTCCTTTGAGCCGACCTCACCCACTCGGCATAGTCCACCTGGCCGAACACCGACCAGGTGAACTGGGGGGCTAATATTGAGGGTGAGCTCGGCGCCACCGCCGAGGACACTAACTTTGATGTAACCTGAGCTCGGGAGATACAATCCTCGGCTATATAACCTGAGCTCGGCAGCTAAAACTCTTTGGGTGTAAAATTTCTGAAAATGAAGTGCAAATTACAAAGAGGGTGGCCCTATTTATAGCCATTTCAGACGGGAAACTCGAGCGCAAAAAACTAGGATGCGCGATCATTACGCCTGTCAAGCGACGCAGATGGCCACAATGCGACACGCGTCCCCCGTCTGATCCGCGCGTCTTTTTGCCTCACCCCGCTTCGAAGTGTCGTTTGGCCTCCCTCCTTTGAGCCGACCTCACCCACTCGGCATAGTCCACCCAGCCGGACACCGACCAGGTGAACTGGGGGGCTAATGTTGAGGGTGAGCTCGGTGCCACCGTCGAGGACACTAACTTTGATGGTCGGCTAATAAGCTCGACAGACCCACCAGAAAGCTTGCTATCGGCCCCGGACGCTTTATACTTCTTCCCGATGTACCTCTCAAGCATCCAAGGCTGCGCCCTAAGAAGGCTGCCACCTCGGATATGTACAGTAGCTCGGGTCGGACCAACATTACTCGCAGGCAGGCTGCTACTCGCCATTATAGGCCAACACAAGGTAGATACTTTGTCGTCCGATAGAGTCCAATCCATTGGGCGATGGGCGTGACACTTGTTACCTATTGCCTGACACACCTTAATGTGACACCCGGGTTGTGGCAAAACCCACCTTACACTTGATCCAAGTGATGACCTATAAATAGGATGTATTTATGGCATTATAGAGAGAGAGACTTCTTCTACACACCTAACTAGCTGCCGGCCTCTACCGAGCAATACATGCCTTGAGCATCGGAGAGCCCTTGTCTATCGACTAACCCTACTATCTCCTCCGAAGCATCCCTCCTCTTGTAGGTGTGCACGTTCGGGCAGAGGCGAGCCCAAGGAGAGGTCAGACCATGCGCAGCCGCACGTGGGTGTTGATCCGACGCCGGACCGTAGTAAGCATCAACAAAATATATATGAAATGAGTTAAAACTTAAACTTTAAAATAAAAATATTATAATACATGAGAACAAGAGTGTTATATTATTGTATATTTTTACTTTATATTATAATATATTTTTGTTATTTATATTATAGCAAGTAGAAGTTTTATATTGTCAAAATTAAAACGAATAAATTTCAACTGATTTTATCAAATATCTTATTATTAACATAAATAAGTGTCAGAAACAATATAGGACCGGCCACTCAATTTTCCTTCCTTCTATATATTTGTACAACTAAGTGTATATATAGTATAGTAAAAATTGCATAAAAATCCACCTTAAAATTAAATATATAATTTTGTATAAAAATTTAAAAAATTAATTTTCTAAAAAGCCCAATAAAGTACAAATAGATTGAATCTTTATAAAACCTTCATAAGGAAAAAAAAAAAAAGAAGAAAAAACTAAATCGTAGTCTTTTTTTATTAAATTATAGTAGTAAAGAGTTGAATTTTTGAAGACATTTGAGCATTATTATTTTGATAGGGTTAAATTAATTTGTCTTGGTGACATTGTTCATGGAAATTAGGATTTGATTCATGTTCATTTGTCAAAATTAAAATTCCTAATAAATATATTTTTCTTTTAGTATTAAGGTAGCAATTAGTTGAGAAAATATACAAAGATATTTTCAAAGAAATTTTATGGACTCTTTAGTTAATAAAAATATTTTATATCCACTAATTTATCGACTTCTGACAGTAGTATTAATTCTATCAGTTGTTATTGCTCCTATGTACAGCGTATTTTCTACTATAAATATTATAAAGAATAGGGTACACAATCGAATAAAAGATTAATTGACACATGATACTTTGCTTGCAAATATTTAAAAAGAACATCTTCAATAATCTTTGATAATATGGTTTTTATCCAACGTTTTATGCATGAAACTCGAAGGGGACGATTATAGAACATTTATAACGGCTAATTTCAATTTAATTTCTATTACAATTATTAGCCTCCCTAATGAAAATTCTTAACTTCATCATTGACATCAATAATACATTTTTTTAGTTTAATATAGAATGATATTGGATAATACAATAGGAATCATAATTATACATTGATTATGATTCTAACATCATTATTTTACATATTCATTACAAACATGATATAATAATATAAAAATACATAAAAAAAAAGTTACCACTAGTCGTAAGTATTTATAATACCAAAAGAAGTAATTTCTAGCAAGTTGAAAAGATTAGGTAGATTCAGATCTTGATTTAAACTGTATATTTGCCAAGACACTACAGAATTATTTTGAGAGTACATGTTAATATACCACATCTATATTTCTTGATCTATTACTACTGTTAACCTATAATTAGATAACGTTGGTATATGTAGCTTTATAAGTAATCTTGAGGGATATGTAGTGACATCTCACATCAATGTTTGGTGTAACACACAAATTTATCAAAAAGAGCACCATTATTTGTACTTTGCTGGAAGAAAAAAAAAACGTGAAGAATCTCCTAACCACCAAACTATGCGCTTTGAAGAAGAAAAAGACGAAGATTGAAATCATAATGTTCTTGGAATGAAAAAAAAAAAAGTGATAAAAATTAAAAAATAAATCTCATGATTAAAATCTTATTTTTTAAATGAACAATTCATTTAAAAAAGTGTGAATGATTTAAAAATTAAATAAGTATCAATAATTATTTTTTATTATTTTTAACTTAAAATTGTTATTCTAATTTTGTTTAGAAATAGAAAAAAAAAAGTGGTAAAAAAATTAATTTTCTACAAATAGAAAATTTCTCAGTATTTATGGACATTTTGTGAATATTTTTAAAATATTTTAAATATTCATAGCTATTTAACAATATTGAAAATATTTGTGGACGTTATATAAACACACCAAAAAAGATATCTTACTCTCTCTTCTTCTTCTTTTTTCTTTTTCTTTTTTTTTTTACGTAGAGACTCCAAAATATAAACGTGACAATGGAAATGTTGACAATCGTGAACATTTTCATAAAACAAAGTTAAAGAATCATGTACTAATAACGGGGCAACCCTATTCTTACTTCTAGAAAGAAGTACCTCATCAAAAAGGAGTGCTTTAGGCGTGGGTCCTACATGTGAGTTAGGTCCTCTAATACCTAATTACTACTAATAATAATTACGTGCTCTACATGTAAATTATGTCTTCTAATACGTATTTACTTCTAAGTTTTGATGGATTTTTTTAGGGGAAAAAAGTTTTATTGGATAGACCTATATGCTTGTTCGGTAAAAGGAAAGGAAAAAAAGGACAGAAAATATATAGAGAAAATTACTTTGGGCTTATTTTCAGTTATTTCTCTTAACTTTAGAACCATTCTTACTTTGCCCTTTAAATTTCTAAAACACCTATGTTGCCCTCTAACTTTGAATTGGCCCCACTTAGCCCTCTTTGTTGAAATTTTTGTTAAAACAAAGGAAAATATAGGGTTAAGTGTGGTTATGTAGTCCTTTTTTTTGTTTGTTTTGAACTTAAATTCTAACTTAAAGGATTAGATGAGACTAATTCCTCTCCTATTATATTTGTTTTTAATAGAAATTTTAACATAGTTGCTTAAATAAGGACCAGTTCAAACTTGAAAAATAAAATAAAAATATTTAAAGTGAATGACAAAATGAGAATGATTTTAAGATTCAGAGACCACCTATGAAAATAATCCTTCTTTTTTATCTTATTTAGTATGGCAGGAGGAAAGAAAAAGATTGTTCTACTAAATTTACTATTTACTAATTATTTGATTTTGTTTCGATTTAAAAAATAAAAACAAAATAAAGTGTGAGCATTTATCTCTCTCGAAGAGAGCGTGCATGAGAGCCAAGAAGTTCTATGAAGTCCACAGTAACACGTTCACTGTGATCACGTGTTGTCAAAAGAATGTCTTATTAAATAGAGTAATTTGCATAAATGATCCTTTAATTTTTAAATAGATGATACTTTAGTCTCTTTTTTTTTATTTAGCAAAACAACTTCTTAACTCTTAAAACCTTGGCAATTAATAAACTTTCATCAAAATTAACCCAAAATCTAACCAAGACACGCATGTACTAGTCAGATGACCTGATTTTGAAGGACATAATAATAAAATCACCTACTTTTCATTTTTATTAAAATTAAAAAAAAAAGAAATTGGAAAAAAAATGCTCAAACGTGAAAAAAAAAATCCTAGAAAAGTTAAAAAAAAAGTTGGATTTTGAATCTTCTTCTTTTTTACTGAATATTGATTACTTTTACTGTTTGGTGTATGGATTGATATCAATAAATTTGTTATGATTCTGATTCTAATTTTCACTAAAATTAGAATTATACTTTCCATTGAAAGAGGATAGCGGTTAGATCTTTTTCCCCCATTTCTAGTTTTCTGGCAGTTGAAGTTTTTGTGTTTTTTTTTTTTTTTATGCTAATCTTTCTAAGGGAAAAGAACGAAAAAGTTCTTTAAAAAAAATGGAACCAAAAAGAAATGGGAAGCTAATTTGTTTTATCATTTAATTTCTTTCTCAGTACATAGGAGTTGAATTAAATATGCTTTAATTATGTAAGATTTTTTTGTGTTGCAGATAGACAACCGTTATGCAATCTCAACTTACTGTTAGTGACAATCAACCCAACATTCTAGCTCAATTATAATAATCATGTTGGAATAAATCCAATATATGGGCAAATATATTCAATAAATGTGAATTAAAGACTATTAGATAAGGTTATCCAATTAAAAGTGATCAATTTAGGTTTTGGGCTTTTAATGCATCATTAAGCGTGAGCCTCATATGTGTAGAGACCAAAAAATATAATTACTAACTTTATGATAGGCTAAATTGATAACTAAGGATAATTGCTAGAGTTTAGCAATTATATAAAGGGTTGTGGTCTCCAAATCAGTACGTACATTATTTTTCTGTTCCTAATCTACAGAGAAATTACAGAGCATTCTATGAAGAAGGATTTACGTACCTGATTTGAAAGATCCTCAACCTACAGACTCAAGAATCACATTCAATCCATGGATCCAGGTTAGCTTCCGCGTCTTATTAATATTCTTGATGATTTGACATAAACGATCCTGAGTAATGATGGTTTTCATCACAATTTTATTCTAACAAGTGGTATCTAGAGCCTCTTCATCTCAAATAATTGAGAATCAATAATTTTCTAGATGTAATTTTCATATGAAAATTTTCAAATTTAACAATATATGGTTCTTTAAAATTGTTAAATTTGAGAACAATTGTTTGAAATTATGGTTGAATTATTCTGTGAACATGTTATTCTGTTTGAACATACATATATATGTGTGCCTTTGGTTTGCGTGTGTGTATATATATATATATTATATATGAATTCGGTACGATCTTCAAGAAACCATTAATTTCTATATAATATATATATAGATATTGTTTCCTTTTTGTCTGATTATAGGAAAAGAAACAAAACAGATCATGCCTTTGTTTTAAATACACTCAGGTTCATATATTAAACCTGTCAACAACGCTGGCGGTAATCTTACTGCCACCGGCGAAGGACTCGGCCGCGCCGAAAAGACAGAGCCGTGGCTGAGAAGGGAGGGCGGTGGCCTATTGCCACCACGTATTAAAAAAAAAACAAAAAAAAAGGGTTGATGGGCCGTTCGTCGGCGGCTGGGGTTACGACTACCGGCGTCGGCCCTTTTCGATTCCAACAGCAAGACGCCGACAGGAAAAAGAGGTGCAGGCAGCCTCACCCAAAGCGGTCGACAGACCCTTAGGTTTTCTTTGGGGTCGGTCTAGGCCGCAGCCCAGACCCGCATAAGCAATTTTACAGGGGCCCAGTTGGGCCCGTGACCAGGACATAACCCAGGGCTCAAACCCCTTGGTTACCAGATCTCAAAAAAAAAAAAACAAAGAAAAAATTATAACATGTGTCCAAATTATTGTTATAAAATTAAAATCTAACACAATATTCAAAATATCTTAAAAATGTCTTTAATAATATAGTAATTATCTTAATGATATTACATATTATACTATATAATTACATATAAATAATTTTAATGATATCATTATGAGACATGTGTAGAATTTTTACAAATTAGAGTCATATTTTAATTTAATAAATGAAATTGGGCCAATTGTCTCATTAACCTAAAAACAAAAACATACACGGGCCAGCTAGGCCCGTGACTGGAAAAGGGATTGATACACGGGCCGAGCCCGTGACCAGAAGTTACCCAGGGGCTAAACCGCTGGGTGACCCAATTCTTAAACAAAAAAAAGGAAAAATAACAAAAGGGGGCTGGTTTAGGATCCGAGTTGGGTCCACCCGACCTGGTCCAGCCCCGACCCAATAAATGTTGACAAATCATGTGACCGGTTGACTTTAACGGTTGACTTTGATCAATTTTTTTATATATTTTTTTATTATTTTAATTTTGGTCATTGTTGGTGTAATTTTAAATTCAAATATTGGTATTTTATATATATTTTGAGATGAATTAATTGAAGCAATATGTCACCAAAGTGGCATCTCTTGTGGAAATTAATTTGTTTTGGAATGTAAACGGTTGTGTCCATGCAACTTATGTGAATATTGATTGGCCCCAAGGAAGGCAATATTTAACAGAATTGCATATACACCTATGATAATAAAAACATGATAATTATCCGGTTTTACATGTAAATAATAAATTGGCCCAAAGGAAGATTTATTGTTTGACATGTTCTTATTGTCAATGTTTGATTACTACACCAAGATATCACTTACAAGTTAATACTTATGTCCAAAGACTAAATATTAATGGAGTGCCTGATATCTTGAGATGGTTTACCTTTATTTGGATTTATTATTATTATTTTGGATTCTTATGTGAGCTTGTTTTGGGTTTGTTTGTTTTGTTCTCTCTTTCTTTTTTCTTTCCAAGAGGGAGAAGATTTTTATCTCAACTTGGACATACGGGCTATGTTAAGATATATAAGTGGTTGAATGATTGCCTCGTATTATTTGATGATAAAATAAAATATGAAAGAATGAACTGATTAGAGGATATTTTGAGGGCTTCTCCTATTATTTCTACGGGTTTGTTTATTTATTTAGGAGAAATATACAAAACACCCCTTTGTTTTGTCAAAATATCATTTTGCTCCTCTTATTATTAAAATACCTAAATCATCTCATGTGTTTTGTCAAAGTATCACTTTTGCCCCTCTTATTATTAAAATGCTCATAACACCCTTTGTGTTTTCAAAATCATACTCAAAATACCCTTAAAGCAATTAATCTTTTAAAAATTTCTAGATTATCCTTCCTAATACTAAATACTAAATACAATTTAAAACATTATCAAATCAAAATACTAAATAAAATCAATATTAAAAAGTTAGAAATTCTCAAAATAATTGAAGCAACTGCATAGTTAGAATATTTATTTGAACATTTTAAATAACTTTTTCTTTATTTTTTAGGTCAAATTATATTTAAAATAACATTTAATATATACTAAGAAGGATAATCTTAAAACTATTAAGAAATTAATTGCTTTAGAAAGTATTTTGAGTATGATTTTGAAAACGCATACGGTGTTTTGGGCATTTTAATAACAAAACTTACAAAAGTTATATTTTGACAAAACGGAAGGGATATTCTGGACATTTTAATAATAAGAGGTAAAATTATATTTTGACAAAACCAGAGGGTGTTTTGGTATTTTGCTATCTATTTATTTATTTATTTCACTAAACTCTGAAATGTTGCCATTGTTTAGCACACGTGTGTTTCTGAGGCCCACACTCCCCCGTTGTGATTCCTACGGGTTTGATTAAAATTATTCTTTGTGAAGTAAATATGATTATTAAAAGACAACTATTTATTGGTGGATATGTTTTTTTAATTCCCACTACAATAGTTGCCCATTTTATTTCTAAAATGAGGTCTTAATCTGAACATGTAAAACGTTTATTTCTAAAATGAAGTCTTAATCTGAGCATGTAAAACATTTTCTCTTTTCTCTTTTATTTTTGTCCCTGTAGTTATTTTTTTTATTCTTTGTTTTGTATCAAGTATGTAAGCGTCGTGCTCTATCAAAGCCCTACCACTAAACAATATCAACAAATGTTATCACCTTCATTTTGGTCTAGGACACTCTCTAAGGCTGTCTGTTTATAAAATTATTGCGTTTGAACCCAATTTTTGAACTGAGTAGGTGTTTGAAGGCAAAAATAACACAGCGTATTTTCAAACATTGAAATGAGAGGTTAACTCGTGGGGTGGATTTGGATTTTATCTTTCTCTTAATTTCAAGACATTTAGGGCTCGTTTGTTACGAGAACTCTTTAGATTCTTTAGACTCAAAATTAAATCCAAGTTTCAAGAATCATTTGGATACGTGTTTGTTTCCCTTAAAATCCGAATCCTTTGAATATCCAAAATCCAAGTTTTCAAAATTCTAACACCCTTAAACTTTTGATACTCGGATATCTCTGCTATAGTAAAAACTAAAATTCTCTCTCTTATATTTGAGGAAAAAAATCATAACTTGTTCATTTGTTATCCAATTGAAATGATTCTTTTTTCACTGTGTTCCTAGTGAAGAGAGGAATAAATTAATATCCATATTGCATATTTTTTAAGATCATTAACATTAAGATTTTATTAGATTTATTGATAAATCAAAGACTATTTTCACTACCTCTCTAAACACAAATTTCAATTTTATTCTATACTAAGATTAAAACTTAAATGCACATCCAAACCTCAATTCGAATAACAATTCAAATCACTAACTCAAATCAAATCACTAATTTAAATTCATTTACCAAACGGACCCTTAAACTCACTTAAACATTTTTTGGACCTAAATTTTGAACTCTTTTTTTACAAAAGTCTTTATATTCAAACATAGTTTAGATTTTATTCACTTTTTAAATCCAAAATCAATCACATCTAAATGTCAGTTCAAATTTTCAAACTACATTTTTCCAACTTTTTATTTCAAACAAAAAAAAAAAAAAAATTAAACCACTGCATTTCCAACCTAAGAATCAACTGGACTATAGACTTGTATATTGGCAAAACCTGATAACTCAACGGTTATTCTTGTATATATCTCCTCAACGGTTATTCTTATATATATCTCCTTCGCTTGTCAACAAGAACAACTACAATAGAATCCTCTGTTTTTCTCAAGGGTAAAAACATATACCACCTTAAAACAATACAATTTAGAATTTTCACTAATTATTTAATTTTGATGATTCTTTGGATTTGGTGAAAAAAGGTAATGATATGGAAGCCAAGATCTAATTATTGCAAGAGAGCAATGATCAAGAAAAAAATATCACAATAGGAAGCATTTTGGATTGAGTTATCTTTGGCTCGTTTGTTAGAAATTTGCATATACAGAATTATGATTTTCACATATGCATAAACCAAATTACATGAAAATCATCCAAATGTAGAGACATAAAGGAAAGAAAATCTAACCTCCAGCCATTGACAAATACAGTTGAATGGAGAATACCTCTGCAAGAATTCCTAAAGAAATTTTAGGAAAAAAAAGGCTCTTTTAAACCTTCTGCAATTTTAGAGAGATGATGTATTTCTAAATAAAATTGCACAGGCTTAGGGACCTTCTTACGTGATTTCTAAAGTGTTATAATAGTTCTGAATACCCTTTAGTTGATACGCTTTAAAAAATACGTGTCTATTGGACCACATAAATTTATTTTTATTTACTTATTATCATTTAAGAGTCCAAATAAAAAATAATAAATAAATTAAAAAATAACATCGTTTACAAAAAATTTGAATAAAAATTTAGAAGTTGAGAAATTTATAGAGCTTGCCCCACTATAAACATTCATTATCAACATTGTCCCTCTTTTTCAGCTTTCAAAACTGATCTTTTTACATTTATATTTTATAATTTGATTTATTAATTAAATATTTTACCTTCATCCATACAAACATTCATTAAAAATAAACTTTAACACAATTTCACCCTCTCTCTCTTCTCTCTCTTCCCTACACTCGCACTCTTTGTTTTCATATCAATCTCTCTCTTCCCTCCTCTCCACCTCCTCTCTATGTTCACCCCATGCTCTCTCCAACGGCTGATAAAACTTACACAGATCAAATATGCAATAAGCAAAAGGCATAAAAGATCAAATGCGAAAACGTGAAAAATTTGTTACCTCCCGCCATTGCAATTTCTTGAGAACTGAGTGTTTTGTACTGAAAATGATTTGAGTATTTTCTAAACTTTAATAATCTCTAACCGATGGTGTCTTTCTGAAGTGAGATTACAGGCTTAGGGGGACCCAAGGAATTTTATTGTCTGATATTTTTGTCTGAAAACAAAAGATAACTCTGTCCATCACAGAGTTTCACTTTTAAACGTAAAATTTTGAGCAGTTAAAAATGAAAACGGTTTTAAAATTCTCATAACCGCTTTTTATATCGATAGAAATTATGGGCCATAATAAAAGATATTTTCCTTTTATTTTATTTATTTATTTATTATTTAACGTTTAAATAAAAATAAAAGAAAATTCCAATATTCTCCCACTTGGCCCATATATTCCATCATCCAACACAATAAGAAACAAAATACATGAATCATGGCGATAAGTCCTCTAAATGACGAGTATTATCTTCTATGCATCACAATGTATTATGTCACTTAAAACTAGCCCATATTACTTAATGAATAAACCTCATGTCTATTCTAGGTCCAACCATTAATGCTATTTCTCAAAATTAATGAATGTGTACACAAGGAAAAGACAAAAATGAGAAAGCATCACAAACAGAGTTTCATTAATATTAATATCCGTTCTTACAACGAAAGAAAATCACATGAGGGAACCAAGTCCCATTTTCTCTACATGATCCTTGAATTTCAACGGTGGCATGCCTTTTGTCAAGGGATCTGCAATCATTAATTCAGTACTAATGTGTTCAATGACCACTATTTTCTCTTTAACACGTTCTCTTATGGCTAAATACTTAATGTCGATGTGTTTGCTTCGACTACCACTTTTATTATTTTTAGCCATGAAAACTGCAACTGAATTGTCACAATATATCCTCAATGGCCTAGATATCGAATCCACAACTCTAAGTCCATAAATGAAACTCTTCATCCATACACCATGCGAGGTAGCCTCAAAACATGATACGAACTCAGCCTCCATAGTGGAAGTTGCAGTCAAGGTTTGTTTTGAACTTCTCCAAGATTCAGCTCCACCAGCAAATATAAAAATGTATCCTGATGTTGATTTTTGTGAATCAACACAGCCAGTGAAGTCTGAATCAGAGTAGCCAATCACTTCCAAATTCTCAGTTCGTCTGTACATAAGCATGTAGTCTTTGGTCCCTTGAAGGTACTTCATCACCTTCTTTGCAGCTTTCCAGTGGTCCTGACCTGGATTACTCTGATATCTTCCCAACATCCCAACGGCAAATGCAATGTCAGGTCTTGTGCAGACCTGAGCATACATTAAGCTTCCAACAGCAGAAGCATATGGAATGTTTCGCATTTGTTCCCTCTCAAGGTCATTCTTTGGGCACTGATTCAAATTGAATCTGTTACCCTTCACAATGGGAGCTATACTCGGTGAACAATATTTCATCCGAAATCTCTCTAAAACCTTGTTGATATAGGCCTCCTGAGACAGACCCAAAGTACCTTTATATCTGTCTCTATGAATCTTAATGCCTATAACGAAGGATGCATCGCCCATATCCTTCATGTCAAAGTTTTTAGAAAGAAATTGTTTCACGTCATGCAGCATACCCTTGTCATTGGTTGCAAGCAAAATATCATCCACATAAAGGACAAGGAAACATATCTTACTCCCACTGACCTTCTGGTATATACATTGATCCATAATGTTCTCTACAAATCCAAATGAAGAGATGACATCATGGAATTTTAAATACCACTGACGGGAAGCTTGTTTCAATCCATATATGGATTTTTGAAGCTTGCATACCAAATGCTCACCACTACTAGAGGAGAACCCTTCTGGTTGTTTCATGTAAACTTCTTCCTCTAGTTCACCATTGAGAAACGTTGTTTTCACATCCATTTGTTGCAATTCCAAGTCAAATTGCACAACTAATGCCATAATAATGCGGAGAGAATCCTTTTTAGACACAGGAGAAAAGGTCTCCTTGTAATCGATTCCTTCCTTCTGAGTGAATCCTTTGGCGACGAGTCTTGCCTTATATCTTTCGATGTTGCCCAATGAGTCTTTCTTGGTTTTATAGACCCATTTACAACCTATGGCTTTTGCACCATCAGGCAACTCGACAAGATCCCAGACTCCATTAGATGCCATAGAATCCATCTCATCTTTCATGGCATCATACCAGAGTTTTGATTCTGCACAACTCATGGCTTGTGAAAACGTTTCAGGATCATTTTCGGCTCCAATATTATAGTCTGATTCTTGCAGATACACAACATAATCACTAGAAATTGCCGATTTCCTTTCTCTAGTTGATCTCCTTAATGTTGGTTCAATATTTTCCTGAGGAATCTGTTGTCCAGCTTGTTGCTCGATTGTTTCTAATGGTTCTTGAGCAATTTGACTTTCTAGATTATTATCAGCAATTTGTGGAACCTCAATGATTGGTTGCATAACACTCGGTTGAACTATAGGAGTGCCATGAACTATGATCAACCTATAACTTGATGTAGATGGTTGAGCTTCAGTATGATCTCTTTCAGAAACTATGTTCCGAAATTGATCGCTCCCACTAATCAAGTCATTTTCAAGAAACTTTGCATTTCTTGATTCCACAACCCTAGTATTGTGAGAAGGACAATAGAATCTGTACCCCTTGGATTTTTCAGCATACCCAATGAAATATCCACTAATAGTCCTTGGGTCTAGCTTCTTTTCTTATGGGTTGTAAACTTTCACCTCAGACGGACATCCCCAAATGCGTATATGTCGCAAACTTGGTTTCCAACCTTTCCACAATTCAAATGGCGTCTTTGGGACAGCCTTGATTGGAACTCGGTTCAATATATACGCAGCCGTTTTAAGAGCTTCAGTCCACAAGGACTTTGGAAGATTGGAGTTACTCTGCATACTCTGCACCATGTCCATTAATGTTCGGTTTCTTCTCTCTGCCACACCATTTTGATCTGGGGAACCAGGCATGGTGTATTGGGCTACTATCCCATGCTCTTGAAGAAACTTCGCAAATGGACCTTGAGCTTGTCCATCCTCAGTGTACCTACCGTAATATTCTCCACCTCTATCTGTTCTCACGATCTTTATTTGTTTTTCGCACTATTTCTCTACTTCAGCCTTGAAAACTTTAAAGGCGTCCAATGCTTCGTCCTTTGTACAAAGCAAGTAGAGATACATGTATCGTGAGTAATGATCAATGAAAGAGATGAAGTATTTCAGACCATATGAGTCCATGTCTGGACTACAAATATCAGAATGTATGATTTCCAATATGGTCGTACTTCTCCTTGCACCTTTCTTGGATTTGTTGGTCTGCTTTCCCTTAATACAGTCCACACAAGTATCAAAATCAGTAAAATCTAGGGTACTGAGTATTCCATCATTCACCAATCTTTTAATCCTCTCTATGGAGATATGTCCCAATCTCCGGTGCCACAATATGGAGGAGTCCTCATTTATAACACATCGTTTTATCCCAGCGTGAACATGCATAGTATTGTAAGTGGTATTGTTTTGCAAATTAATAGAGAAAAGACCATTGGATAAAGTGCCATTTCCAACAAGATTTAATTTATAAAATAAATCGAAAGATGTTTCATAAAAGTTAAAAGAAAAACCCAATGGTACAAGTCTCGAAACTGAAATCAAACTTCTACAGAAATTAGGTACATAAAAAGTCTTTTCCAAATGCAAATTAAAGCCACTACTTAAAACTAAAGAGCATGTCCGAACAGCTTCCACATGTGATCGCATCTTGTTTCTAGAATAGATGCCTTCCTCACTTTGCGTCGGTTTCCTTAGGTTTCGCATACCCTGCAAGGTATTTGAAACATGGATTGTAGATCCAGAATCAATCCACCATGTGTTATAAACCATATCAACCATATGAGATTCATAACAGACAAATGAGATTGGTTTACCTTTCTTTTCAAGCCATTTTTGGAACTTTATGCAATCCTTCTTCATATGCCCCTTCTTCTTACAGAAGAAGCACCTGGACTCCTTAGGTTCCTTCTTGATTCCTCCTTGGGGTGGTATTTTACCTTTCCCCTTCGAGTTGGCTTGCCTACCTTCTTCCTGAACACACATAGTCATCAGTTCATTAATTGACCATTTTTCCTTATGTGTGTTGTAGGAAATCTTGAAAGGTCCATATGCTGATGGAAGAGTGGTCAAGATATAGTGCACAAGGAAAACCTCAGACATCTCAACCTCAAGTGTCTTCAGTTAAGCCGCAATGTCTCTCAGCTTCATGATGTGCTCACGCACACCTCTGACTCCAGTGAGCTTTGTGGATGTAAACTTAATGATCAAGGTGCTGGCGAGTGCCTTATCTGAAGACTCAAATTGCTCATCAATAGCCTTCAACAATGCCTTGACATTACTATGCTCCTCAATCGAGCCACGAATACGAGCTGAAATCTTGGTCCCTATGAACATCACACTAAGGCGGTTAGACCGCTCCCAACGTTCATAAAGAGCAAGCTCAACCTTAGTGCTAGTTGGAGTGATCACAGGCTTGTCTTTCCTGATGGCATAGTCAATATCCATGCACCCCAAATGAAGGAGAATTCTCTCCTTTTAAACTTTATAGTTATCACCCACTAGTTCAGGAACATCACATTTCATATCAGAAAAATTCGCAGGTTGCATAACTGCATAAAATTAAACACACATGCTTTCAATCAAATTTGAGGCCAACAATATATATATCATGCTTTACCAATGTAAATCATGTTCTAAACCATGAGTCTAGTGACATAAAACCTGCCTGTGGGCTAAAGTTCTAATTCAATTAAATCCATGTATAACTTTATGATAAAACTATCAAATTATGTTCCTTTTCTTAATTCCTGTGAGTAAATTAAGAAATATAATTTGATATTTTATCCTAATTAATCATACAAATATAATAGAAATTCCTGTGGGATAAAATCTATCATATTCAATATGATTAATCACAATTAATGTCATCATGTGGTCCTAAAATTTTAATATATAATTTTATCTAATTAAGGATGCTGTTGCTACTCCTTAATTATTTAAAATTATATGAACCACTTAACATTTGATTTAATTTACAACTAAGCTCATATAAATTGCACAAATATAAGCAATGTGAATATGAGAATTAATTCCATGCACTAAAATTATCTAACTCAATTTTGCATGCATAATTATACAATATATTATACATACAAATAACAAGACAAATAAATAATTTAAGCACATGAAAATAACAAAATAATAATATGTACATAAACATACATAATCATATCCACATAAGTTTGCATGATATTCATAACAAATACCTAAATTATGAATATTATAAATTATGAACAATTTCATAAGTTATACCAAAATTAAGGAAAAATTCATAAATTTTGGAAAATATTAAAACTAGTTGATATCATGAAAATTTCATAAAAATTATAAAATCTGAAAATTTTTATGAAATTTTCCTTAAAACCATCAATTTATTAAATCTGAAAAATTTAAAATTTTTTTTTCTCGGGTTTTTTTTTTTGGCTCTATAAAACGACTTGTCGTTTTGGGCTTAAATGCCCATAACGAGTTGTCGTTTTGAACATTAAAGAAGCGAGCCCCAGCCAGTAAATGACATGTCGTTTGGCTGGGGCAGAGTGCCAAACGACATGTCGTTTTGGTCGTCTTCCTTACCCAAAAATTTGCCTTATGACCCGTTTTGCCCATTTAACGACCCGGTTGCGATCCAGTATGAAATCCAACGATTTCTAACACTTTGGGACTCCAAAATTAATGCCAAAAATCACAG
This sequence comes from Artocarpus heterophyllus, assembly GCA_025403435.1. Classification (NCBI taxonomy): domain Eukaryota; kingdom Viridiplantae; phylum Streptophyta; class Magnoliopsida; order Rosales; family Moraceae; genus Artocarpus; species Artocarpus heterophyllus. The sequence goes on along the minus strand of CM046346.1, from coordinate 8,491,250 downwards.
AAAACATAGAAATCTAATTTGTTAATCATTTCTAATCTTCTTTTCCATGAAAAAAACTCTATATTCAAAAACCCAAAACCAAAGAAAAATTCAACCGTGAGTTTTTTAAAACTGTATAATTTTCAGATTTCTTTATGCAAGGCAGAGATCTAAATCGACTCTGATGCCAAATGATAAAACTTATACAGATCAAATATGCAATAAACAAAAGGCATAAAATATCAAATGCGGAAACGTGAAAATTTTGTTACCTCCCGCCATTGCAATTTCTTGAGAACTGAGTGTTTTGTATTGAAAATGATTTGAGTATTTTCTAAACCTTAATAATCTCTAACCGATGGTATCTTTCTGATGTGAGATTACAGGCTTAGGGGACCCAAGGAATTTTATTGTCTGATATTTTTGTCTGAAAACAAAAGATAACTCTATCCATCACAGAGTTTCACTTTTAAACGTAAAATTTTGGGCAGTTAAAAATTAAAACGGTTTTAAAATTCTCATAACTGCTTTTTATATCGATAAAAATTATGAGCCATAATAAAAGATATTTTCTTTTTATTTATTTATTTATTTAATGTTTAAATAAAAATAAAAGAAAATTCCAATAACGGAGTCGTTTAGATTTGGAAGATTTGGAGTCGACAGCATCGTTTTGACTTTCCAATGTTGCGATCTCTCCCTTCTCTCACCTTTCCTTTCTTTGTAGCCATCGATTCAGTTGACTCTGAATCGTTGTTTTCGAAGGAGATAAATGCCATCATCGTAGCATCCAATGGTGTAGAAGGTGTCAAGGATGCTGATGATCTCCTCGACGGATCTGTGAAAAACTACAATGATTCTCGCCTCCCTCCGTTGCTTGGATTGTGAACTCAACAATCCAAGATGGACCATCTCTGCAGCTCCATCTGTCAAGTCCCAATGTGATCTCTATCATAGGTTCTCCTCCCTCTTTCTATTGACAATTGCTCATTCAATTTACTACTGAGTGAGGTTGTTCGCGCAGGTACGATATCTAGTAAAGCCGGTTTATTTTCTTTCTCAAAAACCTGATGTGAGGGGACCCACCTACCACTCCTCCTCCCCTAGAAAATCAACTCACGACCATTGATCGACTATAAGGTGTTGGAATTTCATAAATCAATCGTTTAAAATACTTCGATTTTGGTTGCAAGAATAAGCAAGTAATTTTCAAGAACTAGCGAATTCTTGGATCAATATCAAGTCGGTGTTCTTTCTATCTGTTACTTGTAAATTAAATGTGTTTTTTTTTTTTTTTTTTGTATTGATTCTTTTCTATATCCACTAAAATCGGCATCTCTTAAATCAATTTGCTGATACATTCAGTGTGTATAATTTGTTTAGCACACCACAAGCCTTGTAGGATCTATATGGTTTCTTTTTATTTTTCTCACTGTTTTTCTGGTGCTAAACGTGGGATCCATGTTGTTTGTTGGTGGTAAAATAAACTCTATGTTGTTATATTGGAGATCTCAGTTTTAGGATTTTGAAGAGTACTGTTTCTTTCACAAAAGAAATTCAATTATACGTTCCTTACCCCAAGTTTTTTTAACTTGATGATAAAAGTGCTTAATATCATATTTTGGAGAACTCTGTTTCGGGTTTCTTGATGAATTGAAGAATAAATTTCAAAATGGTTTTTGAGTGTGAAAAAAGTTAATAAAATTTTAAAAGGAATTTCAGTATTTTGAAAAAAAAAAGATCCTAATAGTAGTGTGTTTTTATTGATTTTTTTTTTAATTATCAACAAAGACTATTTTTTTATTATAGTTTTAATTTTTTAGCTGTTTTTATAACTAAAATTGGCAAAATACCTCTTATTTTAAAATTATTTGTCAATTTGTCGTTAAAAATTCTAACAAAAGGATTATTTTTGTTAACAGTTCATACTTTAAAAGAAACAGATGTTACGTTTTGAAGTTCGGAAGAAAAAGTATTACAAAGGTTATAATTGAAGAGGAATTTTTGTAATTAATCCAAAGTGTTATCATCTCTGTTTTGGTCTTTGACCCTCTCTATTTCGAAAACTTATATACGTTGTAGAACTCAATAACTGAACAGCTATTCTTTCATCTCCTTCACTTATTAACAAGGATGGAAACTTAATTTAAACTATACATTTTTTGGAATTTTTTGGCAGTGATATATGCAATTTTCATGCTTTGACATAATTGTCATATGTCATGTCAAGATTATACAGCAGAAAACACACCAAGTGGGTAAAAGAAGGTTAATCTTTCTGGTAATTTTTTTTCCCCGAAAGTTAGAGAGAGAGAAAGAGAGAAGAAAAGAAAGTTAGAAACAAAAGGACTAAGACCAATGGGCTGGCACGTTGCTAGTCTGTTGGCCTCTAAACTTTATTCGATGCGTCATTGTTAGTCGATCTTTGTTGTGTCGACGCTCGTGCCACCAAAGAAAAGAGGCTTTGCTTTGGTAGGAGGACGAGCGTGGAGATGGACCGATTTGAGCTCAAGACTAGGGAGAGAGGCATCGTGGTAGTTCGCTACGGTCATGGGAGGCGTATATCTCCTTTGGGTTCAAGCTAGGTTAGTTGGGTGTGGATGGAGGCTCAATAACTTGGGTCTACTATGGCTTAGGTAGGCTTGGCCATCGTTGGCCTGGGGCTAGCATTGAGAGACTTGGCCGTTGCTAGGGTTAGGGTTGGGTTCATGCCACCGGGTGAGGGTTATGTTCTAGGCCTTTTAATAAAGGTGGTGATTTCCACACTGCCCCTTTGGGTTATGTTTGTTGTTTTAGTGTTGTTACAGGTTGTGTCGGGTTTAGAGGATGGTTTCTCCATGCCTCTTGGTTTGTTAGGTGATGTCCTGAGTCTGGATTGGGTTAAGGTGTGACTCGTCTTTGTAGTCAGTGGAACTACTAGTAGTAGGAGTATAACGCTATCAAGAATGAGGGTTTCGTTTGGCTCCATCAATCAAAATACAAATCCTCGAGTAGGTTTTCTCAGTATGCTTTTAGACCCTTTTACAAGTGTTTAGATCTTTAGCTGTATCTTGACATGTTTTTAGCTATTATTAATAATTTTTTTCCTCTAGTTGGTAGCCTTTTCTTTAAACATAAAAACAAAAACAAAAACAAAAAAACCGCCAAGTCGGTGACGTCAAAATGTGTTCAAATAAAAAAAAAATGGAAAGTCTACGCTGTAGTGTAACAGGTTTTGCACGTGCTCTATCCCATGTGATCAAGAGGCCGTACCAAGCATATCTGTTGCTAGATGGGCTGTCACGTCTGCACCTGAGAAGTTGTCGGGCCCTTGGGCCGGAAAAGACAACTGCTGCCAGATGAATAGGTTTCTCGTACATCAGATTGTCGTGGCAACTTTGTCATTTTAGGGGCCTCTATCCAAAGTCCGAACTCGTAATGCTTAATTTTTTTGTTTTATAAAAAATTTATTTAATTAATATGTTGTGTACGTAAATATGTATCTTAGACACTTAAACCAAAGTCATCTATTTGTTTAATTAAGTGATTACTATATGCTTTGTTGACTAAATTTGTTAATATACATAAAATTTTAAATAATGTGTATGCTTAAATAATGGGTTATTTGCGCGTAATCCAGAACCGTTACAGGGACAATGGGCGGAGAAGGCGGCTTCATCCTATTGCCATCCCTACACTTATGCCAAGGTCGCACAAGAACATTCATGGTAAGAATTCATGAGGCAGAGAAGTATAAAAGAAAGACAATTTGGTGGAGTGCTTTTCTATAACATCTCCATTATAATACCAAATTGATACCGCATCAATACTAAATTTTAGCATTTGAATAAAGAAAGCATTTTCCATGTAAAGGTGATTTTTAGTATTGAATTTGATAGATGTTATGTTTGATGGCAAATTTGACATCAAGTATAAGATATATCAAATTTGTCCTTTTGATTCTATTATTCTCCTCTTTCATTTAATCATTGTAATATTGACATTTTTTGATAATAAAAACTAATTAAAAAATCTACTTTTCTAATTTTTGAAGCATAATAATTATGACAAAATATATATGGTATCTGAAATCGTATTATACATTAGAGCACAAATAAAATTTTATAATCATATGTGAAACACTTAAATAAATAATGTTTAAGAGCATGTTTGGCACACCGTATTGTATTGTATTGTATACAAAAAAAATACAATGTAATATAATACAATACAATACGGTATACCAAACAAGCCCTAAAGTTCCATTAGTGAGATGAACTAATTTTGAAAAGTATTATAAAGGTGATGTTTAGGAATATACTTTAGAGAATAAAATTATAGTTTAAATTAATTTTTTATTGTATTTTCCCTCATAAAGATTACACATCAAACCAATTTCGAAATAAATTCTTAATTTAAACCACCTTCTCAAACAACATAAAAAGATTAGTAATTAAAATGCGTATATTGTAACACAATTTTCTTAAAGGGTTATTTTTCACCTACTCGATTGAAATTGCTTAGAGATGAAATCATTGTAACTTGATATGACAAGCTCTGAGTGTTTATGCACTAAACAAAAGTGAAAAAACACAGAGAATAATAAACATAATAATTTATTTTTTGAAAGGTGACAGAAAAACATAATTAATCGAATAATTGTTTTCCAATGACATTTTCATATTTATATATTAATAGACAATCTGCAATGATAACTTTCAAAAAATAGCGACCACCCATAAAATAAGTTTTTTACGTGGCTGTAGGAGTAACTAACATGATAATTCTACGTCTAACTCTTACAATCTATAAAGTTTGAATCCACATCTCATCTTAAAAAAGAAAAAAAGAAAGAGTGCTTTTGACCAAACCCCCTCGAGAATTAACTTTGCATTATTATTGTCGTAATCATTCACATATAAGTTTATAACTGCGTTCTCAGAAGGCTTAAAAAAGATTTATACTGTCGTTTCACACGCACATCCTTATTGAACCTTTTTTTGTTTTTTTTTTTTTGGAGAATTGCACATCCTTATTGAAGTTACATAACACGTGAAGGACACAAGCGACACATAATTATCTATAGAGCATGTTGAGGGTAAGCTCGGCGCCTCCACCAAGGACCCTAACTTTGGTGGTCGGCAACTCAGTTCGGCAGACATAGGCTACCGCCCGACCCGACGACTTATGCTTCTTCCCGAGGTGCCTTCCATTTATCTGAGGGCACACCCCCAAGAAGGCTGCCACCTCGGGGGATGTACAGTAGCCCGGGTCGGGCCATGCTATCCATCATAATACGTCACTACTCATCCTTGTAGGCCAACACCAGGCAGACGTGCTGCCGTCCGATAGAGTCCAATCCATTGGACAATAGACGCGACACTTGTCACTTATTGCTTAATACACTTTGATGTGACACCTGGGTAATGGGTAAAACCCATCTTACACCCGATCCAGCTGGTGGCCTATAAATAGGATGCATTTATGACGTTTTAAGGGGAGAGACATCCTCATACCTAATTAGCTGCCGACCTCTGCCGAGCAATACTTGCCTTGAGCATCGGAGAGCCCTTGTCTATTGACTAACCCCCTTTCTCCGAATCATCCCTCTTGCAGGTACTCACTCCCGACCAGGGGCAAGCCTAGGAGGAGGTCGTAAGGTATTTCAATCACACGTGGGTGTTGATCCGACGCCGGACAGCGGTAAGCATCAACATTTTGGCGCTAGAAGGAGGGCCGAACAAGCCCCAATCCAAAGTTATTGTACCTCGAATTTTCGACATGACAACACGAGGTAATGTAAGAAATAGTACCGCCCGACGTCAGGAGTCGGGCGAGGCCAGGCATAAGCGACCGGCTGCAGAACGGCCCAGCGATCGTCCTCGGATCGCCAGATCTCGGTCCGGAGGGCAAGGAAGCGCGGCAAGAGCCGAGTCGGTGCAGCCCCGAGCTGCACAAGATCCGATCCGAGAGCTCACAGATGCAGTTCGGATCTTAACTCGGCAGCTCGCACAGGCTCAACAGCAAGCTGCACCGGGACCGCCGCCCCCTGCCCAGGTTGACCAGGCAGGGGGTCGGCATGAGCAGAGCGCCACCAACTGGGAGGATCGATCAGAGCAGTCTCCGGGATCCACCAGAGGGCCCCTGCTTAACAATAGACTGGTCCATGAACGTCAGATGGGACGTCAACCACACCATGTCCCTTCACCACAAGGTTCCAGAGCCTCGGTGTTTGATCGGCTTGGGTACCAAGGGATTAACAGAAATCGCCAAGGCGAAGCTGGAGGCCGTGCCGAGGGCGGAGTACCTTATCGGGTCGAACTGCCCGAAGACACGAATAGTCGCCAGTTCCGGGTGCTGCAACGACAAATCGATGAAATCTGCAATTGCAGGTTCGGTGTGGACGAGGTCGGGGCCCAGGATCCGCCCTTTTCGGATCACATAATGCGGGCGCCCATGCCGCCGAAGTTTAAGGTCCCACAAATTAAGTCTTACGATGGGGCCACCGACGCAGATGAGCATGCCAAACTCTTTCGCGGGCACATGCTGTTGCAGAATGCCAGCGATGCTGTGATGTGCAAAGCTTTCTCGCTCACCCTTACAGGCCCTGCTCGGCAGTGGTTCCGACGACTCGAACCAGGGTCGATTTCTTCTTTTGGGCATTTAACTGATGCCTTCTCCGCCGCATTCTCTACAACCAGGACGCGGAGGAAGGAAATAACTTCCTTGTACGCCGTCAAGCAGGGAGACGGGAGTGTCAGGGACTATGTCAACCGATTCACCCGGGCTGCTCTCGAGGTCAAGCACGTCGAAGACGAGACCCTCAAACATATTTTTGTAGGGGGCCTCCGAGATGAGAAGCTGACCTGGTCATTGGCCTTTGAGCAGCCAAATACGTTTTCACAGATGCTCGGGTACGCCCAAAGACATGCGGACGCTGCCGAGTACATGAAGAGCCGTCGAGAGGAGGCTGGCCCGAGCGGGACAAAAAAGGAAAAGAAGCAGAAAAGAAGACCGGAGCAAAGCAGCGACGAGCATGCGATGAAGCAGAAGAAAGAGAAAGCTGAGAAACCGAAGGGGCCGACCGACAAGTTTCAAAACTACACGCCCCTGGTGGCAACCATTGATGAGGTGCTCGCCCAGGTCGGCGACAAGAATCTGTTGACACCGCCGCCTAAGCTTCGAGGCTTTAGGGCGAAGCGTGAACAGTCAAAATTTTGTAAATTCCATCAAGACGTGGGTCATACTACCCGAGACTGCATCCAGCTCAAGGACCAAATCGAAAGGTTGGTCCGAGAAGGTCTATTGCAGGAGTTTATGGAGAAGGCCATAAACCTGAGGGCGACCTCTATAAGGAATGACTCGTCAGGCCGAGACACGCAGAGCCGACCCAAGATCGGTAGTAGGAACGCCCCGAAACCCCCAAATATCGTACATACGATACTTGGAGGGCCTCTTGCCGGGGACACATCGAGTGGGCGGCGATCCTACGTCAGAGAAGCTCGGCGGGTCGAACGGGGAGACTTCATGAACGTGTCTGAACACATCAATAAAATATGCCGCTAGGAGGACACCCCGATCACTTTCACCGAGGAGGAAGCAGACCGACTAATGCATCCCCACAACGATGCTTTGGTTTGCGAGCTGCCTATCGCTAACAATGTTGTACGGCGAGTCTTAATTGATAATGGCAATTCGGCGGACATCCTTTTTAAGCAGGCATTTGACAGGCTGAAGATCAGCAACGCGCCTTTAGCCTCGGTCCGGACCCCACTCTTCGGTTTCGCGGGTGAGTGTGTCCGAGCAATCGGGAAGGTTAGTCTCCCAGTAACTTTTGGAGAGGGTGCTGCCAAGGTCACTCGGGTGGTCGACTTTTTAGTCGTCGATAAACCCTCACAGTATAACATCATCATCGACCGGCCGACGTTAAACAGATTAAAGGCCGTGGTCTCGACATATCACCTGGCAATGAAGTTCCCGGCCGATGGTGGTGTTGGAGTAATCCGTTCGTCTCAGGCAGACTCCCGGGCTTGCTATGCAAATGCAGTCCGGGCAGCCTCAGCCCAGCAACAGGGAGTCCTGGCCGTGTATGCTGTCGACGAGACTGACCTCCCAACCGATCCAATGCCGACGATGCTTGCGGACCTAGACCCTAGGTTTCCCAAGGAAGAGGTAAGGGGTACCCCGGTCGAAGACTTAGTGCCATTCTCCCTGGACCCCGAAAGGCCAGAACGCACGGTCCAATTCGGATCGCAGTTAGCACCTGAGATCCAGGCCGACCTGGAGTCCCTGCTTTCCGAGTATCGCGACGTTTTTGCATGGTCTCATGAGGACATGCCCGGCATAGATCCGAGCATCATCAGCCATCGGCTTAACGTCCAACCTGGTCATAGGCCGGTGATACAAAGACGAAGAGCCTTCAACCCGGAGAGATATGCCGCCATAAACGATGAAGTCCAGAAACTATTAAAGGCTAGGTTTATTAGAGATGTCAAATATCCAGAATGGTTGGCAAACGTCGTCCTCGTCAAAAAGGTGAATGGCAAGTGGCGGGTCTGCATCGACTATACCGACCTTAACAAGACCTGCCCTAAGGACTGTTTCCCACTTCCTCGGATAGACCAGCTCGTCGATGCCACAGCCGGACACGAGCTCTTGAGCTTCATGGACGCATACTCCGGGTATAATCAGATAAGAATGGCCGAAGAGGATCAAATCAAAACCTCATTTGTTACTGACCAGGGCTTGTATTGCTACGTTGTAATGCCCTTTGGTCTCAAGAACGCCGGAGCTACCTATCAACGCCTCGTCAACAAAATGTTCGCTCGGCTGATCGGAAAAATTATGGAGGTCTATGTGGACGACATGTTAGTAAAATCTGTCCAAGCGAAGGACCACATAGCCGACCTCAGAGCTAGCTTTGACATTCTCCGGGAGTATGGGATGAAACTCAACCCGGCAAAATGCGCTTTTGGCGTCGACTCCGGCAAGTTCCTCGGATTTTTAGTTAACCGACGAGGAATTGAGGTGAACCCGGCAAAGGCCCAGGCAATCATAGACATGCATTCTCCTCGGACAGTGAAAGACGTGCAAAGGCTTACTGGCATGGTGGCCGCCCTATCAAGGTTTGTCTCCCGGGCTACCGACAAGTGTCACCCTTTCTTCAGGGCACTTAAGGGGAGGTTCGAGTGGAGCAGGGAGTGTGAGGATGCTTTCCAAGGCTTAAAAGTTTACCTAGCCACACCCCCGCTCCTGTCCAAACCTTTGCCCAGTGAGATTCTAACTGCGTATTTAGCCGTCTCCGATAAGGCTGTCAGCTCGGTGTTGATCCGAGATGAAAACGGGATCCAGAGACCCGTCTACTATACCAGCCATGCGTTCCAGGGTGCCAAGGAGCGCTATTCATCATTGGAGAAGCTGGCCTTCGCCTTAATAACATCGGTCCGGAAGCTGCGGCCGTATCACCAAGACCATACTGTCAAGATCCCGACCAAGTTTCCTCTCCGGCAAGTTTTACAGAGCCCGAAAATATCAGGTCGGATGGCCAAGTGGTCGATCAAATTGGGCCAGTATGACATACATTTTGTGCCAAGAACGGCGATAAAAGCTCAAGTCTTAGCAGATTTCCTTGCCGAGTTTACAGAGGCCAGAAAAGTGGCTCCCTTAGTGGAGAAATTACCCGTTGAGGGGCCTCATATAGCTGGCTGCAGTGAGCGAGGCCTTTCCCGGAGCTAAACTGGAAACTACACGTCAACGGTTCGACCTGCGTCGACGGGTCGGGGGCAGGCTTGATTTTAACTAGCCCCGACGGATATAAGGTCATTTATGCCCTCCGTTTCGACTTCAAAACCTCTAATAACGAAGCGGAGTATGAAGCTTTGCTCGCCGGATTACGAATTACCCGGGACCTCGGAGTTGATAGGCTGACCGTCTATAGTGACTCAATGCTAGTGGTGCAGCAAGTCACATGAGGGTTCCAGGCCCGAGCAGAATCAATGACGGCATATTTAAAAGAAGCGAAATGGTTGCTTGGACAATTCAAGTCCAATACTTTTAAGCAAATCCCCCGGTCTGAGAACGTGGAAGCTGATGTCCTTGCCCGACTAGCCTCCGGGATAGGCGGAGTAGACCCGATGTCCGTTCCTATTGAAAGACTCTCTGGACCGAGTATCAGTAAGGAGATCATGAGTTTGGTGGCCGAATCAAAGTGCACCTGGATGGACCCAATCATCCGGTACCTGACCCTAGCCGAATTACCCGACGACCGGGAAGAGGCACGTCGGATACGTAACAGCTCGGCCCGGTATTCGATAATTGGGGAAAAGCTTTACCGACGCGGCTACACGACGCCATGCCTAAGATGTTTGGATTCCCAGGAGGCCGAGTACTTAATGAAAGAGATTCATGAAGGCCTTTGTGGCAATCACTCCGGTGGACGCTCCTTAGCCCAGAAATGCCTGCGGCAGGGTTATTACTGGCCTACCATGCAGCAAGACTGTGGGATCTTTGCACGAAAATGTTTCAAATGCCAGCAATTTGCTCGGATGCTAGGGTCACACGCCGAGCCTCTAAATCCGGTGACTTCAGCATGGCCATTTGCAAAATGGGCCATTGACTTGATCGGACCACTCCCTCCGGCTCGTTCGCAATTCAGATATTGCATCGTCGCCATAGACTATCTGACGAAATGGATCGAAGTCGAGCCTTGCACCAACATGACCGAAGCTAAGTGCACCAACTTCGTGTGGAAAAACATCGTCTGTCGGTTCGGAATCCCGCACACTATCGTGACCGATAACGCTAAGCAGTTTGACTCCTCAGGTCTACGCCATCTGTGCGAGAAGCTCGGTATTAAGAAAGTTTACTCTTCCCCGAGCTATCCGCAGAGTAACGGCCAGGTGGAGGCTGTGAACAAGACAATTAAAGACAACCTCAAGAAGAAACTCGAGGGGCTTAAGGGCGCATGGATTGACGAACTACCCCAAGTGCTCTGGGCATACCGAACAACTGCGCGAGCTGCAACCGACAAGACACCGTTCTCCCTGGTTTATGGGGCAGAAGCCGTCATCCCAGCTGAGGTTGGATTACCGAGCTTGAGGGTCAAGCAATACGAAGAAAAACTGAATGAACAGCTCATGATGACCGAGCTCGACCTACTTGAAGAAAAAAGGAACCGGGCATCCATTCGTAATGCAGCCCGGAATCAGGTTGTAGCTCGGTATTACAACAAACGGGTTCAGCCGAGAAGCTTTAAGGTTGGTGACTTAGTAATGAAGAAGGTCACGGTTCAACAACCCGGTCTTGGGTCCTTTGGTCCGAAGTGGGAAGGACCTTTTAAAGTCGAAGGTGTCGTGCGATCAGGCACTTACAGGCTGATCGATTTGGAGGGGAATCAGCTCAGGCATCCATGGAATGCCGAGCTGTTAAAAAGATTCTATTCCTGAAAAAGAAGAGGAAATCATAGCCAGATTCCTTTTTTGATCTCTGGCCACAATTCTTTTGTAACTAGACCTGCTGAGCAGGGCTGGAAAAATCAATGTAAATATTACATTAATGAAGCACAACTTCCCTGAACTCATTCCACCAGAGCAATGTTTTTGGGGGAGGATTATGCCTAAGACGCCAGAACCCCAGCTCGGAAGACAGGATGTTGACTCCCCACCGAGGGAGTCATCCTCGTCAAACTGGACAGGGGGGCTAGTCGGTATATATCTCATGTCTGTCATGCAGACGCCCTTAAGTTGCTCGGCACATCTATGTGCCCGATTAGTCCTATACTTGGTAAAGTTTCTTTAAAACTTCAACAAGTCCATGGGGGGCAACAGGGCAAGGGTGGGTATGCGCCGTTTATATTCTGCCCGACCGAGATCAGAAACCTAAACTTGCTTGGATAACCAAGCAGAAGTGGATAACTACTCGAAAAACTAAACAAAAGTCCTCGGATTAACAGAGGACAGAGGTACTCGTCTACCTCTGCTCGGTAAATTGTCTCCCAGCCTGGGAACTCCCCCGAGAAGTATCTAACTTTAACGTTACGTGGGATGTAAAATAAAACTACACGTAAGAAAAAGTGGATGCAAAACGGAAAAATATAAAATGTCAAATTTATTTCCTAGGGAGGTACAAGAAAGTCGGGCACCTCCCAAGCCCGATTACAAGAAAGCGGAGGATCAATCAGCCCGAGTTTCATCACCAGCTTGAGTCTCGTCCCCGGCAGCGTTGTCGCCCTGGCCTCCCTCGGCAGCCGGCACATCCCTGTCATCATCACCGTCCACAACGACGATCTCTTCTTCAACTTCCCGTGGTTGCTCCTCATCGCCCTGGTCCGGCTCGGTGATGACCGACCAGTCGAATGCAGCCGCCTCGGGATGCTTTTCGATTACATGGTCACGCAGATCGGCCATCCCATCGAAGTAGAGGTTGGTATATTCGGGGGATGTCTTAAATTCTTCGACTGCAGCAGCTAGCCGGTCGGGAAGCCCGGCTACGAATCGGTGGTGCTCGGCTTGTAGAGTTGCTAGACGCCCCTCTAGCCGAGCGGCATTCTCTCCCTGCCGAGCAGCCTTATCCTCTGCCTCCTTGAGCCGCCTTAACATGTCCTCGGCCTCGGACTTCACTTTCTGGGCCTCCTCCTTAGCTCGATCTAGCTCAACCTTCGTGTCGTTGAGCTCTCTGTCGGAGTCCAACTTCAGCAGGAGGGTCTTCTTGTGCCTTTCTTGCTCCTTGTGGATCTCCCTCACCCCGATGGAGTGCGCCATGTGCACAACGGCGCTCAGCTGTGAAAAGTACAAGGGGTAAGTTCTCGGCAATACTATAGGAAGTCCCTGCAACCATTGGCCGGCTTGGATACTTACTGAGGTTGCCGTTCGGAGCGTCATGTTGCACAAATCTGGGAAGTCCTCACCCCGAATCTCCATGAAGAAGTCGTTTGGGGGAGCCACGTCCCCAATACGTTCAAGGAGCATGCCTCGGTAGTTTGGGCGCCTTCTCTGTTGGTCCTCGGAAGAACCTCTAAATGCCTCGTCTACTCGACCGACCTCAGAAGAGACCCTTACTGGCGGTGGCGGCGGAGCTTGGACTGATGTGGAGGTCTGCCCGGCGCGTGTCGGGAGCTCGGGCGCTGGCGTCCGCTTACGCTTTTTGCTGGCCTCAACGGCCTTGCCCTTGCCCTTCCTCTGTGTTGACATCTGGGCAAGCCTGCCAGCGCGGGAGCTCGGTGCGGTCATTTCTGCACAAAGAAAATCCCAGTTAAACGAAGGACGAAATAAAAGAGGAAAGGGCGACTATAAATAAAATTCCAGGCTGACCTCCGATCCGGAGTTGGCCCGACGGGTACAGGAGCCTAATCACGCCCTCGAGGTTCTCGTCGGCTATAGGTGGCCCCGCATCGAGGGAGCCACTGGACGAGTCCTCGGTACTGGACGATGAAGGCTCCCTCGTCGGCCACCCGGACCGGCAAGTGCTTGGCCCTTGTAGATCCGCGTCACCCGGACGGGCAACAGTAACCTGCAAGGTTTCCCAGGTAGGAGGCCTAGCTCGGGAAAAACTATTGGATTCCCCGAACCAACCGTATCTGGACAGAGTGTCCTTTCTTAGAAGAAAGGACTATTGTCTGGACGACTCAGGCTTCTCGAACAGTTCGTCAACGGCCTCTATCACGTGGCTCAGTGTCCAAGGGCGCTTGGTCCAGACGTGCCCCAGCTCAAATGACCCCGGCACTTGTTCATCCTCGGGGATAGCTTCACCGGCTCGGGCTAAAAAGTTTCCCCCGACATAAAACCATTCGAACTTCCACAGCTTGTCTGAGTCGGGTTTGCCCAGAATAAAGTCCTTTCTGAAGCCGGTGAAGTAGTACCAGCCGGACTGCCGAGGAAGCTTCTTCATCTTAAATACTTGCTTGAAGGCCTCCAACGGCATCTTAGTACTCCGGTGGTACTTCCACAAAATATACATCCCGATCAGCGACCTATAGCTGTTTGGGTTCAATTGTGCCGGGCACACATTAAAGTCATTAAGCGCCCGACGAAGGAAATGGTGCAGTGGTAGACGCAGCCCGGCCTTGAAGAACTCGGCGTAAAGTGTGATAAATCCCTCCGGCGCCTCTAAAGGTGAATCTCCCTCTCCGGGGACGACAAGATTCACATTGGCTGGGATGCCATACTCGTCGCGTAGGGCCTCTAACCGCGACTCCGTGATCGCGCTTGTATAACCCGCCGCCGAGGTTTGCCCAGGGCGGCTCACCCGATATGCTGTAACGCCTCGCACGCGGGTGGCCCGGACCTCTTGCTCCATTTCTGGCTGCTCTGCTCCCGAATCCTCGGCTGCATGCTCCTCATCGGAGGCATCAACTGTAATCACACCTGCAACTTGGACGGGGGCCTTGGCATTCCGACCAGAGCCACTCGGAGTATCCTCACGGGTTTGAAACTCGGCCCTCTCCCTTGGAAAAACTTGGGAATGGCCCGCTGTTGCCGCCCCGGTATAAGGGTCTTGTTCCTTGGACGGCCTGATAAGCTTGTGCCCGCCCAGCAAATTCAAAAATTCTTGCTCGGGCACGGTCTGGGAATCGACCCTTAGGATCTGCTCCAGCCGCCTGGCCCCTTCCCGTCTTTGGGACGCCGCCTCGGCATCAGATTGAGTCGAAGAAGAGCTACTGCTCTCCCCGCTACTTCCCGACCATGAAACCTCCACGTTTTGTGAGTCGGACAAATCACTCATTTTCACTCAGAAAGTTACCTGCTCGGGTTCTTAGTAGCTCGGTTGATATAATCCTCGGCTATTACTTGAGCTCGGCAGCTAAAACTTCTCTTTCGTAAAATTTCTGAAAATGAAGTGCAAATTACGGAGGGAAAGGACCCTATTTATAGCCATTTTAAGCGGGAAATTCGAGCGCGAAAACCCAAAAGGCGCAATTAATACGCCTGACAGCCGCACAGACGGCTGCGACGCGACACGTGTCCCCAGTCTGATCCGCGCGTCTTTTCGTCGTACCCCGCTCCTAAGTGTCGCTTGGCCTTCTTCCTTTGAGCCGACCTCACCCACTCGGCATAGTCCACCCGGCCGAACACCGACCAGGTGAACTGGAGGGCTAATGTTAAAGGTAAGCTCAGCGCCTCCACCGAGGACCCTAACTTTGGTGGTCGGCAACTCAGTTCGGCAGACATAGGCTACCGCCTGACCCGACGACTTATGCTTCTTCCCGAGGTGCCTTCCATTTATCTGAGGGCACACCCCCAAGAAGGCTGCCACCTCGGGGATGTACAGTAGCCCGGGTCGGGCCATGCTATCCATCAAATACGTCACTACTCATCCTTGTAGGCCAACACCAGGCAGACGTGCTGCCGTCCGATAGAGTCCAATCCATTGGACAATGGACGCGACACTTGTCACTTATTGCTTAATACACTTTGATGTGACACCTGGGTAATGGGTAAAACTCATCTTACACCCGATCCAGCTGGTGGCCTATAAATAGGATGCATTTATGACGTTTTAAGGGGAGAGACTTCCTCATACCTAATTAGCTGCCGACCTCTGCCGAGTAATACTTGCCTTGAGCATCGGAGAGCCCTTGTCTATTGACTAACCCCCTTTCTCCGAATCATCCCTCTTGCAGGTACTCACTCCCGACCAGGGGCAAGCCTAGGAGGAGGTCGTAAGGTATTTCAGTCACACATGGGTGTTGATCCGACGCCGGACAGCGGTAAGCATCAACAGAGCATAACCTGAGCACAAATCTAATTGAATTCAAGATTTGAATCCAAGATTATTGGAAGACACACAAATGAACTTCTCACACTATACGTCTTGAGACCTACAGCAGCGGTTGATGAATATAACCACCGTCCACGGCCAAATCATGCCCCGTCACAAACTCCTACTCGTCGGAAGCCAAAAACACAACCGCGTCCGCCACGTTCTCTGCCGCCAGCCTCGCCCGTGATCCCTTAAGCGACACCATCGCGTCCACCATCTTCTCCACTTCCGGCCCCTCTCCGAAGAACTTCCTCACCATCGGCGTCATCATCGGCCCCGGCGACACCGCGTTCACCCGAATACCGTACTTACCGAGCTGCAAGCTCGCCGATCTCACCAGCCCCACCACTGCGTGCTTCGACATCGTGTAGTCCGTTACCTTATCCGTCCCAATGCTCCCAAACTTGCTGGCCGTGCACACCACGCTCCCCCTTATCCCCCCTTCCTTCATCGCCCTCGCCGCATGCTTCACACAGGCCGCCACCCCACGCACGTTCACCGAGAAGAGCGCGTCCTGCGCCGACAGGTCCAGATCGAGGACGGTCTGGTCCGACGCGCTCGCCACGCCGGCGTTGCTGAACATGACGTCGAGGCGTCCGTACCTACGGACGGTGGACTCGACCAGGGACTTGACTTGTTCCTCGTCGGCAACGTCGCAGTGGACGTAGGAGGAGCGGTGGAGGCCGATGGAGGCGGCGACTTCGCGGCCCTTCTCGTCCTGGACGTCGGCAATCACGATGGCACGTGCACCGTGGTCAGAGAAGCGGCGAGCGGTGGCCTCGCCGATGCCGCTGGCGCCACCGGTAACGATCGCAACCTTCCCGTGGAGCTTTGCGCTGGTAATTGGTGTGGAGCTGTCGGCCATTGTTTGGGATATTTTGATGCTATTTGTGTTGCAACCAAAACAAGTGATAAATAAATAAACGAGTGATCATGGCGATAGGAGATGTCGGCGCGTGGGTATTTGTGTCCCAATTTATGTAAATGTTCACACGGACGAATCTGTGGACTTTTTATTTTACGGACAATATGACTGGAAATGTTAAAACAATATATATAATTTGATTTGAACTAACTCATAAAATATATACGAAGTGAGTTAAAACTTAAACGTTAAAATAAAAATATTATAATACATAAGAATGAAAGTGTTATATTATAGTATATTTTTATTATTTATATTATAACACATAGAAATTTTATATTCTTGAAATTAAAACAGATCAATTTTAACTAATTTTATCAAATATCTTATTATTAACATATGTAAGTGTCAGAAACAATATAGGACCGGCCTCTCAATTTTCCTTCCTTCTATATATTTGTACAACTAAGTGTATATATAATATAGTAAAAATTGCATAAAAATCCACCTTAAAAATTAAATAGATAATTTTGTATAAAAATTTAAAAAAATTAATTTTCTAAAAAGCCCAATAAAGTAGAAATAGATTGAATCTTTATAAAACCTTCATAAGGAAAAAAAAAAACTAAATCGTAGTCTTTTTTTATTAAATTATAGTAGTAAATAGTTGAATTTTTGAAGACATTTGAGCATTATTATTTTGATATTAGGGTTAAATTAATTTGTCTTCGTGACATTGTTCATGGAAATTAGGATTTGATTAGTTAAATATGCAACACTCATTATATTCACATGTTCATTTGTTAAAATTAAAATTGCTAATAAATATATTTTTCTTTTAGTATTAAGGTAGCAATTAGTTGAGCAAATATACTAAGATATTTTAAAAGAAATTCTATGGACCCTCTAGTTAATAAAAATATTGTATATCCACTAATTTATCGACTTCTGACAGCAGTATTAATTCTGTTAGTTGTTATTGCTCCTATGTAGAGAGTATTTTCTGCTATAAATATTATAAAGAATAGGGTACACAATCGAATAAAAGATTAATTGACACATGATACTTTGCTTGCGAATATTTAAAAAGAACATCTTCAATAGTCTTGATAATATGGTTTTTATCCAATGTTTTATGCATGATACCTGAAGGGGACGATCGTAGAACATTTATAACGGCTGATTTTGATTTAATTTCACTTACAATTATTAGCCTCTCTAACAAAAATTCTTGACTTCGTCATTGACATAAATAATACATTTTTTTAGATTAATATAGAGTGATATCGGATAATACAATCAGAAATAATCATAATTATACATTGATTATGATTCTAACATTATTATTTTACATATTCGTTACAAACATGATATAATAATATAAAAATACATAAAAAAAAGTTACTACCAGTCGTAAGTATTTATAATACCAAAAGAAGTAATTTCTAGCAAGTTGAAAAGATTAGGTAGGTCCAAATCTTGATTTAAACTATATATTTGCCAAGACACTACAAAATTATTTTGAGAGTACATGTTAATATACCACATCTATATTTCTTGATCTATTACTACTGTTAACCTATAATTAGATAACGTTGGTATATGTAGCTTTATAAGTAATCTTGAGGGATATGTAGTGACATCTCACATCAATATTTGGTGAAACACACAAATTTATCAAAAAGAGCACCATTATTTGTACTTTGCTGGAAGAAAAAAAAAACGTGAAGAATCTCCTAACCACCAAACTATGCGCTTTGAAGAAGAAAAAGACGAAGATTGAAATCATAATGTTCTTGGAATGAAAAAAAAAAAAGAGATAAAAATTAAAAAATAAATCTCATGATTAAAATCTTATTTTTTAAATGAACAATTCATTTAAAAAAGTGTGAATTATTTAAAAATTAAATAAGTATCAATAATTATTTTTTATTATTTTTAAGTTAAAATTGTTATTCTAATTTTGTTTAGAAATAGAGAAAAAAAAGTAGTAAAAAAATAAATTTTCTACAAAAAGAAAATTTCTCAGTATTTATGGACATGTTGTGAATATTTTAAAAATATTTTAAATATTCATAGCTATCTAACAATATTGTAAATATTTGTGGACATTATATAAACACACCAAAAAAGATATCTTACTCCCTCTTCTTCTTCTTTTTTTTATACCTCGAGACTACAAAATATAAACGTGACAATGGAAATGTTGACGATCGTGAACATTTTCATAAAACAAAGTAAAAGAATCATGTACTAACAACGGGGCAACCCTTTTCTTACTTCTAGAAAAAAGTACCTCATCAAAGAGGAGTGTGTCAGGCGTGGGTCCCACATGTGAGTTAGGTCCTCTAATACGTAATTACTACTAATAATAATTACGTCCTCTACACGTAAATTATGTCTTCTAATACGTATTTACTTCTAACTTTTGATGGATTTTTTTAGGAGAAAAAAGTTTTATTGGATAGACCTATATGCTTGTTCGGTAAAAGGAAAGGAAAAAGATGAGAGAAAATATATAGAGAAAATTACTTTGGGCTTATTTTCAGTTATTTCTCTTAACTTTAGAACCATTTTTACTTTACCCTTTAAATTTTTAAAACACCTATGTTGCCCTCTAACTTTGAATTGGTCCCACTTAGCCCTCTTTGTTGAAATTTTTGTTAAAACAAAGGAAAATATGGGGTTAAGTGTGGTTATGTAGTCCTTTTTTTGTTTGTTTTGAACTTAAATTCTAACATAAAAGATTAGGTGAGACTAATTCCTCTCCTATTATGTTTGTTTTTAATAGAAATTTTAACATAGTTGCTTAAATAAGGACCAGTTCAAACTTGAAAGGTAAAATGAAAATTTTTAAAGTGAATGACAAAATGAGAATTATTTTAAGATTCAGAAACCACCAATGAAAATAAGCCTTTTTCTTATCTTATTTAGTATGGCAGGAGGAAAGAAAAAGATTGTTCTGCTAAATTTACGATTTACTAATTATTTGCTTTTGTTTTGATTTAAAAAATTAGAACAAAATAAAGTGTGGGCATTTATCTCTCTCGGAAGAGAGCGTGCATGAGAGCTAAGAAGTTCTATGAAGTCCAGAGTAACACGTTCACTGTGATCACGTATTGTCAAAAGAATGTTTTATTAAATAGAGTAATTTGCATAAGTGACCCTTTAATTTTTTAATAGATGACACTTTAGTCCTTCTTTTTTTATTTTAGCAAAACAACTCCTTAACTCTTAAAACCTTGCAATTAATAGACTTCCATCAAAATTAACCCAAAACCTAACGAAGACACCCATGTACTAGTCACATGACCTGATTTTGAAGGACATAATAATAAAATCATTGACTTTACATTTTTATTAAAATTCAAAAAAAAAAAAATCCTAGAAAAGTTTTAAAAAAAAGTTGGATTTTAAATCTTCTTCTCTTTTACTGAATTTTGATTACTTTTACTGCTTTGTGTATAGGTTTATATCAATAAATTTGTTGCGATTCTGATTCTAATTTTCTCTAATAGCTATCCGCTTTCAATGGAAAGTATAATTCGAATTTTCACTAAAATTAGAATTATACTTTCAATGGAAAGCGGATAGCTATTAGATCCCCCATTTCTAGTTTTTTGACAGTTGAAGTTTTTGTGTTTTTTTTTTTTTTATGCTTATCTTTCTAAGGGAAAAAGAACGAAAAAGTTCCTTAAAAAAAATGGAACCAAAAAGAAATGGGAAGCTAATTTGTTTTATCATTTGATTTCTTTCTCAGTACACAGAAGTTGAATTAAATATGCTTGAATTATGTAAGATTTTTTTGTGTTGCAGATAGACAACCGTTTTCCAATCTCAACTTACTGTTAGTAACTACCAACCCAACAATCTAGCTCAATTATAATAATCATTCATTGAAAAAAAAAATACAGAAACGATTAAAGATAAATCATATCAGACCCAGATCACTAAATTAAAGAGGAAAAAATTTCTCATCGATTGAAACTGAACCATTTCAGAATCAAAACAATATGATGGAGATCACAAAATCCACATACGACCCAAGTCATAAGAGTGAAGGAATCAATCAGAGAGATGAGAAGTGTCCTTGATCGATCTTGGCGAGACCACCACCACCATTTCTCTTCACACTTTCTCAAACGTCTCAGGCACCCCATTCCCCGAACATTCCAACTAATTAGAGCACGCGTTCTTTCTGGCAGACCCGGCACAAGGACTGCGATAATTTGGATTGGAACTTCTTGGCTAGCGCCATAGAGGCACAGGATCTCCTCCGGGCATCTTCTTCAACGTCGTCGTGAGGGAAAGCTGATTTGTGCTGAATCTTCTTGATGGAAGTGTTGGAAGTTTTGGCCTTCGTTTTAACTATAGCACGTTTCCTGCCATTAGCAAAGTTGTTCACACCAAATGTGACATCTTGTCTCCAGATTTTTAACAACGGCAAATTATTTTTGAATTTAATAAAATGTTACAATACTGTTAAATTGATGGACAATAGTAAAGTCAGAAAGAAAACACCATCAAACACATGATATAATGTGCTGAGATAACGCAACGAATAAGTTGGTATTTCCATCCATAATTTAAAATTGTTATGAGCCCTTTTAATTACCTTGAGAATTTAAATAACCCTCTATATATATAGAGAGAGAGACAAACATATAGTTGATTTGTTTAATAAGCAGTCAATGAGAGGATTGTGATCCTTTTTAACTACTTCTAGAAATCTTTTAATGTTCTTGACACAATATATCGTTTTGCACGTGCTATATAACGCCGTCAGACTAAGCTATCATTTACCTGTTTAATGGCAGTCAATGAGAGCAATACGACAATTTAATAACAGAAGACAGATTTGAGTTTTTTTAAGTAGTTACAACAACGGTGTATGTGTCGACTACATTAATGCTGCAAGTTTAAGTATTTCTACTTTGAGAACTTCTATGATAAGACCTTTAAATTCTTCTCATCAATAAGAACCTTTTGTGTGGCCATTGAATCTCCATCCAAAGGTGAAAAAGAAATATAAGCTCACTACAATGAAATAAACTACACACACTACACTACAGGTCGTTCAATGTTGTTACTAAAATAAGTGAAAATATTTTTATTTTAAAAATAAATTTTTTTAAAAATTATATTAAAAATATTTTTAAAATTTTTACTTTAAAAAATACGTAAATATTTTTAAAGATTTTAAGGATAAAAACAAACGGGTCTACGTTGCTAAACCCTAAAAATTTATTTTAAAAGGACTAAAAAAGAAAAAAGACTAAAAAAACTGGAGTTCTGCTTCTCCTCCTCAACCGGGAGAAATCACCAGTGATCGTGGGTCACGACTAGCCTTCAAATCTTGCCAGCGACCACCGTTGCTCATGATTCCATCACACAGAGGTCACGAGTCGCGACGGACGGAGGTCGCAACCTTGTTGTGCGATGGTCGACAGACCTTGTTGTGAAAAAACCTACTCTGGGTCAGGCGATTCCGTCAAGATATCATGATTGCGTATTTGTCACTGCCTCCATGAGTTGTGACCCCCCACTCCCCTCGATCGTATACCCACACCGCCCTTTAGCCTCCCGATCTGGTCGAGTCAAAGATCGTGAAAAAACCAAGCCTGAACTTAGGTCGCGACCACCATGGAACCCAATCTAACCGTTATCTCGCGACAGATCTAACCACCGTCGGTCGAACCAGCCGCGATCTCGTCCCCAGCTGCGATTTCGTCCATTTGGAATCAAGCTTTGGCTGGCTGTTGTTGCCGTTGAAGAAGCCTCCTCCGTCATCAATCAGGCTCGCCTGAGTCGCTTCTAATTCGCTCTCGAAACCACGCCGTCATCCCCGGCCATTAACATCACTAAGCCTCCATCAATCAAGATGCCACGGTTGTGGCTGCAGCTGCCGGAGGCCTTTTTTTTTTTTTTCCCTTTATTTCGTTTTTTTAATTATTAAGGTTTTTAATTTTAATTTAAATTATAATTGTGTAAGGAATTGTAACCAGGTAGAGTTGAATTTTTAAACCATTTGATTAAATTTAATGACTTAAAAAAAGGTCTTATAGATAAGGCCTTTAGCATTGCTCTTCCACTTTTTTTATTAAGTTTTGTGTTTCATAGAAAATAGCATTTGGTTTTTAGTATTGTTTGCTTGAAAGATTCTTTTCATTCTTTTAAAGTTAAAACTTTACTGTTCAATAAAACAACATATTCAAACCTAACAAGGAGTGTATTATTAGAATCATTGTTTTGCAAGCAAGGAATTTCAAACTCGTAAAATTATTTAAGGGGTACTCTGCTTGCTTTCATTAACTTTGGTTAAATTGATAAGGCCACCGTAGGTTTTCAACGGGGCAAAATATTTTATGAATTTAATAAAGTGTTACTGAGTGCTTTTAAATTTATAAATTATATTAAAATTAGGAAGGAAACATCATCAAACACATAATATAACATGCTTTGAGGAGTGTTTGGCAACATTACTTCAATTATATAATTTTAATTGCTACAACTCTCATATGTTATAATGTAAAACAAAAATAAACCACAGTATAAAGCTCTCACATGTTACAATAAATTGGTTTCAACTTTTAATTATAATTACATTGCCAAATACACTTGATTTTCATCCAAAATTAAAACGAGGTCACATGATAAATTAGTTGGTATTTCAATCCATATTTTAAAAATAGTTAATTATTTGGGGATAATATACGATATTATATAGGGTGTTTGGAAAGGTGGTGGAAACCAATGGTAGGAACCTCTTTTACTGTAGCATGTGAGTTTTATACTGTAACATGTGAGAGTTTTACACTGTTCATAACTGAGATTATGGTGGAAACTTTACACTGTTCATAACTGAGATTATGGTGGGAACTGAGTGGTTCCCACCACTACCAAACACCCCGATAATATTTTAATTAAGTAATTTGTCAAAATTAATTATATAATTTGTTAAAATTAAAAGTTTAGAATGTAACTTATTTATCTCTCGAATGTCATAGAAAAAATAAACACCCCAAAAAAACCCTACTTTTTAGTAAGTTCTACAAATTTTCTAATTACTCTCACAGACCATTTTTTTACTAAACAGTGTCAAGGAAGAATTTATGTTAGTCCTTACAATTAAACATGGAGGACAATTTTAAGCTCTAAATTTCTGCATAAAAATAATAATAAGATTATGCTCCTCATGTTTTGAAGGAAAAGTGGGAGAAACCATTTCACAGCAAAGTCTCTAGGACAACATTTATTCTTTTTACAAGCCCCCAAGACAGAGGCAAAAAGAAACACTCACAAAACTAAGGAGAAAATAAGCAGCACATTCTCCTCTAAGAATAATCTGAATGAGACTCATAAAAGTCACTTGGGTAAGGTGACATGACCTCTTGCTCTAGCAACTGCAACACCTCGTTCATCGACGGCCGATCATCTGGATTTGCATCGGTACACCTGGCGGCTATTTCAAGGATTGCTTCGACAGTCTCTGCATCTGAATCTTTGCATCTTTCATCCACTATGTCCTCCAATCGGTTTTCTTTCAATAGTGTGTTCATCTGCGAAGGATTAAAGTTTAGCTTTTAGCTTTCATATGAACTTATTATTAGTTGCAGCCTTATTGAAAGGAATCAAAATGGCTGAGAAAGCTCTTACCCAACCAACAACATTTAAACCCCTCTTTACAAAAGATGGATCAGTTGGTCTCTTCCCAGTGACAAGCTCAAGCAAAAGCACTCCAAAGCTATACACATCCGACTTTTCGGTGGCTCTACCACTTTGAAGGTACTCTGCAATAAAAATCAATGAGTAACAACAACATGAGCGCATGAAGTTACATAAGAAAACAAGAAACACTAAAGAAAAGAAAAAAGTTCAGACCTGGTGCCAAGTAACCGAAAGTTCCGGCAACAACGGTTGTGACATGGGCATCCTCATCAACCAAAAGCTTGGCAAGACCAAAGTCAGACACATGGGGCTCCAAGTTTTCATCAAGGAGAATGTTGCTCGATTTTATATCACGGTGGACAATCTTTGGAGAGCAGTCATGGTGAAGGTAAGCTAGTCCTCGAGCAGAACCAAGGGCTATTTTTAACCGATCACTCCAGTTTAAGGATTGACCTTCTGGCCCATGTTCTAGCAAAAAAGAAGATAAAACAACTCTATCAAGCATTTCATTTCAAAGTTTTTTACCATTACCAATTCAACCAAATGCTTAAGCTGTTAGAAGATAGGCTAACAACAGTTTTACATTAAATGCAACTGAACTCGGGGCGTAAATAAGAGAGTTCATATGATCACAATAGTTTAATCCTTACCATGCAAGAAATCATCCAAACTGCCCATAGCAAGATAATCATAGATTAGAAGTCTTGAAGACGGGAGCCTGCAGTAACCTCGAAGGTTCACCAAGTTTATGTGCTTTATGCTGCCCAATATCTCTAACTCCCTCTCAAACACTTGATCCGATCCTTCACGACTTCTATCGATCCTTTTAACAGCAAATATTCCGCAATCATTCATGACCATCCGGTAAACAGTACCGAACCCACCGGAGCCAACAACATCCTCTGCATCAAGTGCCTCTAGCTTTTCTATGATCTCACATGATGGGTACGGAAGGTCACCATGGAATGTAATAAGTTTTGTGCCTGTTTTAAGGTTAAAACATTTTAGCATCCGTATATAGATAGCAAAAAAAAAAAGGGAAATGCAAGTGAGCACAAAGGACAAAGCTTACTTTCTTCATGAACTTTTTGCTTTCTAACTTCTGAGTATCTCTTAGCTGCTCGTTCTTTCTTTGATAACAAACGAACCCAAAGGAACAAAAGGAGAACCACAAGAGCCAGGCCCAGTATGGACATTCCACCAATTATCAGTCCTTTTATGTAATGAGATGATCTTCTTTTGGTAGGGACTGCAGAGATCCATAATAGCGATAAACCACAAATTAACATGCAGAACTAATTTTTATTAAATTAAAAGTTAAAGTTAGAGAAGATTTCTTGTCAGATTTTCATAACCAGCAAATGGACCAGAACTTGCCTGCGGCTTCATCACTTTCGGCATGAGGTAGCACCGCAGGAAACCCAAGTGAGGTACGACAAGGTTTGTGAACTTGTTGTCCACAAAGATCTAGATTGCCAGTAAACCTGACGAAGCAAGAAATTTTCAGAAGCTAACCTTCACAAAAGTAAGTCAAAAGGTGCAGAATATTTAGTCCTTGTTAAACATACTACAATAGGCTTGGAAAGAGTCTTTTCTATTAACATATCACATGACATTGTCTTATTAAAAGAGAGTGCCACACGAGCCAAAAGCACCCGAACACAACAGTTACACAAGCACCTTGCTCGCTATTCATGTCCACCTAGACTAAAACGTGATACTTTTCATAAATTTGTTCTTTCCCATGCTGGTTCTGGTTAGACAACATTAACTAAGTGTCTTCTTCTTCCTTACTGTAAGCACAAAAGGATGCATTTAAACACCTAGACACCTCTTAATTGGACAAATACTTAAATTATGTGTACTAACCAAAACAGCATGTTATGGAAAAATGAAAACGTAAAAAAATGTTATGGGCACATGATAGAAGGAATACTCACGCATTGCTCCCAAAAGTGCTTAAAACTCCAATATCTGGGATTTCTCCAGAAAAAAAGTTGGTAGACAAGTTCCTGAGGAGGAGAAACAAGAATTAGTACTACACTAACTATTATAGGCCGTCCGTTTACTTGGCAAGAGAATTACAATTCAAGGACTTACAGAGAACGTAGTCGAGTAAGGCGACCAATTGATGAAGGTATAGCTCCCTTGAGCAAGTTGCTTGATAGATCCCTACATGTTTTTTTTTATGTTATCAATAAAGGCCAAAATTAAAGGAGCTAACCATAAATAGCCCCAGAATGAGGGACCAAATTGCCACTACAATAATGTTAAATTGTTACCAAACAGGATAAAGAAACTTACAAGATGGTAAGATGAGAAAGGTTTCCAATGTTTGATGGAATGCCTCCTTGGAGAAAATTGGCTCTCAAATATCTAAATGGGTTGTCAAAAAAAGAAAAGAAAAAACCAAAACAGAACAAAACAAAGAAAAATTAAAGCAAAATTCTTATGTCATATCTAGAACTATAAGTAACATAAATTATAAAAATGCAAAAGTTAAATAGAACTTATTTTGACTTACAAGGCTCGGAGGTCAGTACAGTTGGCGATTTCAATAGGAATGTTTCCATGCAAGGTGTTTTGGTGAAGTGCCCTGTTTCTCATTTGGACACAAAAAGTAGAAAAATAAACAAATAAATCAAAATAAAATAAATTTTACTTAAAGATATATGAGGTGGATATTGGACTCACAGTCTCTGTAATCTGCTGAGTTTACCAATGCTGGGAGATATAGTGCCTCCAAGTTGCATGTAAGGAAGATTACTGAAGAAAAAACCCATTTCAAATCTATAAGCTTTGGAATGACTAATTCAAAAAAGATAAATGAAGAATGGGTACAACTCACATTGAACGGACTCGTTGGTCTTGGGGATGGCAAGAAATACCAGTCCATTTGCAAGGAGATTCATCAGTGGCTTGCCAGTTTATAAGGACGTTCTTACTGTCATTCAAAGTGCTTTTCATCTCCAACAATGTAAGACCTGGAAAATATTATTTAAAAGATTTAAACTTTAAACCCCATTTGCTTGATTTAGGCACAAAATGCACAAAACAAACAAAGGTAGAAACTTTCCAGCCCAAAATGAATGGAAAAATATAAGAAGTTAAAGAGGGGTTTATTTGTTTACCGTCTTCTGTGAGAGCAAGAGAGTATAAGAAGAAATGTGTTGCCACTGAAATCAGTTTGAAAATCCAAAGCAAAATGCCCATTTTCATTCCTTCTCAAAATGGGGTTCTTTTTTTTTTTTTTTTTTGAACTCAGTCTAAAGAACTCACTTCACTATGAAGTACACCACACTTAGCTAGAGAGAGAGAGAGAGAGAGAGAGCTATGATGAGAGTGGTGAGTTGTTTGTTAGATGGCATGGAGTATTGCCATGACCAAAGCATACAATTTTATTTTTTTTTTTTGAAGCACAAAGAGAGAGAAATTATATTTTTTAAAAAATTGCTTTTTTTCCCGTGTTTTATGAGATGGGTTTAAACACAAACTTTTGAAAGTGTTTTGAGAGTTGTGTAGAGAGAGATGCGTAGCCATTGTCCACAAATTCAGATTCAAAAAATTTCAAAACTTTACATCTACACCATCGTCTACTATTTATCTCATCATCTCGCTTTTCAGGGGAAAAAAGCGTACTTTATATCCTCCCATCAACCAATTGAAAGCGAGATTCTTGTCCACGTCAGCAACTTGTTGAAGAGAATGGATTGATGTACACGTGTCATATGGGCAAAGAGAGTACAAGGCATTTGAGAAGTAGGATATGATTTCTTGCTTTTTTGCTTTGCATTGGAAAAGCAGTATTTGAAACTTTGGCCGGGAAAAAGGTAGAAGCTGCATTGCGCTCAGAAATAATTAATCAAAAACTGACACACAACAGCTGTGGCTGGTACCGGTGGCCATCGGCCATGGGTTTCCCCTCCATTGATGTTTGACAGTGATAAAAACCATTTAATTTTTATCATAATTTTAATTATAAATAATATAAAATTTTTATATATTATAATAATAATAAAAAATATATATTATCACTTAAAATTTTTATGTTATAGTAAAAATAATTCTCACCATTAATTCTTACTATATTTTCAAACACCTTATATAAACATAAAGTGTTTGTATAGTTTATACGGTGTTTAAAATTATTGTTGAAACTATTAATTAAAACTATAAATATTATAACATATAAAAATTTTATAACGTAGTAATTTTTTTATTTTTATTGTAATATATGTAAATTTTATATTACTTTTAATTGAAAAGTTGATAACTCGTGACAGAAATAGTCAAGGCTCTCGTTTCATGGTCATTGTAACAAAACAAGAAAAAATTTGTTCTCAAATTGAAACAAAGAGAACCAATTTATTTTTTGAATATTCAATAATTTTTTAAGTTTTTCCCTTTCACGGTTCCATAAGATGGAAACTTTTCTTTTCTTTTCTTCCCTATCCCACCCCTCCCAACAACCGGGCTAGCCTAACGATGTAAAATTGTTGTCTCTCTTTAGCTGTTCTTTTATTGTCCTCCCACTAAAATCTTCATGCCTTGCTATAAATTCACGCATGAGCTCTTCCTAATGACGTCAATAGAGATTAGGAAAATCCGAAAGAGCTTATGTGTAAATTTGTAATGATATGTTAAAATTTTACTGGAGGAACAGCGTGATAAAAGACAAGAGTGTGTCAAATATTACTACAGAATTATCTTCATTAAAACTTTAGTTATAACTGACGTTTTATGTTTAAGTACTGTAATATATAAGAGTTTTATATTATAGTAATTTTTTGTTTTTTACTGTTAAGAGTTTGATACTATTCACAGTTTAATTGATAAGTTAAAACTGAAATTCTAAATGCTCTTTTAAGCGAATATAAGAACTTACACATACGGCAACTTTATTCCATGTTTTATTGCTAAATAAGACTTTTGAATTCTAAGTTATATGACATTTTCCTAATATTTACTAATGAAAGAATGTCGATTCACTTATCACGTGAATTAATATTTAAAATGCGTAAAAAATTTAATAAACCTTTAATTCAAAAGTTACTTTTGTGAAGAGGCTCCAAATTATCAATATTTTGTGTCCAAGGTTAGGTGTACGACTTATAATAACCACTTAACTATTTTTTTTTTTTTTTTAGCTGAGAGGATATCCTAGTAGTCCACTATAAATCCTTTCTCACTTCATTCCAAAGGATTGACTCAAGCCTCTTGCGGCACTACCAAGTGAATTTCAATTAACTTACAACTTCAAAAAGAAATCAATTCAAAGTTTGAATTTGCTTTGAATTGACAAGGTTGATCATGAAGGAATTGACATCCTCAAGGTAGTGTGGGTGGTTTAAAAAGAGTCAAACATTTTTTTTTCATTCATCTTAAGTTGTTCTTGGTTATTATAAAGGATACACTTTTTGATGACTTGGTGCTATGTTACTTTATTTCAAAAACGTCAAAAAGAAGCGAGAATGATTTTGTTCTCTAGGGGGAAAAAATCTTTTTGAAAGACAAAGCCTTTTCAATGAGAGCATATTTTCCTATATTTAAGGTTAGGGACACTTGGAACATTCTCAAAAAAAAAAAAAAAAAAAAAGAGGAGTTAAATGAAGTTGTAGAAATCTTGGATCCTAAGATAGGTGGAAGTCCCACATGTTTGGCGGGATGGAGTCAATGGCTGAATCATTTTTGTTTTCTTCCACCATAATTCCCTACTTTCATGGCCCATCTGCTTTTCTCTACAAAAAAAGATATGAGCTATTGACCATGTTAACCTGACATTTTGTCTACGTGGGCTTCATTGAAATTTGGTTTGAAGGTAAAATACCCATTCATTTTGTCTAAATATAACTTTTATCTCTCTTATTATTAAAATACCTAAAACACCCTATATGTTAACAAAATCATACTCAAAAAACCCGGAAGCAATTAATTTTTTGAAAATTCTAAGATTATCCTTCTCAATATATACTAAATGTTATTTTAAATGTCTTGACTTAAAAATTAAAGTAAAGATAATTTAAAATGTTCAAATAAATATTTCAATTAAGTAAATATTACTATTATATTGGGAGTTTTTAACTTTTAACGATTGATTTTTATTTTTAGTAATTTGGATTAATAATGTTTCAAATTGTATTTAGTAAAGATTAGGAAGGGTAATTTTGGTTTTTTAAAAAGTTTAATCTCTTCAAGGGGTATTTGATATATGATTTTGAAAGCATAATGAATGTTTGGATATTTTTATACTAAGAGAGGCAAAAGTGATATTTCAATTAGACACAAAGGGTATTTTAGGTATTTTCCTTTTGTTTAACTTTATTTATTTTTTTTTACCAATTAATAGAGACAATGTCCTTACAACATTTGTATTCATCACGGAGGAAATGCGGAAAAACACCTTAGGGGCCAAAAAAAAATGAAAAGATTCTAACTCATTTTTGCCCTCTTCTATTTTTCTTCCAAAACCCCTTCTATCAAGTACCATAAATGTGTATTTCCTTTCCCAGTGAAATGATTTAATTTATTCAAAACATATAAAAACATAATTTGCTGCAGTAGACATGAGTTCCCATATCATTTCCTTGTCCAAAAAAAATTACATAACATGATTTGTATTAGCTGCTTCATTCAATGATTGTGTATCAGCATTATGCAAGTACTTGTTGTAAAGCCACCTTGATATGTTGAGAACATTCCCAGCACCTTTTAAAGGGAATACATTCCTACTGCTTTGCCAATCATTTGTGAGCTTTATCCACTCTCTCCTCCATTCCTTCAATTCAAAACCATTGCCCTCTTCCAAGCTTTTGATTAAGAACTTGAAGTATGTTTCTGCTCGAGGGCGATAATAATCTCGTAGAAGCCCACTCCAGTACTTGTTTCCTGCAAGAAGGGCATGAATTTTGAGATAAGAAAATTCAACCACCCCATTCCTACCCAAAATCTACTCTTTCTAAGTTGACATGCGTATGTAGGTCCTAGTTTTTTGAAAATAAATGTTTTAGTTAAAAAAAAAAATTAGAAGTTTGATGCCATCGATTCGACGCTAAAAATTTTACTAACTTAGCCAGTTGATGCAAAAATAATCTTCTCTTTTTAAAGGAAAATAAAATCCATAAATTAGCTAGCCATTCTCGTACCATAGTCGCGAAGCAGGCTTGCTTCGTCATCCGAGTTGTCCAACCACATGGTTATTTGAGTTCTTGCATTCCATTCAAACTGCATTGTGGAATTGCACAAGTCAAAAGAACAATTTTACTTCCCATTAGGTGTGAAAGTCCAGGGGCGGAAACAAACCTGTTTTTCCTGTTCTTCATTTTGAGCAAGTTTCTTTGCACTTTCCAACCAAGGCCCCAAAAGAAATCCTTCATGGCAAGCCAAAAGTGAGTCAATATCCTCCACTAGCTCCAAAAACTTCTGGCTCTGTAGAGTCACTCTTTCAACATCATTTGATTGATATGCTTCTATGGTTTCCAAAAACAGTTTGTTTGCATATTTTGCTAGAGCTTGTCTAGTCAGATCCACAAGATCATACCTGTAAAAACAGCAAAAATAACACAAAAGCTAAAATTCAGAACTATAGGCCCTCTAAGAAATAAGCTGAAACTGGAAATAATATAGCATGTGAGAAAATACACTGATAAAATAACGGTTGGAACAACAAACCACTGTTTCTAATCCATGAGGTTCCAACCAGGCTACCAAACAGTCTATAAGATTTAAGATCAATAAAAACAATTATTTAGTAATCCATGTTGGGTTTTTCCATATTTGAATTAACGTGCTTAACATTACCTGTAAGTGTTAATTTGGGACAGTTCATATCCACATTCAAGAAAAAGTTGTAAGGCACGAATCACTTCAGAAGTTGAGTACCACAGGTGAGGTTGCTCAAATGACTCAGTAACTTCCTTTATTACAGATCGTCTGGACACTTGGGAAAATTTTTCTTGCGGAATTGATATAAAGGATGGATCAACATCGGGAAACGCTACAATCACATCCCTGTTTTTGTCCTGTTCTCATATCATATTGACACAAGTTCAAACAAATATCATGCCAGGAATATTATGAGAGCATCTGCCATGTAGTGATAAATTTTAATGCGTTAATGCCATATTTTTCACCCCAAATTTCACAAATGCCAAAATTTAACATTTGATCGTTATTAGTTAATGTGTTGATTTATTTAATAATTACAATAATGTCATTTTCAAATCATTTAGAACTTAAAAGTTTATTTGATAAGTTGGGGAGTTAATTTAAGACAAAAAAATGGATATGACATTTAAAAAGGTGTTTGGTTCATTGATGTGAACAGTAAAAATTTCAGTTTTTTGGCAATTAAAAAGCCATATATGTAGTATTATGGATTGGAACACAAAGTAGAATTAGCGTCATATTTGGCATTAGTTAGTTTTAATCAACTCTTTAGTTAAGAGCAATATAAAACTCTCACATGCTACAGTAAAAGCAAAAAAGTTACGACAGTGTAAAACACTCACATACTATAGTGTTTACAGTTCTAATCACCATGTTAAATAATTATTTTTACTCAGTTTTTTGTGCACTAAGGACATGCATACGAAAAAGCTACTAAAAGAACTATGAGTAATAGATAGAGGAAATAGACGAAGGAAAACAGGCCTTTTATCACCCAACAGGACGAGACAATTAAGGCACTTACATAGGCACCATCGGTGCAGTTGTAGACAGAATGATATAAAATATTCCCAGCATCTTGTATTGAAGGAATTGATTGGCCATAACGCCTAACTGAATAGAGATCAATCCAAGCCTGAAATAATATTTAAGTGAATAATACATTTATATAAAGTTAAATAATCACACATGAATATAAAGAAAAAAGAAATGCAATTTATGGGTTTTCAGCAGGCTTGCAAAGTGCAAACTTTTTGAAAGAAAACACTTTATGAGTGCCTGCTTGTTTATTTACTAGTTGGAATACTAATTGTAAGAATTGTTTTGAAAGGTGCACAAAATGTGCAATGTTATGAAAAGTTGGGTAAAAACTGAAAAATTACTTTGACATCAACTTTGTTGTGCTGAAAAGCCATCTCAGACATTAGATCATAAACGACAGGATTCTGTTCTATGCCTTCCATGGCCATTCCGACACCAACCTGGAATTAAGTACAGAAAAAATAGGAAGCACATTATTCAGATGAAAAAAAAAAAAGATACTTGTGTGGCCAGTTAATAGTGTAAATATGGTTGCGTCGATACGAGCAACATGAATGTGATCAATATTTTTCTATTATTTTTTAAAATTTTGTAATGAAAAAAAAAACACACATACACGCAAAATAACCCCACTGAATTAAAAAAAAATTATCGATATTTCTCGAGATTCACCTAAACTTTTTTGAAATTTTGTCAAAAAAAAATTTCACACCTAAAAAGATTTTTGACATCTTAAAAATTCTGAAATTCGAAAAGAAATTTCAGAAATAGGGGAGATATTTTCTGTCATGGCAAAAAACGAAAGAAAAATTAATTTTATTACAAGAGGCAAAATAAAAGTGGATGATAGACTTGCCATTGTTGAGTTTTCACTAGTGCGAGCATCAATTGGTCCAGATGCTATTGCATCTAGAACGCCGTACATCTCAATGTTTCCTGCAAAGTTGTGTAACATACACCTGTGCATTTAAATCATAACATTATACTAACAGGTGAGAGCTAAATAGAATAAAAATAAGATCAATCTGTCCATCACAATAACTATATATATATATGTATATATATGTGTAAAGAAGGATGACTTTCCAGATGTAAGGAACACCATAAAACTGCTCGGAAGTAATCCATATGGGCTTCACTTCAGCAAATAGGTCAAGAACTACCAGCTTTCCCTTGGGAACAGAATGCAAAAGTGCCTGAAAATAATAATATTACAAATTTACATTACTGCACTATGCCATGGTATAATAACATTAATAACAAACAAGGAAAAAAATGCCACGTGTCTACAGATTTGGTTTTATTTGTGAATTCTTATTCTTAATCTTGGTGTTCATTTACAAACTGTTATTGTAGTTTGACGTTGGAGAATGAAAGAGAGTATGATCGGGAACGTAGTTAGAACTATATAGTTAGAACCAATTTACTGTAATATGCGAGAGCTTTACACAGTAGCTTTTTTTTTTTTTACAATATAGCATGTGAGAGCTTTACATTGTAGCAGTTGAAACTATAAAGTTGAAACCATATCATCAAACAAAGCCAAAAAAAAGAAAAAGAATGTAACCTTCATTTGTGGAGGTCTCCAGAATGGATCATAAGAAAACAGCCATCCCTACGACAATACATACATTTATTAGAATGGAAGATACATATATTTGTGGGTCAAAATTCAAAAGTTAAAATAAAAGTTGAACCCTTTTTTTTATTTACCTGCATTAGCCAAACGGCATTGTTGTCTCCACGTTGCATTCCACGAAATATTGCTGCTCCAAGTGAAGAAATGTATTGAGGATCATCAACAGGTGGAGTATTCTCATCAAAAGTGTCACTGCCAAAAGCCATAAGGTTGAATAAATCATGAGATCATCTAGTATGTATAAATTTCTTGTTGAAGATTTTTGGCCAAATATTCATACAAAACCAACCTAAATATATGGAGCAAACTTGAGGGCTCTATGATTGATGTATGTATACAGGAATTAAATATGATATATGTAAGCTGATAAAGAAAAATTGAACAGTATGATAAATCATCAAAGTATGTAAAGCTCTATTTTGTCACAAGCATGATATCATTTACTAATTCTACGAACAAACGAAAATCCCATTTAAAACATGCTTCTTATTCTAAGAGTTTGAACATAAAACATTATAGCAATTCAAATTTTGTGAGAGAAAAAACTATCACAAAGTTAGTTTGAACTAAACAAACTCTTTTTGGTTCAAACCAAGTTTCTGAATGTGCAAAGACAATACCAAACGGTGCCAATGAGTCCGTTAGGTAGTGTTTTGAAAATAGATGAAAATGATTTTGTTTTGAAAAATAAAAATTTATGAGAAATTGAGCTGAGAGTGTTTTTGAAATATTTATCTCAAAATACATGCAAAAACATTTCTAAAAACTCCCAAAACAATATCAAACGGGACCAATATTTTCTACTAGGTATTGTTATTCAATAGGAAGGGAAATTATGAAAGCTTTACCAGTTGTATATGTGGCTGGTCCTTCCATACTCTGCCAAAACATGTAAACCAATCAACTCAAGAATTAGAAAATCTAATGCTTTTTCCATGCCACTAATATGTTAAATCTTGTATTGAAAAGACAGAGGACAATGTGGAATCTAAGATAGTCACCTTCAAGCTGTTGTTCAATGAATGCTTTCCCAACTTCTACAAACAAAGGATCAGTTGCATCAAGAAGATAAGTGCAGCACCATCTTGTGTCACTATCGACCGTAAACCTGTTAACGGATCGAAAAATATTTAAACAAAGTGTCATGCACTCTCTCTCAATTTCTGCAACAAGTAAACAGAACATTAACACAAGAATTGTAGTAGTTCACTATGTACTTGCCGTTGCAGATTTTCACTATAACCAGATGAAGAGGAACAAACTATCAAAATGTATGCCTCTTCACTCTTTCTATTTTTTTCGAAATTCTTGGAGTGATTTTGATACAAAAAAATTGTCTCAGATATCATCCCGGAAGAAAAAAATTTAGAGTCAAAAGTAAATTAGCACATCAGCAGTACCTACCAGTTTCCCAAGCGTGTTATCTTTGCTGATGGGAATCTAGTTTTCAGTGCTGCAGGGACATTTCCAGAGAAGGCCGGAAGTACTAAAGCAGACACAAAAATATAAATAATCTTATTAAATAGAAACCAAAATGAGTTCACACGGTTTAACAATTGGATTATAAACATGTTCGTTAGCTAAAGTTGTTCAAAGATAGTACCTGGAGTCATTCCAAGTTCATACATCCTTCGAAGTATCTTCTTCTGCAGTAGCAGCTGTTGATCTAGCCAACTTTGTGGCAAAGGTCCACCCCATCTAAGATACATATATATATATATATATATATATATATATATATATATCAAAGCGAGAAAATTAATACCATATGAACTTCCTCTTTGGAAATGATTTCCCAAAATATCGGAAACGTCCCCTTTATTAGAACAAAATCGGGTAACTTACCCATGCAAATTTCCCATACGAGACCATGCAAGAAATGCCGGGCCTCCGAAGAAATCATCCAAATCTGAATTGCTTAGATTAAATTTCTGTAGATGACAAAGTATAAACCATCAAAAGGGGGCATAAATTTAAAGGCATTAACTAAAAGTTTGCAATAAATTACTCATTAGTACTAAACTAAGGTTGGAAAGTTGAAGGAGAATTGCCTGAAAAACTTTCTGCCAAACAGCCTCTTGCCCTGTAAATGCTAGCGGTAAATTGACACCATGGAGAGCCATCCAATCAATCTCCTTCTCCCATCTTTCCCAATCCCACCAAGCAAAAGAATCTTCCAAGGACAGAACAATACACATCCCAAAAACTCAATAAGAAAATCACCAAAAATTAAAGCCACAACCAGAACAAAGAGCTGTTCATTAGCTTTTGTTTTACAAACGTAATTGGAATTAGAAAGCAGAATTGTGCTTAAAACTGGAGGTGAAATTTCTTGCTATATGTTGTGTTCGTATCAGGTTGAGGCTAACTGTATGCAAGTTTTAAATCAACCTAATTAGAAAACACTGAACCGGACCCGACCTGGACATTCGACAGGTTGACACGATACGACATGACCTTAAATGACCTGTGAAAAATCAGAAAGCTTTTTCTTACAGCTAGATGTAACAGCATTCTGGTAGTAGCTCCACGGAATAGGTCTTTGGACCAGAACACCATCGTCATCAACACGGGGAAGAAATCCGGACTGTGGCACAGAAAATAGTTGAGCCCCGCCAGTTTTGTCCCAGGATATATGTGAACCACACCAATTTTTCAAATACCAGTGAAGACCAGCCAAAATCTCTACTCCAGTGAACCCAGTAATCCTATTTGACAATCGAAAGTTACATGTTTTCTAGATTAATATTCTACTAATGGCCCAATAATAAAATGTTAAATTAATAAATAGTATATACCCTGTCAAATTACTCAAAAATTAAGTGTAGTAAAATAAAAATTAGGCAAGCTAAACTAATGATTATGCACAAATACAAATTTAGAGCATACAGAATTTCCGGGTCTCCTCGTCTAAGAAAGGAAGGATTATTCCTGATGATGAAGCAAGATAAACCCCCACATTGCTCCTACCAAAATTATAAAAGAAAAAAAATGCAAATCAGAAGAACTTTATGATCAAACAAGGTCATATTTAAGACATTTCAAAGTATTTCCCTTCAGTTTGGTATCATCTTTTTTTGCTTTTATTTTCCTTTCTCCATTCTCCATTCTTTAAGTACCTTAGAGATGATTTGGAAGTTGAAGCTGGAAGAATGGGAAGGAAGAAGCCGGTGAAGGACGCCACGAGCAGCGGCGACTTGGAGATGTGGAGGAGCCCTCTCGCGGTCCTGCGTATCGAGGAGCTTCGAGATGTATCGGACTCCAAGCGTCGACGGGAGAACCGCGGGGAAGGCGATGAAGAGGGCGAAAGCCAGTGTGAGAAAAATGGCGGGAAAAGAAGAGGACGCCATTGGCGGCTGATTTAGTGGGAGAAGAAGGAAGAAGGTGAAAGGTGTGAAGTAGTGGGAAAGAGAAGAGATGGAAAGTGTGAAATTTGATGGAGGAAAAGGAAGAGGAAGAGTAGGAAGGGGAATCTTGGAGGAGAAGGAGGTCGTTGACTATAAGACAGAGTTCCAGGCCGGCTATTACAACAGACAAAGAGCGCCAAAGACATCCCAACCGTTTTTTAATTATATATTTTTTTTGGTGAATTGTTTTTTAATTATTTTGGAAAGCACAACATAAATTCTCGCATTTTTATTAGTAAGCCGTTTAACAAGTTGATTAGAATCAAAGTTTTAAATTTAAAAAGTGTAACATGTGATAACAGCTTTTTATTTTTATTGTATTTGTTGAAAATTTTACACTACAGTTAGTTAGAAATAATTAGTTTTACATAACATTGTAAACACATGCTAAAACATATATAAGATTTTTATTGCTATATTCGGTTTATATAGTATAATTATATATTAAGTTAAAAAATATATATATAAAAGGACACTAAAGCGTGAGATAATCATCTTGGTAGCAAATAGAAAAAGAAATCAACAATGCTAAAAACTTTACACGGAAAATAATACCAAATTCAATCAATGGATCGTTCTAAACCAAATACACGTATTTAAGGAATAAACAGAACTTCTGAAAAAAAACAAAAAAAATTAGGGCCTGTTTGGTTGGAGGTTTATAAGGTTTGAATCCGAAGTTTCTTTTGAACTAACATTTGGCGACTAAAAACTCAAACCCACTTTAAATCATAATATATTAAACTCAAAATTCCCTTTAAATAATGAATTACCTTCTCTTGTTTTCAATATTTTAAATCTATTTTTTAAACCATACTTTTCAAATTTCTCGTTTCAAACAAAAAAAATTTAAATCATCATGTTTTACACCCATGAAACATACTGACTCCAAGTTCTACACGTCCTTGTTTAGCAGAACCACATACTAGTGAGTGCAACACATCCTCTCACATATAATTTTTGAGTTAACCTTAAAATTGTACATATTATTTTTCAATTTAACCTAAAAATTGTCAAAAAAAAAAAATAAATGCATCCTTATAAAATAAGAAAAATTATCGAACTTCACCCATGCTTCATGAATGTATTAAAAGGCGAAATTATCGATTAACCAATGCAAGAAAAGATTCACGTTATTTTGAAATTTAACAAACACCACACCAAAAATAAAATTACATGTCGTTCGTCTTGGTTGAAGAATACGACACTTGAAAGAAACCCGGGGGTGGAGCACAACTCCAGGGCATAATCTACTCCTGGTTTTCACTTTACTGGCTATGTTAGCATATAAGACTTGTCACTTCAATAAATAAATACATATATACATATGACTTGTCATTTTGCTGGTTTTATGCTTTGTGCTATATGACGTTTCGGCGCTTTCTTGTTTTGTCGTTTGTTAGCTTGTTTATTAATTCTTGTTTTGCATTTGTCGTTTTGGTGTGAACTTGTTAGTTTGATGTCGTTTCTTTCGAACTTAAGAGGCCTTGATTGTACCGTGTTTAGCATATATTGAAAATAAATAAGAAATTAACAACAATATTGAGAAATTGTACATAATGTCAAATTTTAATATGTTGTTAGTAAATAATGTCATGTGTTTTGAAAATGTGTAAATAAGAACATATTTAATTTTAACTAGTTTTTAAAAAATATATAAAGACCACACTACCCTTAGAAATCACAAAATCAGATCTGGTTTTCAAAATTTCATATCAACTTTCTCTCTGATCTCCTCGCTCTTCATTTTCTCTCCTTTCCTCGCTCTCTTATTTTTCCAATCGACCTAGCCATTTTCCTATGCAGATC
Organism: Artocarpus heterophyllus; assembly: GCA_025403435.1. Lineage (NCBI taxonomy): Eukaryota > Viridiplantae > Streptophyta > Magnoliopsida > Rosales > Moraceae > Artocarpus > Artocarpus heterophyllus. Next base: position 8,451,442 of record CM046346.1, on the reverse strand, counting down.
TGGAGATCACTGATCGCCATCGTTGCCTCAATCACACCTTCTTTCTCTTAATTTTTGCTCTCTTCCTCTCTCTCTCATCTTTCCAATCGACCTGGCCAAAGACCCAGTCATTTTCCAATGAGGATCTGGAGATCATAGATTGCTACCACAGCCTCGGTTGCATCTCTGCCTCATTTCTCTTTCTCCTCGGTTTCTCTCTCTTTCTTCTAGTTTATCAATCTGGTCTCCAAAGCTTGTGACAAGATCTGTCGAGATTTGTGGTTGGGTGTTTGCAATCTCTGTTTCATCATCGACGGTGATAGGATAAACTGGTAATGATGTCCTCACGATCTCTGAGTCGTTTTGTCTCCGTCGGCGATGACACTTCTGATCTCCGGATCTCCATCGTCATCACTATCTCCGTCAAGTTCAGCACCAGTGAAGTAGTGGTTAATCAAAGGCGCCTTGGTTGTGTTTGTGTTCTACGATTTCAATCGGCGAGAGAAAACTAGATCGGAGGTGTCATACTAGTGTTCTTTGTCGGCAGGTACATCAAACAATGACTAAAGTAGCCGAAACAAAGAGAGGAAGGAAAAAGAAAAACATGAAACCAGTTGATTTTTATTTTTTTCAAATCCAGTTTTTTTGTAAATCTTTTTATTTAGATTGGATTTTAATTTTTTTTTGATGAGTTTTAGCTATATTTTGTCCTTTTTTGGTTGTGTTTTGTAATGTTTTATTCATACATGGTAATATCGTATTTACAAAGAAATATGATATTTAACGGCCGCCAATAGCGTCACCAATATCGGTGATGTGTAAATACAGAATTTTTCAGTAAATATCGTATTCTCGGTCACTGGCGGTCCAACGAAATCATCAGTAATTTTTTGTATTTATACAATAATACTTTATTTTTTAGTGAAATGCTATATTTCCTAGCGGCCGCGCACTCCGATAAAGTCGTTGGTGAATTTTTGTATATATACAATAATACAGTATTTCAAGTGAAATACTGTATTTCATAGCCATTTGCGGTCCACTGACGTTGCTAGTGAATTTTTATATTTACATGGTAATACAGTATTTCAAGTAAAATATCGTATTTCTGACCTATCGATGGTCCGACTAAGTCGTCGAGGAATTTTTGAATTTGCACGATAAATATAGTATTTTAAGTGAAATACTATATTTTTCAGCCGTAGGGGGTTCGACGAAGTCGCTAGTGAATTTTTGTATTTACAGAATAAATATGGTATATATAGGTAAATATTGTATTTCTTGACCGTCAGTGAATTTTTGTATTAAACGGTGAATATGGTATTTTTCTGACCATCGGTGGTCCAGTGAAGTCACTGGTAAATTTTTATATTACACAGTAAATATGATATTTCTTGGTAAATATCATATTTTTCGGTTGCCAGCGATCCGATAAAATTGCCAATAAATTTTGTATTTATGCAATAAATACAATATTTCTTAGTAAATGTTGTATTTTCCAGTCGTCGGTGATGCTGTAACACCCGTTATTTTAACAGAAATAATTTTGCAAATTAATGTATAAAACATGATAATTTAAAATTTTATTTCATTTAAAATTACGAAGTTGCTTTTATTGTTCCATTTATCACGAAAATGCCACTGGCATTTTCTACCAAAAAGTCTCCAGATAAGACATGAGGATATCTTTCCCAACTACTCTTGACCCTCCTTTTCTTTATTTCCTTTGCAACATGCTCCAACATGTCTCCTCCATAATTGCTACTATCACTTCTCTTCAAAGACTTCATCTTCTCTTTCTTTTTCTCCCATGGTTCCCACACTCTTTCTTCCTCACATTTTGCTGCAGCAAAACACTAAGAGCAACCAAGAAAACTCAGCCACCATTTCCTTCCTTTGAAGTAAGGAAATTTCTAGCACACCATAGCAACTAGACCAGCAAAATGCCCACCAAACACACCCAAAAAACACCAAGGAGAGCAGCCTATTTTCTTACTTAAAAACCACCAAGAACGTGGTCCAAATCCAACCAAAATCATGTAAGGACACAGCCCATATTCTTGTTCAAAAACCAGCCAAAACCGTTACCTTCATGGCCAACAAACCCTAAGAGTTCAAGCTTGATTTTTAATCTGAACTTTGGTGCTTTTCAAATGAGTTTTGAGGTAGGTTTTCTTTAATCTAAACTTGGTTTTTAGTATGTGTTTTCTCCATGTTTAATGCATAATTTTTGTGTTCAAAGTTCATGCAAATTTCTAATTATGTTAACATGCATATTTGAGCATTTATGAACAAAAACTTGAGTCTTGAGTTAAAACCACAACCAACCTATATTTTGGTTTGACAAAAATGTTAGAAACATGTTAGGAATATTTAGAACCAGTTTTCATAGCTCTATGGTTAATGTTTTAAAGTTTTGAGCTTAAAGAACAAACTTAAGCATGTTCTCATCATTATTTGCAAGAAAAGCTAGAGACATAGTTCGATGATGATTTTGGTATAAAACTCATGAAAATATATTTATTGTGATTATATAATGCATGCTGCATATTTTGGAATGGTTTTGAGATTTTTAACAAGGATAATATGTTTTGGGTTAAAGAAAAAATTGACCTTCTATAAACTTTATAATATCTCTATGGGCAGTGGCTATTTATTGAAATTCTGGGATTAATGAAAATAAATTTTATAAATTGGTTGGCATATTTAAAAAGTAGACATCCTAAGCTTTCCAATGAGCTATCACGAGCCTAAATTGGAGTTGTATTTTATTTTCTATGAATTTTTCAATTTTCGGATTGGAAACTAGTAATCCTACCAGTGGCAGTATATCGCCCGTTTACCTTAAGTAAACCACTTGTTAACCCGTGTGTTGATTGTAGATAGTGAACTTGCCCTTTTTGCAAAAGTATACTATTAGTTTGCTATAGTATACCAGCTGCTAACCTAAATCAAGGACCCAACTTTGCTCACCTCCTAATTCCTTAATGTCTTGCAACCTTTCCAACACTATCCTAAGTAATTTATGAATCTTATTAGGGACTAAAACATAAGATTACTTGTATACATTTTATATTGTGTTAAGATAAAGATTGTTTACTTTGGTATTCAAAAAGAAATTTGCATAAAAACTTTAATGGCACACTAGTAAGATGGATTTTCACATGATTATTTATGAATGTGGTTGTATGTTGTGCTTTAGTTTTAATTGTCCTTATGCATGCCTTAGGATCAAGGGAGTGTGGAGCTAACGTTAATTGATTTTGAGATTAAAAGATTGTTGATAAGCTTGAAGGGTAAGGATCTATTACTCATCTTTTGTGAGGTTTTGATAAATTAAAATTTGTTGCTTTATGTTGCAAGATATGTATATGATATTTTGAATGTATATGATTATATCTATAACATGATGATGTGGAACTCATCCTGTATTGTACAGCGAGGAACATAATGATTTGACATATGTTGTTGAAAATTGAGAAACATGGTTAGGAAAACTAACTCTATAAATAATGATTGATTATAGATAAATGATGAGACGTGAAGAGGGCGGCGATTACGTCCTTAGGCACGAATACCCTAAAAGGTAAAATAGGGGGAGGTGATGACGCTACCTTAGGTCGAAAGTCCCAGAACGCACTGTATAGGAATTAACTTGGTGATGACTCAGGGCTTGATATCCCCTCACTGGAACACCCTTGGAATGATTGGAGGGTTGTCAAGCATGGTTAGGAAAACTAACTCTATAAATAATGATTGATTATAGAGAAATAATGAGACGTGAAGAGGGCGGCGATTGCGTCCTTAGACACCAATACCCTAAAAGGTAAAATAGGAGAGAGGTGATGACGCTACCTTAGGTCGAAAGTCCCAGATCGTACTGTACAGGAATCAGCTTGGTTAGGACTCAGGGCTTGATGTCCCCTCACCGGAACACCCTTGGAATGATTGGAGGGTTGTCAAGCGCGCTCATTTGGGTTTCAATGAGTTGAGTGATACACTATTGAACATAGATACCTAGGAATAATGATAAACTATAATATTTGTATATATGTATATGTATGAAGCTCGGTAATGATTAACTATGGTATCTACGGAATATGATCATAATAAATCTTATAATCTGGATAATGATGAATATTAACTAACCATACAGGTTTTAACGTGATAATGATAAAAACTTAAAGGTAAGTAATGGTTTTTTTCTACTGAGCATGTTATCGCTCATTCCCTTATATTTTTATCTTTTCAGGACTCGCTAAGTGTGATGTGGCTACAAGGAAAATAGTTGATCGATTGTTACTTTCTGATACTGTATTAAGATGTGTTAAGATTTGAAAAGATAATGACAATAGTTTTATATTATTAAATTTAAGGTGCTACATTAAACTGTGGTTTAATTATCGTTTATTTATTTTTTATTTGAGAGTTTTCATTTAAGTCTCGGGTAACTTTATTTTTGAGGTTTTACTTTTATTTCTGATTTATTTTAATTAATTAAAAACTGTTAGCCTCAATATAGGGGCGCTACGCGAGAAAGAAGGTTGAAAGATATAGAGAATAAAGAGGTGGGAGTATTTTTGAGGTTTTATTCTCAAATTCACATGAGATATTACTCAATTTCTCATAATATGTTATAAACTACACATTTTGAAACTATATAACATTATTTACTAAGTTTTAACCTAAAAATACTATCTGCTCTTTTTCCCAAAAAAACATGTTGTTTGAAAAAATGACTCATCATGTTCATTCTTGAGAAAAAAACCGACATGTTTAATTTATGCAACGACAACATGGTCTCTTGAAGTTGTACAAAAACGATACCAACACACACAAAATACATGTCGTTTGTTGTGATAGCAAAAGACTAATGCTCAAAATAAACTACAGGCCGTTCAAAAAAGTTAACGACATGCCGTTCTTGTATTTGATATGGCAACATGCTGTTTCTTGTAGGACAAACGACATTAATGCTTACAACAACAACTAGACATGTCCTTTTTAGGAAAAACGACATAATCATCTATGCAAGATAACAACATGTCTGTCGTTTTTATAAATCTGTCAGACGACACTTATTCAAACAAATATATTGTTAGTTTTATGCGACTCGACTAGTTTATTGCCGCATAAACCAGTTTATTGCCGCATAAACCCACATTTTTCACTGAAAATGAAATTCACTCAAAATGTTATTATTAAACATAAACAATATCTACTTTCACCTAATAAACGACGTGTCCTATTGAGCAGAGTGATTCATTCGATTCAAACGACGTGTAGTTACCATCATATTTCATCCGAAGGACATGTAGTTTCAAAGTCATTTGTTTGGTACGTATTAATGTTCTTTTTTTTAGGACGTGTAACATTTTTTGCAGTGTAAAAACGGTTTATGGTTATCGAATACATTTTTCTTATCACAGATTACATTTAGTACATACACTATATATAGTGGATAATATATTGTATATGATACTGGCAATTGTTATAGTAAAATATAGTGATAAATTATAAACACAAGTATATATATTTATATATTATGTTAACTGTGCTGATTGGAACCTGGAAGCTGGAGCTTAGGTTGGGTTAGAGGCAACAGGCTGTAATTTTATATAAAAATGAATATCCAAATTTTGTCCCTAATCAAGTGAATCCCTCTCTTTTTACTTGCACAAGGAACGTTGCTGAACAAAAACAATCATATTGGCCGCTTAATTTATTGTGGAGGGAGAAATGGTGTATTGGTGTTTTTTTTTTTTTTTTGAACTTAGGAGAGGGGATTCGAATTCTTCATTTTTAGGTGCAGTCGACTAGATGTGGTTTTACCGCTAGACTATACCTGTAACTACATATTAGTATGCTTTTGGGCTACTATTAAACTTACTTTTTGTAGGTTTAATTGGAATAGAACAATAAGTAAGATTTAATTGGAATAGAACAATATTATAATTGCACCACTGATTTCCATTAAGAAATTTTACTTGTAAGTCTCAATAATACATGATATGAAAACATGATCGTATTACTAGCATACAGATCATAGAAAAACGTGGCAATCGGGGAACCAAACAACCAATTTATACTCTCCAAAACTTCATTAGGTTCTTTAGTGTTCGGAAGAAGAGGAAAAACAGTAGCTCATTTTCTTGTTTTCCACGTGAAGAGGTCAATTATTGATGATATTCGGGCAAATCATCTCTAGTTCTTTTGTTTTTTCTTTTTTTTGTTTATTTATTTTTTGTGGAAGCCTTATTAATCTTTACATTGATAACCCTTTCTTGTACACCTACCGTCTCCGATGTATGAAAGTAATTATTAAAAATAACAAATAAAAGTAGGAAGAGAAGTCTACAAAAATTTAAGATAATTATGCTGCTTATATATCCACGGGTTACAAAAATAGAGAGAATTTCTGATAAAAACACTAAAAATGAGCGATTGAGCTCTATATAATTACAATTTACAATTGCTTTAAATCTTCTAAAATTAAGAACTTTCTTAATCTTTAAATTAAGGATAATTACGTATTATACCTTTTAGTTTTAAGTATTTCTCAATTTGTCTATCTATTCTTAGAAACTACAAAGATATCTTTTAAATTTTAAACACTTATTTTAATTTTCTCCTAATAAATAGAGAAAATTAGGCAAAACAATATGACTACTCTTAAATAGTTATGAAAAATATTTTATATATTTAAAACATAAAAACTGTTGAAACAAAACATCAAATTTCAAAAAAAAAATTAATTTGATGACTTTTTAAATTTTAAAATATTTTTTTGAAAAAAATTTCTCAAGAATATTAAACATATATTTCATAAATAAATTAGGTTTTGACTAAAGGTATTTTCATCTTTAACAGTTGAGCACGTGTATAATAATCAGTGAAAGCAAAAGTATAGCGTCAAGGGTGTGTATATGATAATATTAATATTGCATATAGCACAAAAAATCATTAATGCATAGTGACCCAGTTGCCATTGTCGTCCTTGGGACCAACAGACAGATGGATAAAATCTAGCAACTTGAAATTAATATATTTACTTAATTACACAACATATATATATATATATATATATATATATATTGGTCATTTTGTTTTCAGTATTTTATATATTAAAAAAATGGTTATTTAATTAGTGACCCTTTTGAAGACCCCCTTATTCATGATGCATGCAGTGGAAAGTAGCAACCAAAGGAGGCGGGTAAGGCTTTTCTATGGATATGAATATCTAGCTCCCACTTGAATATATTGCTTCTTTTTTTTTTTCTCCTTACCACTCCTTGAGAGGAATATGGTCCCTCACTAGACCAATCAAAAGCTGATTTTGTCACAATCAAAACTTTACCTCTCGACGCCTACTTTTGTACAAAGTTGGGAATGATGTAAATTCAAGAAATAATAAAAAAAAACATATATATCTTAACAGTAAATTTACACTTGCTTCGAATAATAAGGTTGAGGGTTCAAACTCCACTATATATATATATATGTATATATACGTGGGAATCGAAATGATTCAAAAATAGTTAATTAAGAAAAGATTACCTCTTACATATATTTGCTAAGATAGGCTTCTTGTTCTTTAGTATGAGCGTGGCAACAAGAGGAGACATATATAGTGCATCAGATCTTGTTGAGATACCTAATCGGCTGATCCTTTTCTTCTAACTGTCCTTATCACAGACTTACTGGGGTCACAATGTCGATATGTTTCCTGACATTAATTAATTATAGTTTGAATAAACTATATATATGTAACCGCAAATTAGCTTGAAAGAAAATGATTAATATGTGGTGAGAAATATGCGACTATAAAGTCTATATGAGGTTTATTATTACTTTAGTACCTTGTATTTTAAAAAAATATCGTACTGGTAGTTTAAAAAATATTAAAATGGATACCTGTATTTTTTAGATGTATCATTTTGGTATCTTGAGTTTGTGACTTTTATAATAAAATTTCCTTTTTACTCTTTTTTTAATGGACATGAAGCTAATTTTATAAAACTATAATAGAAAATCTAAACAAAAGATTAAACAAAACTTATCAAAGAAAGTTCCATATGTGGATTTATTCAAATTTTTGTATTTTTTTGTATTTATTTTCTTTTAAGATTTTAATAAAATAATTTGGAGTTAACTAATAAAAGGGTAAGTTAGAAATTTCATGTCACAAAACATATACTTAGGGTATCAAAATGATATTTTAAAATCCTATATGGTACTGTTTTGAGATTTCCTAAACAGCTGAATACTAATATGATGTTTTCTTAAAAAACATGGTACCAAAATATAAAAACCCTTAATTAAAAGTAAGCTTATATTCCATGGTGACGGAAGACTACCGTCTACACCAATAATTTTTTTTTTTCCTAAATATCATTCTTTTTATAGAATTTTTCAAAATCATTACGAAATCAATTCAAAAAGATCTTCAAGTATTTTTTAGAGAAAACAAATTTTGTGATGACAAGATAAGAATTTTATCAGCCACACCCTAGAAAGCGTCCAAAATCCAAAAAAGTACCATAGGAAACAAAGGGAAACTTCATAATTAAACCTATAGCCAACTTGAAGTTACATCCATCTAAAAATATACACATATCATCTTCTATGTAAAAGTGTTTTTGCATGATGCATGTTGGATATCAACAGAGATCACCAGCATTGAGGTCAATATCATTAGGGTTCTCTTACATTATATAACTATATGCTTTAGCTAGCTACATATATAGATCCCACTAAAGCTTGGTTGAGGGTCAGAGATCAACAGGATCACAAGTCACCATCGAGAAGGCAGTTTTATGAAAGCTATAAGGTCCCTAATATGTTGGCCGAAAGGTTGAAGCTAAAAGATATCATCACTAACTATAGGGAAATAATTCAATTGGTCTAAAGTTTTCAAACCCAACAGGCATAGTTAACGCCCAAAATTGTTTTCAACCTCCGGATAGATATATAGTTAATCCCCAAGAAATGAAAGGGTGGGTTCCACCAAGTGTGGGTCCCTTATTTTTTGTATTCGATAAAACATAGTAGAGGAGTAGAAAACACAAAGCTCACTGGACTGCGAGAGACCCAGCTCTAGTTCCAGATAGGACCCACTCTTGTTCTTGTGGGCTTGTAAAACGACTTCTTGTTTTATGAGTTCACAATTTTCCAGATTAGGGTTGGTTTAGTACATGGGTTCAGAATGATGTTGTTTTAAATTTTATGTTTTGAACTGGTAGTATTGAACTATGTGGGTTAAACGATGGTTTTTAAATTGACATTTGAAATGTAAAAATTTAAAATAAGAATAAAATATCACATCAACTTTAATATGAGAACTAGTGTTTCAAAAAACTATGGTTTAAGAAAGAAAACGAAAATGAAAAAGGTCTTTATTGTAACAGTATGAAATTGAGAGGAGGTGGGGTGTTCATTTCGGGTAGTTTTGCTTTTTAAAACGGCTCATACAGCTTGAACTGTCCCATTTAATTACTCCAACAAACATAAGTTGAAACAAAGAATGGGCCTAAACCCATGCACCAAACCGCTTGTAAAATTCTAATCTAATTAGGTGTAGTTAGAAGAAAAGTGAGTGTATTTTGGATTTTTTTTAAAAAAGAAATTTTGGATTTAATTTCCAGTTGAAATTGAGAATTATGATTTAAACCACAAAACAAATAGTACCGCTCTTAACAGGTGACAGCCACTATTTTTTTAACTCAAGGTAGGATAAGTATTTTAGTCATGCTAGGAGATTCTATTATTTTAATCATTAAAATAACTTTTCAAAAGTCTCATCTACAATTGTTTATGTTGAAATTTGATATGCGTAATATAAAACTGTTTTCAGTCATAAATTAGACCGTTAAAATATTAATCTAATTTTTAAAATAACTTGACTTATTAGTAGAGCTAAAATACAATCCTACCATAAGTTTGTCTTTTTTTTTTTTTTTTAAACCACTATTTTTGTGTTTTTAAATTGGAAAAAATTAGGTGAACAAAAGTACTGCAGAGAAATTTTGCAAAAAGTTAAGCCGTCCCACATGGATGGACTATATGTCATGATCATTTAAGGTACGAAACTAGCGAGTGCAAGAAAACCAGTTGTACCTTTTTTTTTTTTTTTTTAACTGAAACATGGGATTTATATTACGTGCTGCAGCCATGTTAGTTTGCCAAAAGTACGAAGTACTTCACTCTCAATTTCCTGAAAAGGTACTTTTACGAACATGATAAATTGAAATGTTATGATCAGATTACTTCAGCTAGACGTCTCTGGACGAGCATTGCATAATTGCATGCATAATTTAGTTATCCATTTATGTCCTATATACGCACTATAAATATAGTTGCCCTACAATATTGCATGCTTAGAAGACCTATTTGCTGGAATAAACAACCACAAATGCACAACCATTCTCTCTCTCTCTCTCTCTCTATAAATGTCTGTGTGTATATATATTACGTTCCTCCATGAACATAATCATAGCTTGTAACGAGCGGGTCAGTCTATCATCACCATGATCACCAAATTGTTGTTTTCATATATATGGCACGTCCTTTAATAAACAGGCACATATCCTTCAAGTATTTTTTTAATATAGTGGCTTGGGTTGTGTGGAAAATATAAGTGTTGGAATTTCATAATTAGTAATCAACAATTATATGTTAAACTTGTCAACACACGTAAATCTCTTTGATCCTATCAAAACATTTATATTAGAGTCTTTTATCATCTTGGTAATATGTGTTTTAAGAAAACATTACATTTGATACTGTTGTTTGAAAAATATCAAAATGACGTCATGTAGTTTTTAAAAATATTATTTTGTAATTTGGTCTTTAAATCTTCCATTTATTTTCATATCTCACTCTCTAGTACCAATTAATGTAGTGCCTTGAGTACTCTAATCGTTATGATCATTAAGTGGAACTCGCTCTTGAAAATCAGCTAATAAGGAGGTAATCCAATAGCTTATCATACCCTCCCTCTCTCTCTCCTCAGTGCAGACTTTGTACTCTATATTTCATTTTGCCCCTAATTTGTAAAACCGATCAAAGTACCTTTCCATCTATAGAATCGGACGTGGGGGAGTGGTTTTTTAGACATCGGAGCACTTTGATCGGTTATACAAAATTAAAGGACAAAGTGAAATAGATTCATGGTTTTGGGAGATTTATAAAAATGATCCTATAATAAACTTATTAATTTATCCAACAATTATTTTATACTAGAGTCTCGGTATATAACAGAGAGGATTTGCATACCTTCAAGGAGGGTGGCTATCACGTGAAAAAGGGCGTTTTAGAATTAGTATAAAGTTTGGAGGAGATCATTTTAACCTTATATTAACTTTTAAAAACTGCTTTAATTGGGAGAATTTAGTAACCTAACATCTTTACAACTAACACTTTAAAAGAAACTAAAACTATATGTAAAAGATCCAAAGCCTTGAATTAAATTGTGAAAGACATGATTCATATTATATATATATATATATATATATATAATTGAAGAAGGTACATTACTACTAATGTACTAGTACTCATCAGCGTCAACATACTTTCTACCATTATATGATATGTTGTATTTGGGAACCTTTTCATTAAATTTTAGAGATATAAAAGGAAAATTATATTGGATGGTGCTGCTAATCATGGAAAAAGAAAATGAGAGGATGGAATTCTCATACTTTTTTTTTAAATAATAAAAGAGAACCTTTTAATATCCTAACGAAGTTGATACCCGCTATGGCAACCTATTCCGCATCAAGCTCTTCATTCAACTATTATTAATAAAAGAAAAGAAAAATACCTAAAATCTAAAATAAAAGAAAATTACAACCAATCTATCACGAGTAAACAAAAAAGAAATAAAACCATCTTAAAGATCTATTCCAACTTACAAAAAGAAGGGTGCTTCATTAAATCAGCTATTAAAAAAATAATGAAAAAAGAGAAAAAGAGTGCATGATCCGACAAAACAAAAATCCATCAGTGATAAACAAAGCGGTGTTTGATCTCGATTAACCAGAGGTATGAAGAAATTAGTGACCTTGAAATTGCCCGCAAATTATAAGCTTCCAGATACATGAACAACTAATAATTAATCAGCACACAGAAGATCACCCAAAACTCGACTCCATTATTATATCGACTTGCAAACAACTTTTTTTTTTACTTGTAAAAAGTGATATTTTTAAGTAGTTTGCAACTTTGAATGGACTACAATGAATGTCCAATAGGGCCCTCAAAGCTCTCTCTCTCTCTCTCTCTCTCTCTCTCTTCTTTTGACAGAAAAGGTTGAATGAATTCTCTAAAGCTATATATATAGGTAGCCACATTAAGGACCGCCCTATATATATTAAGGGAAACATTGAGTCAAGTTTGTAATTTGTACACAATTGGTAATGGCATATATACATGAATCTTACTAGAAGGGCACATGCACTAGTGAGATGCATCATGACGTGATACAGAATTGAAAATCAAGACATATACTTTTTAGTATAGCTAAGCTTATTGGAATTGTTGTCCATTAGGGAAACAACCACGAAGGGGGATTGTTTTCAAATTTTTAATATATGCCGTTATCATTGAATCATATTTTAATACATATATATAAATTTTTTTCAAAGAAAAATTATAAACATATTTATATAGGTGTGTAATATATATATATATATATGTCTAACATATATACATATGTATACATATTGTGGGGAATAAACAAATTATTAAATGGAAACGACACCGTATGAATAAGTTGAAGAGAACGAAACAAAAGAAATATGAAACGACATCATTCACTTGAAACCAAGCAACACCGTTTCAAGGTTAGAGATGGTTACCAATCTGTATCAGAATGAAATTAAAAAAAAAAAACCTTCAGAAAGGAGAGCTTCATTCTGTGTTAATGAATTGCACGTCAAACTCTAAATCAAGCGGTTGGATATTAGAAGAAAGATCTAACGATAGACAATTGAAAAATAAGTAGTTCTCATGCTTATAAATTAGAGAATCGGCAAGACAAGAGGAGACTTTTTAGCTATTTGAAGAATTTTAGAGCGAGAATTTAGAGAGAGAAATTATAAGATTAGAGGAACTGGTATTTCTTTCTTTAGATTAGAAATTTCTCTATAGCTTCAGATCATTATTTGTTTGGATAGACTAAAAATCACCCAAACACATATGCATATCATAGTTCAGATGCCAAGAGTATATCAAATTCCATGTGCTTCACAAAAGCTTTATATCGTCTGGTCACAAATGAGAGTGATAAATTTCAGTTATATTTGTTGCTTCTATTAATAGAGCCAACTCTGATCAAATCAGTCACCATCTTTTAATTAAATCCTGCGCGCATTAGTTTTTTTCAAGCAATAGTTTTAATGTTTAATTATAATAATTGAATTAGCATCAATTGATTATAAGATGAAAGCTTTCCAAGTCCTTCTTTCTTTTCCTTTTTCCTTTTGGCATTTTTTCTAAGGTAATGCTCACTTCACAGATATATAATATATATATATAATATATACATATATATATATATATATATAGTCATCTAAATTAACATTTAAGTCAAGACTTATGTTTGATGTATATTTTTTTCTGCAGCCATGCATCACGCTTCATGTGGTCATATAAGGGACCATAAGTGATAAGTTCATATTAATCAAATAGCAACCAAAGTTGTGGGTGCAGAAAAAATTTGGTATGGATGTGACAGCTTTAATATCTTCACCATAAGTCAGGATTTGCTTTCTGATATTTTTTTGGTAACTGAACTGTTGATAGCTTTATAAGATTTAGGTTTATCTTTATTTTTGGCCTCCAAACTATTTTTCTTGTTTTCTTTTGACTTTTAAATTTCAAAATGTTACAAATTTTACCCTTCAACAATACTTCTTATCTCATATATTTGACCTTTTAATAACAAAATTGTAAAACAAAAAAAAACAAAAAAAAAACACAACTGACTTAACCACGTGACGCTTACACGTTTAGTTAATAAAAGATATTTTTAACAAATTATGCCTCAAACAGATTTAAAAATTTAAGAAATAATAAAGAAAAAAGAGAAAAAATGTGTGATCTCTACATAAGCTCATTTCCTACGAGAATTAAACATACTTAGATTCAACTTGAAGAGGTGATTTGTCTAACATAACCTTTATTAACAATTTAAGGTTAATACGATTGATTCGGTTGAGTCATTACAATTTGGTGACTGAAAGGTTAAACATGAGATAAGGAGCATAATGTAGTAATTTGTAATTATATTAAAACTCAAAGGCCAAAATGACAACAAACACAGTATGGGGGCTCAAAAATTAAATTATCCAATTCTAATAAATTCTCTTGTCGGACTCTTTATCCAATCACTACACATCATCATACCGAATTAAAAAAAGCCACTCACACTATATTATATTATATTGACTATCTGATATATCTATAAATAAATTAGTTGATAAAACAGGAAATTTAACTCAACTTGCCAATCAAATAAGGACAGCGACTCCTAGCCCGATTAAATGTGAATATGAATAATATTGCTAGAGCACTATTTGGCGTTATATCATTGCACCACTATATGCTATTATGCTAATAGTACAGCTACAAAATTTTATGCCTATCTAGTTGAAACATCAAAAACCATCTGGTTTCCGTCGTCCAACTTAAAACACAGAAAAGACCGAGGCCAGGACTTTTTTGAACATGGAAGGATGCTCTTTGCCTGTGCACAAGTACTGATTTCTATGCTCCACTATGGAATTGTGTCCTGGTGTAAAAGGACAATATTCACTTCTCTCTCTTTTTTTAAATAATAATAACAATCATAATAATAATAACACAAATATTAATAATTAATGAACATAAAAATTCACTTTTAATTAAAAGCGTTAAAATTATATTTATACCAAAATTTGTCTATTTCTTTGTACTTCTTATGTTATAATTTTGATTAATATTAACATCCGAAAACATATGAATTGTAAAAGCTCTAATACGTTATAGTTAATTAACTTTAACTTATTTTTGCAGTTTAGTTTTAGTGTATTTGAGATCCTTATCGAAATAATGTTTTTTGAACATCAAATTACATGACATCACTTTTTCTTTTTTATTTTTATTTTCATTTTTTTTTAGAAATTACGTAACATTACATTGGCAATAAGAAAAATATATAAAGACGATGGCATTTGGTCAAATTTGATGGTTCAAAATTGTATTGTACAATAATATAACTTTTTTCTTTAAAAAAAAACATCCCGACTCGAATCCTCTTATCTCATGTAGGATAAAAAGGAATGCATAGGGGTGTTTCTTTAGCATCTTATTTTAAAATTCGCATCATTTTATCATGGTTGAAATGACATTAACATTGCACATTATCATTAATGACAGTCACTAGTAATATTACAATTTTCAACTAATCACAAAGTCACAACATGCCAAATCTAATAGTAGTAAAAATATCCAACTCCCTACACACAAATCACTGCACAAGGATCCACACATAATTCAACCTTTATACAACTTTTTTCTTGATTTAAATATAGAGAGATTCAAACTCGAAATCGATCAACTTTAAATCCAAAAAAGTATCGTAAATCAAGCATGTAGTCACACTTTCATAATTTTTTCAAGTAGAAAAAAGTAAGTAGAAGTAATACAAGTTACAATTAGCATTTACCATTACCGTATAATTAAAAAATGGTAGGACATGGATTTTAACCATACATGTAGGTCCTATTATTTTAACTGTTAGGTTAATTGCTTTTCAACGGTTTGATCTTCAATCGTCAATGTTAAAAAATTAACATGCGCAACGTAGAACTATTTCCAATCATGTATCATTTTGTTGAGAAGTTAATCCAATGGTTAAAATATCAAGACTTACAAATAAGGCCAAAATGTATATCCTATCATAAGTTTTGCCTTTAAAAATTACTATTAAGATTTATAAAAATAATTACTTTTATTTTATCCACCTAAATATATAACTTAAATGGTATTTAAAAGAGCAGTTAGAATTAAAAATATTGGTTTAAAAACTATAATATATAAAAGCGTAGAGCGTTACACAATAACAATTTATTTGTTTACTTTTTAAAGTAACTATTGAAAGCTTTGTTTCAAACAAGATGCGAAACGGAGACTTCAGCCAGCCTTGCTGCCATAATCACTTTTTGCCAGCACAAACTCCCTCCTTTAAACCCAACTGTATCTTTAATTAGCTCAAAAGTACACCTTCCGTCCAATTCTTCCCACTTTTCCTTGTATATATAATTCAAGCTCTTTCCCCCTTTTCCTTTCCTTACTCAACATGGGAATCATGGAACGCCATCAAACCTATGATGATCACTATTATTCACAACAACAAATTGGCCTTATTCCTCCTCATAGCCTTCTTAAACCGCCAAGTAATGATCTTGATCAACCTGATCAATTATACCTCTCTTCTCGAAGAAGCCTCCAGTCTGTTCCTTCCCTCTCCTCCTCCAAATCCCACCACCAAAACCATGGTCTCCACCACTATTGCCTCATCTCCACCTTCACACCCCACAATTCTTGCATCTCTTCCATCGCGGTCTCCGAAAACCTTGTCTTCACCGGCTCCTCCAACCAAGAAATTGCCTCGTGGAGCAGTTATGCAAACAACAATCACCACAACACCACCACCACCACCACCACCAACAACAACAACGTTGTACTAACGGCGGGAAATGGCGCGGTGAAGTCGCTTGTCGTGTCGGGAGACAAGCTCTTCAGCGCGCACCAGGACCACAAAATTCGGGTCTGGAAAATTAGCAGCAGCAGCAGCAACAATAGTAATAAGTACACGCGCATCGCCACGCTCCCGACGCTTGGCGACCGCGCCTCGAAGCTCCTCTTGCCCGGGAACCAAGTCACCATCCGCCGGCACAAGAAGAGCACGTGGGTCCACCACGTGGACGCCGTCGCTGGGCTTGCCCTCTCGCCGGACCAGTCCCTCCTCTACTCCGTGTCGTGGGACCGGACCCTCAAGGTGTGGCGGACAACCGACTTCAAGTGCCTCGAGTCCGTCCGGAACGCCCACGACGACGCCATCAACGCCGTCGCCGCCTCGTCCGACGGCCACGTGTACACCGGCTCCACCGACAAGAAAATTAAGGTTTGGAAAAGAGACTTGGGGGACAAGAAACTCTCCTTGGCGGCGACATTGGAGAAGCACAACTCCGGGATCAACGCTCTGGCGATTAGTAGTAATGGGACGGTTTTGTACTCCGGCGCGAGCGATAGGTCCATTGTCGTTTGGGAAAAGAAAGACAAAGGTGATGGGAAATACGACATGATCGTTCTCGGAGCTCTGAGGGGACATAAGAAGGCCATTTTGTGCTTGTCTGTCGTTTCGGATTTGGTGTGCAGTGGCTCGGCTGATAACACCGTCAGGGTTTGGAGAGGCGTTGAGAGGAGTTACTCTTGTCTGGCTGTCTTCGAAGGCCACACTGGACCTGTCAAGTGTTTAACGGCTGTGATTGATCAGTGTTGCGATGATGATCAAGACGTGTCTTATTTGGTTTATAGTGGTGGTTTGGACTGTGAAGTCAAGGTGTGGCAGATTATTGCCCCTAAACTCCTCTAGAATCTTAATTAATTTATTTATTTATTTTAAAATTTTATGGTAGTATATGAAAAAAATACTCTATTGGTAGTGATAGGACATGGTTTTAAACCATTAAATTTTTATCAAATTTATAATATTTTTCTTGATTCATGTTTTTTATATGATTTAACAGATGAAAACCATGTCGTATTAGTATCTCATTTTATCACATGCCTATCACAAAATTGTCTCTTTTTTATTGTTTAAAAAATTAATACAAGTAGGTAAATGCCTACCGGGGGAAAATCTTCTAAAACGTTCAGAAACATTCCCTATTTGTCCGACTATAAAAGTCCCTATGTTTTATTTTCCTTTTTTTCTTCTAATTTGTTTCTCAAGGATTTTGATGCGTGTAAAAGAAGAGAAACATAATTGTATGTTTGATTCTCTATTTTTGTGCTTGAATGTATAAATGAGGATTGGAGGTTTTGTTTAGTTTTTTTTTTTTTTTGGAAAGAAATTGGAAAGGGCCATTAGAAATAATGGAAATGGGGCTTGGTTTTAATGTGAAGTATGATGGGTGATTGACTTGGACGTTCAACTTGTAAAAATTGAAATTTCAGTGTTTGTGAGTTTAATGAAAGCCAACTGCCTAACTATGTATGATGAGACTTTTGGGAGAGAGAGAGAGAGAGAGAGATTGGTGAATTTTTTTTTTTTTGGCAATATTTACTAATATAATAATATACTTCTATTGATTTAGTGGCAGCATGCAATATGGTTAAGGATCATGTATTTGTGTGAAATTTTGTTTTAACGAGGTTAATTAGTAAAATGTGCAAGAGAGATTGACATGAGTTTATCGATGGAGCCAATTTATTTGTCATTTTGTTATAGAATCTTACGTTAGCTTAGTGATATTTTCAATTCCTACCAATCCAAAAGCAACGCGTCATGGTAAAAAATAATAATTATTATAATAATAAAATAAAATTGTTTAAATACTAACAAGAGATTTACATGCCAAATTTAAAATTCTAAATGGAAATTTTTAGATCGGACAACATAGACGCAACAAGTGTCAGGTCCTTGCCAAGGATTGGTTGGATTGTGGACCTTAACGTGACAAAACAAGCAATAAAGTAAGGATTTAGTAAAGCCTACTCTTATACTTTTACCTTCAATTTTCTTTCCCCACATTCTCAAGTTTGTGCTTTGCTTCTCTAGAAAACCAATACTATAAAAGAAATAATAATTGTAATAAGATTAATAATTAAAAAAGGTTCTTCTCAAGGGGCAGGTAGGACAACGTTATTTTTTTTAATGAAACTTTGTTTAGTGAAAGAGAAATGCATTCTTTTAGAATATTTGGTATGTTATTATAGAGAAGGAATGAATGGAAATTCCATCAAGATCGTAAAGGAATATTACACCTGGCTCAATAATGAATGTGGATTCTATAAATTGTAAAACAAAGACCTGTGTTGGCGAGAACATCTCTTCGTACTAATTGTGCTAATTTTTCAGAATTCAGATTCTTTATTTAATTTTTAATGTTTCGAATGATGTTCAATCAATCGTATTATGATATATTATTTAAAAAAATTTAAAATAATGTCTAATTGACTTTTAACTTTTACGTGTTTTTTATTAAATGATGTGTCATAAAATGATTGTTTGGATACTATTTAAGGCATAAAAATTAGACACAGATTTGGATCCTAATTTTTCCATCTTTCTAAGTTTATGATGTTTTTTGCAACAAGTAGTTACGACAGCAAACAAAAGCCCTTTTTTTTTTTTTTCGGGTCCTCCTTTTTCTTTTTCTTTTCGGCCTTTCTTTGTTAGTGGACAAAAGGAACTCAATATCACCAGCCAGCTATCATCTCCGTTACTCGGAGATCTTTTTAACGAGATGGCACAAATGGCACTTAGAAAACGTCATCAATCTCTTTTTACTCTCTATCCTGATCTCTTTATGACCAAAAAAAAAAAAAAAAAAACATTATGCTAATCACTTTCTGTCTATTTGGTCCCATAATATTACCGGCACAACATTAACAGCCTGTCACGTTGTAAATTTTTATTGCAATTTAAAACCTCGTAATTAAGATATCGTTAAATAAAATTTGCAACTTAAAAATTTAAAGCAGACCTTTATTCTTATATATATATATATATATATATATATATACATATATATATATATATATAAAAGAAAGCTTTAGTACGACAATCTAATCCATGTTTCTGTCAAATGAAGAAAATAGGTTTTATGCAGCAGACTAACAACCTAAAATTAAGGGCTGTGAATGCAATTGAATTTTGCATATAATATAATGAGGTATACTTAATCATCTGTGTAATAATTCTTTTTTTTTGTTACTATTTTCTGCGAAATAAAAGAAACTAAGCACAGATTTTTTTTTTCCTTAAAAAAAATGTGCAAGATATTATTTGAATTTCTAAGTATTAAACTATTTCTTATGCGTTCTTTTCGTTTAATAATTGCATTGATGATCATAGGAGAACGAGAATCATGACTTACATAAATAAAGCACCATGATCAACTGTTCCAATTTTATATATCAATATATATATTATATAGACGCGTCGTGATTAACATTCTTTTTCTTTATTAAGTGACAACGTGAAAAACGTTAACCAATTATATTAAAAGGTAGGGTTAAAAATAATATTAAAAAACTAATATTGATTTCTAAAAAGCGAACTATTTTCTTAAGTTGTGTCATTTCATAAATAAGCTGCTAAACAATTATTAGAAACTCAAGGCTTCTTCCACACCCACCCGTGAGAACAAATTTAAAGCTCAGTAGATAAAGGTGAAGATTTTTAAAATTCAAGAAACAAAATAAAAATCACCTTAAAAAAAAATCACCCTTACAAGCCCCACAAAGGACCACAGTGGTGTCCCCTTTTGAACGAACCAACCTCCTGAATTCCATTATATTGGAAAGAGCCTGACCAAACATCATCCAAAATAAACAATGCCGCAAGGCAAAAAGAAGCTTACATCATATATTTACTTTTGATATAAGGTCTTGATCCGCGCGGCATCGAGGAGATACAAATGATATTTATTCATCTCTAACTATATATATTTATAGGCCCTAAACTTTGACCCATGAAGCAAATTATAAAGGTAAGGCAAGTTAGGTAAATATCAATTTGTCCACATGCCACGTTTTCCTAAACCTATATGTATATATAATTTTTTTTTTTAAAACCCCACTTAAAATTATGTAGAGAATGTTGAATTCAGTTCATCCGACAGAGAAAAAGGCGGAAGGGAAGGAAGATGAATCTAATAGTCTATCCATAAATTACTACTTTACAAAAGGGGAAATCAAACCTACTTTGCCTAGTTTGCATAATGTTGTGCATAGCTTATCTTGTGCATGTGGGAAAGCAGATTTTTCTCAAGAAAGCTGCAATCATCCGAGTTTTTTTTAATTATTAATGCTTGTTTAACAACTAAAAAGTATTGGGGTTAGTGGTCATTAAATGTTTGGCACAGAAAATATCCGAGTAAAATATTTGGCCGAAGATATTTCACATAAGTGAACATCCTATCTGAACCGTGATGAAGAGACGCGTGTCTATGTGTACAAACATACATAGAAATATAAATATATATACACATATATATATAATAATGATAGAGAGGTTTTTCTTGCTGGAGTTTTTATTGGCTATGGCAATGATAGATAGACCTAAAACAAGGAGATATCTTATATAGCCGGAATCCAATACATACAGGCCAAAATATTTGGCACTTGATCATGATCATGCAATTTCTAACAAGACAATAGTGAACAACATCTGAAGTTATTTTAAGCTTTGAGATTTATATTTATATAATCAAGCTCTTATATATTCAGACAAAAATGGCAATCTGTAAATAATAAAAAACAAGTCTAGTGGTGCTCGGCTAGAAATATTTAGGAAATGACTCTCAAGCATCATGCGTGTGCCACCCAAAACAATTTGTCACAAGGCAATCAATCACATTTCATCATTTTTCCGCGTGTTAAGATGGTAATGGAAAAGTTTCTAATAAATCCTTGTTAGTGAGAGAGAACGCATTTTCTTTGGCACCAAACACGCTTCAACCTTTCTTTTGGGGCTCTAACGGCTGGATACATGGCACATTCACCCATTCAAAAGTTGATAAACAAAAATTTTGTCAGTTTTATGATGATGAATATATAATTCTTAACTACTAATTAGCAATATTCATTAACAAACAAAAAACAAAAAACAAACCCGCTTTCAGCCGTGCTACTGCAAGTGCACAAGTTGTCGAATTATTTCCAAAGAAGGGCAATATCTAAGTCCCTCTTCTGACTCCTTTTTTAGTCACTTCAGTACATACAATTTCACATGTGCGACTACCTTCAACAAAGTGGTGATAGTGGTTTTTCTCCTTTCCTCTTCCTTAGATTTTTTTTTTTTTTTAGATATTATATTGCATGCCTAAAAATGTGCCCACTAATTGGGTTCGCTTATTCTTTAGACTTTTCGTGTACATCGATGTTGTTTTTGTTGTCTTTTTTGTAAGCATGGATTTTGTTCAATTGGTAGTTTAGTGTATTTTTTTTTTTTTTTTTTTACTTTGAAGAAAAGCTTAAAAAGTCGAGCCAACAAAAGCCAAAATGAAACTCAAGAATGCCCTTTATCATCCACAAAAAGCATTTCTTAGATATGCTTCCCCTGGTTCCACAAAAAGGACTACAATCCATGACAATTAATTGCATACTATGCTCGGCATTCCTGATCGATCAAAGGGTAAGGTTATTCCTCTTTTTCCCCCTCAATAGTCACTCAAACTACCCATAGGAAAAGTTAAGAATTCTCAACGTAAAAGTTGTCATAACAAAAGTTGGTGAAGATGGGTAGGAAAGGAGGCGTCTATAAAACAAATGGTAAAATAATGTGAATTTGAATTATTTACAATGGAGCTTTTCCTGGTGTACCTGGATCACGGGGATATTTCTTTGGTGTTGGTCGAGCCTTTAAACATACGACGGCAGTTCTCTGTCCATGCGGACTATGAGATTCCACTGCAGGAGAGAAAGATAACTTGCATAAGGAAACATAGCAATTTGCAGCATTTATAATTCTAGCAATATTTGAGCATTTCATGAAGCACGCTCAGATTTAGCAAAATGACGTTAACTCATATCTCATAGATAGGGATGAATTATCTTTTATACGAGCTCAACAGGTAATCATACATGAAGGACATTACTTAATATATAACAGCAACCATTAATCATACATGAAGGACATTACTTAACATATAACAGCAACCAAGCATTCAACCGCCAAGTTTTGAAGAAGAGAGAAAAAGTTTTACTTTCAAAAGATGTAAAAATCTAATAGTGAATATTTGACCATGGCATTACTTTAGGCCAATGCCAAGCTATGTGAAATTTCCTGCTTGATTCACAAATTATAACACTGCATGACCTTAAAGGCTTAAATGGTTGATTCACAAATGACTTATTTCTGAAACTGGATTGCGTTTTGACTTAAAGCACAAATGGATGGTCATTTAACCATGATATTAGTTTCGATCAAGCAATATGAAGGTTCCTGA
Source organism: Artocarpus heterophyllus (assembly GCA_025403435.1). Classification (NCBI taxonomy): domain Eukaryota; kingdom Viridiplantae; phylum Streptophyta; class Magnoliopsida; order Rosales; family Moraceae; genus Artocarpus; species Artocarpus heterophyllus. The sequence goes on along the minus strand of CM046346.1, from coordinate 8,428,241 downwards.
TCTCGATTGACAAATCATCACTGCATGACCTCACACGATTTATAAACATGCAAGTAGTTTCTAGCTAATACAATATTATTAGAGACAAGCCTTGCTGTCTCATTACCGACTATTATGAAAATAAAAGGACTTGCACGAAGATAAACTCTTGAAAACAAAGCCCAATTTCATGTTAAGAAATATTCCCAGCTAGTCTTAATATCAGAATGCATATGTACATACCAGAGCATACTTGTAATACAGATGCCCCCATCATTTCAATTGCTCTCTCTGCATTTGTAACTTCTGCCTATTCCAATATACCAAACAGGATGCTTAGTCTTTCATATATGCAGAAGCTACATAAAGAATTCTAAGAAAACTTGCATTGTAGAAAAAGCAAACACACCTCAGGATCGTGGCCCTTCACAGCTACAAAAAAACCCCAACACGAACCAGAGGAAGACAGTATTCAGCTGACAATCACAAACAATAAATGAACTTCAAGTCTTGTTAATAAAGCTAGGGAACAAACAAAAGATGGTTTTATCACATATGATTACCCAAGACTCTCATTTCTGCAACTGCTCTGGCAACTGCTACATCGAATTTCTCTCTGAAGCATTGATCCTGCCCCAAATTCTGTCCTATAACAAGGTTTAAAACATTCACTTCATCTATGATAAAATGTTATTGGTGAGCATACGCTTAATCTCATAATTTCAAAGCGAAGCCGTGTTTACATGCATCTCTTCAAGCCAAACTCTTTCTAAATAAACTCCACTTGGGGGCTTAGTTTATTCCAATGCAACACAAAATTAGTGTGCTAATGCCAAATTTTAAAATGAAAGAACAAGAATCACTCTCCAACACAATGCTATTCTTGGTGCTAAATTTGGCATATGCTATACTTGTTGGCAAATTTGACACCCAGTATACCATATGCCAAATTTTGGCATTTGATTATTATAGGTTGATGTATATACCTTTTCATTTACCGGCTGTTTGGCTAAGCAGTGGAATCACGGTTTCCACCACAAACTCAGTTATAAACAGTGTAAAGCTCTCACATGCTACAGTAACAACAACAAAAAATTGCTACAATATAAGGCTCTCACAGACTACAGCAAAAATGGTTCTAACTAACGATTCCCACCACTCTTTTAAGCACCGCATTAATCATTATCACATTGACATTTTCAAATTATTTTATTACTAAAACTTTACTTTTACAAATTCTAAAGCGTAATGATTCCGGCTAAAAAAAGATGTATCATTTGAAATACCATTATGCACTGAATTCAAATGAAAAAAATATATATATTTATCAATTACGTCATGTTCAAAAATATCAATTACGTCATGTTCAAAATTTTTGGTGCCAAATATAGTATTGGAATTTAGATTTACATTGGAGATAATCTAACATGTCACAACCTCCTCTCTTCTCCATGTATCTATGTAAAACCAATACATACATATGCGTATGTTTGTACGAAAGTCACTTTTGAAAACATCAGTTTATGCTGTTTGGGTAAGGGGGAAAAAATCAGTACCTCTGCTCTACCTCTGACAACTTGAACGTTAGGAAAACCAACATGACCAACTACGTGCTCCAAGAAAACGCACCGTTTGTTCATAGACTCCATAAGAGTAACTCCCCAACCTATCCCCAAAACAATACACACACATAACAAAATGTCATAAATTTGAACTTTAAACTTATCCTTTGCTTGTTTTTCCTTTTGCTAAATCAAAGCAAAATCGTCGAGAAAATGGAATCGAAGTTACCAGGGCACGCAATGGCCAGAACCAGTCCGGGAAGACTGGCGCCACTCCCGACATTGACGAGCCTGAGGGCGTCGTATGAGGAGTTGCCATGCGAGAGGTAAGAATTCCGAATCGGAGCTGTGATCGCAAGCGAGTCCTCAACGTGTCTTTCCATGACCTTGTCCACCTTCGTCACCGCCGTCAAATTCATTTTCTGCAAATTCAATTAACTCGTTAAAGACCTTTTCTTTCCCAATTTCTCGACATTTTTTCTCGGCAACAAACAGCGAAAGAGAGAGCGTACCCGGTTCCATTGAAGAAGAGAATCGACGTAGGGTTGGAGTTTGATCCTGCTGAGAGGAAGTTAAGGTTTGGAAGTGAGAAGAGCTGAAGGATCTGGTCGCGGAGAAGGTTTTTCGTCGGATTCTGAACGGCGAGTTGGAAGGTGTTTGAAGAAAGTCCCGACAGAGAATGGGAGTGGGCCCCGCCTCATCAAGATGCTTTCAGTTTTCGCGCCTTCCTGATAACGGGATATTTGGGGGCTCTCGGTCTTTCACGAAAGGTTTAAATGGGCTTTACCCATGTTGGGCCTTATCTTGTCTGGACGCTCTGCATATAGGTAATGAGATGATTAGCCAATTATGTTTATTAAATTAAAATATAACTTTAATTTGTAAAAAATTTATAAATGTCTTATAATGATATTATTAAAATTATTTATATATAATTATATAATATAATATGTAATATCATTAAAATAATTAATATATCATTGAGGATATTTTTAAGATATTTTAAATATTGTGTTAGATTTTAATTTCATAACAATAATTGGGACACGTATTGTAATTTTTTCCATGAAGCAAAATCTAATTGGGGGAATTTTTCATAAAGTCATATATTTTAATATTTATTTTTTATAAATAACATACATATTTATTTGTAGCATAACTTAATATGTAATATACATGATAGTGTAACATAAATTTTTTAAAATATAACATAAATAAACATAACTTTTAAAAGTACGACATAGCATATAATTTTATCATCTAGTTATAACATGGTCGTTTACATGATAGTCTTGTTATAACCCCTTAATCTAAAACTGTCTTTTAACTCTTTTCATTACAAAAATAGTCACGGTGATATCCATAAAGACTATTGTAACCTTAGATGATAAAATAAATATAAACGATAAAAAATGCTTAACAAAGAAAATATAATGGAAAAAATTTAATACAAAATATTGATTTTCGATTGTTTCCTTTTTTAAATATGAAGGTTCAATTATACAATCATTTTTTATTTAAAAAAGAAACCACCAAAGTCAACATTAAAAAAAAAAAAAAAAACAAATGTTTAAGCAAGACGGAAGAAAAATTTTGAAAGCAGCTATTTTTTTTTTTAAATGACAATGTTTCTTTTTTATGAGGACAACCTACATTCGGTGCTCAAACTTTAAGAGTACAATTCTTTTCATTATGATAAAGATGAGTTCATTATGCTAATGATAATAGATAATATTAGGTAAAATTTTCATTGTGACAAAGATGAATTTATTATAATTTTCATGATTTCTTTATGATAGAGTTTCATAACCTTGTCACACATATTTATTTATAATCTTCATATTATTTTTTATAATTAAACAAAAAATATATATACTCGGGTTGCGTACAATAGCATCACCTTACAGAGTAATTGCTTTTAAATTCTTCAGGACTGATGTTTTATGATAAATAGTGATTAATAATATAGCAATTTCATTATGATAAAGATGTTGTCATTATCAACAAGAATGAAATACTGGATATTTATATTTCTAATATGTAAATTCCTTTTCATTATCACACTGAAAGCGAAAATTATGATAACGAATTGGAAGGAATAATGAACAAACAAAACAAATGAATAATTAAAATCCATTAAATTTGTAGTGTTTTTAATTAATATTACGATCATATTTATTCATAACATCTCAACAAAAAACCATCAGCAACACTAACAACCACGTTACCCAAGAAAAAAGGCGAAATCTCAAGAAACACAAACCATCCAAAAGGAAATGCAAATGTAAAATCAGCCCAAACAAAAAATAAAAAAGGCTAACCAAAGACTATAAAAATAAATCAATAAATAAAGTTAATGAATGTGAAAAAAATGAAGAAACCAAAAGCAAAAAATTGCAACAATATTAAAGCATCAATAGAAAAAATCAAGAGAAGAAAAAAAATGCTAACTGTTAACGAAAATGGAAGAAACCAAAAGGAAAAAAAAAGTGTTAAATTGATGAACGATTTAAAAAAGGCTTCGGAACGTTGAGTGAATTGATGAGAGAGAAAAGCTTTGAATATCAATATACATCAATAAAAACGTAGAGAAAAAGGGAATAAAAGACATTTGAAATTCAAATAATTCATGTGAGAGAAAGTAAGCTACCAAAAAGAAATGATATCAAATCTTAAAGAAAAAATAAAAATTGATTGCAAAAAATTAATTGTGGTAATAAAAAGGAGAAAGTCAACGTTGTAAAAAAAAAAAAAACCCAGCAAAAACGTAAACAGTTATATAAGCAGAAATGTGCCTAAAATATAAGAGGGTTATAACCAGTATTTCAAGTCCTATGTTCTTTAAATTTAGATATTATTGTAATATTTTACATAAATAGATACTTTTAGACTAAAGATGCTTAAAATAAAATACCTTGCGTAATCTCCTTTCCTTATTTTTTCCCTGTCTTTTTCTCGCTCCTCTCTCTTTCTATCTCTCTCTCTCCTCCGCCGCACCAGCTCGTCTCCGACACGATGATGTCCCCATTAGCCAAAAAAACCAAGAAAAAAAACTAACAGCCAATATCACAACAACAACTGCAACAACAAAAACAAAAATTACAATGACAACTGCAACAAAAACAACAACAACAACAGAACAAACGGCGACGACAACGGAATTTGGCAGCAAACTCGATCTCGAAATCTAGGTAATAGCCGGCGTTGGCAGCACAAGAGATCTGATCGACTTCGAGAACCCGTCGATGCAGCCGGTGAGCTTCATCCTTTTCTCTTTGCGATTGAATGGAGATCTAATCGTTTTCCGGAGCTGCAATTGAATGGAGGCCTAATCGACTTCGAAAGCCCAGGCTTTAATTTTTTTTATCAGAAATTTCATTTTCATTTTGATAATGAAATTTATTTGATAGAAATAAGAATCGGGTTGTTCGTTTATGTGGGGGTTGTCGATGATAAAAATTGCTTTTAAAAAAAAAAAAAAAAAACAAAGAAGCATCATTAATAATGAAACATTTGACCTCCATATTTTAAAATGAACATTTAGAATAATTGGCAGCTGCAATTTAAATTCTGAGTGGGAGGGAAATCGAAATAGAAAAAAATAAAAATTTAAGGAAAAAAAGAAACTTATTGTAAAATATTAATTATGGTAATTAAACCCCCAAGTCAACTATATAAAAATATGCTAAGAAATAGCATTAATATTTATAGAAATAAATTGGTAATAAAATATGCACAAAATATGTAGCAAGGGGTATAACCGGGCTCACAACTCTTTTATTTCTAAAACGAGGTAGTCTTGTAATATTGTGAATTAGTAGACAACCTTAGACACATGACTCTTAGTATCCATTTGACGCTTCAGTTTCAACTCATTAGTTTTAACTGTGAACATTGTAAAGTTCTTAGTAGCAACAGTTAAAAGATAAAAAAGTTGCTACAGTATAAAGCTCTCACATACTGGAAGTTCTTAAACTTAAAATATCAGTTACAACTGAAGTGCCCAATGACCTATTGTATCATTACTTCAGAAGTGTATTGTGTTTGCTTTGAGCCCACTTATAGTTTTACTCGTGCTTTTTATCCAAAATATCAAGTACTATTGGAAGATAGTATCCTTAGCTTTTTAACCAAAATGTCAAGTATTATTGAAAGATAGTATCCTTACTTATAAATTATAACTTATAACCTTTTTTCAGGCAATGTATCTTAGACCTTTTGTTGTAAAGATTGATGACTATCATAATCACCCTACTTTTCAAGGCTCAACATCCTTATTGGCCACACTTTCAACTGAGTCATAACTTTAACATCACTTGTAACGACTTACACGTTCACTTGATAAAATATTATCTACTTTAGGTTTAAACTTGCACGATTTTCTCTTAAACTTTACCCCCGGATGGCCTCATACTATGAGGAGATGGTGTTATCACTTTATAAAAACTCACTTATAAGTTTTCTAAGGTGACGTGAGCTGCATTGATCATCTTGTCTTGGTCTTTTTATCTCAAAGGATTGATGATTATCACATACTCCATCCAATCCCATGTCATTTGACTATGTCATCGACTACTTCTTTTATTATAGGATTAATTTCATTGATACCCCTTAAACTATTTACGTTCAATATGCCTCTTAAGGTTCATTTTGGCCCTCAACTATTCAAAGTCATTTAAAACACACCCATTGAATATAACACTAAAAATATGATCGCATGATACGTCCCTCAAATAAGCCAACTCGCTCATAAATTATTAAATTTATGTCAACTTTTCCTCCGATTTTTTTTTTTTTAATACAGGATCTAGTTGATACAAATTAATCGATGGTTCAAGAGCATTTACAAATGAATATCTATCCCAAATAATGCAAGCGAATCCGTTGCCACATATTCATTTCCTAAAAGCCCGAAACAACGAAACTTACGCACTTAATATGTCTTGTTTTCTTCTTTTTTCTCTCTCCCTCTCTTTCTCTCTTTTTTGACCTTCCCTCATTCCTTTTCCTTTTAAAAAAAACTTAATTTTAATAAACATTTTTCCCTAAATGCCCCGCTGAAGTAATTCCTTTTCATATATATCCCTATTTAAACTTTTTTTTAAAATACTCTCAACTAATTTTTTTTATATATACACAACAAATAATATGTATATTCTTTTTGCTCTGTCTTTCTATTGTCTTTATCTTTTTCTTCTTCTTCTTTAACTCTCTGCTTTTTTTTTTTTTTTTTGTCTCTCTTTGTTTTTGTTCTTTTTTTATTTATTTATTTTTTCATTCTTGCCCTTTCTCTTTATACATTCTTTTTTTTTACGCGTACACAGGGAGCCTGTGTTTCAACTAGTATTTAATAAATGAACTGAAAGACGTACAAGTGTTTGGCCAATAGTAGAAACTATTTATAGAAATCGTGTTTACTACAACAACATATTAGAGTTTTACACTATAACAATTTTTGTTTTTGTAATATATGAGATCTTTATATCATTTATGATTAAGTTTTAGTGTGAATCACTCTTAACCAAACATCCTTTAGGTAATTTGAGGATATGTATTAATACCAAACTAGTCCCTAGACAGGCACAACCTTTGGTTCATGCACACAGTCTGGACGCTGCAAATCACTTTTGCCATGTGTGCACAATGAACTTAAAAAAAAAAAAAAAATGGTGTCAATCACTTTCTTAATGTAATGATGATTGGTATCTGGAACTTTCAGAACCAAACGGGCCATAGTGAAGGAAAGGCATTTGCTTTTTCCTGTTGAGTCATAGGTCCCTCGTCACACAGCAAACTTCCCACCCCCCACCCCCCATGAGCACTATTCTGCCGGTAACATGAACACCACATAACGACAGAAAGTGGGTCAACATGAACATCACATAGCGACAGAAAATGGGTCCTCAATTTTCAACACCACAAATGTTGTCATTAGTTGTTTTTATTGTTAATATTGCTAGGTATTATTATCACCTATGCAAGTTGGTTCTAACTTATAAAGTTAATTTTAACTAATTTTTTGGTTAAAAATAGTATAAAATTTTTACATGTTATAAAAAAAAAATTATTACAGTATAAAGCTCTCACATACTACAGTATTTACAGTTTTAACTAATAGTTTTAACCATTATGTCAAATATTTTATAGTGGTTAAAAAAATTATACTTACGGTAAATTCATTTTTGACTCCAACTCCGTTAGAAGGTGTGAAGTGTGAATTCTTACCTCATATTCAAAGGGAAAAAAATGCTTGTACACTAATGAAAATTTGTAAAGTGGGGTAGGTGGATTTTTTATTTATGAATATGTAATTTTACCTTGTGTTATGATCCAGCAAGATTATTAAAGTGGAAAAAAAGGTATCAAGACACCCAACATTGTAAACTTTTGATCTTGCGGTTTTGAAATTTGTTTGGTGCTAAAAAGATTTGAATCAGCTGGCTTTTGATTTCATTGGGGTTCCTTTTTTTTTTCTTTTTTTTTTTATTCTAGAGTTCCACTTTACCATAAGAAAAAATTTTGTTTGGGTTACAGCACTCAATAAAGGAGAAAAAGGGATAGAAAAGGCTGTTTCATGTGGGAGACTTTATCAGGGGTCAAACATAAAGTCATTGGACAAAGGGCTTAAAAGGGTGATTTAAAGCCTCTAAGTTTGTCTTCCATATTACAAGGTTCAGCCTTCTGCATTTCTATGGCCTATTTAGGGATTGAAAATATTTCCAAATTCCAACTGTATTCTTTTTCCTCTTATTTTTGGTCTTTTACAGTGATAATTGTACCATAACATTTTTCTGACTTAGAATATAGAATTTTATTTTTTGTTTTTTTGAGGGGATAGAATATGGAGTGTAAATTCCATTACAAGTTAGTTTTTGTAGCTTGTGCCAAGCTATCATTAAAGATATTTGTATATGAGTTTGTACTCTACACACACACACACACATATATATATATATGCATATGTATAGAATATAAGCCTAAGGTTTTATGTTATATTTACCTTATATTATGGCTTTCTCGTCATTTTGTGTCTATCTAGCTCTTTGGAATTTAATAAAGTATTTTAAACATAAAGAAAGATTTGTAGCTCTAGTATACTATAGCTAAGATTGATTATATTACTATCAAAATATGAAGAATTATATGTAAAACATATATTGTAATTAGAAGACAATTTTTAACCATCCCATGATCATATCAGAATCTTATAAAGTTAAAGGAAGTATAATAATTTAAGAAACTTGATGAAGATATTTTTTTCTAGGACTTGATGAAGATTCGATGGTCAAAAACTCTGGCATGCCGGTTCATATACGATCTACTAAAGATTTTTCCTATGTCCTCATATTCACTTTACTATTAACAAAAGAAATGCACAAAAGTGAAGAAAATGCTTTCAAAGCAATAGTCTCAGTAGTTAGCCGTTTTTAAGAAGCGAAGAGCCAGGGAGAGCTGAGAAAGTGATAAATGGAAACAAAAAGAAGGTAAAGAGAGAGTGAAAAGATGTTTCAAAATTTTTTTCAGTTTGGTCGATCAGTACTCTGAGATTCAAAATGATCAGACACAAAGGGGACCATGACCCATTTGGAATATGCTTACTTTGGGAATCTTGTTCATGTCTCAGAAGACCAGGATATATAAATTGATCAATTATAAACCTGGTAAAACCAACAATAAAGATAAGAGAGATAAAGAATTGACAGGGCTAACATAAAATAACATAGTTGTGAAGCTTTATTGGTATCCCTATTTTATTTTGGGTGTGTTTTTTTAAGGTTAACATTACCTTAAAATGAAAATATACATATATATATATATATAGAGACACATATATATACACGCACAAAATCAACATTATTACAAATAAAGTTTAGTTCAAAACTCATCTCGAGTTAATGCTAAATTAATATATCAACGTCAAATTTTAACATTACAGTAAGAAAATCGATCGCCAACACAAATATTATCCTTATTGCTAAATTAACATATACCACACTTGATGGGCAAATTTGCATCAAGTATACCTAGAAGCGGAACCACTTGAGGTCCAGCTTTCTTTGATCCAAGTGGCTCTTTAGCTTTTCTAATCCCAGCACCCCTTTCGCACCCCCTTCCCCCAAATATATATATATATATATATACACATATATATATGTGCGTGTGTGTATTCTCGTACTTTTCCCTTCAATTTCCCAGCCATGAGATTTGTCAATTACAATTCTTACATATGTTTTTAAAATATATTCTATTATCTCCTAAATTAATTAATGTACACTTATGTTTTATCAAACTTTTAAAATGTTTAAATTATACCTTTAATTTTTACTTGTACAAAAATAATTTAAACTCAAAATCCTAAAAAAGAAAAAAGTTAACTACACTACAATATAAATTCATAACTTTGCATTTTAAACTTTAAGAAGTGAATTAAAACTTATTTAGGTTCGGTTCATTTGAAAGAAGAAGTAAAAAATAAAAATATATTTTAAAATAAGGTAAAAGAAAGATCAAGAGTTTTAAAAAGTAATACATATATATATATAGTTACACGGCTATTTTCCTTCAAAATATTAGTTTAACCCAAGCACCACCACAAGGTTATTATGACTCTGCTGCTAAGTATATTTAGCATTTGAGTCCTATTGATCTGATATGTGATTTTTTTATTCAATCATTACAACCTTGACATTTTCAAATTAATTTCTAATTTACAAGTAAAAAATTACTTATAGAACTTTTAAGGCAGACTGATTATGATAAAAAGAAGATATAGAATTTCAAATAGTTTTGTGCATTTGAGAATAAATGCAAATAACTTATCAAATATACATTTTTATTTTTATTTTTTACTAAAGATAACATTAAGACAATCTCCAATGGAAATGCTAATATCATCAATTCTATATTTAAAATCAAAAAATATGAAAAATAACATATTCCATATGTTATTTATGCATAATGCTATTTCATATGAATATATCTATTTTTTATCAAAATAATTAAGCTTTGAAAATTGTAAAAATACAATTTTATGTAAAATAATATGACAATGTAAATGTTGTAAGTTAAATGAAAAATAAATAAAGCAAGCAAGCAATAACAATCAAATGCATATGCACCAAATTTAACATTAAAAATAGTATTATACCGAAAAATTCCTACTCATGTATTAAAATTTGACTTCGACTTACTAGTTTAACCTTCTACTCATGACATTAGAATTTGCATTGAAAATGGTTTTGAAAATGGTTTTTCCTACCAAAAAATTCTCAATTTTTGTCCCCACTTTGCTTCAGCAAAAGTAGTGCTTTTGCAGGCCAAACCATTACTCTCACAAGGCCACACATTTATATATATCCTCTTCAAAGCATCACACATCACTCTTTGTCTCTCTCTCATACATTTCGATTCCCTCCCCCTTCTGTCATCTCTGAGTCCAATGATTCTGATTCCTTCATACTATAGACTTGGTTTATATAATAAGTTTATGACCTGCAAAACTTGCCATCTTTAACTAAACCCAATAAAGCCTAACGATTTCATCTACTCCATATACAGTCACAAACAGCCTTTTATTGTACTCAATACAAAAATATATAGTTTACTCTTAACAAAGTACTTTGAGGTAAATAATTATCTCCTACAATGCCACTAAAGCTCGCCAAAGTATTCGAATCCCAATATTATTCTTGCTGCTTCCTATATCACTACATTTCACCCACATAATACTAAAATATAATAGCTTAATTAGCTAATCAAACAAGCTATATAGTACTTTACCATGATGCTTTTTGGCCATATATTAGTTGTCTCCCATAGTGTCTTGTGAAAATGTCAACCAAGGTGAACTTCTTTGTCCTAAAAGAAAAGGTGCAATAGTTATTAGTTGGTTTGGGAGCTACAAGTTAAACCGTGGTTTGCGATTCTAATCAAATTTTTAACTGTATTTTCTCTCACATGTTATAAATTTTTAATTTATATTTTCAGTTTCCACTCGTTTTTCAAACGCCTAATATATATTACGCCATTGGCTTTTTTCTGTCAATTTTGAAACTCTAACATTGTGTTTCACTTTAAAATATTATGGTTTTGCATGAAAATTATTTATTAATTATACGTACATTTATAAATATAGATAGTATCAATCAATTATAATAATTGTAATGGTCAACATATTAATCCTATTGACCTGTCCTATAATTGTAAACAAAAACCACCGTACTATATAACATGATATTTATTTTATGAAACAGTAAAGCTGAAATTAAAGTTATAACAAGAAGAAATATTTTAATCCGAAATAAGCATTGAAATATGAATAAATATCGTGTCACATCTTACACTTTCTACCAATAAAATTTAGTATTTTTTTCTTACTTAAGAAAATGATCACCTAGACATGTTGAATTTCGAGAGTTGTAGCCAAGCAATATTCTAACAATAGTTGCCCTAGATTATTCTCTCCATGGAATACTATAGAAAACCAAAAAAAAAAAAAGTTTCTTTCATGAACAGGAGCTATATTGCTAGCTAATATATGAAACAGCTAGGACCCAGGTTTAATGATAATTTTTCCACCAGAGAGAGAGAGAAAGACGTCTCTCTCTCTCTCTCTTTCTCTTTCTCTCCCTCTCTCTCATGGCACGCAATACCTTGGATTTTTTTTTTTCTCAAACTTTCAACCCAACAGCAATCATCATGCCCTCCTCCTCCTCTCCTCAGCCTCCTTCATACCCTTCTCTCTGAGTCTGACTCTCTCTCTCTCTCTCTCTCTCTCTCTATACACCATCATCATTACCCATCATCACTACTCCCAATCCTTCCTTTATCATGGTCATCATGATAATCACGATCATCCTCTTCCAACCCCTTCGTAACCTTCAAAGCTCTTCAAACCCCATAGGAGAAGAAGAAGAAGAAGAAGAAGAAGAGGAAGAAAGTTCATGACTTTACTTCACTTGGGCAAAAAAAGTAAACCCTAGTTTTCAGAGAAAACTACTTAAGACTCACGGGGAATCAAGCGTCTCGGTCCGATCATTTGCTAGATCAAGCAAATATTCTTATTGTTGTTATTATATCTGTTTAGGTTCTTTTTATTTTTTTTTCTTCTTCCTCTTTTCCTTTCTTTTTTTTTCCGTTTTTTTTTCCTTTTTTTTTTAAATTTTGCTACATGGGATATTAGTTTGTTTTTTTTCATCCCTTTAAAAACCAATCGTGATTTGTTTCTTTTAAGTCAATATGTTCCAATATTATCATTCAGTTTGATCCTTAAAAGATTGGCATGTGATAACTACTTATAATTCATTTGGTTTTGGTTTTTGTCTACTAATTATACCTCTCTCTTTCATATTGATATAATATTGAATAAATAAGCAATATATATTTTGGAGTGTTGTTGGGACTTTCCTTTTTTACGGTTTTGATCAGTTTGTATTGAAAGAGAGGAAATATCTTCTAGGCATGTAAATAAATTCCCCTCCTATTTTCATGAAAGCATGTGCAATCATGTATATTCTTCTGAAATATTTTTCGTTTCAGAATAGTACACAGGAAAAGAATTCCAACGCCTAGAAAACTGGTTCATATTTGGTGAACTAGGGTTTTGCTATTTTCTTCTTATAGTTTGACATTCTTTTCCATGGATAATCTTGATCCACATTGATGGGTTGTTACAACTTCTGTGAATATTTTTCTTTGTTGTTCATGATTATTTCACTGTATGGTACATATAAAGATTTACATATCTTGTTTGAAAACGTAGCTTAAAACTAAAAAAAAGCTAATTCGAGCTGATTTTATTATAATATTTTTTCTTATATAATTTAAATTGGTATGGTCTTTTATGTTCGAACTATGCTCCCAGATTGACTATCAAATTCAAATTTTATTGCAAGGGCATGCAATCTAATTTGTTAATTACTTGAAAATGTGTATTTTATGGATAGTCATTTGGCTTGGTGATAACACACAAAGCATGTGGCCGCATAAGTTGACTCAAGTGTTCTGATCTTTTTTTTTTTAACAACAAAAAATATAATTTGATCTCTAATTTGTACTTATTGAAATCGAAGAAACTATATACGAGGGAGAATTTTCGGAAAGAAGTTGATTATTGAAAGAGAGTTGCGTATCTTTAACCGTATACAAGGAACACAGAAGGGAAACTTTACTAAAGATGGTGATGAAAGTCAAGTCTTAAACACCCATGTTTCACATGGTTGTCCACTTCCTAAATATAACCTATTTTCAATGCGATGAATGAGATCTACCAACTAAGGGCTTGTTTGCTTAACCTATTTTCAATGCGATGAATGAGATCTACCAACTAAGGGCTTGTTTGCAAGTTTATATTTCTAAGACTTTTGTGGAGATCTAGCGGAAAACGTGCAATTTCTGCCTATCAACCTCGTAGTATTTTCTCCACAAAAAAAAACAAAAGGAAAAAAGAAAAACTTGCACTAAATTCTCTCTCTCTCTCTCTCTCTATATATATATATATATATATATATATATCTATGTACATATACACACACTACTTCTAAGACGTGGAAATTACTTTCTAGAAAAAAAAAAGAAAAAATAAATATATATATGCACATATACACACACTACATCTAAGACGTGGAAATTACTTTCTAGAAAAAAAAAAAAGAAAAAAATAGGCCATAATTAATTAGGGGATAAAAATAAATAAACCAAAATGTAACAATTTTTGGTAAATAACTTACTTAAATTAAAAAAAATTAACTTTTTCTGTAGAATGACATAGAGAGAAACACGAAGTAGCAGAACAAAAACACAAAGAAGAAGAAGAGGAAAAAGAAGGTAAAAAGGGCAAAATTAAAAATTCAAGTATTTAAAAAGAGCGCATGATTTTCAAAATACTATGTACTTAAATATATTTAAAAGCGTGTTATTTACTTACGTTAAGGATTGAAACTGTTATTTGATGCACTTTTCCTACATTAAGTTGTTTTAGGCTTATTTAGCCCAAAAGCTATTTTTGGATCTATTTGGATGGACAAGCTATTTGTATTTTCTACTTTTTAAAACACTTTTGAAACGCGTCACCATTTTGGTGCTTTTGAAAAAAGTGCTTACGAAAAGCCTTTTTATTTACCTTTCTAACCTTATATTTGCGAATGATAAATTATAAATTTTTTCTATATCCTTATATTACCTTACTTTTTAAAACAATGAGAGCTTTTGATTTTTTTTAACCAAACAAGTTCAAATGTAATTCCAAAATAAAAAAAAAACATGCATTTTCATACACTATTTAAACACTAATTAAAAAGCTCTAACTTGTGCTGCTTTTCTTTTATTGCTTAAAAGTAAAAGCACAAGCAATCCCAAACAGACCCATAGTATTATTTCCAAAAAAGAAAAAAAATAAAGAAAAAAGGTGGAGCCACTAAGTTGAGACTCTCTCTGTCTATACTACTTCTATGGCATGTTTGATTTGTGAGACTAGGGATAATTGGATTGGATTAAATCTTAATACTCTGTTTGGTGAAAAAACTTTAGAAAATTGGATTGGATAAGACCTTATCTAATCCATACTTGAATCCCCTTGGAAGGGGATTAGACAATCACTTGCTAAAATATAGTATTAAACATAATCTTTATATCTTGTGAAAAGTTTTAAGAACTTGTTTGCAAAAATTTATTAAAAAAAAAAATTGATTTTAAATTATAATTTTTCAAAAACTGAAGTGTCAAAATATAATTTTTATGTGACAAATATTTTTAGCTCTGTAATTTTAAAAAATTAAAATTTGACCTAAAATTTGAAAAATTCTTTACAAAAAAGTCCATATCTTAATAATATAACACCAAACATAATATTGGACTAGCTAAAATTTTATTCTATTCATTTTAATCTAATGCTCTAAGAGTATCCTATCCAATGCACCAAACAGGCCCACAAGACAGAAATTACGGTCTAGAAAAAAGATAATAATAATAATAATAAATCCAAAAAATGTGGAGCTTGCGCTAAATTTACTCTCTAGCGTGTATACAGACACAATCACACAAAAATCGAAAGATTTAAAATGGTTGTATATAGATTTCTCTATTCCACCTTCTTGTCACAAGTAGATGATACATTAGATAAATTGTTTGTACATTTAAAATTAGTAGTCCAACCGTAACAGGTAACCTGCATTTTAATCAGTAAATCCATAAATTTATTCAGCATAAACTTTATAGGTTCCAAAAACAGAAACAAAAAAAAATTTGCATACAATTATGATTCACAAGACGCATGAGATGGACTGAGTAGACAAACTTTCTATGGCATTAGTCGCAGAAATCTCAGTATCCTAACAAATTTTCGTCGAAATCGAATTGGCAGAATGGCGTAAGAAATATACTGTACGTTACAGACGCGGACCCAGTGGGCCATACTATGTTTTGTACAAAACACTTGTCAAAATTTTTCAGGGGCATTTTAGCAAACAAAGAGGAAAAAAAATACAAAAACATCCAGCATATATTTCTCAATCTAAAACCTAAAGTTCCCCCGTTACAACTACAAACTGTTAATGGCTTGACCAATAACTGACAAATCATTGCCATAGTATGAGCGTCACGTTATGCCTTCCTTCAACCCCATATAGCCACACCACCTTGTATACTCAAGCCTCCATTCAATTATAAAACCATCTTATTGGAGATGTCCAAGAAACAAAAGGTAAAAAACAGAAAATTTGGAAGATGCGTACCCCAACTGTGCGTTCGGAAATAATAGCCGCTAGCCTGCTATAAAGTGTCAAATGCTACCGGGCTTTGTCGTTGTCTGAAATCGAAAAACCTCTTTTGAGACGTGACTCTTCGCTCTAAACCAGTTGCTCCAACAAAAACTCTGATTATACAGCACTCGAATTTTACATCACAACTCTGGACTCTACATTGAAACATCTCCTTCTGGGGAAACATTTTTGCAAGTGTTGCCGTCTGAACGGGTATTAGCAAAATTTCATCATCTTAAACAGATTCCATGATGCATCATGCGACCTGGATGCTCGGTACTGCAGACAGTAATGTTACGAGATCCACAAAAAGAATCTAGTTCACAGCTTCAAAGAAAAGAACCTGAGGTTGTAAATGCCCTCTTTCACACGAGGAGAGAACATCAGCCCAGCTACCAATGACCTACGCAGACAATAGGCAGAAGGCAGAAGTTGTAACACAGGACAAGATGGCAAAAGAGGTGTCATGTACTAAGCTGAAAGAAGAGAAATGCTTGAGAATCACAACTAATAAAAAGCGCGCATGATATTGTGGGACCTACTTTCTATTAGTGTGTGGTTTCCCCTAGTATTTGCTCTAAATGAACATACCTTGACAGTGTTATCATCATACATAATCCAGCATCCTTGACCATGACTGTAGGCAAAGCTATGATAATGTTGGCCATAATAGCAAACCTAAGGTTACACAGTGAAAGTAAGTTAGAATGCAAGAAAACATCCTCTCATTGATAAGGAGAGAGGATAAGGAATCCTCGAAAGCAAAAAGGAAAATAAAATGAACAAAAGAAATACTAAAGTAAGACACCACAATGACAAAACAATTTTCTCACACTCGAGGCCATCAAAACCTCCATAACAAATAAGTTCCAAAAGTAAGCAGTTACTGAATCAATTCAACAAATCAACACGACATGCCTCGATATATCAAAAATAAGCAAGCAGGGACCAAATATTTAAATTAGAGAAAACAAGTTCGATATTTTTCTCCACTCTGAGTTTCCAAACTATTAGAGACTTCATGAAGACAGTTTTCTTCGAGCCAGAAGGAAGAAAGGGAGAAGATGGCGAAGGGTCCATATTTACAGACAGGCATGATGCTTTTTCTCAATGATCAAACAAACTAAACACTTCTCTTCCATAAACATGTAACTCCATTGAATAATAAAATAATAATAATAATAATAACACTCTTTCGTAAAGAACAAGCAGAATAATGAAATAAAGGCGTTCTGAGGTTTATCCAAACATGCATACCACAGAAACCAATCTATGTTTGTTATTTGAATCTAAACCACGATAAAGGACACTGATGTCTATCTCGTTGTTAAGCGCCTTTAATGTTGCCGTGATATCCTCAATACTCTCAGAAGTATTCTGCCAACCCATGACTGCAAAAGCAAGTACATTTTTCATTTACAAGTAGTTTCGTCTTGTTTTTTCTAGCCCAGATACAAAGAAACTGAACGTTCTCTCAAGAACTCAACTCACCTGTAGTAAAAACATGAGGAGGAGACGAGAGAGTGCGATGGATGTAATTGAATTTCCCACAGCCTCCCCACTCAGGATCACAAGCCAACTGTTGATTCATCTCTACAAGGTTTAGAAGCTCATCAAAAGAGCTCTCAGAACACGTAACCTGCATAGCAAAGAAGGGTGAAGAGAGAGAGAGAGAAATTAGTCAACATATCAGAGACACCTCAACTAATTTTTTAATTTTAAGTGAAAAAGAGAACCATGAAAGTACGTCCCTCCCAACACATACCTTGATTGTTCGAAGAGCACTGGCATTAACATTGTGAAAGAATGAAGTGTACTTGAGATACCTCGACTCCATCATACAAAAATGGCATTTCACACGTTCAAAAATGTCCATGCCAAAAATGGAATGTGCAATACAAGCATTATTTGCGCAATCCCAAGCAGAGCGGTTTGCCACTAATTCAGTATTAGAAACACTAGAACCAGTAAATGACCGATGAAAGCAGTCAAATATCACCGCCAACACTTCAGAAGCATCATTCATTTGACCCTGCAATCGGTATTATCTCAATCACAACTTACCAAATTCCAATGATTGGATGACTCATGAACAAACAACGTGAATAAATGTTGTAGATGTTATACGAAGAGTATTACCTCCCGGAAGAAATTACTATCTGGATACAGGTTGCTCAAAGCTGTTCTCAAAGAAGTAGAAGCAACTGCTTCTCTCTGTGAATCTGTAGATGCGATGCTCATGGCAGAAAATATTTCATACAATGCACAGACAACACAAGGAGTGCCCACATGAACATGTCCTGATGTCGATCTCTGCAGGAACTCATCCCGGAACCGTCTAATGTGCCATAATGACTGAGTTTATATATATATATATATATATAATAAAAGGCCAAATGTCAAGATGCTCAAAAGTATGAAATAGGGCAGAAGGTGCACTAAGATCATAAATTTGACAACCCACTATCATAGACTACAACCACCTGTATAATGACGTTCAGAAAGCAATTGTATTCACCAACTTCATTCTTCAATCCCGTACCAAACACACCACCACTGCTCATGTCATTAACTTGGACATCACTTGGTACAGCACTACTGTTACCTACTTCTCCAAAAATCCTCTGAGGTGACTTCAAAATTGATACAGAGGTCATTTTTTTATGAGCTTGGAATGTGTCTGCGAAAAAACAAAGTATAAGTTTAGGCAGTACACCACCAGTACCAAACTAATTCAAAGTACAGAGAGAAAAACAAAATGCCCGAAGTACGAGACACAAGAAAATGTGTTTGTTCGTAAATAGTAGATCGAGACCATAGTTATTGTCAAGCTTAACTAAAAAATGGTTGTTATCGTGCAAATCGGACTAGTGAATCAAATTAAGATTACTCAAGACCTAACCATATTGTCTCAACTTAGCTAATGAAGCATCCCAGATACATCCACAAGTGCATGAATTCACATTTTTTGACAACATCTGTTATCAGTGTATCATTTTATGTCTTTGTTTCAGATCACCCCGAAAACCAAAATCAAACTCATATTGTTTACTGGGGGATGTGCTCATCATGCCAGCATAACCACTTGGTGCTTGTTATGACGAAAATTCTCCAGCAAAATAAATAGACTCGTTTAAGACTAGTATCTATCACCAGCTTGATTTAGAAAATGTCAGCTAGAAGACTGAATAACAACCCTATGGGTGTTAACAGCAAGGAATTTCTATTTGACAAAGAAAAAAAGAAAAATAACATATATTTAAATTGTTAACCAGGTATTCAAAATATATACGACTTCCATCTCCATGTGCATAACCCTTGAGGTTTCTCATGTCACTAAAAATTACAATTCCATCCTACGAATCCCGAGGTTAATCATTCATAACTACAAAACCTTAGCTTTTGCATAAGAGGCAGCACCAAAAAAGAAATTCAAAAAATAAACAGGCAATCTTATACAATGAACAGATTACCTCATCCAAAAAAAAAATAAAGAAATCCTTCTACATGAGTCCCAATGGGACAGTTTCACCCCAGTTTTTTATTATAAAATTATAAATCTAGTTCTCTTAAAGTCCACTCCTTGATGACAGCTTCAATCACGTAAAAATTTCAATATAACAAATATTCAACTTATATTGTGTTACAAAAGTTTTACCAAGGCTTTGGCGCACAGCTTTTTTAAGGTCATCTTGGAACCTTTCCTCTTCATCCGCATCCACATGCAGCTGTCTCAATGTCTTTGCTCCATTATCTAAAAAAAGGATCAAGCGATATACATTACGAGATAACAAGGGTTTATTTGTGTCTTACGGGAAAATGCCAAACGAGAAAGATTCATAAATGCTTGCAGGATTTAGTATCCTGTGAACATGATTACACAGCAGCAAACAACAGTTACAATGCTCATCAAACCAAAAGGCACCATGCTTTGAAGGCCTGTGTGTTTCGTTCTCTTCTATCAACACGTGAAGAAAATGGAGATTTTGATTATTTCACCAATAGAAGTATAGGGCAGGGTACCTATGTGAACATGGATAACATTCTAGCATTCCAATTTGATAGAAACAGTAACTAGTCTACAATTAATTCCTAAAAATGTGTACCGCATAAATGCATCATGTATATTCTAAGAACTTAATTAAAACCATGAAAAAAATTGAGGTGCCAGTATTTCACAAAGCCAGTTCATGTAATTTCTGCCATCCCTATGGACTTCGTCATAGATTTTACCTTCTTCTTTTAAGCCACTATCAACACGTGAAATCCCAACTTCAACACTTTCTCTCAATGAAAAGGCTTGATGCTTTCCATCAGCAACTTTGGCAGAACTCTTCTGCCGTCTCCCTCTTTTTCCTGCTCGTCAACCAGAAAGCAAACAACCATCATTTAAAATTCTCTCATTAGGAAGCCCTGCTCAATAAAAGAGACAATAAACCATCCATCTCTAATGTGAAAGCACCTCAAGTCTCGTGAAGAATCCAACCAAAACCAACCTTGTAAAATATTTTTCGGATGCTCATTACCCGTCATTTGAGTACCAGAAACAGTAGCGGATTTGATGGGCGGTGCAGACTGATTTGATGTGCCTATTTGAAGACCCTCTAAATTACTTGCCAAGTTCTCCTGAAAAGTGCAAATTTAGGTTTTCCTGAACCCCAACATCCTCTTCACCGGCGATTTGCCTCTGAATTAGACAGTACAAAATCGTGTTCAAATGAAAATATAATGTGTACCTGCATCGATGGCTTAAACTGCTCATGGACACCAGAATGAACAGGACTAGACTCCAAATTTTCACCATGCTGCCCATCTGCCACCTTCTCAGGATAACCTTGAGTAGCTTTCTTTTGTTGCTCGGCAAGGTGCTTCTGTTTAGCCTCATTTTCAATTCGTCTTTGATACTCCAAAGTCTCTTCAAGCTTTCGTTCGTCTGCTTCAAGTTCAATTCTACATCTAAGTTCCTCTTCCTGTTGGTTTAATTCATCACCCTCCACAGTAACAACAATCTCAGAATCTGGATGATCACCATCACGTGCAACTGGAATGGAACTGCAGCAAGAGACATATACGTACATCAAAAAAGAATTAAGTAATAATAAAAAAAAAAAGTAAACAATTCACAATGAAGTGACAGCATCTAGGGGAGGGATAATATCGGTTTGCATAAATAGAGCGGTAACATACAATGATTCATCAGCATCGTCATGAAACATCTGTGGCTCAGAAACACCAATAACCTGTACAAGTGAGAAAAAATTCAGTAAGCGACACATACCCTTGAATATGGCATGTGTGCACATATATTTGCAACCACCATGTAAAAAACAAAAATACCAAACAGGCAAAACCTTCGAATCTTTGGCTTTCCTATGGTCCTTGTTCTTTCTTTTGTCCTTTGTCTTCTCCTGAGTATGTCTCACATTATCATTTCCTCCCTTGGAAGCCCTCTTAGAGTCGAGAGCTAGCTCAGCTAAAAGTGCTTCTCTTATGGCATCAGACTTTTCCGTTGCATCCTTCTCAGCCAAATCCTCCAAACAAGCCTGAAAAAAATAGATTTACAAAACCAGTTACCATACATACAGTCAGGCATGCATGCTAACGAATGTTTCCAAATTTCAACTCCTTCAATACAGACCCTCAGATATGACTTCACAAGAGGCAGCAATACCGACTGGAAATCATGGGCAGCAGCAGAATTGACTTTAACTTCTAACTGCTGCATCCCATTACCAGTGCGCATTATCTGTGCATCGATTTTGCTAAGCTACACAACAAACAAAGAAATGATTAATATCAACTCTTTCAACTAATAGATGCATCCAAAAACCGTAATAACACTAACCTCTACATATAATTGTTCTTTCAGCCTTTGAATTGCAACTTCTACACAATAGTCCACTTGATGCAAATAGTCCTTAGCTCTCCAATCATCATCTTCACCAGATTCCAAATCAGGTAACTGCAAACTCGCACTGCCATATGATTCCTCATAACCGAACTGATTCACGTTCAGAGTTTCTGCTTCTTGTAAAACATTCGATATGGCATCTAACGTAATTTGACTGCTGATCGCATCATTTTCACTCTCGAGAAGCTCTTGTCTTCGTTTCTTCAAAACAGAATCAAAGCTCTGGTAGCTAAATTCTCTGTCATTTTCCCTCCTCTTACCTTCATCGACACACAGTTCCTCTACCGCTTGTACTGCTTCATCATAACCCAAGCGTTCAGATTTTAGCTCACAAAGGCTCTGTAAGTGGTAAAACTCTTTCTGAAGACTCTTGAGTATTTCTGCTCCACCATATGTTTTTTCTTCTTTTGCATGCACCCATGATGCTAATTCTTCTCCACTGGATGGACCTGCAAATATCCAGGAGAGTAGAGCATTGGAATCGGTAACATTCCCAGTGGCATTGCTGTCAACAGCAGAAGTTGCAGCAGTGGCATATTCCTTAGTGGATTCAGCAGACAATAAAGATTCATCGAGAAGTAGAAATGATGCATCTCCATTGAGAACAATCTGCTCCTTGATCTCCACACTTTGGCTACCATTATTTGCATCATCAACAAGATTACTACTTTTCTCAGAATATTGACTACCTGAACCACAAGATTGCGATAGGTCCTGCAAGAATTTGAGTATTTTTTTCAGCTGGGAAGCTCCCAAAAAGCAAAAACACATGGGTGTTTGCTCCACACCATGGTTAAGAAGCTGGGAACCTGAGGCAATACTCTGTAGCTCATCGATTGTAAACTGAATCACCCTGTTGAGGTGGCTTGCCGCAAGGCATTTATGCCTGATAAGCACCTCAAAAACAGCTTGGATTCTTTCAAGAAGCTTTGCACGCTCCAAGTCATCAGACGTTGGCCAGTTATCAGACAAGAAAGAAAATGCCATAGACCTGTTTTCCTCATAACATTCTCTAGGCTCTATGCTGGGAATTTTCACATCGTTAGTGCTCTCAACAGTAGTATCACCACTACTATCCCCAAGATTTCGCTTCTCAAGGGAAGAATCCGACGTATCTTTCAAGCAATCATCAAAAATCCCATCGCAACTCTTTAAGCAAAGACCCAACTCAGAATCCTTACACCTCGTTTGATTTGCAAGCATCTCAACTGCAGCTGACACGTCAAAAGGCTTCCAAGAACAATTGAGAAGCATCTCAATCCATTCGTTATCAACTTTTTGAGGCAAAGTTGACTGCAATTTAGGCGAGAGGCTTCCCTTGTGCTCCTGCACAACATGCTGATAGTGAGACTCCAAATTTGAAAATTTCTCATTACAGCTGCAGCAAACCCAGAACTTCCATGTCCTGTTACTCTCTGCAAACGACAGTGCTTCTAACAAAACTTCATTTGCCAAACCATCCATCAATGAACCAAAATGTTCCTTAATATCAGAAACCCGAATCCTAAGCAACTCCCTCTTGGCATCGACACTAATTGAATTCCAAAAAGATCGGACAAAATCCCTCCTCTCGGTAGATCCATTTTTTTTGGCCTTCCGGCGGTCACCAGATCTCTGACCAGATACTGAAGTCGAATCCAATCCCTTATCAGCGCTATCCCCTACATTTTCCGACTGGGGCAGCTCAGACTTCTGCTGCAACAATCTAGCTGCGGCAACTCGAACTTCAATCTCCTTCCTACGCTCTTCGCGTGTTTTGGTGGCCTTCTTAATCTCATTGGGCCTCCTAGCTTGAACTAACTTCACCTCCATTGGGTCATCAACCACCCCCCTTATTGGAATCAGCCGTAACTTCGGATCACCATTCCCCAAATTCTTCATCCACGACGATATGGAAGCAATATTGGACTTCTGAATTAGTTGCCTCAGCTCATTATGCACGTGCCCAATCCGAGCCTCCACAGTCAAGAGCTTCTGCTCGCTCTCATCCTGCAAACTCTCCTTGCCAGGATCGACGGGATTCTCGATCGCCAGCGCCCGCTCGCACTCCCTCACGACCTCCTCGTACTCCTTCGCCTCATTGGCCACGTCGTAGAGCAAATTCGCGTAGAAATGCGCGAACTCGATCGAGTTCGGCGACAGCTCCACCGCCCTCCGAGCCGACTCCACCCCGTTCCTCAAATGCCGGTTCTTGGCCGTCTGGTCGTGGATGAGCGCCGCCACCTTGACGCAAACCGTGCCTTGGACTCTGTGAACTAGGGCGGAGTGCGGCGAGTTCTCGTGGCGCTGGCTCAACTCCTTCATCAGCCTCAGCGCCTTCGTGTGATTCCCTCGCCGGAGCGCCGTCAGGGCACGCTCACACTCGAGCTTGACGGCGGAGTAGGAAGGCGAACCACCGCCTTCCCGTTCAGCCGACGGCCAAGATTCGTTCTTGGCCGGCGCGGTGGAGCCAGGGGTTGAAGGCGCCGGTTCCGCGGCCGGCGATTGAACACTGGCTGTTGCTGATGCTGCTGTGGCGGCGACCGACTGCTCGGACGCCGCCGCCTGAAATTGCTTAGGACGATTTCGCTTCTTCGGTCCCATCTACTAATCTCTATGAATCCGATTCACATAATATATGTACTCACACACACAAAACAACACCAATATAAACACACATATATATATTTATATATACACACCTATATATCACAAAGAACACCAATACATATATTGATATATAGATATGTATATATGGGTATGTGTATGTGTGTGTGTGTGTTTGTATCGGTGAGTGTGAGAGTGCGAGTGTAGAGAGAGTGTGTGAGTATAGAGAGAGTACATAACGAAAGAAACGAGCTTACTGGAGATTTCGTGGAGAGAGAATGTGGAAATGCGGAGAGGGAATTTCAGACAGGGAGAGAGGGAGACGGAGAAGGAGAAGGAGAAGGAGAAGGAGAACGATTGGCGGCGAAATCGAAGAGAGAGAAAGAGTGGACAATGGTAAAATGAGTTTTGGGTCTTGGCCTCTTGGGTCGCTCTGTGTGAGAGACAGACGCAACACCACAGGACACAGGCCACTGCCTAACACCGGAGAAGAAGCTGAGAAAGGCTTTTGATGATGAAATTCTTAATAAAAAAAATATAAATAAAAATTGATGGATTTTTTAGAGAAAAAAAAAGAGATAAATATATATATATATACACACACACACATTCACTTTGATTAAGTATAATTAATTAATCAACTAATCAAAAAAGTTTTTAGGGGTGTCTTTTCTTTTTCTTTCTTTTGAAGTGATTTTATTTTTCTTTTGTTTCTTTTAGTTTTTTTTAAGGTTTTTTTTGTTTTCCACTGGCAACTTCTTTTATTTTCTTCTTCATTTTAAAATTGGGGCAGAGTTATTTTTTTATTTTTTGAGAAGAGTAAATAGTATTTTTTGGACACGGAGTAGGGATAAAGAAGAGTAATGATTCTTAGAAAAGATAATAAACAGTAATAATTTCAAATTTACTTGATAAATAAATTCAAGATACCATATTGGTTTTTAAAATTTTAGGTAAGATGTTTAACAAAAAGATTTGAACTTGTTTAAACATGTAAGAGCTTTACATTACAACATATAAAAAGCTTACACAAACATATTTACATTATGTATAGTTTAAACTCATTAGTTGAAATTTGGCTATTTTTTTATTTTAATTGATGGAAATTGATGTATAGGGTGCTTGGTAGGGTGGTTAGAATTATTAGTTAGAAATATTTTTACTGTACATGTGAAAATTTTATATTATAACGATTTTTTTATTATTACTATGTGAGAACTTTACATTATTTATAACTAAAAAAGGTTCAAAGAATAACTGCCAAACACTCCTCTAATAATAGCATCATTGATATCTTAGATTTTGATAACATCTGCATCGGAAATTAATTTAATTAAAATTTCATTTACATATAAAAAATTAATACAATGAAAAGTATGACCACCCTTAGTCCACATTTGCTTTCCAAGTCAACTAGTTCTATGTTAGCTAATTTTTTCTAACACCAAAACTATGGTCGGCTCCCCTCAAAAAAAAAACAAAAAACAAAAACAAAAACAAAAAAAAACTATAGTCGATTCCTCTCAAAATAAAAGAAAGAAAGAAAGAAAAAATATACGGTGTATTCAATATATATATATATATATGTATGTATGTATGGTTGTTTAGGTATTCAATCACCCGCAATCTCTATACATTTCATTGGGAAAAAAAAAGTAGCAAACTTTATTTCTTATTAATAAGATGTTTTACAGCATCGGTTTATAACTAACGGTTTGAACTAAGTACAGTTAGAATTATTATAACATGTGAGAGCCTTATATTGTAGCAATTAAAATTTTAATTAAAATTGAAAAAGCAAAACATCTTATAAAAAAATCTCTAGAGAATATTGATAACATTAGTAAATTATTAATTAGGAAGAACGTTGATTGCTTTGTAGCTTTAACTCTTGAAGGAGCTCAAGAGTCCAAAGAAAAAAAAAATGAATAAAAACATATTGACAAGGAGGGATTGAAGGAATAAGAGGACATGAGGGAAAGGATTTGACCAGAAAACAAGCAAGGTAACATGTATTTTTTTTTGGTCTGGTTTGGAAGAAAGCACAGAGGATAAGGGAAAGGAGGAAAAATAAAAATAAAAAGAAAGAAAGAAAAGCAAAGGAAAAAAAAAGGGTGTAAAATGGTTAAAATAACCTGGAATAGAAAGAAAAGAAAATAGTTCAAGTGCCATACAAAAAAAGTCCACATTTTAATTCCTCGCCCCTTTTATTAAGTATTTGGTATAATGGTTAGAACAATTGACTAAAACTGTAAACGTTGTAGCATATGAAAACTTTATATTGTAATAAATTTTTTTATTGTATATGTAAGAGCTTTATAATGTTCTTAATTGTAAAGTTGGTTCTAACTAATTTTACTAAACAACCTAATTGTTGTTAACTATTGAACCAAAGCACATGCAGAAAGTAACATTGCATCTCTTTTTCTTATTTTGACATTTTTTTTGTTGGTAAATTAATTTTGTTTCTCTTTCCTTCTTTCCAAATTCTTCTTTTTTAACACCTTGGCCACTTTTGTATTTCTTTTTCTTCTTCTCAATTATTTCTTTTTCTTCTTCTAAATATCCTTTCATTTTATTCCCCCTCACTACATGATGCATTTCAAACAAAAGCACGCAAGGCTTTTTATAATTCTGATTTCAACATTTTGTCAAAAGAAAGAAAGAGTGGTTTTAACATGTATGAAAGCATGATTAACCTTTTTCTTTCAATTTTTGTTTCCAAAAGAATAAGTAAGCTTTAACTTTAACATAGGAAGAGGATTAAAAAATAATAATAATAAAAGATAAAAAAGAAATCAGTCAATAAAATTCCTTGTTAATATCATAACTAAAAATCAATTATTAATGAATTAAATTGCTTTACCCTCATTGCTCATGCCGGATTTGATTCACCTTTTAGGCAATGTTATATTGTTATTGATGCCTTTGCTTTTGTTTTTGTTTTTTTGTTTTTTGTTTTTTTGTTTTTTTTGGTGTTTGCATGCCAAAAGACAATACAAATTAAGAGCATCATTCTGCTAAAAGAGCAGCAAGTGACAGAACCAAAATTAGTTTGCAGCTTTCTTATGTGAAAGCTCACTGCATGATCATTTCGTAAATAAATATTTGTTTCACAAACATGAGCTGTAAGTAATGATTGTGATGTTTTCTAAGCGACAGATGGAGTTAGTCAATTGAAGTTCATTTGAATGATTGTTCTTGATTTTACCGCAGCATCAACAATTCCAAAAAATAAATAAATAAATAAAAAGAAAAGAAAAATGTCTCTTAAGGGGGCTTTAGATGTTGATCATTTCTGACCAACAAGAACTTTTTTTCTTTTTTTTAATATAATATTTTTTTTAATATAATAGGTATATGTATAAATTAAATTTGGTCTTTTTTAAAATTAATAATTCTCTACATAATTTTTAAAAATTAAATATTCAGTTTTATAAGCCATAAACATTAATATAATTTTGATTAAAAAAAAGATGACCCCCTACCAATAAATCGTGCTCTGCCACTGCTGACCAAGATTACATAGGTATATATACACACTTTAGATCCTAGCTGCCTATTGATTTATAAGTTTGAACAGAAATTAAAAATTTTATAAGAGAAAATACTAAAACAAAATGATTAAAACGATGATTCGAACCTGGAAAACAAACGAGCCATAGGATTTTTTTTCTTTTTTTCCCCAGCTCCAAGCATACATTTGATCACAAGGTGGAACCTTTAGATCTAATTACACACCCTACATTAGTCTTCCCATAACCATATACAACCATACCTAACAAAATTTAGACCACAAGTTAAAGCATAAATGGATCTTGACAAGTCCCGCCATTCCTGACTAGAGTATTGAATGGTGGGCAGGCACTACTTTGGTCTTGAATATACAGCAAACGTGCTTTGCAACAATCACTCTCTTTCAAGTCTTAACTACTTCTTAGTATCGTGAAAGGCCAAACTCATCCTTACACCCTTCGTAAGCATTCATTAAACTAGAGCTTACTCATCATTTATCACAAGTCATGACATCTAAACACCATGAAAATGACAAATTTTGTTAGTTCTGCACATTACTAGGACATACAAATTGCTAAATCAAAGCTTGTAGTGAAAAGAGATGGCAATAGAAAACTTCCCATTTAAGTTAAAGATCTAGTTCCAAGCAAAAACATCTCAAGATCCAGTTTCAATACATAAAGCTGTACACTAAAAGAGCAATACCCAACTCCCACCCTCCTCGTTCCCCAGCGCTACAAAACTGTGTTTCCGTAATAATTTACTACAACAAATGCATTCTCTCCACATAAGACTGGAGTAACCATCTATTAAGGGGCTCGCCACAGCCCACAAAACACCCGGTATTGCCGTTTTCGGTAAAGAACGGGAAGCTAAACATGTGCAGAAGTTCCTGCACGGCCTGCCTCACCAGAGAAGCCCCCGTGACCCTGCTTCTGCGGCCCCATCCCGTCACAATGTCAATCCGGCTTGGACAAATCCCTGAGAGCAGCATCTCGCGACGAAACCAGGCGAGCGTCCTTGAGAGCGCGGTTACAGCAGTGCCATCTGACATGACATGAAGGTTGATGAGCCAATGACACGAGCTTTTCTCCTTGACAGCGTCCGGATACACGTTCTTCTGTGCAGCCACCTCCCAAACCGAGCCAGCCTCCTCCTTTAGCCCCGACTTATGGAGAAAATCCACCACCGCATCCACGAGCCCCCTCTTGCCCTCTCTGTCCTCGCTATGCATCAGATCCAAGAACCTACTCACGTGGTCTCGAACGTTCTGACCATCAGGTCCTGCCGATGGCATGGACAACAAAAATGTATGCGCGGGGTGGCCTGTGGTAGCCATGAGCTTGCAACAAAACCCCATGTCGTGCAGTGACTGTGCTTCCGTACAACAGCTTAGCAGCAAAGTATAAGTTTGCAAAGACGGGTTAAGGCCCCAATTCACCATGCTCTGCAGCAACTCGTAGGCTTCTGTCAGTTGATGCACCCTAAGGAAAGCGCTGAGAAGGGAATTGCAAGTGGGCACGTTAGGCTGCAACCCCGCATCAAGCATGGCCCGATACCATTCCCAAGCCTTCTCAATATTACCAGACTTACCCCACAAATCTACTAAAAGACCGTAAACTGGTTCGTCAGGAACCCAGTTCTTCCGTCTCATCTCGACAAAAACAGCTTCTGCTTCCTCAAGATACCCACAATGGCCAAGCACCTCCATAACTATGCTGTAAGTAACCTTATCTGGTTCGAAACCCGCGTTCTGCATATCCCGGTAAAGCTTCAAAGCAGTTCCATAGTTCCTTGCTTTGGCTTGCAAAGCTAACATAATATTGTAGGTGACTAAATTAGGCACACAACCTTCACTGACCATCTTACAGAACAGATTGTGAGCAGCATTCAAGTGACCTCCCTTCCCTAGACAGTTTATTATTACACTGTAAGTGAATGTATCGGGAGAGAGACCAGCCTGTTGCATCCGATCATAGAGACGAAGAGCGATGTCAAGAAAACCAGCCTTAGCATGGATGTCAATCAGCGTGCAGTATGTCACCCGGTCCGGTTCACACCCAGCATTTTGCATTTGATTGAACACGTTTATCGCTTCTTTCAAGTAGTTTGCTCGGCCATAACTGTGAATTAGACGATTATATGTGACGACATTTGGTTGACATCCTTCCCTTACCATCTCATGGAGCAATCTGTTTATGGCACCAAACTCCCTGGCGCGACCAAGGATGCCGACCATTGTGGTGTAGGTGTGCCCATCATGCTTGAACCCAGCTTGCCGTTTTAACCAATAGAAGAAGCCAAGAGCGACATTATGGTCTTGAAGTTGCTTTAGCACTTGGTTAGCCTGAAATGCATCCATGACATGGTTGAGATTGTGGAGAGCATCTTCGGCAGCACGCCCCCACTTGAGCCCTTGCAGCATGTGAGAAACTCTCTTGACAACATTGCCGGTGTTTGCATATGGCCTCTCACTCGGAGCATATCCGGTCTGAAAATTCATCTCTCTTTGAGGCCTATTGAAACCTCTATTATGAACAAACCCTGCATTTCCGGCATCTGAAGACTGATTCAAGGCGGAACTAAAATCAGCTTTGAAGCCGTTTAGACAAGCTTTCGTTCTGTTTGGTGTAGCCCTTTTATCCCGAGCCTCAGCGGGAACGCTTTGAGTTCCCCACGAGTTTCCATTCTTGGTATTGGTAACATTATTTACACCCTTAATTGAACTGGATTTACCGCCTTTACTCTTTGTGCTACTTGTGGAATTGTACTGCGCTGCAGCCTCAACAGATGGTCTTGGATGAACGCTCGAAAAGTTCTCTCTCTTGACATGCTTCACGTTCAATGATCGGCTACTAGTAGAAGGCCTGGACGAATCAACCATACAATTTTGTCCAGAGTTAAGCATTCTGGTTCCATCAGACAACGGAAACTTATAATTCATTACATCAGATAGAAAATTCACAGCCGCAACACCTGCCTTAACAAACTGGTCTGAAATGACAGGCGACGAGTGCTCCATGTCCTTCTCAACGGCGCTAGCATGATTTATGCAATCCGATCTCCCCAAACTTTTCGGAGATATTATAACTTCCTTCAGAGAAGTCGGGTGGTGGTGAATGCTTGCCTTTTCGGAGCTAACCCCTTTTGCCGTATCTCCTGAAATGAGAGTTCCTACTCTCGCCGAAGTTCTGGATGCCAAGGTAGACGGCTCTTGTGCAAGTATGCCTCCTTTTGGTAGGCTCTGCCTCCGCGAAACACAAGTCTCATCTTCGGAACAAGTGCAGGAGCTGCTACCATCCACCGCGTTACATCGCGACCCGCTAAGAAAGAAGGACCTAGCACTATTTGAGAGATTTCCAATATGTTTTGCTCTTAACATTATCTGCAAAATGCATTAGCATATTATAAAGAATCAATTCCACTTGAAGCAAGATACCAGATCCCAATTTCCCAAAAACATCAGGGGGCATTTCTACTCCATCATTTGCTCATATAATGTGTCAAAATTCGGTCACAAAAAGGCAGTCAACAAAACCAAGCTAAAGCACATAAAATCCTTTTTTACCATGACGAAACTAAATTTAACCCATTATTAGGGAAATATAATGTCCTATGACTAGCAAATATACCATCCAAACACTCTAAGAGCTAAAATACCCCAAAAAAAATGCAAAAACAACCCATTTTTCAGAAGGTACTTCCAATTCACAAACACTAACAATTAAGAAGCTAAAGTTCATATCAGAGCCAAAAAAAAAAAAAAAAAAAAGCTAAAGTTCATCTCTTTCCTCAGGTACACAAAATCAGAATACAGAATACAATACTTATTTCAAGAAACAATTTTTCTTTCAATGTTACAGGAGGCACATACATAAAGCATCAATCTTTTTTCCAACAAAACCCATTTTCTCTATCACAATCTACAACCCAAAAAAATGTAACAGTCGTCAAGAATACCATTTGAAGCTCGTAAAGCTAAAATTTTTTTCTATCCACTAAACGAAACGGAGAAACAGAGAGCCGGAGAGAGAGAGGTACCAGAATAGGAGAAGGCTTCTGGGTCCGTCTAGAAAGAGAAAGAGGAGAGAGAGAGAGAGAGAGGTACCGGAATAGACGGCCCTGGCTTTACCAGCCTTCAAAAGGCTCAAACTTTTTCTCCAAGCGAGTTGGGGGGGCGGGGTTTGGGGGGGGCATAAAAGCTGTGACTGTGAGGTAAACTCAATTTCAGCGCTGCTGTTGGGACACGCGTCGCTACATTCATGGTCGCAACTTGACGGCCAAAGCGTGTTGATCAAAACCCAGCCCTGTTCCTATACAAAGTTGGCATTGACCGTTCTGAAATTTTTTTTTTTAAGAAAAAAAAATCCTTAATTTTGATCCGGAGGAAAAGAAGACAGCCGGAGAAAGGTTTAATTTTGATTTTTCGTTTGGACTGATTCTTCGGTGGGAGAACACGAGAAACAACGCGTTTTAAAAAAAAATTAAAAATTAATGACATATTTTATATAGGAAAATTAAAAATCATTCGACCTCTTTTCTTTTTTTCTATTTGCGTCATTGTTGACGTTTGCTTCAATTTCTCAACTTTTACTATGGCTTTTTAAATCTTCTTATTTGGTGTAACTAAGACCGTTTGGTTGAATATTCAAATCATAGTTTAAATCGTTTTGTTATAGTATTTTCTCTCATAAAAATTTAAATCTTTATTCAAATACTCTACTCAAATACTCC
Source organism: Artocarpus heterophyllus (assembly GCA_025403435.1). NCBI lineage: Eukaryota > Viridiplantae > Streptophyta > Magnoliopsida > Rosales > Moraceae > Artocarpus > Artocarpus heterophyllus. The sequence goes on along the minus strand of CM046346.1, from coordinate 8,395,197 downwards.
AACCAAACGAGCCCTAATTTTATAAAATAAGAAACTTCAAACCTTATTTTAAACCTTATATCTAGTACCAATATTTTTATGAAGTAATTCCAAATCTTATTATTTGTTACAATTTTTTCCAGACATGGCTAGAGCCACTAATGATAGGGGATTAACAGCTGTCCCATCTTAATTATTTTTAAGAAATTAGACTATTATTTATTGAGATTAAAAATAAATAGACTAAAATATAACAATATTAAGTAAATAGCCTATTTAAATTAAAATAAAATTTATTTTGATATAAAATAACGTAGAGAAAAACATAAAATAACATTGAGATAACGAAAAATTAAAACAAAAAGAAAGAAAAGAATAAAAAGTAAAAAAATATAAAATAAAATTAAAAATTTAAGTGTTTAAAAGAATACATAATTTTAAAAAAACTATAATTTAAATTTTTTTAAAAAATATATTAGTTACTTATATCAATAATTAAAACTATACTATTTAATGCAATTTCCCTTCTTCTTTTTTTCAGATACTATATGACCCAAAAGGACAACTATTCCATCACTCACAATAGGATGTGCCCCACTAAAAGGACTCATCCCATTACTAGTAATAGGTCAGCTACTCTGTCAGGTTTAATAATATTTTTCAAAATTTTCTTTTTAATTTTGTATCTACATTTTGTTAAAATTTATTATTAACTCCCATCTAAATATGAAATTATATACCCAACCCCCACTTATTGTCCTAACTTTTGTATTTGTTCTTAGAAAGTTACCATTTTATGTCGTGCTCAACAACTTAGTTCCAACATATTAGTTCTAATCGTCTACAATATAAAAATCTTATATATTATAATATAAAATAAAAATATATTATGATATAAGTTCTCCCAAGTTATAGTAACTTTGATTCTAACTTATTTTTTAAACACTCTTTCAGCGTAAAGAAATATTTGGGAAGCACAAGTCCAATGGTCCGAAGAAACCCAACCCCTGAAACAAAAGGGAAGAAAAACATATGAGAATAAGATTATCATAATTCATATAAAATAGATGTTAATATACATAAATATATATATATATATATGTTGGACTAATCCAATGAAATGAATTGATTTTAACGGAATAAGGAAATTACCCTTTGTTCAATGAATGGATCCCATTCCTAATGTAGACCGTTTCGTGATTGTTATTTGGAATTAAAATATATTGTCAATGTTTTCTTTAACTTTTCTAAGATATAACCAAATCAATAATGCATGTTATGAATAATTGGACATGCAAAATCACATCAGAATAAAAAAAATACATATATATATATATGCAAACAAATATTTATGATGCAAATGATTGAAAAATAGAATCTCACCAATGGCATTTTCTTTAAGTGCCGTCGTAAAAAGCTATATATATATATACTCAAAAAGAAAAACACAAACCTCTATATGTACACATACTCAAAAGGAAAAAACACACATATGTGTATATTTGTTACATCAAACGTGTTTTTTAGGATCCAACTTTTATGTCCTCTTATTCATGTATTTTCGTATCTCTCCAATAATATTATATCACGTCATTTAAAATTCTATGTCAATTAAAATATTATGTCATTAATCATGTTAATTAAAATATTTTAATTGATGTGGTATGATATTATTAAGAACACACAAAAAAAGACATATAAATTAAATATGGTTTTTGCGTAACCCCAAAGAATGATCAATGGACCAAAGACAACTACTTTGAATTAGCCATTTATTTTTAAATTTTAGCTTTTGAAATTAATAATTTATTCTAGATGTCGACATGTCTCCTTAACAAGAGCAAAATCCAATCCACTCCAGGACAAAATAAAAAGGTCAAAAAAAAAAAAACATATGAATAGATAGGTGTTAAATTTGTAACCAATCATTCTATCCCTCAAAAAGTTGTAACGAGTCACGCTGGACATCCAATATCAAAGTCAACATTAGGGCCGAGATAACAACATTTCTACTTGATCAACGGTGATGGAGGGCGGAGGTGTAAATCATAGATGCTGTGGGAGGAGTAGAATAGCCTACCCCAATCCGTGGCCGCTGACGTGGACCGAGAAAGCACCTCGAATGGAATATGCGAAACAGGAAGAGGACAACGGTGCGGCTACTTTGATTTGTCAACTTTCTTGCTGCCCAAGCTGGTTTCCTTTTTCTTGGAGGAATTTTCCCCTTTTTAAGAAGGTTAATTTCCTTACCTTTAGGGGAGAAAAAAAAAAAAAAGAATAAGCTTATTTCCTCTTTGGCTTTTTATATATCTTTTTTCTTTTTTTGGTTTATTCTTGCCGTCACGTTAGAGAATTTCTAACGTAGTCTAGTTAAATTAGTACGTTGGTACCAAATTTTAGTGTTTAAATATGAAAATTTGCCATGCGATTTTTTTGGTTAAATTTAGTATGAATTATCCTTGGGTAAAATTGAGAGCAAATATAAATTCTGTTAAAATGTGACATTTTAAAGGTGTTTAGGAACATCAAATTACGGTTCTAACTAACTTTTTTTATCATGTTTTTGTTCACATGTTATAGTATTGTTTTATTCTAACTTGAGATTCATTGTTTCATTTAACTATTATAATATTGTCATTTTCACATATTTTACAATTATGAGAAAATAAAAAAATGATTCATTTTGGCCTTCCTAAATAAATAGTCAAGCATTTTATTTTTTTAAAGCAAATGGCAAATTTTTAATATTTAAAGAAATAACCTTTTTTACTATTTTAGTTTATCATTAATTTTCTGATGATTTATCATTGATATATCATTAAATTATTAAGTGAAATTGGTTAATCACCAAAGGATAGTGGTTAATCATTAATACATCATTAGGTTAAATGTTTAGGAGAGCGATTAAAACAAATTGATTAGAACAAAAAAAAAAAAAAAAGAGAACCACAGTTATGGTTAGAACTTATGTAGTAAGTTTATCAAAAATTTTGGTTTTAGTTGCTTTGCAAAAAAAAAAAAAAAAAAAAAAAAAAAAAAAAAAAAAGAAAGAAGAAGAAGAAGCTTATAAAACAATTGAAATTGAAGAAAAAATAGCGTCGAAACTGACAATAGGCCAAATATAGTTTTTAGTTAGAGCTCAAAAAAATAGCTGAGATTGGAGAAAAAAAAAAGTTGACATTTATTCTCCCAAACAGGCGCTGAATGCTAATCCACAAGTCAATACATCAGTTATTGCCATTAGTAAATCATTAATGTAACATTATTATATCAATGTTTGATGATCAACCATTTTAAAAAAGGGGACGTTTTCTTCATTTAAAAGAACACCGACCTTTTATTTAAAAAAAATGTTTAAAATTTTAATAGGTTGGAAATTAGATATGAAATATAGTGTCAACCTGCTTTTAAAAACTACAAATATATTATTTGAATTAAAAAGTTGTTTCAATTTTTTATCTATGTGAATATAAAAAATTTAGACAAAACAACTTTTTTCCTTTAAAAAATTATGAAAAATATTTTATAAATTTGAAAACATTAAAAATCTTAAAACTAAGCATCATATTTTTTTAAAAAAAAATGTTTTATGCCTTTCAAGTGTAATAATATTTTTCAACAAATTTCCTTAAGAAGAAAATTTTATTTCAAAACAAATTCAATCTAGTCAAGGGTGTCTTTGTCTCCTATAGGACCAGCAATACAAGTTATGATACGACAATACGACACAAACCAGACATGCTTTTTTACCAGTCCAGACCAAAAAAATAAACCACGGGTCATTAGAATCTAACCCATTAAAAAACGTGTCGTGTTTGAATCAACTTATATGACACAAAAATGACTCATCTGATCAGTGATTAATTATTTAAATATTTTTTAAAATATTTTTCTATTATCAAACATTCCCATAAGAAAAAACTCTAACCCACTTAATTTTAGACTAAGTTTCAAACTAAATCAATTTTAACTCTTGAGCAATTAAAAGATTATTTTAGCGTAATCACTTGAGACTTTTTTTATTTTATTGGTGTTAGACTTATTATTTTGTTAAATGTTTTTAAAATTTTAGGACAATTTTTTGTTGTTGTAGTATGGAACTCATTTGATTTTGAGGAAATTTGTTTTATTTTGTTTTTATGTTATATTAATGTAAATTCAAAGCTAAAAACATAATATGTTAGTGTGAGTTACTACGGGTCATTAATGGGGTTATGAGTCATTGGTGGGTTGTGAGTTTTTTGCATTTTATAGGTTGCATAACGAACAGGTTAGTATGGGTCATGTTTGTGTCAACCCGTGTCAAAACAAGTCATGTTAATGATGAGATTTCTCAACCTGTTTGTGTCATGTGTCAAGTTAGAGTCAAGTTACTATGTAAAAATTGATCCTCAAACTCACCCGAACCCAACCCATCGACATAAATTGCCACCCTTAATCTTATCTCTATGTTTTTTGTGCAAAGTCTATGAGGGATAAAATTTAAAGAAGTTTTTTAAGTTCAACATAATTAACCATATAAAGTATCCAAACTAAAAGATACTCCAAAATAGAATATCTCAAAGTAATTAATCTTATGCAATACACAAATACAAAATCATAAATATTCATATTGGCAAAGGCACAATGCAAAACATAAAGTCTCAAAACACCAACACTTAAAATACTAGGGTATTTGGTATGATAGTTAGAACCATTAGTTATAACTGTTTTTACTGTAACATACGAGAGCTTTACACTATAGCAACTTTTTTCCTTTTATTATAGCATGTGAAAGATTTACACTGTTTATAACTAAGATAATGGTTAGGACCACCACTTGCTAAACTAGCTAAGTTTGATCAAACTAAATAAAACAAACAAGCATATATATATACACGCACAAAAGCTAACTAGGGTCACCATGTTGCTCTGTATCTCCCTAAAGATCTGCAGAAAAAGGGTGCTAGATGAACGAAACCTAGAGGGCAGTGGCAAATGCCATGAACTTTGATAACATACAATTGTAGGATGAGGCAATGGTGGCATAAGGTTGTTCACATACAGTGCCTGACGACACCCATCAAGGCCTCCCTCGACATCATGGAAACAAGATTTAGTAGCATTCAACTTTGCAAGCAACTAGTCATAAGTAGGGGTTGAGCAGGATGAGTGGATAAGTCGAACGTCCCAGAGGTCATATGGGATGCAGGAGACCTACCACGCCCTCACAAATGAATAGACTCATGGCCAAAAACCTCCAAAAATATTTTTATTCGATATCCGTTTTGTAGTGTGTTGTCGTCTCAATTCCATCGTACAATCCTAAATTGACAACTAAATAGAAATATGTTTTTGTGAAATTAATGCATATTTGAAATCAAAGAGTTGAAAAACTAGTTATATATAACCCTTGCAAGTCCTGTCTATGAATTATCTGGATGCTAATGCTTCAACTGCCATTGTTGCAATTTGACCCGTACAAGAGGTCAAAACTTGTTTGCAACGAATATGATCTCATGATGTAGACATAAAGCTATCTCTGGTGCCAAAAACTAAATAAATTTAGTCCCATAACGGTGCTAAAAACTTGAACGTGTGTAAGTGTACACAGTTGCAAGTAATAAAGTTGGGAGTAAGAGTGTTGATTTCCACGGAGATTGCTTTCCTAAATTTTTACTATCCATTGCGGCTTAACTAGTTCCGATTCTATCCAGGCAATTATAATTTAAAAGTTATTTTAATAAATTGCAAGATACTAAAGTAAACTAAATTAGAATAATAAAAGTGAAATCTAAAGAATAATTCAAATTAAGTAACCAACAATAAAAAAATGCCTAGAGGAACTATTTCCCCTAGTTTTTATTATGCTTGGTATTTGCCTATATCATTGTAAATTTAATTTCCCCAATTTATTGGCCAAGAATTCTCGTGTATCCTAACTCTCTTCTCCTAACTACACAACTAAGAAATATCCAAATTAATTAATTCCAATATATATATTTAGAACAAATTATTTAAGGACTTTTTAAGTACGAATTCTATTAATTAGCCAAAAAGGAAATTATAAGTCTCCCAACTTTATAATCTTTTATATTGTGTTTCCCAAGCCAATGTTTAAAATTCTCCTCTCCTAAGTAAAGGCTCTTAATATTAAATCAACTAAATGGTGATTATCCAATTAAAGGCATTAAAATCAAAGAAACACAACTAAATAAAAATGGAAATTAAATTGCAATTATCAAAGGCAACAATTTAAACAAAATTCAACTTAGGTCTATAGCCCTTTAGACAAACAAGTTTAGCTACCGGTAATTTCAAGCCAATCCAAAATCAAAATCCATAACATCAAAATGGATTTCATAACAATTCTTAAAAAATTCAAAAAGAAAAAAAAAAAGAAGAGAGAAAAGAGATAAACTAATTGGTTGAGTTCCAAGGACCTTCTAGCTCTTCTTTTTCTCTTGGAAATCCCTAAAAAAAGCTATTATCAATCCTTAAATCAACTCTCCAAAAGTCCTTTCAAAGAAAGCCTAAGCTAGATATTTATATCCTCCTCCAAAAGTGAGGAATTCCACCCAAACAACTCAAAAATTCAAGTTTTCTTGGGTCAGAAGCACTCTGGCACTAGGTCGTCGGGGATCCTGCACAATCGCACGCTTCAATTTAGCATTCGAAGCAAGATTAACTCTCTTGCAGCCACCAGCTTTCTTTGACGCTGGGGGGCAAATGGCTTTTAGGTAGACCTGAACTCCTTCTAGTGCTGGAGCGTCTGTGTCATGGTCCTAAGCCTCCAAAAGCCTCTCCAAGCACTCTCTTTTCCTAATAAAACATTAAAAAAAAAAAAAAAACTAATCACAATAAAATACAAAACATAAAAACTTAACCGATTCAATTTTATTTAGATCTAATAAAACATAAAAAGAAACTTAGCATAAAAAACTAATAAATGACTCAAAAATTGACAAAATATATGTGCCATTGTATTAATATAAAATATGAACCTTTTCATTTGTACAAGATTAACCAAACCATTAATAGTCAAATATTAAATGTGAACAAACCCTAATTTCGATAAACCAAGCATCAACCAAAGTCCTAGTTTCAATCAACCATTTTGTAGCAATATGCAATCCAATTGTAAACTCTACTAAATCAATTGAGGAGAAAAAGAAACCAGGGTTTCTTGTTGAATTGCCAAAAAAAAAAAAAAATTAAAAAGAACAACTAATACAATTTGACACCAATTAACCAAATCCTTTGTATTAATTTACCATAATTTCATCAAATTCTAACATGTAAAACTCATGTCGAAATTTGTTGCTATGTGAGGAAAGCTTGAAGCTTGTGGAGCTTTCTCTTAGTGTACGTTGTTTTTGAGGATTTAAGGTAGTGATGGTCTTAGGGTGTTTGGAAGGATTGTGGGGACCGTTTGTTAGAATCACTTTTACTGTAGCATATGAGAGCTTTACACTAGCAAATTTTTTTTATTGTTAGTGTAGTATATGAGAGCTTTACACTGTTTATAACTGAAAAAGTGGTAGGAACCACCCTTCCAAACACCCATGTTTTTAGATCCTGCAATGATGTAGATTAGTCTCACCAAACATGCAAAGACTAAGATTAATCTCTACCTTGTATTTGGCAAATGAGTTCAAACAATCTTTCGCAATGTAAAGTTTTACATGTTATAGTGTAAAGCAGAAATAAGCTATAATATAAAACTCTCATATTTTACTGTGTTTGAATTCATTTTTTGAATTCAAACTCTTTTGTCCCAACTATTTTTGTCATTTTGGCTCAAAACTAATAGAATTAGTTAGAGAAGGCATTACAATAATTAATCTTGATCAAATGAGTGTTTCTATACATAATATATATATCTCATTTGGCAATGCGGTTTGATGTACTTCAAATTAAGTTCGCTTTTAAATCCTACAGGGAAAATACAGTAAAAAAAACTTGGTTTGAACTTTCAAAACTACTGAAAGAGCATAAGGGGACATGTCTCTTAAATTTTCTCATTATTCTTTTTTTGGGAGGTTGTGGAGCCTATTGGATTCTTACCTGGGTGAGGCCCAATCTAAGTGTGCAGTAGCCTTTACATGAAAGAGTTCTGAAGCCCACTCTGAAAATTTCATAGTTTTAGCCTATGATTTCTGCTTGCTAGAACCAAAATCTAGCCCAAAGGATCGCCTGATCGATCGGCCTCGTTGTTGAACACTGGTATTTGGACTCTGGAATTGTTCATCTTATCATTTTGTTGAACTAACAGAGCGTCTAGATAATATCTAATTTTTGCTTTATTTATCGAGTTGGTTTATCTTTAAAATTCACATGGGATTATAGAGGATGAAGCAAAGAAGAAAATAAAAAGAACTGTTTGATTTCTTCTATTGCCTCCTAGAGTGTTTAGGATAGTAGTTTAAACTATTAGTTTGAATTTAAGAACTATAGTATGTGAAAGCTTTATAGTATAGTTTTTTACTATAGCAAGCAAGAGTTTTACCTATTCACATTTAGATCAATGGTTTAAACTATTTTTCCAAATACCTTATGCTGTACTACTCCACTTTGTTCAAGTAAAAAATCAACTACACCATCATATACTAGCTCTTACAAGCAATGTTGATTTCTCAAATATTCATCAAATGGACATACTTGAAAATATATAAATTATATGGATGGGGCCAATCATATATATCATGCAATGAATACATGTAGGAAAAGTGCAGATTTTTTCATTTTCTCCGGGAAAAAAAAATTATGATGAAATTCATATCACATTGGTCCACCGTAAAACAAATTTTTACCATCAGGTTAAATTTAACAAAACTTAACAAAGATTTAATGGTTAAAACAAGCAGTGACAGAGCTACATGGAGTTGAGTGGAGGCGGCCGCCTTTATTGGCCCAAATGGCTTCTTTATGATTTAAGTCCAATATTAAACTTTTTCTACACTTTTTTCTTAATTCGCCTTATTAAAACTTATTTTTAACAATATTTATTTTAACACTTTTTCAAAAGTTTCAACTCTGCCTTTGTATTTATCTTTTAAATTTTTAGGGCGTTTAGAAACTTTGGTTTGAACCAAAAAATATTATATCAATATAAATTTTGTATGAACAAACACTATAATAACCTTAGTTTGACCCAAAAATTTTGGTTTAAACCAAACTCTCAAACAACATATTATATTTCAATTTTAAAATATGAAATAAACAACAACTCAATGATAATGTTTTATAAATTTATAATTTTATAAATTGTAAATTTTAAAAATTAAATTAAACTTTATTAAAATAACAATAACATATTTTAGGTAAAAATTTTAGTTTAATTTAGGCCGTCGTCGACAATAAAAGGAAGAAAACATCTTTCAAGAACATTTAGCGCACCCGCCCGTGTCATTCACACGTCTTTGTACACTCAACAAAACTACCGTGGTAGGAGTGACTCCAACACAAGCTTTCTCATGGACCAATAGCACCTGCTAGAAATCTCACCTCTTAATAAGGCGTCCGTGTGAAAGATTTAATCCTTATAGTTTTATGAAAAAGAAAAGAAAAGGAAAAAACAAGCAACTACACGATCTTTTTCTTTTTTACTTTCTCTTGAGAAAAAAGACCTTTTTCTTTCCATGGATTTATTTTAGCAAAGAGAAAGGGCTCAAAAGAGAGGTGCAGAGGGCCAGCAACTCTATTCCTGCTTTATGAAGAAGGGCGTGTAGAGAATTGCTGGTAAAGGAGGGAGTTAGCACATGGTTTCTCGGAGACCCATAATCAATCATCATCACAATGTCAACTTGGAAATTCTCTCTCTGTTTTTCATTTTTTTTCTTCTTTTATTATTTATTGGAGAAAGAAACTAGTCTATATATTTATTTATGTATGTCCTATCTATCATTAGTGGTTAGAAGGATAACGAGAATTATTGGTTTGAGCCACTTTTATTTTAACATGTGAGAGCTTTATACTGTAATAATTTTTTTTATTGTTACTGTAGCATGTGAGAGCTTTATGCTGTTTATAACTGAATTTGTGGTGGAAATCGTGTAGTAAGAACCGTTGCTAAACAGCCGTTATAGCAGTTGCCTTTTTGAGGGCTTTTATTTTATTTCATTTTATTTTTATTATATATATATTTTTTCAATCTATTCTCCTTGGCCCACTCTCTTTTCCCCATCTTCTCCCTCACATTAGGAGCTGGTCCTTTGTATCTGTGAAGAATATAAAAAGAAAAAGAAAATTAAGAAAAAGTGCTTGACAAATTAGGATGCACTTTTTAGAAGCAGCAGTGATGTTGCGCATCGGCATCCGCATCGGAAGATTTTGACATAAGGGCCAAAATAAAATCCTAAATGGATAAATGGTCTTTTTTTTTAACCAAAAAATATATTTTTTTATATTGATAAACTATCTCTGTTTTTTTAAAAAAAATAAGAAAAATGATTATAGGAGGATAAAGAACTTCAACATGATAAAAAAAAAAAACTAAAACTGTTTTGATGTTTAAAAAACTTTTTTTTAATACCAAAAACTGCCCAAAAAAATTTGGACCATTTGTCCAAAAAATTTTTCCTTGAAGGCCCTTTATAAAAATCTCTCGCAGTCGAGCTTGGCTGAACTGCGAGAGGAGTGGGTCCTTCACTCGCATATTCATGATAGTCATGTGTTGTCTCTCACGTAAATTTTAGATGTTTACTTCACAATAAAATGTGTATAAGATATGAAAGTGACAAGTCTTTTTTCTTTTGAAAAATCCCAGTCAACCAGACATGATCGAATTGGGCTCTCTCACATTGGTGAGAGCAATATATTCCAGCAAATTTTGTAGGTTTAATAAGATTGTCCCCTTTTTTTCTCATGTCTATTCGTTTGTTTTCGGTTTACTTACATATGCATTTGCTTTTATCTTTTCGAGAGAAGTATCATTCTCCGTAACATATATAAACGAGAAACATAACCTGATATTTATTCAATGTAACATTAGTGTTGTGGCTAATCTCGACGGCCAAAACTTGCGATCGAGACCATGCCAAGGCCCAACAAAATCCCAAGTTCAAGAAGTTATCTTGACGGTTTAAGAATTCATCCGATTACCAATTGTGTCCATATGAATTAGGCCTTATATTTTTTTTTAATTTCTTAAATAATGCCATTAGGAGGATAATAGTAACTCCTTGTTAGAGAGTTATAAATTTTAAATATGTGAATTATGCTCTCATAGAAAATTGATTGTATCTTCAACATATCGACAATAGAACCTTCATTTATTGGAACTCCTACCTTTGACATATCAAGACATATAAGTTACAAACATAGAGTCATGAATCTACTTCTAGATTAAGATTTTACATAGAATATTGTTGAAGTAAATTGATTAAAGTGAAACATGGTTATTATTAAATCAATTACACTTTAGATTCAGTCTAGTGTATAGCCACCACTAGGCTACCATACCAATGGGCAGAGCCACATAGGGACAAGAATGGATGGTCATCTGTAACGCCCAGAAAATTTAATTATGCATAAATGGTGATTAGATGGTGAATTAGTATGCTTTAATGAAAACTTGAGCTTAATTAAAGTATTTTATGGTATTTTAAATTTAATCCATCATTTCTTATTTTCATGTGTTATTTTGAATTTTGAAACAAAACAATTTGTCAAATGCCCGATGTGTCCTGATTACAAAACCTTGTGCTGGGAACACGGTGCTGCTTCTCTCATTTTTCTATTTATTTCCCTCTCACTCTCACTCTCCCTCACGTTCACTCTCTCTCTGCTCTCCCCTCTCCCACGCTGTCTTTCTCTCATCTCCCTCTCTTTGATTTTGATTTTTGAAATTTTGAGCTTTGGGCTTGATTCTCAGCTGGATTGGGAAGTGAAGAACACAAATTCAGACTCCACTAACGTGATTTTGAGCTTTGATTCGAGGTTTGTTTTCTTAAATTTCAAACTTTAAAATTTTTGTCCCAAATCTTTTAATCTCTTAAAAATGTTGTGATTTATGAAATTAAGCCTAAATTTTGAACGATTCAAGTCCTACCAACCTAGATTATGAGTTTCTTGAGCTTAAGAAACTCATAATCTAGGTTGGTAGGACTTGAATCGTTCAAAATTTAGGCTTAATTTCATGAAATTCGAGTTGAATCAAGTTTTTCCCTTTTTCCTTCATTTTTGGATTTTCTTGAAATTCCTATGGAAATTTTGTTTAAATGTGTTTAAATGTGTCATACTGTGTTTGTTTATCATCTATGATCACTATATTTGCTCTAGGACTTGGAAAAACAAGTTTTGATTTGATTTTGAGCTTGGGGAGGCCGAGAATCAAAGCCTCGGACCTCCCATGATTTTCCAAATAGGCAGGGCAAACTCTTTGTTTGGCAGGCCGGATTCATAGGTTCAGCAATCCAGATTCATTTGGTCGGCAGACCGAACCTGGGAAAGTTCGGCAGGCCAAACCTGGTTGGTCAGCAGGCCGGATTGTGAGGTTCGGCAGGCCGAACCAGGGGTTCCGACAGGCTGACCGAACCTCGTGAATAATGGTCTTTTTCGTTCATTTTTACTGTTTAAAACCTAAATCAAGTTTTAGACCCCATAAAATGATTTTGTGGATACTAAAAGCATACTAAAACACCATGAGATAGCTTAGGGATGTAGAATACCTTAAGCCAGGGATTGATAAACTTAGTTTCCATTTAAGGTTGTTCGTGGTTTCGTTGAGCTAACGTGTAACAGATAGGGACTGCAGTGTTGGACATTGGTACGAATATCGAGGTAGGACTTCTAACCCTTCCCCTTGGTAGCCATGTTTTGAAAAGAGGTTTGATTTCAAAACCCTTTATGATTTTCAAGAAATGAAGTTTATTACTTATTTTCATTATTGGTTAAATAATAGATGATAGAAATGAATGTAATGAGAACATTCGGTAAAATGAAACATGATGATGTGATGACACCGGACGTGTCGATTGGTACCATCCGGAATGATAAAAATAGAGCATGATGCCATGTACAGAGATCGGGGTCTCGGGAAGCGCGACCTTGGGGCAGATCCCAAAACCCAACTGGGCTACTTCGGTGGTGATTCATTTGGCCTTGCTATAACCTAACAATGAGATTATCTATGGATGCATAAAGGATTAATCCTGTGTGGATAAATTTAATAAGTTCTAATTTATTATTTGTTTATTTATTTGTTCTACATTTTAGCATTTGTTTTAATATGAAATGCATGTGTTTAAATTAAATTCTTTAAGAATTAGTCCTACTGAGCCTTTTGCTCATATTTTCTTGTTTTAAAATTCCCCCCCACTAGGTGGAGATTAGCTTAGGGAGACTAAAGAACCAGGAAGGAAATTGCAGGATTAGGACATTTTCTTCTAGGATATTTATAACAAGCCATGTAACGTTTCAAATTCTCTTTTATTTCCTTGTACTGTGGTTATGTACTTAATATTGCTAATACTATGTGTGCACACTAAAGTGGGTTCGGTGGGATCCAATGGGATTTATTTATCTAATGTTTTATTTTTTATTTATTTGTTTCTGGATTTCTAATGATTTTTCATTTTTCAAATCAGTTATTATTACCTTTTTATAACGGCGAATCCTACCAAATTTAATTTATTTAATTTAATTAATCTGTCACGTCACCCTCGATTTCGGGACGTGACATCATCTCTCTTGAATTTTTTCTTATACTTTTGTATATAAAGTATTATTAAAATTGTATTTCATTCCTTTAAAAATCCCCTTCCTAAAATTGTATTTCATTCTCCCTAAATTTTACCCATCACTTCGTTAGTTCAATTATACCTCTGCCCCCCGCGTTAATTTTTCTAGCTCTGCCTTTACCATGGAGTCAATCAGCTCCAACAGCTTGGACAAACCACCTCTCCAATTGGACGTAGATTCTCATTATAGGCTTATCATATATAAAGTATCCAACTCTATATATAGATTGCAAACTATAGAAACTAGACTACTGTTATTGACTTCGTATCTGCCTGTATATAACTCCACATGTGCCTAATACCTTGATTGGTTATAATAATCGCAAATCACATGTTTGCATATATGCACGATCATTATATTGAAAGTAACAAGAGGACCATTATTAATACATAAAATATTTACATTATTATTTATTCATTTAACCATAAAACATCTAAATTGCAAATAAAATATTTGTGTTTTAGGACACCAATCTTAATAGTTATTATTTTTTATATTCAAAACTTTTGTTTTTTGGTTGGTGATGACTCTTGTAGCTTCATCCCTTGTACTGGGAATGAAGCTCTCCATACACTAGCAAAATTTACTTCATCCTCCTTTAAAAATATATAGGCTTATTATGGACGTAGATCCTCATTACAGGCTTATAATGTATAAAGTATCCAACTCTATATATAGAGTGCGAATTATAGAGGCTAGACTATTAATATTGGCTTCGTATCTATCTGTATATATACTCCACATGTGCCTAATACCTTGATTGGTTATAGTAATCACAAATCACATGTTTGCATAAGTGCACAATCATTATATTGAAAGTAACAAGAGGATCATTATTAATACATAAAATATTTACATTATTATTTATTTATTCATTTAACCATAAAATATCTAAATTGCAAAATAAAATATTTGTTTTTTTTAGGACACCAATCTTAATAGTTATTATTTTTTATATTCAAAAACTTTTGTTTTTTAGTTGGTGATGACTCTTGTAGCTTCATCCCATGTACTGGGAATGAAGCTCCCCATACACTAGCAAAATTTGCTTCATCTTCTTTTGAAAATATATAGGCTGTTGATGCCTAAAACTGGCACAACACCACCTATAGGGATGCACAATGGTTAGATTCCCCGTTCTACCTCACTCTGCTCGGATCTGCGAGAGAAGAAAAGGCCTCAGAGTTAGGTGACACTGGAATGGTGTCTGCCAAGGGTACTCTGACGCTCAAGACAGTGCTATGACTGGGAAGAGCAAGGGGAAAGGCAGAATAGGCAATGGAAGAATGCCCTTCCTTTTTTGGTGGAGTTGATGCCTATATTTATAGACTTTAACTTGGATTCAGGTATAGACTGGGCTTAACTTGTGACTCAGGTTTGCTATGGTACGGAGCCTATGTGGCCAGTGAGAAGTGTGACAATTTTTGGAGAAGAAGGATTGCCCAACAGAGGGCTGAGATGGTGCCACATGGTGGTCTTTAAAGATGATCTAGTACTGTGTGATTTGGTCATGATCCGATCACCTTGACAATACCACAGAGTTGTTCTTCATGGTTGCTTTGGCCTAGTCTGACAAATCCTAATCAAACTAATAATAGTTGGACGGGTCCTGATCAAATGGATCTTAGTCGGACTAGTTCTAGTCGGACTAACCCTGATGGGATAGACCTTGGTTGGACGGACCCTGGTTAAATAGACCCTAGTTGGACTGATTTTGGTCGAATCTTAGTTGGACCTGATGAACTTGTTTAGTGGTTTTCTTGGCCTATCTTCTTAGCCTACTTAGTGGCATTCTTGAATTGGTCTTCCAAGCCTTCTTGGATTGGTCTTCTCGGCTTACTTGGTTAGACGCTTTATTTAAGGATGATCTAGATCTCAGATGGTCATCCTATCATGAAAAAGTCCTCTACAACATTGGCTATCTCCTCTATTGTTATGTTCGAGTGCCCTTTAACGAAATCATCCATTTAAAAAAAATGTAAATCAATGCTTCTACTCTTTTCCTTTGTCATTACATTCTATTACAACTCTAAACATCTCTTTAAGGTAGTGATGTTTAATGCTTCATACATATTTTTTTCCTATGTTACACCTACCTAGGTATGCTCTCTCAGGAGTAGAGCCAAAAGAATTAGTTAAAAAGGATGGAGCATATATTAACATGTCAAGAAAAATTAAACAAAGGAGATATACAACTTTAAGAGGAGTGGAGCATAATATCAACAGGGAAGGGGGTGGAGCACAATTTAAGAAGATGGAATATAATTTTTTTAAAATTTTATAAACAATATTGAAAGAAAAAAAAGTTCAAAGAAAATGGCCACTCACCCTAGTCTATATGTAGCCCCAGCCTGCTCTCTCTATTCTTGCAAACATTGCATTTTAATATGAACTTGCACTACTATTGCAAGTTTTGTGTAAAATTTTAAATGTTATTGGATGTCATTTGTTTACTCGGCTGAATCTAATGATGTTGACAAAATAATTATAAAAAAAAACCTTTTCATTTTTTTTCGTTGTAACAAATAACGTGCAAGTCCCCGGTAAAACTTCTGGAAGTACATAATTAACTTTCTTCTTTTTTTTCTTAAATGTTTTTCTCCTTTTTTTTTGTGGTTTCGGCACTATAATTAAGTGTGTATGAGTTGCATATATGCGTGTGAATTCAAAAGCAATATATATGTTCCAATGTACCTGTAACAACATTATAAATTCATAATCATGTTAGGGAATTGAGAAGCAAAATAAGCAAAAATGGTAAATTGAATAAAACAAGATAATCATGTCACGTTATTCACTTGGTTGAACTCGAACTACAATTGAGTATTAAGATCCGTCGTAAGATTATATATGAACCTGGATAGATAAATCATTTTTTTTTATTTTATGTATTCAGATGTTATTTATTACTTTTTTATTAATAAATGATTATCATGATTCTCAGGTGGGAAAACCTATCACCTTAAATATTTATTAGGCCATTAAGAATAACAATTCTAATAATCAGTTACAACTATAAACAGTTTAAAACCCTTACATGTTACAATAAAAAACTACAATATAAAGCTTTCACATGTTATAAATTATCGAACCAAAACAGTTGGTTCCAAATAGCTTGGAGATACTACAAATTAGTTTTTAACCCGTTATAGGATTTTACTGGATTTATGGACCGTCAAAAAACAAAGGCAAATTTACTAAGGGAGATAGGATTTTACGTTCATGAATTATTATTATATTAAAGGAATAAATGAAAAAGAGTCCAAATACGTTTCTGGCACATAGAATCTACCAAAATGTAAACTATATTGGATTGGCCAATAGAAAGTCAAAAATATTGAGACAATAAAGCAACCAAATCCAACACCAACCAATAATTGTCAATCATTGACTATCTTAAAAAAAAGGAAATTATATTAGCAACCCCCATAATTCGTAAGGCAACCCCAAGGTAAGAAACTAAAAGGGTGTTTGGCAGTGGTGGGAACCACTTAATTCTCACCACAATCTCAGTTATAATTATTATAAAGCTCTCATATGCTACAGTAACAATAAAAAATATGCTACAGTAAAAAACTCTCACATGTTACAATAAAAGTGGTTTCTATCACTGGTTCCCACCATCCTTCCAAACACCCTACAAAAGGACCACCTTTTTTTTAAGGCAAATTACCCTTCTATACATCCCTTTTGCACTTTATTCATCAAATCCTTAAAGAAAAATGCCAGGCTGTCAATTTTAATATGACATTATGTATTAATTAATGCGTTGTCATATTTCTATTAGTTGGTGTTTAAAAACTATCACATCAATAACTACAATTATTAATAAATTAATAACAACTCAAAGATCACGAGAATTATTAGATTTAACAGCTCTATCATTCCTCTATTTTTAATTTCAATATAATGGTTCTCGCTCCTCATCTCTCTCATTCTCCCTCACTCGTTCTCTTTCATTTGTCTCCCCTCTTAGCCCATCTTGTAGTCTACTCTCTCTCCAATTTTTCTTTTTCATTTATGTTTTTTGTTTGCTTCTTCCCTCCTCCAACTTTGCATTATTAAATATCCTTTCAGGCGCTTCAAGTACAAAAGACAAATATCATAATGCATAGGCAAAGAGAGATAGATAGGAAAGAAAATCAAAATGTGATTGGTGAACAAAATTGCATTCAATAGATACAATCTATTAACTTAGTTTGAAATTGATTTTTCAATAGGGGTTTCTATTTTTTTTTTGTTTTCTTTTTAAGTTATATTTTTTTTAGTAGTCTTGAATAAGCAAATCTCAGACAAAAATTTATTAGGTGCATGAACTTTCGTTTTCCTCATGCGATATGCACAAGATAGGAGAAAACGAGAGAAGCGGCAGTTATTGGTAGTGTGAGGATGCACTTTTTTTCAAATGTTTTGTTGTTGTTTTTTTTTTTTTTTTTTTTTTTTTTTTTGATATAAATGGGGGTGCTTTATATTTGTTAGGGGTGTCGATATAATTTTTCAGAGAAAAGTTGTATATAAATGGTATATCCATTTTTAAAATGTTTGAGTACTAGGCATGCCAATATAAAGGCTAGGAATGAGATGTTTGCTCACAGATGTGGTACCCGTGGGCACCTAGCTCGTATAGGAGTCACTAAGACGGTGTTTGGTTAGCAGTGGGAACCGTTTTTACTCTAACATATGAGAGCTTTACATTGTAGTAACTTTTTTTCTTTTTACTATAATATGTGAGAGTTTTACACTGTTCATAACTGAGTTTGATCAAACACCTCCTAAATAAGGACATGAATAGGTATGAGTGCTCATAATATCCTATAAGTTGGGGGTGAGGCGGGGCGGGATATTACCCCATCTCACTACCACCTTGATATATATGTACCTTTATTTAAAATATATACTATTTACAAAATAATATTTTCAGTGTTTTGATGCTTTAGTTTAAAAAATAAGTTTTTGGATTTTATTTTAAGAATTTGGTTTCATATGGTTTTGAGACTTAGTTAGTTATCTTAACAGTTTGATTTTTTTTTGAGACTGTTAGTTTGTTCTCATGAATAATGCTATGATAGAATTATATATTTAATTTGATGGAATGCATTTGAGTGTATTTTTTTAATTCTTAATAAGTAAATAAGTAGGTTATAAGGAAAGTCCCCTAATGGGAATCCCCTGTCCCCAACCCTGCCTCAAATAACGGGGGTTCAGAGGACAAAAGTTAAGGTGGAGGTGGGTGATAGGAAAGCATGCCCGATCTCATTATGCTCAATACTCATTCTTAATAAAGGCAAAAATAATATTAGAGAAATTAATTCTAATATCAACTTTAGTACAAACTTTTTAGTTGTCATCTTTTTTGTTGGCAAATGTAGCTTTTTATTTTTAATTGATATGCTCAACAGTTAATTTAAAAGTTAAGATTATAGTTGATGTCTTTAATATTACTCTAAATGAAAATGGGCCTGTTGTCTATTTAGAATTATGTTTCCTCCTTATAAGGTTTAGAATGATGTGGTTTTAAAATTTGCGGTTTGAACTAGTAGTTTTGAACTATGTGATTTAAACGGTAGTTTTAAATTGACGTTTGAAATGTAGGTTTAAAATGAGAATTAAACATCACATATCAAGTTAAAACGAAAATTGATGTTTACAAAATTATAGTTTAAGAAGAAAAATAAGAATGATAATAGATTTTAATGCAAAAAGTGGTTCAAACTCCGTGAAATTGAAGGGGAGGGGGGAAGTTTGGATTTTGGGTGGTTTGGCCAGTTTGAAACCACCTCATAAGGTTCAAATTACCTCAGCGATTGCTCTACCAAACACTTATTTGAACAGCCTTTATGGTTTGAACTGGTCTAAACCTATGCACCAAAGACCACATTAAACTAAATAACACATTTAATGTTTTTTCGTGAAAGAGTTGAAAAGTGTAACGCCCCTATATGGGGGTTAATAGTTTTTAATGAGATAAAATAAAAATCAAAAATAAAAGTAAAACCTTAAAAATAAAGTTGCCCAGGGCTTAAATAAAAACTCTCAATATCAAAAATAAAAATATAATCGACAAATAATCCACAGTTTAATGTAGCACCTTAAATTTAATATTATAAACTGTCGTCATCATCATTTTAACCCTCAACGCATTTTAATACAGTCACAGAAAGTAACAATTGGTGCTTACATTATCATGAAAAACATTCTCAACAATTGAAGCAGTCCCAATGTAATATAGCTACATCACTTCCTCAATTATTTTTCTCGTAACCACATCACACTTAGTGAGTCCTGAAAAGATAAAAATATAAGGGAATGAGCGACACTATGCTCAGTAGAGAAAACAATTACTCACGTTTAGGTTTTTATCATTACCACATTAAAACCTGCATGGTTAGTTAATAATTATCATTATCCAAATTATGAGATTTATTATAATCATATTCTGTGGATACCATAGTTAATCATTAACGAGTTTCATACATATACATATATACAAATATTATAGTTCATCATTATTCCTAGGTACCCACGTTCAATAGAGTATCACTCAACTCATCGAAACCCAAAATGGCGTGCTTGATCACCCTCTAAAAATTCCAAGGGTGTTCCGGTGAGGGGACATCAAGCCCCGAATCCTCACCAAGTCGATTCCTGTACAGTGTGTTCTGGGACTTTCAACCCAAGGAAGCGTCATCACTTTTCCCCGATTTTACCTTTTAGGGTATTCATGCCCAAGGACGTAACCGCCACCCTCTTCATGTCTTACCATTTCTCTATATTAAATCATTATTAATAGAGTCAATTTTCCTAACCATGCTTCTCAATTTATAACATGTGTCAATTCATTATGTTCCTCGCCGTACATTACAAGACGAGTCCATGTCATAGTTTTATATGTGATACTCATATAATATCAGTTCGACATAGATATATATATATATATATATATATATATATTGCGGCAAAACAATCAATTTTAATTCTATAAAAACCTCACAAAAGATGAGTAATAGAATCCCTACCTTTCAAGCTTATCAACAATCTTTTAATCCTGGAATCAATTAACGTTAGCTCCATACTCCCTTGATCCTAAGGTGTGCATAAGGACAATTAAAACTAAAACACAACATACAACTACATTCATAAATAAATCATGTGTAAACCTATCTTACTAGTATACCATTAAAGCTTTTATGTAAATCTCTTTTGAATACCACAGTAAACAATTTTTGTCTTAACACAATATAAAATGTGAACAAGTAATCTATATGTTTTAGTCCCTAATAAGATTCATCAATCACTTAGGATAATATTGGAAAGGTTGCAAGACATTAAAGAATTAGGTGGTGAGCAAAGATGGGTTCTTGGTTCAGGTTAGCAGCTGGTATACCATAACAAACTGGCAGGTTTACTAGTTTTCAATCCAAAAATTGAATAATTCTTAGAAAATAAAATACAACTCCGATTTAGGTTTATGATAGCTCGTTAGAAAGCTTAGGATGCCACTTTTCAAATATGCAAACCAATTCATAAAATTCATTTTAATTTAATCCCAGAATTTCAAGAAATAGCCACTGCCCATAGAGGTATTACAAAGTTTAACAATATAAATTTTCTGTCTAGGGCATATACACTTAGACTTTATACATATGCTCCAAAATAGCAACAAACATATACTTAGGTTTAAGAACGCAAATTTGAATAATCCTTTAGTATAAAAGAAAATTTATAAATGAAAGACTAAATTTGTTCATAAGATTTTAACCTCAGATTATGGTTAGTTGGAAGCTTGAAATGGCTTCAAAACAGGTTCCTTTACTTCGGTATGACTTAAATTCTTGCTCAAATGGAGGTGATGGTGGCTGATTTTTATGGCTGCCTTGAAGAAGTTCTCCAAGTATTTTGCTTCAACAAAGAAATGAGAAGAAGAGTGTGGGAACCGTGGAAGAAAAAGGAAGAAAAGATGAAGTCTTTGAAGAGAAGTGATAGAAACAATTATAGAGGAGACATGTTGAAGCATGTCACGGAGGAAATAAAGAAAACGAGGATTAAGAGTAGTTGGAAAAGATATCCTTATGTCTCATCTAGAGACTTTAACACACATAATGCCAATATGACATTTTTGAGATTTATTAGAAGTTCTAAGGCTTTTTAGTAAACATACTAAATAAATATAGGAGAATTTTAGAAAATTTAAAAATAGATAAAAATAAATATTGTAAAATAAATTTAAATGAAGCAATTTTTTTATACACTAAAAATTAATTTAATTACCTTAATACCTGTTAGGAGAATAACAGGTGTCACAAAAAGATAAAATTAATATTGATTTTATGATAAAGTAAAAATATCATGACTTCGTCGTAAACTTCTATGAAATTCTTTTACAAGTTTGAAGATTTCAACCGTATCCAATATAAATACAACGACAAGAAGAAGAAAAAAAAAAAAAACTTAAAAGGTCACATTTGACACGATTTTAATATTTTTTCTTCTTCTATTCATGATACTTTAAATATTGTATCTATTGTTTTATTAAAATTTGTACTTTGAAAATTTTTAAAGAAAAATTTTATATAATTTAAAAGGATAATGTTTTAAGTATTAGGCTCAAAAACCCAACACAACAATCAATAAGATCAAATGTCAAACTTTAACATATGTTATAATCCTATTTTATAAACATACCATTTATCAAATTTGCCGTTAACTATAACATTCAATTGGATAGTTATTTTCTTACATGGAATGCTAAAATTTGGCATTGATATAGAATTTGGTATTTCATGCATTGGAGATATTGTTATAAATATAGCTTTTTTAGGATTCACTTATGCTTGAAAACAATCGAGGGAAAAATAAAAAGTTTGCTTTCTAGCCAATGTTGGAACCTACTTTCCGAAGTCTATATAAATATCATGAGAGTTTTACAGTATGATATACTCCATATTAAGATGGTTTTGTTTTTAACTATTAGAATTGCATCAAATTTTTACCAGTTTTACATAAATTTAAATATAATTTTAATTGGATCTACGGTGGCTTAGGAATACGCACTAGTTATTAAAATAAAATATCATGTAAGACTCCAAAATAATATTGAAAATTTGCTGTAAGTTTTGAAGTATACACAAAAACTTTTTTTAAAGGCAACATTCTTTTAGCTTTGATTGAAAGTGCTTAGTAAACTACCAAAGTTCGTCTAAAAAATCATTCAAGCAATTTCAAGAAACAACTTATGCATCTCGAATATGGCTTTTAGGGTTTGGGATTCTAATTGTTCAGGTTGATTAAATAAATAAATAAATAGATAAGAGTATCCCCACCGGTAAGCTTTTTGTTGACTTGAGATGTCAAATGTGTAGGCTAGCTAGGCACAACCCAATTAAATTGGACCTAGATGTTCTTCGTCTTGTGCTTAAGCTATCCCATTTATTTATCATATCGTATTGGTTCGTGATTGTTTTTTATTTATGAATTATTTATATTTATGTCGTGTCTTTTAACGTGCTCGTGCTTTAATCATGTCCAATAACAAAATAATAGACAAACAAGAAACAAACGTATTAGACAAGTAAAATTTTAACTTACGATGACATAAAATATAGAAAAATGCAAATGAGAATAATCTTGTTTTTAAAAATATATATTATAGATTGTGTTTGGCATAGTAGTAAAACTATTGGTTAGAAATGTAAATGCTATAGCATGTGAGAACTTTACATTGTAGCAACTTTTTTGCTTTTACTGTAGCATGTGAGAGTTTTACGCTCTTTCTAATTGAAAAATTAGTTAGAACAAACTAATATTAAAGAGGCTAATGATTTTTATAAAAAAATTTATTAAAAATACATAATAAAAGAGTAATTTGTCGTGTCATAATCGTGCTTATGCTTAGTTTGTCATACCCTTAACGTATTTCGTACCTAAAATCACAAGAAGCCTAACCCATTTAATTAATGTGCTGAGCTAAGCCTGTTGTGTCCGCCTATCAGGCCTAGCCTATTTTGACATTTTTAATCCTGATTGTTAAATATGATCAAAACTATAGTTTTATGCAAATCTTATGGTATAAAAATAGATATTTGTCCATTGATTATTTTTTCGATACCTTCTAGAGAATTTTTCCACCAAAGCTCATGGCCGAAACTTTATTGCAATAGTTTTTTTTTAATTTTTTTCCCCCTATTGAATTATAGAGGGCGGTTTTTTCAGCGTCATAAAGTTATAATCTATGCCCTAGATATAGGACACTTTTTTGCCCCCAATAATATGTCCAACAATCTGCATACCCTTAGAAATGGGACACTAGAGTAATGCCTGTTCAAAAAACCTGTAGCGTGTGACTTACGAAATCTTGACCACTTGGCAAGCCTGAGTCAAACGTCACAGTCTCATGCCGCTCTCAATCTGTTCTCAAATGCCCCACACTAGTTCATGTCCAATATCCATTGCCAATATAGTCCACATTTTACTATTGCCAATCAATTGAGAAAAAGGCACTCAATTTTCTTCCAAACCCAGGACCACCAACCCCCTCCCCCCTCCTTACTCTCCTCACTCTCTCTCTTTTCCTAGTCAAACTTATATTATACAGGAAGTTTAACTAGGGTTAAAAATCATTATTAAGAACTATTTTTTACTGTGGTATATAAAAATTTTACACTATAATAATTTTTTTCTTTTTAATGTAATATGTGAGAGCTTTACACTAATCATAATTAAATTTGTGGTGTAAACAACTCTTAGCCAAATACCTTCTTAATTTTTATTGTTTCATATAGGTGTTATTTTTACTCATTTTCTTTCTTTATCAAAATATATACACTATTAGTTCTCTAAAATTACTAATAAATTAAGTGCAAAATTCTTGTGGAATTTTATCCCATAAGTTTATTTATCTTGATGGTTTTTTTTTTTTGGATAAAATTTTAGATAGCATTCTAATACTCAAGCTAGTAATTCTCTCATCATACCTTAGCGGTAAAGGACCTTTCATTTTAATGGAATTTGTAAGTTTTAAATTGTTTGATTTGTAGAATGTTTTGTCAGTTTTATTTATTTTTTATTTTATAAAATTTTAACCAAATTTAACGATTAAAAATGCATACTACCACTGGAGTGTAACTTTTATTATAAAAAGATCCCTTTTTTGAAAGGATAAAAAAAATCCCTTTTAAGTAAAGAAGACGCATGGTTAAGTTGGATCCATTTTTGGAAATTGTTGTTTTGTAAAGATTTAAGACTTAAATATAAACTTTTGGCCGTATTTCAGAAGAATGTGTTGCAATAATCTAATTAGTTTTAGACAAAGTTTATTTAACTTAAAAAATGTACTTTCATTTTAATCCCTTCTATTGGCATATAAATTTTTGCTTACATTTTAAAAAAAGGGTTTCTAGAATATGTATCCTTAAATTTCTCATGATTTTACATTTTCCATCTTGAATATTATTTCCCCTAAAAGTTTTAATCTTTCGGTTTATAAAATACTAGAAACTAACTCCAGTTATTAACAAAGGTTAAATTTTGAACAAAATAACAATAATTTTTCAGCATATGTGCCATTGAATTTTTTGTAGTTAACACGTTAGTCCTGAGAAGTCGTTTTTCTTGTCACTTTCTCCATAAATTAGCCACAAAATTTCTTAAAATTTAATTCCTACAAACGATTCCAATTTTTTTATGGAGAATTTGGGGACTGTAGTGCTGATTAAAATAGAGATGAAAGTTTGAAATCAGGACAAAAAATTATGAAAACAAATTAAAGTTAGAAGTGTTGAAAAAAAAATCTAACCAATAATGGAATTAATAGTCTGTTTGATAAAGTTTGTTTTAACTAACTTTTTAGTTAAAAATAATGTAATACTCTCATATATTATAGTAAAAAAATACTATAATGTAAAACTCTTATATACTATAATATTTACAAATTTATCTAATAATTTTAGCCATTATATCAAATATTCTATAAGAAAAAACTAAAAACAATAACAAAATTTACAAAAGGCAAGACAAGATAACTTGAGAAACTTTTTCCATTGGATTTTTTTTTTCTTTTTCCAGAGTAAAAGTAAAAGTTGCTATAATTGACTTTCAACCTGCAATTTCCCCCCTTTACTTTGGGCCAAAGGAAAGAGATGTTTGTTAGAGAATAAGACTAACTAGCAATTACACTCCAGCTTTTAGTAAAGATGTCTCATCATTTTTGTTGACTTTTGCAAATCATAAAATGTACAAATTTTCCGGTTTAGTAGGCTTTCATGGACTTGGATCAATTTCTCCATCCTGACTGACCAATCATCCACCTACTTCCACAAAACCAATCCCTCCTTGATACCATCATAATATTGCTTAATTTTCACTGCAAAGGAAAAAGAAGAAGAAGAAGATATTTTCAAAGTGCCTAACAACGTAACTAAAATTATAAGTTAAAACAACGAGTATTATAGTATGTAAGCGTTTTATGTTATAGTTTTAACTGTGTTATTTATAGTAGATTTTGAAAAAGTAATCAATTAGTAGATATTATTGTCTTCCAATGGTCATACGTGCAAAAAAAAATAATAATAAATTTAAACGGTAAGGGATTTCACTATTTTTGGCATCTCACTGTTGCTAAAGAATCACCTAGAAATTGTTGGAAGTTGGCTAAACTCCAAAGAGAAAAATGCATTTTCAAGTAAGAACTCCTGTTCCAATTAGATGGTTTGGATAATTTGAAACTACAAACCTTTGAGTGGACTTGTTCTTCCATTCTAGAGAAATATCAAAGATTAATCACTCCACAACACTTCAGGTCCTTTTCCTTTCAAGAAAAAAAATAGTGCAAGTCATTTTCACCCTTTACGTTTACAAGTTTAAATTTTTTACAAGTAATGCATAGTTGTCAATTCTTGAATGGGTGTGCACCTAAGAATCACAAAAGTAGGAAATAATATAGTATAAAATAAATAATAAAGAGCTAATAAATTAAAAAAAATGAAGAGAACTTCTAATATAAAAGTCTACAACCCGGGTTGCGGACCGTCAACGCCGTCCTCAATTTTTGAGGACCTTTTCTACAACTAATCCGTTGAAGAAGACCAGGGGTGCTTAGAAAATCTAATTCAAAAGTTTTAGATTAAATTATAGATTGAATAATTTTAAATTTGTTATGTTCATGAACTTGAAATCTCATATATATATATATATAATTTTAATAATGTACATAATTAAATAAAATTTTTAACGACTAAATAAGACTTCATTTTGAGTGTTTCTTTTTTCTTTTAGTCTTTATTTTGAGTTTTATTGAAGCTAGTTTATCTTAATTGAATGGGTTGTAACAAATTTATTTTTATTGATTTTATATTATGACATGTTTGTTTTAATTTTTGATTAAAAATTCACCTTTAATATTCTTATTTTTAAAGGTCTTAGTTCAATTCATAGATCTATGAAATCTTAATGATAACGAACTGATATTTTTCTGTCCGAGTATTTTAAATTGTATTGTGATGTTTCCAATATGAAAGTTTTGAATTGTATTATAGATTGACCCTAAATCTATAAAATTCAATCCGTGAGTATTCCTAAAGAAGGCTCACTAAGAAACGCTCATTCATTAGAGGAGAGTTCTAATCAATCTTCATTAATCAAACTTTAATTACGGTTTATAATTAATTAATTATACACATTTTGTTCATTAGAAAAAGATAAAAAGAATTATATTGATGGGGTTTTGTAAAATCTAATAAACATTTCTCGAATACAAAAACTATGTGTAACTTTAAATTTCTCTGCTTGTTTGGTAAACGAGAAAGAAAATAATAGGAAAAGAAATATGTGAGCGTTTATTCCGATTTACCAAGTGCAACACAAAAACTGCCGTCATCACAAATGAAATATTCCACTATTTTTTAACTATTGCTTAGTGTCTAGTTCTTGACCGTGATTTGGTGATTTGGTCAAAATATTTCTGACAATAATTTCCACAATTTGTTAAACAACTTCAACAACAAATGTTTTTCAATAAAAAAATTCAACAATAAATGTCTTTTATCCCCATAAATCCTAGCCGTCCACATCACTCTGCCTTTAAAAAAAGGTCAAATCGGACGGATATTATTAGTAATAGGACTTGGTTTTGGCCCATCATAGCTTACCTGACAAATACATTTATATAATATACATATGGATATATATTGATTAATTTGTAATATATTTGTGAAACAATCGGTCCTGCAAAACTCATAGATTTTGCTTAAGAAACGAGCAATGACCCTTGAGAAATGCAAAACAATGATCAACAAAAACGTATGATAATCCCAATAAGGTTTAAACTAGTATTTTTTATTTATTAAGATTAGGTCTTTTAATTCTAAAAATTTTAAGAACTAACCTTGGAGAAAATGAAACAGAACGCTTGAGGCTTTGCCGTATAATCACAAACGTCCAAAACACGTCCACCATAATCCCCGTGTTCCTCACTCAATACTACCATAAAAATTATTATACTTATTATGGATTTGCTATAATAAAAAACTTTAAATTGTTAAAAGTTTTTTTGATAGGAAAATTATTAGAAATTACTTCTTAGAACCTTCTGGCATGTAATGCCCCTTAGCTATAGGTCAAATCCACTAGACGAGAAACTCAATTTTACATCGCTGTTGAGTCATCTGACTTGTCCACCAAGGGATTCGTGGAATTTTTGTGTGGGGCATTGGACTACACAACAAGATCCTTAGTGAAATAGATTCGAACGTTCGAGCCAATAGATCTAGTCAAAATAAGGGTTTTAAAAGTCCATCATCTTTTTTAATTGAGAAATATATATGTATGAAAATGCTAATTTTATGATCCTCAATGGTCTATTAACCTATAACATTTGAGCCAAACAATTTTAAAATATTATCTGGAATTTTGGGTTGATAAATCTAAATTCACATAAAATTACATTTAGTTCAAAAAATACAATATTAATGCTAAGAATTAGAGCTAATTAATAAAAAGTGGATCTAAATTAAATTTTTTTTAGGATATTACTAGCATTAAGCAGCATAAATAACAAGAAATAAATTATATATGTGAGTTCTATTTTATGAGATCTACCTTCTATTAATATACGAGTTAGCACATTGTATGATTGGTGTCAATGGCATTATTTGTTTCATATTAAATGTCTTACATATCATTGATGTGTGATGTGCACTACTAATACCACTTAGTTATGCTTTTTTTAACCCATTTTTAGATTAAGAATAGAAGAATAAGAAAAATATTTTTCATCGTCATGGATTTAAAACCATATTACTGATGGAAAAAAATGAAATAAATAACACTTTTTCAAAATTAGTTATAGTTGTTAACGTGCTTTGAAAATATTTATAATAAATAACAAATTTAAAGTATAAATAACTTTTTTAACCCTTCTTACAATGTAGATAATTATTATTTACGTTGTAAATAAATTTAAAGTGTAAATAATTTATACAGTAAATATGCTATTTGTTACAAATATTCTTAAAACTTGTTATTTACTTTAAAAATTTTAAAAATCTGTTATTTCTCTCATTCTTTTATAAAAAAGTGAGTCCCTGTTCAATAGATAACGTGCTTATTAGATTGAGATTAATTGTTTTTTAAGCATTAGAGCTTTAAGATCATAAAATTAAAAGAAATTGTACCAAATAATACAGTTTTAATTCTTGATGTAAGTAAATAACAATTTTAAAATTATTTAAGTACATGATATTTTTAAAATCAAATTTTCTTTTTAAACATTTAAATTTCAATTTTATGCCCTTTTTTTAATTTTTATTCTTGTTTTTCTTTTTCTTTATTCTACATATTATTTTATACCAAAATAAATTTTGTATCTCTATTCTTGTTTTTCTTTTTTTTTTCTTCTACACCTTGTTTTATACCAAAATAAATTTTGTATCAATCCACTTGGCCATGTACTGTAGGTGAAGGGTATCCTTTCCAAACTACTTTCCTAAATCTAACAGTTTTCTTTTAAAATAACGAATCTATTAATTTCAGATTAA
Source organism: Artocarpus heterophyllus (assembly GCA_025403435.1). Lineage (NCBI taxonomy): Eukaryota > Viridiplantae > Streptophyta > Magnoliopsida > Rosales > Moraceae > Artocarpus > Artocarpus heterophyllus. Next base: position 8,365,468 of record CM046346.1, on the reverse strand, counting down.
AAAAAGAAAGAAAAGAAAAACAGAAAAAACAGTAATGCACATAATTACATTTGCGGCTAAAAAAAAAAAAAAAACAAATAAATAAAGGGGATTTTTTCTATTTCCCGTTTTTCAAAAAGCTTCCTTTGTCCCAACTGCCCCGCGTTTTCTCTCCTCTCCCTCCCTCTCTCTCTCTTCTCCCATGCCGGAGAAGACGACGACGAGCCGGCGCCACCACCACCGGAGCTCCAAAACGCACCGTTTTGACGGCTGAGCAGAGAAGAAAACAGTACTGAAGCCAAAAACATGGGGAACTGCAACGCTTGCGTGAGAGCCGAGGTAGTAGACGAGAAGAACAGCAAGACGAACCAGAAGAAGAAGAAGAAAAACGACAACAACAAAAACGACAGCAAGAAGAAGAACAAAACTAGGGAACGACGACCTAACCCGTACTCGGACGAACCGATTCTGTCTCCGGCTCCGATCCGAGTCCTCAAGGACGTGATTCCGCTCTGCCACCGGTCTCGGATCGGTGACAAGTACATCCTCGGCCGGGAATTAGGTCGCGGCGAGTTCGGAATCACCTATCTCTGTACGGACAGAGAGATGAAGGAAGCCCTAGCTTGCAAGTCCATTTCCAAGCGGAAGCTCAGAACCGCTGTAAACAATTCCTCAAAACTCCAAAAGAATGGAAAAGTTTGAACTTTTATTGAAGTTTTGTTTATTATTTATTTTTTGTGATTTTTCAGATTGATATAGAGGATGTGAGGAGGGAGGTGGCGATAATGGCGACGTTGCCGGAGCATCCGAACATAGTGAAGCTGAAGGCGACGTACGAGGACAACGAGAACGTGCACCTGGTGATGGAGCTCTGCGAGGGAGGGGAACTTTTCGACAGGATCGTGGCGAGGGGACATTACAGCGAGAGGGCGGCGGCGACGGTGGCGAAGACGATCGCGGAGGTCGTCAGGATGTGCCACGCCAATGGCGTTATGCACAGGGATTTGAAGCCCGAGAACTTCTTGTTCGCCAACAAGAAGGAGCACTCGCCTCTCAAGGCCATCGATTTCGGCCTCTCCATCTTCTTCAAGCCCGGTATGTTGAGGAATTTCTCCGCCGGATTTCGTTAGATTTGCGTTTTGTTTGATTCTGATACGATATCACGTTCAGAAATGGATTGATATTAGTGAATTTGTGATTGGTTTATTGATTTATTTGATTAAATGGTTTATAGGGGAGAGGTTTTCGGAGATTGTGGGGAGTCCGTACTACATGGCGCCGGAGGTTTTGAGGCGGAATTATGGGCCGGAAGTTGATATTTGGAGTGCTGGAGTGATTCTCTACATATTGTTATGTGGGGTCCCTCCATTTTGGGCAGGTGTGCTGATTCCTAATTAGGAATATTATCATTTTTCGTGTTGTAACAAGTTGGGAGATTCGTTTTTAATTCTGGTTTGTGAGTTTGTTCTATTTACTTAGGTACTTTCTTTTTCCTTTTATGTTTTTTAACAGAGACTGAACAGGGTGTAGCTCTTGCAATTTTGAGGGGGGTAATTGATTTTAAAAGGGAACCGTGGCCTCAGATTTCTGAAAGTGCTAAAAGCCTCGTTAGGCAGATGTTACAGCCGGATCCAAGAAAGCGTCTGACTGCTCAGCAGGTGCTTGGTAAGTTCCTGTAAAAGAGTTTGGTGCTGAATTTTAGATGCATTGATCCAGTAACTTAAATAGTTATGGCCATGAATTTTGGCTATAAATTTAGTAGATGGCCTTTTCTTATTTTTTATTTTTTATTTTTTATTTATGTTGTTGTTGTTGGGTGTGTGGATGTGTGTGTGTGTGCGTGTGTGTTTGTGTGTGTGAGACTGAGAAGGAGAGTTTAGGTGACTAGTCTCTAGTTTTCTGATTGTACAAGAAACGGACAAGAAGAAGGAGAATAGAATGTAAAAGCTATGTCTGAGATCGGGTTGAGGGAGAGGAAGGTTGAGGTGGGGTTTGCTAGGATTCTTGTAGTTTAATGATTAAAGTGTCGTTATCCCTCATGTAGAAGAGTGTACCTATGGACTGGGGTTTATGTCTAATATGAAACCATGCCACAAATCCCTTTGCAATAATTGGATTGCCAACCTGTTCTGAATGTCCTTGCAAAACATGTAATGATCAAAGATCAAAAATCTGAGGCATGAGGACGCAGAACTATTAAGTGTGTATTCCATCATGTCCGCATGGATTAAATGAGCTAGTTTACAGTAAACCTTTTATTTGTCAAGTCCAATTATTTCATATGCTTTTCCATTAATTGTTACTGTGAAGGGATTACAATGATTCTGAAGATGACGATGAGCTAAATCTTTCATTTCACTTTGTTATTGCAGAACATTCCTGGATACAAAACGCCAAGAAAACTTCAAATGTTCCCTTAGGTGATATTGTGAGGACAAGGCTCAAGCAGTTTTCTATTATGAATAGATTCAAAAAGAAGGCCTTACGGGTAAGCATCTATGATTGACGTTCTGCACGTGCCGTCTATAGTACTGGTTAAGGTTGCAATTATGCAAAACCAAAATGTATGAATAGGTGTAGATGTTTGGTGTTTGTTTAAACAAAATGTGCAGGTTATTGCCGAGCACTTATCTGTTGAAGAGGTAGAAGTAATCAGAGATATGTTTACGTTGATGGACACTGACAAAGATGGTAAGGTAACATATGAGGAGCTAAGGGCTGGGCTTCGGAAGGTTGGTTCACAATTGGCTGAGCCAGAGATTAAGATGCTTATGGAAGTGGTAAGTCTCTACCATCAAATTCAGAATGGAAAGTGCCTTAATTTGTTTCTGTGTGTTCACTTCTGAATGAAAGCAAGCTGAATCGCTGATGGAAACTTACTTTACACTTTCTATTTAGGCTGATGTTGACGGGAATGGAGTACTGGACTATGGAGAGTTTGTGGCAGTGACAATTCACTTACAGAGGATGGAGAATGATGAGCATTTCAGGAGGGCATTTATGTTCTTTGACAAAGATGGAAGTGGGTATATAGAAATGAGTGAGCTAAGGGAAGCATTAGCAGATGAATCAGGGGAAACTGATGGCATGGTTCTAAATGAAATCATGCGTGAAGTTGACACAGACAAGGTTTGACTTTGAACCCATTTGATAACTTCTAGAGCATGTTGGAATGGTAACAGAAGGTCGACCAGAAGTTTTTTTGTTTCTTTGTAAACATTACGTCATGTTTTTTTGTTTTGCCAAAACTTATTTGCAGGATGGCCGTATAAGTTATGACGAATTTGTCGCTATGATGAAAACTGGAACCGACTGGAGAAAGGCATCACGGCAGTATTCAAGGGAGAGATTCAAGAGTTTGAGCTTGAATCTGATGAAAGATGGTTCTCTTCAGCTTCACGACAGTGTTACTGGTCAAGCCATTGCAGTATGAGCCCAAAATTTTCATGATCTCCCTTTAGTTTACAGCTGCTGAGTGTTCCTTTCCTTTTGTCATTCGTGCGCCTGACAATTTTGGCATCACGTCATGTAAGAATTTATGAGCTTTGAATTCAAGAACTAAGTTATTGGACAATGCTGACGAATACTTGGGGAATTGCATTGACCTTACTTTCATTTGGATTTGCTTGGGGCTGAATGAAGCTTGCATTAGAGGCCTGCATAACGGCTGGAGTTGTCGGCATCTTGGTGCAACAGTTTCAAGAGTTTTGTGTCACATTTACTTGTATATTTTGTTTGTATCCCTTCTTTTTCTTTCGTTTGCCTTGGTGTTTGTCTCGATTCACTAGTTTTTTGTGCAGAAAACAAGTGTTACCTGGCTGTGAACATGAGAAAAAAGTTATCAAGCCTTTTTGAATTTGTAGCTATTTTATTAAAAAGGAACGCTAATTCATTAGATATTGCGAATCTTTGTGGCACCAAGATTTTTTTCTCTAAATTCTAGAGGGGATTGTCACGTAAAGCTCTCCCGTGTCTTGTCCAAATGTTACGTTTTATTTTATGTTTGTCATAAAATTGTTCCTTTTTTTTTTTTAAAAAAAATCATGATAAAACTCTCGCAAATTTAGAAGCTTACATTTTTGACTCCCCAGTGATTCTGGATGCTGGTCGGTAATTGGTGTGGATATTGACAGTATCTTAAAGATATATTTAGTATTATTTAGTATTTTAAATATAATTTGATGATCTATTTGAGACATTCTTTGTGTATGTATATACATGTAAAGTCCCAAAACCGATACCTTGACTAACCCAACAATGTATCATAACATTGTATATGCGATCATGTAACACTACGTTACTCTACGGGTCTGTTTGGTTCGAGTATTTGAGTAGAGTATTTGAATAAAGATTTAAATTTTTGTGAGAGAAAATACTGTAGCAAAATGATTCAAATCGTGATTCAAATATCCTACCAAACGGGCCCTACAAGTATTTGATCAAAGCTATTGAGTATTACACCAGAGCAAATTAAGTGTTACACAAATACATGAACAATGTTATATTGATAAGCAAAAAAATATTACAAGTAACTGTTTAGTCCTGGTATTTTTCTAGAGACAATTCCTCTCTATATATATATATATAGTAGGACTGTATAATTCAATCAAGACCTAACATATAGTACAAGTGACTCTAAGCCTTAGATTTGTGGAATTGTTGCAATGATCGCTTACGCTCCACCTCTACCTCCACTCCATCGGCAGCCGAAGCAGAGAGAGAGTCCCTTAGACCAACCCATTAGCATCAGCTACGGCCCAGCCCATTAAGATCCAAGCCACCGTGTGAAACGCGGGACCCACGTACTGACAATTCTGGCTTACAAATGTGTTTCGTCGTCTCTCTCCAATGGATAAGCCACGTAAATCATCAATCCGAAACTTCCATAATTTCCAACAACCAACCCCCATGAACACAACTGTCTCCACCTTCTATCCCCCAAAAAACAAAATCTCAAAATGACGGCACTCAATCTTCCTCTCTTTAGCTCCTCCTTCTCATTCCTCTCTCCCCCATCCCCCACCCCTACACCCTTCCGCATCAGATTCAAGGCCAGCGCATCTTCCTCACCGGCGTCCGTACAACCAAATATCACCTCCTCCTCCCAGTCTTCTCCCTCTAAGACCGGCGTCATTGTCGTCGGAGCCGGCCTCGCCGGCCTAGCAGCAGCCACTCGTCTCGCCTCCGAGAACGTCCCCTTCCTCCTCCTCGAAGCTTCCGACGCCGTCGGAGGCCGCGTCCGGACCGACGCTGTCGACGGCTTTCTCCTCGACCGCGGGTTCCAAATCTTCATCACGGCCTATCCAGAAGCCAGGAAGCTTCTCAATTACGAAGCCTTAGACCTCCAGCGGTTCTACGCCGGCGCTATGGTTTACTACGGCGGCGAGTTCTACACCGTCGCAGATCCGATCCGCCACTTCCTCGACTCCCTCCAGTCGCTGGCGAACCCTATTGGATCCGTCCTCGACAAATTGCTCCTCGCGTCGACGAGGCTCAGCGTCCTGAGCAGACCGGACGAGGAGATCTTGACCGCCGATGAGGTTCCGACGATTGATCTTCTGAGAAGCATTGGATTTTCCGATTCGATCTTATCGCGATTCTTCCGACCGTTCTTCGGCGGAATCTTCTTCGACAAGGAGCTCGAGACAACTTCTCGATTGTTCGATTTCATCTTCAAATGCCTCGCTCTCGGCGACAACACTCTTCCGGCGAAAGGAATCGGCGCGATTCCTGAACAATTGGCGGCGAAACTGCCCTCCGGTTCGATTCTCTACAATTCCAGAGCTGTCTCGATCGACTCCGAGGGGTTTGGTTCGCAGGCGGTTAGGTTACAAACCGGAGAGATTTTGAAAAGCGAGCTCGGAGTGATAGTGGCCGTTGATCAGCCCGAGGCAGATAGGCTTTTGGAGGATAAAATCCCGCCGGTTCAGCGAAAACCGGCTCGGAGCACGGTTTGTTTGTATTTCTCGGGGGACCGGGATAGGATCCCGGTTCAGGACCCTGTTCTTTTTCTGAACGGTTCGGGCGAGGGGATCGTGAACAACATGTTCTTCGCCACCAACGTGGCGAAGTCGTATGGCCCACCCGGGAAGGCTCTTGTCTCCGTGTCGCTCATCGGGAGGTTCGAGGGCGTTTCGGATGAAGATCTGACGGCTGAGGTCGTCCGGGAGATTTCACGTTGGTTTAAAGGAACGAACGTGGGGTCGTGGAAGCACTTGAGGACGTACAGGATCGCATTTGCTCAGCCCAATCAGAGCCCGCCAACTAATCTGATGAAAGATCCTCGTGTGGGCCCGGGTTTGTACCTCTGCGGTGACCAATTAACGAGTGCCACGTTCGACGGTGCCTTAGTTTCCGGTAAGAGAGCGGCGGAGGCTTTGCTCAGAGACGTCGCCGTCGTTCGAGCTTATTAATAAACAAAAGAGAGGCTGCCAACCAAAAAACGACAATCAAAAAGCGCTAATCTTCTTTGTCGTTTTCGTTAAATTTTGTAATTATTCATTTCGGGTTGTCTTGCTTTACAATTGTGAAGCAAAATGTGGGTCAATGTGGGATTAGTGAAATTATTTAATTCAATGTCAAAGGGCGACTTTCTTGAGCGAGCGACTTTCTCTCCCCAAGAGCCAAATTGGCAAGAAATAATTTGCAAAATGCAAATAAACAAAAAAGATTTTTATAACTGTTGGTGTCTTGAAGGACGATGAATTTCACACAGGTTGGATGGAAACATGTGACTGACACAAACTTTAGCGTATATTATTAAGAAGCAAATGATTGCTGTCTTGTTAGTTAGTGAAACTTTTTAAAAAAGAAAAAACCCAAAAGTAAAATTGGTAACAAAATGTAACTAAAAAAAGATCTCTGCTAGACCTAGCGTTTAGTAGGTGATTAAAATTTTGGAAACAAGAAACGCACTATTTACTAGTTAATAAATTATTCCTTGATTACCAATAAATAAATAAAATTATTCCGAGTATTTAAAAAAAAAAGGCCATTAAAGTGAGGGAATGAAGATTGCTTACTCAAACACCACAAAAGTGTCGTTTTGTTCAAGCTGGCTTAATTCCCAATTTCCACCAATAAACTTCTTTCTCTTCCGTTCTTACCAAAAAAAAAAAAAGAAAGAAAAGAAAATACAGAATTATATAACTTTAAGAGTCTAGAGAGAGAGGGGAAGAGAGAGTGAGAGGAGAGAGAAAGGAAAAGAGGCGATGGGGGTTGATTACTACAACATACTGAAGGTGAACCGGAACGCGAGCGAGGACGACCTGAAGAAGGCGTACAAGAGGCTCGCCATGATATGGCATCCCGACAAGAACCCGGCGAGCAACCGGCCCGAGGCGGAGGCCAAGTTCAAGCGAATCTCCGAGGCATACGACGTCCTCAGCGACCCCACCAAGCGCCAGATCTACGATCTCTACGGCGAGGAGGCTCTCAAGTCTGGCCAATTCCCGCCGCCGCGGCCGGCGTCTTCCTCATCTTTTTCTTCTCCTTCGGCTTCGTCGTCGCGCCATTTCCGCCATCACCACCCGAACTCGACGTCGTTCCGGTTCAATCCGCGCGACGCCGACGACATCTTCGCGGAGATCTTCGGATCGGAGGGCGGCGCGAGCTCCGGGAGGAGCGCGAGCAGGGGCAGGGGTTATGCCGCCAGGGACGGCGGCGCGTTCTTCAGGACGTCCAACGGCACGCCGGATTTTGCCGCGGGAGCGGGAGGAGGTCAGAGGAAGGCCAATGCGGTGGAGAATATGTTGCCGTGTTGCTTGGAGGAGCTTTACAAGGGCGTCAGGAAAAAGATGAAGATTTCAAGAGTTGTCCACGATTCTTTTGGGTAACGTAATTCTTTTCCCTTCCTTTTTCACTCTTTTGTTTATTTTATGAATTTCTTTAATTTTCTGGGTTCTCCTCAGTTTTATTTTATTTTATTTTTCTTTTTGTTTAGTTTATTGGTGAGGAATCTTAGCTCATAGAATTAGCCTAAAGAGTCCTTTAACAGGGAGATATAAGCATTATATCATGTTTATGAAGCATATATCATAACTATTACAAACGCTGAGCTAAAAAAATAAAAGAGCCCATTCTTATTGCATTACCATTGAAGGTACAAAAAAACGAAACATATAGAGGGTAGCGGTCTCAGAGTTTGTTAGCTAACAAACTCTCTCTAGAATGTTCCTTAATTTGTCTTATTGTAAAAAAAAAAAAGAAAAAGAAAAAGAAAAAGGAAGAAGAAATAAGAAATAAGAAATAAGAAATTCCTAATATCCTACTACGCTCCCTTAAGATGGAGAATACAGATTGTGGATTCCCATCTTGCCCAAAAGCAGTTGAAAACGGGTTGGATGAAGGGCTTTGGTAAAAAGATCCGCAAGCTGATTTTGAGTTGAAACGTGCATAGTTTTTAATGGTCCAGCTTGAATTCGTTCACCTACAACAATCGATTTCGATATGCTTGGTGCGTCCATGATACACCGGATTGGTAGCAATATGGAGAGCGGCTTGATTATCACAGTAAAGAAGAGCTGGACCTTGATGAACAACATGAAAGTCTTTAAGGTGGGACCCAACGCGTATTTCCTCTTTCTTTACTATTTTATTTGTTTAATTATTATAAATGTTTGCTTAAAAAGGGTTTTAAAGCTTTTATCTTTTTCGTAATTAAATAAATTCTTAACTTAATTAACCTATCACGTCATTTCTCGTACTACGGGGCATGATAGATAGCCAAGACAAACCATCCCTATTAAGGATGACCGGTGCTCTGCTTCTGCTGAAGAGCGTGGAACAACCTATTGTTTCTTGGACTTCCAAGAAATAAGAGAGGAACCAAGAAAAATGCAAAATCCAGAGAGTGAACGACGAGTGTCAGGACAAGTGCCCAGTCTGCATCAGCGAAGGCTTTAAGCTGAAATGTTGAATTTGGAGGAAAGAAAAGACCTTGACCTAGAGTTTTCTTGACATATTGTAAGATATGTATGATTGCATTGAGATGAGTTATGTGAGGTGCTGTTAAATATTGACTGAGGCGATTGATAAAATAACTGAGATCAGGTCTTGTGATGGTTAGATATGTAAGTTTTCCAATCAATCTTCGATAGCTTATAGGATCAGTAAGCAAGTCACCATCAGATTGGGAGAGTTTCAAGTTAGGTTCCATGGGGATAGAAGCTGGCTTGCATCCCAAATGTCCTGTGTCAAATATCAACTCGAGAGCATATTTTCTTTGACAGATAGAAATACCAGCAGCTGATCTAGCAACTTCTATACCCAAGAAATACTTAAGGTCACCTAAATCCTTCATCTTAAAACGTTTATTCAAAGCAGCCTTGAGAGTGTACATGGACAATTGATCATTGCTTGCAATGATTATATCATCAACGTATACCAAGAGGGCCAAGAAGGAAACACCATCAGACTTGGTGAATAGGGAATGATCACAACTCGACTGTGTAAATCCTTCTTCAAGCAACACAGTTGAGAACTTGTGGAACCATTGGCGGGACGCTTGTCTTAGACTATAAATGGATTTATGAAGTTTGCAAACAGCATTGGAAGGCAAGGATTCCCCCTTTTTACAAGCATAACCAGGGGGTAGAGTCATATAAACTTCTTCAGGGAGATGTCCATGGAGGAAAGCATTAGTAACATCAAGTTGAGTGAGAGATCAACCAAAAATGGCAGCAAGGGAAAGCAACATTTTAACAGTAACAAGTTTGGCCACCGGAGAAAAAGTGTGGAGAAAATCTGTACCTTCTTGTTGCGTGTAACCTTTAGTCACAAGACGTGCTTTATACCTTTTAATGGTCCCATCTGGTTGAAATTTGATCCTGTACACCCATTTGCATCCCACTGGATGTTTTCCATGAGGAAGAGAAACAACAAACCACGTGTTGTTGCTTGCCAAAGCCTGCAACTCAACCTTCATGGCATCACGCCATATCAGAGAAGTAACAGCTTGGGAGAAAGTTTGTGGTTCAATGTGAGATGAGATGGCTAAAGCAAACTTGTGAAAAGGTGGTGATAACTTGTGGTAGCTAAGGAAGTTTGAAATTGGATGAGAGGTAGAAAGGGAAGGAGTGATAACAGAAGTTAAGGATGGATGAGAGGCTAAGTAACAATGATAATCAGACAAGTAAGAAGGAGGTTTGGTGACTCGTTGTGGCCTACAAGGAGAAACGGAAGAGGAAGGCACATGGTCAATAGAAGGTGTGGAAGAAGTAGTAAGAGGTGATATATCAAGAGAGGTTGAAATAGAAGTAGGAAGAACACGGTTAGTAAAAAATCATGAAGAGTAGTATGAGGTTGAGAATTGGCAAAAGGAAATATAGATTCATGAAACATCACATGACGAGAAATGTAGGTTTTGTTGTCTCTAAATCAAGGAGTTTGTACCCTTTATAACCAAAAGGATAACCAAGAAATACTGAAGCTCGAGCATGAGGGGAAAATTTTGAGCGATAATGTGGACGAGTTGAACCATAACATAGACATCCAAAGGTGCGAAGATGATCATATGATGGTTTCTTATTGTGCAAAAGTTCAAATGGAGTCTTGTTAGAGAGCTATGGAGATGGAGTTCGATTAATTAAGTATACTGCAGCCATGACACAATCTCCCCAATAACAAAGACGAACAGAAGATTGAAAAAGAAGAGCACGAGCTACATTGAGAATGTGTTGATGTTTGCGTTCAACAATAGAGTTTTGTTCAAGTGTATCCACACAAGAGTGATAAGAAAGAATACCCTTAGAACGAAAGAAATCAATGAATGCCAATTCCAGGGCATTGTCAAACCGAACTAACTTAATACTGGTATTATATTGATTCAAAATGAAGTTATAAAAATCTGGAAAAATAGTAACAACATCAGATTTGGCCTGTAAAAGATAAATCCAAGTAGCACAAACGCAATCATGAACAATAGTAAGAAAGTATTTGTGTCCAGCAGGAGTTGGAACATGAAAGACTCCCCAAATATCAATGTGAACCAAGTCAAAAGGTTTAGGGGACACATTATTATGAGAAACAAAAGGAAGTCGTTTTTGTTTTGCCATATGACAAATTTGACGTTGTGAAGATAAATGAGATAATGAAGCAAGAATTTGCAATTCATTATGTAGAAGTTGAAGTTTTACAGGAGATGGATGGCCATGCCGAAAGTGCCAAATATCACTTTTGGACATTTGAGGACAAGAAAAAGAAAAATTACAATTGGAAAATTCTAATTCAAGAAAGTAAAGGTTGCTTTGACGTCTACCCCTCCCAATTGTCGAGCCTTGAGTGAGGTCCTGAATGAGACATGAAGTAGAGAGAAAATTAACACGACAATGATGGCTTAAGGTAAGAGCACTGATATTGAGTAGATTGAAAGAAAACATAGGGACAAACAAGACATTGTGCAAGACCAAGGAATCAGACAATTTCACAGTGCCAACTCGAGTAATGGCAACAGTGTGTCCATTGGATAAGTTGATAGTGGTATGATCAGTGATGGTAGAATGAGAGAAAAGGGAAAGATTGCAACAAACATGGTGCGTGGCACTTGTATCAATTATCCAGGAATCACGAGGTATAAAGGGGTGAAAAAGAGACAATGCAAAAGGAAAGTTACCATAGACATGAGAAATGGATGGTCCGGGAGTTGTTGAATTTTCAGATGTGTCATGACCATGGTCATGGAGTTCGAGCTAAGGTAGGCAATCAGTTGCTGAACTTGTTCAGTGGAAAAAGGTCCTGATGATGGCGCCATGGTTGTCGCAGCAGTGAGAGAAAACTGCTGTCGTTTTGAGGAATCAGCAGCTGTGTGAATTGTGGATTGAAGGGAGTGTTGGGCCTGTTGAGAATGGGAACCCTTGGGTTTGGGTTTGGGTTTGTAACCTGGTGGGAAACCGTGCAGCTTATAGCAACGATCCACTGTGTCTTGTAATTCCACAATGTGAGCAAATAGGGCGATCTCGCTTTGGCTTGCCTGGAGAAAAAGAGGTGGTGGCGATTGTCGGTGTTTGAAGAAGAGGCGACAAGGAGGGAGCGCTAAAGGCCAAAGAGTCTGCCGGTGAAGAGGAACCAGATCCAATTGTTCGTTGTCGTTCTTCTTGAACGACGAGATAAACGCTTTCACAACAGAGGGCAGGGGATCGAGCCACGCATTCCAGCATGAGATTCGTTCAGACCATTAAAAATTGCATGACATATTCCTATTGTTGATAGTCCATCCAGGCTTTCATACCACCACATTGGCACATTGGGATTGGTTGATAATTTTTGAGCTAATCCCATAGAATTTTCAGTCGAGTATAATAGGTGTTAACATCAAGAGACCCTTGAGTGAGGCCATTCAACTTTTGCTTACTCTGAAAGATTCGTGGGGTATTACTCTGATGAAATCGATCATGGAGGTTCGACCAAACAGCTTGAGCAGTATCAAGATATAGGAGACGATCAGCAATCTGCTTAGAGACAGCATTGAGAAGCCATGAGATAACCATGCTATTACAACGAGACCAAACACTGGCGGTGGAATCTTCCATGTGTGGTTGCGGTAGAGTTCCATCAACAAAGCCAAGTTTATTTTTCGCATTAAGGGCCATCAGCATAGCCCGACTCCAAGTATTGTAATTGGGGCCTATAAGAACATGGGAGACAAGAGTGAGACCAGGGTGATCGCCACTATGAAGAAAATAAGGGCTATGAATATTGTCCATAAGGGAAGAATTTACACTATTTTGGGGAAAAGTAGTAGTAGAGGAAGGAGGAGTGAGGGGTTGAAAACGATTATTGTTGTTGTTTTGACCTCCACAGGCCATTGTTAGAGAGAAGGAAAAACAGAGGAAAAAAAATTAGAGGTAAAAGATGGCAGAGCAGAAAGTAAATTCGCTCTGATACCATATTACAAACGCTGAGCTGAAAAAATAAAAGAGCTCATTCTTATTGCATTACTAGTGAAGGTACAAAAAAAAGAAATATACAGAGGGTAGTGGTCTCAGAGTTTGTTAGCTAACAGACTCTCTCTAGAATATTCCTTACTTTGTCTTATTATCAAAAAAAAAAAAATAACAATAAGAAAAAGGAAGAAATAAGAAATAAGAAATTCCTAATATCCTAATAATAACATTTATTAGCAATTTTGTGGAAGTTATATAATTTCATTTTGGATGTTATTTTGAATGTGTATGAATATCCTTTTAGCTTTCTTTGGGAAGAGTTTATTTTCTTGTTAAAAAAGTTTCTTTCTTTTTTGGTCTATATAGACTTTGTTATGTATATTTAGACTAATGGGCATTGAAAAAATTTAAGGGGTATGTGGAAAAATGTGGGAATAATGCGCCACTGAAGTCTAGAGTATCCAGTCCTGTATTGCAAGTGCCAGTTTTTGTCACGTAGAACACAAGATTAGTTTGTTTACTTTAGGAAATAGACTTGACCGCAGATTTCCAAAGTTGGTCTTTGCCGGTGAATGTAAGTGTAGTTTAATGGGAGTCTATGTCAGTAGCGCTTGACTTGGGTCGGATTTACCTTTAATTCCAGCTGTGTTTAATTGAACTTTTCTTATGTCACATTATTTAATATTTCAGGAAACTACTTTTCCTAGTAAACTAAGTCGAGATATTCGGTTTCTGAAAAGATTCTTCATTCCAATTATACTAGTGAGAGAATCTCTAGGGGATCTTGTGCAAAATCTCATCGGGGAAATTCAAACTTGACTCCATCATAAGGTGTAGAGTAGAAAGCCCCTACCCTCAAGTTCAGGAAAAGAAAAGTGAAAGTCGTGGTGGAGAAAAAGTGGAATCTAACTTCTTATTATTTTTAGAACGTAATACAGGGTAGAATATTTATAGAACAATCCCTGCCTATAATCTCAAGTAACTAAAGACCAAAAAATAAATAAAAAATTCTAACTTAACCGAATCTATATAATTTAGATTTTATGGAGCATAAAATCTTAAATAATTAAATTTCAAATGACATAGAATCCTAACTAGTATATCCTAGATATTCTGACAAAAAGAAACATAGAATCAAAAGGCAAAAGGATAATGGAGCATTGAATTTGGAAATAGCAATTTCTGAGAATTAAATGACGTGGCTAATCAGATTACCCTATGAACCATTGTCTATCCTTTTTGTGAAGTTTTCCATACTCTTTGTTTTTACGGCATTTGGTGGGATCAAATTTTTTGGATAAGTTATTGGTGGTATTTTTCTGACTCCACTGTGCACAATGGGAATTGTTTGAAAGCTCTATAGAATAAGGTTCTTTCATGCATTTTGAATAGATAGAACTAAAAATCAAGCAATTATTTGAAAGTTCCAAAGGAAGACAAGATGTTGCTCTCTAAACCTTTAAATAAAGAAAAGTAAGAAGGAAAATTAAGCAATTATTTGAAAGTTCCAAATGGAGGAGCGTGATACTAGTGAGACACATAAAGGAAGTCGTAGTCTCATAGATGTCTGCTACCGAGGTCGGTGCTTGTTTTGAGTTCATTATTTTATTGAATAATGCATTTGTGAATGTCCAGACGACATATCAGAGCTTCTTGATTCAGTTTGTTTTTGTTTTGACGTTTTATTTCTTACAACTACCTTTCTACTTTGCTAGATCAGTACCTGACTAAGTTTGCTGTCACATCAATATTTTCAATTGCATAGTTGGAACATATTTTTTTTGTTTGGAAATTTGTGGCTGACTACTTAAATTATATGTTCTAAGCACATGCAATCATACTTTTCAGCATAAAATAACAAATAACGTATTTGTCAACGCGTATAGTATTTTGTTCTGATGCTTAATTATATCTGGGTTCCATAATTTCTCAAGAAAAATTATCATTGCGTTTACTTGAATTTACTGGTCTTCTTCTTCTTCTTCCTCCTCCATCATAGTTACTTGACATAGACAATTCTTATGGTACCCTTTTTTGCTGCTGTGTAATTCCAACTTATATATGTTTATTTGAAATGCATGAATCTAGTACTGGCACTGGCCTTTGCCAGTTTCCTTTAGGTGTCTGAAAGATTTTGTGAATATTTACATCGTTTACTTTGGACTCATTAGCAACTCTCTTCCAGCAAGTCTCGCACTGTGGAGGAGATACTAACAATTGAGATAAAACCTGGGTGGAAGAAAGGCACGAAGATCACTTTTCCTGAGAAGGGTAATCAGGAGCCTGGTGTCATTCCTGCTGATTTAGTTTTTGTGGTTGATGAGAAACCGCACGCCCTTTTTAAGAGGGATGGTAATGATCTAGTGGTGAACCAGGAGATTACTCTATTGGAGGCCCTCACTGGAAAGACCCTTGACCTGACCACCCTAGATGGAAGGAACCTCACGATCCCGCTAAATGATATCATCAAGCCCGGAGCTGAGATGGTAGTCCAAAACGAGGGAATGCCGATATCAAAAGAACGTGGAAGGAAAGGAAACTTGAGAATCAAATTCGATGTCAGATACCCTACAAGGCTTAATGCAGAACAGAAAGCTGATCTGAAACGAGTTTTGGGAGGAGTTCTGTAATGGTTACTAACTATTGACGTTCAAGATTGGCCCTAGTGTAAATAACCACGTCTATTTTATTGAAGAATGTGAATACTAGGAAGCTTGCAGGGCTGAAAGGTGTTTAGGGATGAGCTTTGGAAGGTCCTTCCAATTCGCGATTTAGATACTTTCTTGGTAGGGTTTGTATTTTGGTGTTAATATTATTAGCCGGGGTTGGCTTTTAGTAGAAGAGATGGATAGGTTATTTCTTAGTTTCTGCATTTTTGGTGGGTAATTTTTGCTACTAATTCCCATTCTATATATACTTGAGAGATAGTTCTTGGATTTTGCATGATAGAGAGAACTGGTTTTGTCACTCTTAGAAATCGAAAAAAAAAATGTTACAAATTTTATACTGATTCATTCAACAATTGGGTTTATCTAGCTTGGTCCAAATTTGTACTCATCAACTTCATGGTCTGTTCTTGCTTATGATTTTTTCTTTTCTTTTTGAAAATCTTTGCTTGTGAGTTTTGGGTAAGATGCATAACATGTGATATAAATTTCTTTTCTATTTTTTTTTTTTATTTGGGGGGGACGAACATTATGCTTGGCAACATTGGTGATCGGAACATAAGCAACTATTGGTTTGTTATGGTTTCTTTTCTTCAACACCTCCTCTGTGCTTGGCAATTTCCCATAAATTCAATGTGTACTTTCCAGTAGTTTAAAATTGGATCTCTAACACAGTTTGTAAACCCGAACGTTTCCTATAAATTCCCAAATGTATCAAATGATTTTGCAACGAAAATCTTTGGATTCTGAAAAATAAAGTCAAATTAAGACTAAGTACTTTATTATATTCAGCAATTAAGATGTCACACGTGGACAAAACACTGCAAACACTAAGGCGGAGTCAGGATTGCTTTTATTCAATTCCTCTTCAATCTCGGTCAGATCTTTCATCTTTTTCTCGCTCTTTTTTCCGCTTACTACGTGTTTGGGACACTGCTCCAACCCAAAGATGGGCCCTACTAGGCCCAATTCACTGCATACAACCTTGTATAGATGATATTCTTTGAATCAATTTTTATTTATGCTACAAAATATAAAAAACTATTATGCTACTAATACGATGGATATGTTTTGTGTCTTATGGGGATTTCTTTTTCCCTCTTTCTCTCTCTCTTTGCTGCTGCTGGTTCAATTCGGTTTACCGGTGACGTTGGCGGCGGCTAGCAAACCCATCAAAAGCAGAAAAAAAGGAAAAAAAAAAAAATGGGTACCTCTCTTTGTGTTGTCCGGCGTGGAGCCCCATCCGCAACCAACAAAGACACATATCTGAACCAGACTTTGCTGGAGATCGCAACGCGGAATCGAGGACGAGCTTCATCACAGATTCGAACAAGACATCACCGGAGATAGTAGTGCAGAATTGAGGCCAAGCCTCATTATAGAACCAGAAGACAGAGAGAGAGGAACATAAGAAAAGAAAAGAAATAAAAAAAATGGCATAAGTTTTTTTTTTTTTTAATTTTTTTGGCATAAATAAATAGATGGAAAAAAACGTAGCATAAGGTATAATTTTCTTTAAATACTTTGTGCTGGGAAGTGAGAAGGTTTGTTAGCGGATGTACTTTTTTTTGAAATGTAGAGGACGTACAATTTACCCAACTAATGAATCAAAAATGCATAATATAATCTTTTTATAAGGAGTTTGATAAATAAGTTTCAATTTAAAAAATAGATTCAATATTGTAGTATATGTATGAGAACTTTACACTGAACGGTTTTAATTAAAAAGTTTAAATCCCTTTGTCAAGCACAAAAGACCATTGGTCATTTAGAGAAAAGATTATAATATTCTTCTTGTCACTGCAAGAAGACAAGGCCCTGCTCAAGTCTGCTTCAGTACTATATCTATCTATCTATATATATATATATATATCAAACCAAAGCCTTCTCTCCCACTTTTCCTCTTGTCAATTTCCCTTTTGGCATGAGATTCAATTCTCTAGAATACGGCCATGAAACCAAAACATGTTTTAGTACGTTTCTTGAAAGTAGAATGCATAAAACGGCAAAGGGTTTACCCTCAAACGTGTAAGTTCGGTACTGAAAGTGACAAAACACTTTCCTCCAAACACTTTTTTTTTTTGTTATTTTCTTTTGGCATTTTGATTTTTAATATATGGAAAGAATAATATCATTAGATTTCTTCAAGCATCAAAGCTTATAAAGAACAAAGCTTTTATAGCTAGATAGATATAAAAAATGTGCAAATAAGATCAATTAGGTGGAAAGTGACAACCCCATGAAAGTTCATTAGCCTTGATACACCTTACGCAAAGGATAGTCAATCATTTTTTTTTTCTCCCTAATACTGGCTCTCTCGACTTTTTAATGTTAATAAAGTTCCTTAGTTTGAGAGGATTTATACCTAACCAAGAATTTGTACACACTCGCATAAATTAAGTAGCGCTTATTATTATTATTATTTTGGGATTTCTCTTTGTCATCAAGCTTTCGTCTTCTCCAATATTTATTCCTCATGGCGTGTGCTAAAAGCCAAATGATACAAGTTTTGCACCTAAGACCATTGCCATGCAGTTACACAAATACACCAACTTGAAGTGTGTTGTACACTTATAGATCCACTGACTGCTGACATATATACTCATATATAGAAGAAAAATAATTTTTCATCTGGGTTGTATCCCCGCTATCCATAACACTATAGGCCTCAGTTTAATATGTAGTATACTTTTTACAGTGAATCTGCTATTTATAACACTATAGGCCTCAGTTTAATATATAGTATACTTTTTACAATGAATCTGCTATTCATAACACTATAAGCCTCAGTTTAATATATAGTATACTTTTTACATTGGATCACACTGTTTTGTTAAAAAGGTTATAACCCAATAGGAATAAATAAGATTGCTCTATATATAATTATAGAAAAAAAAAAAAAGAGAGAAAAAAAAGGCTTGGGAGCAATGTTGGTGTTAGAGCACCACAAACTAATACAAAGCAAGCCAACATGCTCCATATTAGAACAACGTCAGAGGGCACCTGTAAAAATGGTAATTTTTTTTTTCCTCGTATGTTCAGGGCTTGTATTTTGTTGGAATTTGAGTTGTTTTGTGAAAAGTATTAAAATTTGATTGAATTTCAACTTATGTTTTGCTTCTCTCATTCAAAGTTTTGTCTACAATGAACGTCCTGGTGGTTTTTTGGGGGTAGGAATTGGGAATATTCTCCGATGAGGATTGTCCAGTTCTGTCCCTGCCTCTCCTCAGCATCGATGGCATGGTTTTGGAGGTGAGAATGGAAATGAAAAAGCATTTCCTGAGCCTGCCTGTTGCCATATCTAGCCATTAGATTCATCTTCTATTAGTTTGTGTTGTTGAACATCGTTAATGTTTCTAATCATTTTTCCTGTTCTATTAGTATGTTGGGCTAAGCACTACCAGTGTCCATAACATTGCACATAATCATACGGTTGCTTTATGCATGCTTAGATGGAAATATCTCCGGGATTATCCCACTAAATATAATTAGTTTATTGGCAAGCCTAAATAGGTGAAGTTTGAGCCACTTTATAGCAGCTTTATAGATGGTAATTGACGTCACGATCAACTCAAGCGCGTGTGCGCACGCACACACATAAATACTATAGAATAATCAACTCAAATGTTTGTTGTGTTCTGTCAACTCAAGAATATAACTTGGGCTTTTTACAATTATTTTAATGGTATGCACGTATGAGATTTGTAACATATAATGAAAAACAACTTCATAGGTGCTTGATAAAGTTAGCTTTAATTAATTTTTTAATTAAAAATAATATAAAGCTCTCACATGTTATAATAAGAAGAAAAAATTTATTATAATATAAAGTTCTCATATGCTACAGTGTTTACAATTTTAACAAATGATTTTAACCGTCATCAAAACCTTATAACATCCGATAGGCATATGAAACAGGAGAAATGAGTATATAGAGTTAAAAATCTTTTTTTCCTCTAAACTGGACCATAGGTTATTATTATTGTTATCATTATTTTTCTAAGAGGGACCAAAGATTAATTTAATTAATAGATAAGGTGACACTTGGGGGAAAAAATATAGGCATGGTGGAAAAGTGGGTTCACATAAAGGAGGCAATATTATCTTCTTTATTATGTGGGAGAGAAACTTTAGACAATAACATTTCAATCGTACTAAAGAGAGAGCGATTCCTGAAATACCTTTTTTTTTTTTCTTTCTTTCTTCTTTTTCTACTTTTAAAGAAAACAGAATTCTGTGTCATTTTAATTTGTGAAGTGCGTTCCTAGTACGTTAAAAAGTTAAGGATAATGAAAAAGATAGCAGACAAAGGTCCTTGTACATATCAGAATCCACTTGCATCAAAAAGGCAATCTACTCCACTGAAGGAGAGAAATAAATAAAATAAGATAAATATAAAACAATCCACCGGTCCACTTTCATAATACTACATTTGCTCTTAGGAGAGTAAACTGTTACTTTAGATTTAAAAGTCGTAGTATATAAAATTTTTTATATTATTATTTTTTATAATAATATGTTAAAATTTTATATTATTTATAATTTAAATTATTAGTTTGAAGCATTTTTTTAAACACTCTATTACTCTAAGACACAATACATATGTTTTATTAATCATTAATCAGTTCAGTATTCTTATACGCTCAATTTTAGCATGGGATATTTACCTTTTATACTATGTGTTTTTATTGTTTTATTTAAAAACTATATTTTTATTTTTTTATCTTATCAAATACATACCGTTAAATTAGAATTAACATGCAAATCTATATTTTATCTTATTTAATAATTGAATTTTATGTTTTAAATGACCAAATTATGCTTAAATAGACGAGAAGAAAACTTAAAACTTCTACAAAATAAGAAAAACTCAATACAAAACACACATACAAAAAAAAATAAAATTGAGTATGGATATTTTTTAGGTCAAAATCCTTAGTTTAAAGCTCTTTTTTATAAGTTTTTCTTAATTTCTATTTGGGGCATTTTGGGCAATCCATTAGTTTGAAATTAAAGGTGTAGTAGGAAATGTACAAATTTATGTATTAATTCTAATTTAAAATGAACAAAAGTATAATATTTAAATAAACCTAAAAAATAAGATATAAAAAGGTAAATACCTTTTATTTATTATTTATTATTTATTTGATATAACAATATATTAAGTTGCTGAATCTTAATGCAACAAACAATTTGCTTATATCATTTTTGCTTGCGAGTTTAGGTGCCTAGGCTTAAACGCTACCTGATTTTTTTACCAAAGTCAGTGGTTTCCCATCATGATGAAATAATTTCATTTTATTCTCATTCTCGGATAATTTATTGGAAAAGTATACTCTTATTTAATATTTGTCAACACTATTGACGATCATAGTTTGCGGGACCAAAAAAAAGGGAGTGTAGATTCCACATTTGAGTCTCATTTATTGCCTACATTCGATTTCTGTGACTTTACCAATTGTTTTTAGCAAATAACTCAATAGACTATCCGTAAAATAAAAACTTTCAGCGATGAGGATTATTGTAGCTCAAAATTGAATGATGCTTATTAAAAGGGTGTTTGAAAGGATGGTGGAAACTGTTAGTTAAAACCATTTTTATTGTAACATGTTAAAGCTTTACACTGTAGCAATTTTTTTTATTATGACTATAGCATGTGAGAGCTTTATACTGTTCATAACTGAGTTTGTTGTTCCCACCACTCAGCCAAACAGCCATTAAAACCTTTAAACACATCAACATTGTCGTTGCTAATTAGAAGTTTAAGCAGGTCTTCGTTTTACGTCCGTCGATTAACTTACAGATGACATAAAGCCACGATCTTTAATGACAACAGTTATGGAAAGTGTCGTTTGTAAATATTTCTCATTAACTATCTTTACAACGACGACACTAAACGTCTCTTTAAAATATATTATAGTTTAATTGTATTGTATTTAATAAAATTATGTAATATTAGTATTCATCTTTATTTCATAATCATAATTATTAAATTAAAATATGGATTATATAATATCTTTTTTACTTATGCATTTATATATAACAACAATATTAACTGAATTTAAAACAATATAATCTAAAATTAAACACTAATGTAATAAACCAACAATCTTTAAATTAAAAGTATACTATGGCATGGTAGGACTACAACATAAAAACTAAAGAAAATAAAAAATAAAAATAAGCTTATTTATTTCAAAATTTACAGTTTCAACTATGTTCTTATATACCGTTTTAGTCTCCTAAATTGATATAGTCGTTGTCTTTGATGCAAGAGACATTAGAGGTAGTGGCCTCTAAGGAATCATAGGTGGCTAAGGCACAGGCATAGGCATTTCGAAATTGGGTGTCATATTGTAACATAGCAGTCATCTGCGCCTGATAGTCAGACTGTTGCATATCATGAGACTAGGCCGCTTCATTCATCCATTGTCGCAAATTAGGAGGACTTGGTGTTTGTTGTGAAGGAGCTATAATTCATATTGATTGAGAAGATTTAGAACTAAGAACTTCATTTTCTACGCCTTAAGCCCACTCTTTTCTCATGGCATGTAGGCACACTCTCCATACTAGCGTTAAAAATATTAGGAAAAAAAATTGGCGGGCGGTTCAACCCGCTAGGTTTGTTTTCGAATCCAAACCCCGCTCCCCAAAAGAGGTAGATTGGTTGAAATCCACCATGAAAGAAGTATGTGATGACATGGACTGGATTCTAGCGAGGCAAACGGATTGATAAATTTTAAGCACGCCCCTACTTTACGTACCATCTAGCAATGGCAAGTGTATTTGTTGAAGTATTTTACCAAAAAAAAATTCTAACAAAACTCAAAATTATTCAACAACGATAAATTTGTTGTCGTACTTCTTAAAATTTAGCCAAAGTGTTTTTGACTCGTCAGTGACGATAAATATAGTCGTAAAAGCTCTTTCAAAACGTTGGATCCCACAAATTGTATCTCATATCTGTGTGTGTATTTTTTCCAAGCAACAAACTCTTTTTTTAACGACGACACGATTAACAATTAACAACGACATCATTTTGTCGATAAAAGTGACGTTTCTATACATATCTTATTTCCGTTATAATTCCTTCACATTTTCTCACAAATAAATTTGAAATGGATGATTGATCAGTATGGCCTGCGATTAACAATTAAGACCAATGATGATCAATATTTGGGAGTTTGGACAGCTGGTAATTATGAGGGCAAGAACTGGCTTTTTTTTTTAATAATTTGAGTTGGATGTGAAGCTAATTGTGGTACACAACATTATATATTGAAATGGTGTGTGTGTGTGTCCATATATATATATATTCCATTGAAGGAGGTGGGAAGCACAACATGTGTTGGTACAGGCAAAGCATTAAATAGAGGTGTGGGAAGAGTTAACGATTGAGGGGCCAATATGACCATGTCTTCTGCACACCGGTGTGGCCATACTTTGTGCTAAGATGTGGGACATCTAACTTCAATGCTGACAAATTCGAGATTACTGACTTTTTTCCACTCAAACAATCGTGGACTGGGACCTTATGTGTTTTGACTAAGTTGTTTGCAAGAAGAGTTTAAACCGCGCGGTAGCAATATAAGAGCTTTAAAGGAGTGTTTGGTAAGTAGTGGTTTGAATTACTTTTATAGTAACAATAAAAAAATAGTTACAGTATAAAGCTCTCATATGTTACAGTAAAAGTAATTCTTATCAACGGTTTTAACCATCTTGTCAAATACCCTATAAATGTTTACTGTTAAAACTCTATAGAATAATATTCTTAAGGCTCGTTTGTTTCACATATTCGAATAACTCTTTAAATTCAAATATTTAGAATCCTTTGATACGTGTTTGTTTTCTTTAAAATTCATATCAAATAAATAATTTGAATTCAAGTTTTTAGAGCTCTACCCCCCTCGAACATCTTGGACTCGAATATGTTTGTTATAATAAAAGCTGAAATTCTCTCTCCTCTATTCAAGCAAAAAAAATAACTTTTTCATTTGATATTCAATTGAAACGATTTTTTTTCGTTGCATTCTTAATGAAGAGATGAGTAAATCAAGATCAATATTGCGTATTTTTTTAGGATCATGAGTATTAAGATTTTGTTAGATTTGTTAAAAAATTTAAAACTTTTTCCATTGTCTATCCAAACACAAATTTTAATTTTATTCTGTACTCAGATTAACACTTTAAATGCACATCTAAATGTAAATTTAGATAGCAATTCAAATCACCAGTTTAAATAATATAACTCAAATAAAAATAATATAAATCAACATAATTCGATTTCATTTTCCAAAAGGACCCTTATTTTATAAAAATATTGCCCTGCGCTCTACATTTTATTAATTGTATTAAACATGTTCTCTACATTTTACAAATCACAAGCTTAGTTTCAACGAGAAGGTTTATCGCAAGATGTTTTTTTTGCCCGAATCCAGAAATGGTGATGTCTTGTCCTAATTTACATGGGTTATCTTCCCTAGACCTCTCGAGATCGTGTTTAGGGAAATTCATAATATGATTTATAAAACATAGTGAGTGTGTACAGGGTGAAACCAGCAAAATTAGTCAAGAAAGACAGAGTATAATTTCAAGCTGACGGAATATAATTTTAAAAGGGATAGAGTATAGTTTCAAGGGAATTGAATATTATTTCTATAAAAATTTTATGAACAATATTGAAAGAAAAAAAGTTTAAGGATAGCTACCTACCGTTGTCCGTGAATAGCTCAGCTCTTGAGTGTATATAACATTTTTGAAACACATAGCTCAGCTCTAGAGTGTATATAACATTTTTGAAACACATAGAATGAAACGCAACTGTTGGATAAAACACTAGAAAAGTTGGGTGCGTTTGGTACGAGTATTTGAGTAGAGTATTTGAATGAAGATTTAAATTTTTGTGAGAGAAAATACTGTAACAAAATGATTCGAACCGTGATTTGAAAACCGAAACAAACACACCCTCAGGGTTACTATCCATTCATTTATCTATTTATTTTTTTCAAATATTCTTCTTTTTGGCAAAACTTTGAAATACATCTTTTTGATATCCTCGGATAAGCATTCCTTCCACACATTGTATGTATCAGTCATCTCTCATTTTCAAAAAAAAAAAAACCCATAAAAAATAAATCATTATGAACTTTTTTTTTTTTGTATACATTAATCCATCTAATTAGGCCATTGAGAACTCGTTACATTTATCTTAAAAGTTATTCCTGGAAATTTGGTATGTAGTTTTAGGTAGGGACTGCTGACTACGTATAATCACATCTTTGCTAAAGTAGAAATAATAATGTTGATGTTGACAGATGAATGATTTTTTTTTTTTTAGGAAAGTTAGTGTATTTTATTATTCTTTTAATGGGGACCAAATTTATTCTATTTTCCATTAAGCTTTTAAATTATTTTAGTATAATGTTTTTCTAATCCTAAAAAAATTTATTCTCTATAGTTTTTCGAAAAATAATATCTTACAATACCAAGAAAAAAAGAAGTGTGGTACGGATGTAAAGCCAAGTCGAGAAAAAAAAAATTAGCCAGACACGTGACAAAAAAAATCATCCAAGGTCCATTGTTTCTTTTCTGTTTCCTTACTTTTTCCTTAAAAAGTATTTTATTTTTTTGGTTAATAAACAAGTACTTTGTCGTTTATCCAGTTTATTTTCTTTCCAGTTTCATTTTCTTTACAAGTGAAAAAAAAAAACCATCCAAGTTTCTTTGTTTCTTTTCTGTTTCTTTTTTTCCCCTTAAAAAAGTACTTTATTATTTTTTTTTTGTCAAAAACAAGTACTTAGTAGTTTCTCCGGTTTATTTTCTTTCCCGTTTCGTTGTGTTAGTATTATTCATATGTTGTATAAAAAAACAGCTTTTAACCATTAATTATAATTGTGAACAATATAAAATTTTTTTATGTTATAATAAGATAATATAAAATTTTTACATGCCACATTTTTAAAACTAAATATGTTACAATTTTTAAATTAAAACTGTTAATTCTAATTGTTTTTTAAATTGATCTATTAATTATTATTATTATTATTATTATTACTACTATTTTTTCTTGTTAAAATTATCCCTTGTTACTTATTTTATGTCACTAAGTCATAAAGTGTTAAAAAATTTAGTTTAAATTATTGTAAACATCAATCTTTCTTGTACTTGCATCATTGCTTCTGACCGCAATCCTTGCAGCTTCTACTTGATAGATGTTTGGGTTGGTCTACACAAAACGGAAGATTTTGATGAAAGGGACAAAAAAAAATTTGAATTGAGTAAAAGTCTTCTCTATTTTTGAAAAAACAAAACATATTTTTTTATGTAAGTAAACTATTTCAATTTTTTTTAAAAAAATAACTATAGTAGAATAAAAAACCTTAATAAAATAAAAAAAACTAAAACAATTTTAATGTTTAAAAAACTTTTTTTTTATACCAAAAACTGTAAAAAAAAAAAAAAATCGTTCATCAAAAATTTTTTTTTCCAAAAAGCATTCATCAAAATCTCTCCCACAAAACACTCCGACACTCAAAGTAAGTGAAACAGTAACAAAGATATATTCAAAAGAAGTACAGATACTGACAAAGTGGATGGAAGGACACGGGAATAGTTTTCATTATTTTCATGACAAAATAAATAATTAGTTAATTAAATTATCGAATCACCACTGTAAAATTTTTATATTTTTATATGGTATAGTTTTTTAATTTAAACTTGGTGGTTTAATCTACACCAATGTACCTGTCAGACAGACATAAAATGCGCAACTGCAAATCGTACAAAGGCTTTTAACACCCTTAAATCAATTTTTTGCAGTCAAATGTCAGAGATAACATGACGACGTCGTTTTGACCATATCCAAGCCGCCCGAATATTCTAAACCGTTGGATTGCCTTTTCGTTGCAAGTTGCCAAAAAAGGGTTAAACCCGTGATTCCCTTAGATCGACGGTCCAGATCTCAAGACAAAATGCTATAGCCGTTGATCAAAGTTGAAGTCCCATCAATAGGTGACGCACTGGCTTGCATAATATCATTTGGGGCTCAACAAATAATTGTGCCTTTTGAAAGTGCCACGGCATGGTACGGAAGTGTACCTTGTTTGGAGAAGCGCACAAAACTCTTTTAAATTTGATTTTACTTTCTTTTCCTTTTTTCATCACCAAAAAAGTCAAAAGCTAATTGCTTACATGAAGACAAACAAACACGTCTGCTTAGCCAATGGACGTGTGCCACATGGCCAATAATAATCTTCCAAAAACGCACTTATGTCACCACCCACCAATGCCACTTACACGTGCATATGACAATCATAAAAGACCCATATCCATCCTTTTGATATAATTAATTAACTACGTGATTTTTTATTCATAAAGATCCACGATATAAAGTTGGTACATGATATAAAATAAAAATATTCTTAAGTATAAAATTTTTATGTGTTATAATATTTAAGTTAATTTTTTAAGTTTAAACTGTTTTATTAAAAATCTTATTAAATTATACTAATATATTTATATTTTATCTAAATTATAAAATGTTATCTGAATTGAACTTAATTTTGTTAATTTTTTATTTAAAATGATGAAGATGTCTAATTAGTCTCAACCATTGATCTAAAAGAATCAAATCTTGGCATTTTTATTTTTTATTATAATTTTTCTCTTTTATGAAAAAAATTAGAGTGCTAAAAGAGAGAGATATTTTAAATTTTGTTGGAATTAA
The DNA here is from genome assembly GCA_025403435.1 of Artocarpus heterophyllus. NCBI lineage: Eukaryota > Viridiplantae > Streptophyta > Magnoliopsida > Rosales > Moraceae > Artocarpus > Artocarpus heterophyllus. The sequence goes on along the minus strand of CM046346.1, from coordinate 8,338,217 downwards.
TTAGTTTTATGAACAAATAAACCTTTTTTAAAATTGAATTACTGTTTTCTTAGAACTAGTTAGTTTTGGTTTTTTGTAATTAATTTGTTTTAATTTTGTTAAATTGAAGTGTGCTTTTAATTAGTTTGTGTGGTTGTGATTACTTTGGAGAATTAATTGTGGACATTTTTTGGGCTATGTAATTTTAATTTTTGTATTTTTACTTATTTTGGACAGAATTGTTATCCTTGGAAACAAAGAAAAGAAAAAAAATTATTTTCCATTAGAGTGAAATATAATTACAAGTGTGTACCAATTATTTAAACTCATTTTTATTGTTAAAATAAGGTAAAATTGTTGCTTATAGCCACATAAAATAACTAAAAATATTTTTTACTAAATGGATGGGTATTTTCAGCATTTTGAACAAAATTAACAGTCAACTCATGGCCAACTAACAGATGAGGTATTTTTGTAAGTTTTTTAATAATTAAACGGTATCAATGCGGTTAGTTTTAATTTGGGAAGTGTTTTCTATAATTTAAGTAAAACATAAAAGATTTCAGTCTTATTTGCCTTTTTCTTTTTTAATTGCAAACCAAAAATATTGTGATTTTGATTTTGTTTATTAAAGGGTAATCAAAGAGATAAAGTATATTCAATTATTGCACCGTCCACTAGCTTAATTACCAATTGATCCCACCATAATAAAACTTAGAGACATGAATATGAATTTGTGGGGATCACTAAATTGATTCGAATTTTTTTTTTTTAAAAAAGGTACGAATTGTGAGCTGCCGTGTCATACACAGTACGTACAATCTGATTTTTGCATATTCTAAAATTTTAGAACAAATTTTAGCTTTGTCGTTGAAATGTATACATACATATATATATATATATACATACATACATTATTAATAATATTTAATTATATTACTTGTAGTGTTCCTTCTTTGACGGTGTTGGTTTAGCTGTATAATTGTCCAAAGCGAATTTTTCTGTAGTTGGTCATAATTGGTAGGCTGTGTGTATGGCTTTTTTTAAAAAAAAAAAAAAAAAAAAATTTAATCTCACCGGTTGATATTTTGTCCACACATTAAATGCTTGAAGTTTGTTTATTCCTCTACCACTATTCAATTAACGGTGGTCCTTTGTATTTTGCAAATATTGTGTTTTTGAGTTTGTGAGTCATTGTTGTTCCCATATTTTATTTTTTGGTTTTGATGACATTAGGGGTTCCAACTTGAGACATCAAACTTGGTGTTGGGGGTTGGTGCTTATTGATCTAGCTAATCTGACGAACATCAAATATTGTGATTTTGTAATATTCTTTTAGAAGTAACTAACTGGGAGACGAACCTAATTAGCCATTGAGATGTTTCATTTTTTCCTCCTCTTGTCACCAATACTGTTAATCTTTTTTTTTTTTGGGTGATTGAACGGGTCAATAGACTCAAAAAAAACAAAGACAGGTACAACAAAAGACTAAAAACAACACAATCTTGTGGTAGAGACCTTAATTATATCTTCACTCAGAATTCTGCGCAGATCAGATGAAACATCACTAGCAAAACCCTAGATGTTCCTCGAGCGACGGCTGAGTTAGCAAGCCAATTAGTGGCTCTATTACCTTCTTTGTAGCTGTGCGAAATAAAGACAGTCTAGTCCTTCTTCAACCAACTTTGAATGTCTATGGTTAATCTATAGCATTCGATTTTGCCTCAAAGTTGAAACGTGTGCTTTCTGGAAAATGAGAATGAGGACTCTTAAGAGCTTTTTTAATAACCTCAGCAATTATCACAAGTTATTATTGTCATTTTTTTAACCGTTGGAATTATAACAATGACTTGTTGTCTATTTTATTTTGACGGTAAGAATTAAAATAATATTTTGAGACAATTATTAATGTGATAGTGACGTAAAAAAATTCAAAACCAACGTATTAAGGTGTTTAATAAAGTTGATTAGAACTAATTTTTTTGATTCAAAATACCGTGGCTTATGAGAGCTTTATACTATCGTGAATTTTTCTTTTTATTACAACATGTGAAAGCTTTATATGATTTTCATCTAACAAAATTGATGAGTAAGTTATGTTATTTTCAAGTTTTACGTGTGTGTGTCTATATATACATGTATACATGAGCTACTATATTTTGGCTGAGTATGTGATAAAAAATAATAAATATAAATAAAAAGAAATCTATTAACAACGTGGATGCAAACATAACGCTAGATACTTCCTTGGTATAATATTTTGGAGCTGAAATATGGTTTGGTTTGTCCAATGAAGTGCATAGTTGGAATATTGAAATCGAACTTGCAATACTTTTCTTCCAACGATGGGAAGTCACCAACTCCTCGTATCAAAATATAAATATAAATATCAATATATAGGATGTAAAAACCCTATAATGTGTGTGTGTGTATATATATATAATCTGCTTTGATTGGCTTTTAAAAGCAAAACATGGATATGTTATAATGTATACCCTTGACCTTCCCTATTTTTAAAGGGAAAAATTGAGAATAGTTGAAATTCTTTGAAACTTTCAAAAAATTTTCAACAACCACACACGCAAAATAAATTTATTAAAACTTGTAAGGAAAGTGCTTTGACAAAAAGATTCCATAATTTTCGTTTAGTATTTTTTTTTTGATATTTTATCAATTTAATTTTGAAACAAAATGAACCAAGATCATTGTAATTGGGTTTAAAATAATATTTACGAAAACTCTATTGTGGGCTAAGAAAACAATAAAAATAAATTTTGATAGGCTTATAAATTTTCACCAAATTTTATTAAGCTATTATTTTTTTTTATCTAATATAATTCTGATTTAACCTGACGGTTTAAAATTTTCTCTTAAAGATAGTTTTTTATACCCTTATAATACCGAAACTATATTTAATAGTAAACCTTTATTCCAATATCAAATTCTTCCTCCTTTTAGAACCGATCGTAAACCATGAATGAGTCCTTAATCTTCCATTTGTTTTCGGTTTTTTGCTTGACTAAAAATGTTCAATCTTATTTGACTAGTTGTTTTTGGAAAAAATATCAATTTGGTAGGTCATGACAGATTAAGTTGAATTTTCGCCCAATAAATGCTAGAATGTTCTATAGAAAGAATGTTAGATACATGTTATATTACTAAGGTGTTTGGCATGGTTATTAAAACTGTTTTTTACTGTAGCATATAAGAGCTTTATAGATTTTTTTTAATTATTATTGTGGCATGTAAGGGCTGTACATTATTTACAACTAAGAAATTAGTTTAGACCACTTTTGCCAAACACAAGCTACATAAATTCTATTCTAACAAATAATTAGTTACTTCAAAATTCACAAAATCTGTATGCTTGCTTGTTGAAAGATATCAGTTTCAAGGGCAGCACTCTTCATGACTTAAAAGCCAAATATTTTTCATTTTCAATTTTTATTGATGAATGAGACTTGGTCTTAAATTTTAATACCAATTTCAACGATAAGGAAAAAAAGGGCTACCCAATGGCCAATCTATGATGATTGGAATAGGCAAGGTTGATTTTCCACGTTAAATGGAGAAAAACTTAGGAGACAAGGGAATATGCAGTGATACAAAATAAAATAATATTATATCAATATGAAAAAATTGAAAGTTACCGGATTGTTACAGTTAATAAAATAACATTAACATTATGCCTAATTTATGTGTAGTTGTCTTTTAAATTTAGAGTGCTAACCGCAATAATATCGTTTAACACCACTTTATAACCCCTTGTTTGGCAAAAGTAGTAGGAACTACTTTTTTAGTTATAAATAGTATAAAGCTCTCACATGCTACAGTAATAATAAAAAATTGCTACAGTGCAAAGCTCTCATATGCTACAGTAAAAATGGTTCTAATCAACGGTTCTCACTACCCTTCTAAACATACTAAAAACCCAAGTGATACAGCTTTGATGTGTGTGATTAGAACAAAAATACTTGGCACTCTTAGCTTAAGAATATGCAAAAAAAAAAAAAAAAAAAAAAAAAAAATTGTCATATCTTGTCGACCTAAGAGAAAGCTAACACGTAATTATAAGTCAACAAGACATGAAGACAAGTTTTCTTAAAGAAAAAAACAAATAGACAATTTCTTTAGCAAGATACCTACCGTTAAGTATATGTCTTTCAGTCTCAAATTCATAAAAAAAAAAAAAAGAAAAAGATTTTGACCAGTCTAATGATTTTGAAACGTTTCCAAAAAAATTCCAAAACAAATAATAAAAAATATTAAAAAACGTAAACTAACGGTTGAGGTTTCCTTTGGAAGAAGTTCCAAACAAATAATAAAAAAGGTTGAACAAGCCAATGGTTCCACATATGATTTTCTAGTAAACAAACACTAGCAGTGTGAGTAGCCATTTTTTGGGGGTGGCAAAAGATAAAGGAACAATTAAAGAATGATATATGTCACATGTGAACCACTAAAAACCCATCAATAATTGAACCCTTTTGAGAAAAAAGAACTTCAAATAATGGATTGCACATAATTTGAGTCTATATAGCTGGGCAAAGGTGAAATTGGGGGCTTAGCTTGCCTTTAGACAAGTCCCTATATATATATATATATATATATATATATATCCCTTCTTGTTAAGGGAAGTTTCCTTATAATATTATCTTTTTTCAGACAGGTATTGCACTAACAAAACAATACACAGCCTCTCTTGTAAACTTATACAATCATTTATTTCAAGGAATAAATATTCAATTGTCTATGTAATTTTCTTGGTGATGTAATGCCAAGAACATCTGAAGGGGACAACAATATAAAGAAATATATTTTTCCCCAAAAAAATATTGTATATAATAGAAAGATAACTCATCTTAGACTAAAATTCAACTAAATATGTAATGTTAAGTCGGTTTTTCCATAAGTGATGTCGTGTGGTCCAATTATGCTAATTAAGTTTTTTTCATAGCGTAAGGGTCAGAAATTCAAGACATTAATTACGACAAGTAGTAATACAAATGACCTTGGACCTATTCTTAATGATTACATTCGGTGATTAAAATCTGCATAAAATAGTAATTATACACGTATTCAAGCAGGCATCTGAAGCAGTACTTTACTCGTATGTATGGTTTAAATTAACACATAAATAATTTGAACAATTTGTATATAAATGCAAAATTAAAAAAAGGTAAATTGTACTGCTTCACCTTAAACTATTTACTTTTTACATAATGCACTCGAGTTTTCAATCATGACACAATGCACCATGAACATTAAAATCATTAGCAGTTTAAGTCTAATAATTATTTTAAATTTTTGTTAAATATTTTTTTTTATGTGTTGAGTTTCGATTTCTTTCTTAAAACGATGAGCTTTACTTATAAGAAAACTCACATGCAAATTTTGTGAACAAAATTATCCATGTTTTTTAATGCTTGTTAGCTATTTGACCTCATTTATCAATGATATCAAAATTTAAGATATATTTTATTAAAATTAAAAGTTTAAAATATATTATATAAAAAACAAACAGTTAAAGTACAACCATACAATTTACTCTTAAAAAAAATACAATTTAATGCAAATTAACCAAATAAAAAGACAGAACGGTGACGCAAAGGAAGAGGGACTGGATCTAGTAAAGCAGAATCATCACTGAATTTCATGACTTTTCTGATGCCCCAAGTTAAATCAAAAGTAAAGTTGGCTTTTTTTTCTTTAGCCAAAAAAAAGTATTAAAACCCTAAAAAAAAACGTTGTTGAAGATGGCCTTTTGCCCTTTTCTTGCTTGAAAGAAAGAAGGAAAAAAGATAAAAAAAATACTCCTCTCCTTTTTCAAGAATTTAATAATTATATTCTTGATTAATCTTATTTTTGGTTCCAAGTCTATGAGCAAATCCTATTTTAGACTAAAATATCGCACAAGTAATCTTGACTTATAAAATAGTGTAATTAAATTCCTTTAGTCAAGAGTCTTGTTCAAAATGGATGAAAAATGACTTTTAAAACTCTAACATCCATGTTTAAAGTAATATTACAGGATTGTTATATTCTTTCTTCCATCAAATCAAACAAATATAATATCATTTATGCAAAAAATGATGAAGCTAGAAATATTTTCAAAGAGCAATGAATTCAACTGAACTAAAGTTAAAGTGTAATTATTTTTTTAGAAAGTTTATATCTCTCTTGTGTATGTATACTTTAAATATATTTGTATCTTTTTTCCTTCATTTTTTAAATTAACATTTTGAAAAATTAAATTGTTTATAGAATACAATAGCTGAATTTTAGTTTATTTGAGATTTTAAGTTTGAACTAAAAATTTAAACTTGGATATAACTGAAACTTATTGAAAAAAAAAAGACTTTGGTATTGCCTCTAAAAAAATTTCCAGACACCTAAAAAAAAAGACAAATTAGGATTTAAAAAAAAAAAAAAAGGCTCAAAGTTAGTAAAGCGAAAAACAACTTTTTAAGTCAATCTAATAACCCCTAAGTAACAATACATCCAAATTAGAACTTCTTGATAGTATTTGGTAACGTTGTTTCAACTGTTATACTATAAAGCTCTAACATTATACAATATAAATAAAAAATATGCTATGATATAAAATTATCACATGTTGTAGTAAATTAATTTTGACTTTTAGTTTTAGGAATATGTTTGTCAACATAGTTATTATAGTTATTAAAGTGTTTTTATTATTGTTGTTGTTGTAGGCTATGCAGCTTTAATATTTTACCTGCCAGTGCTAAATGTTGTGGCGATCAATATTGTTAAATACAAACTGATATATAGTATTGGTGGCTATCTTATTTAGGCGATAATGATGCTTTACAAGCATATTTCAAGCCATAAGAGAGAAAATAATAAAAACAAAGAAGACCTATAATCTGATTGTTTTTCTTCCATTTCTTATTTTTTTCTTATAAAAATTAGTGCTCTCTATTCACACCCTCACCAAGTGTCCCTTTTTTTATGAGAATGTGAGAGTCATGAAATTTGAATCCCTGTCCTAATAGTGTCACACTGTTGATGTGTGCTCTTTGTGTACTTGATAATCTTAGAGTACGTTCGTTTCGTGGTTTGAATCACGGTTTGAATTATTTTGCTACAGTATTTTCTCTCACAAAAATTTAAATCTTTATTCAAATACTCGAACCAAACGGACTCTTAAAAATATTTTCATTTCAAACTGTCTTAAAATTATTCTAATTTGTTTATTTAGTAACAAAAATATTTTAATTTATTAAAATGACAAAAGTGTAATTGTGATACATTACCGATCGACAATCAATGTTAAGATAACGCGGCTCGAACACCCTTTTAAATACTTGTAGTGAAAGAGAGACTTGTTTCAAGGATTTGAAAAAAAAAAAAAAAAAAAACCTAATTAAAGACTTGAAGAGAAGATGTTTGAGCTATTGCTATTGGCATAGATTGAAGGGCTCAGAGGCATCACCGTGCCTTCTAGAAGATGTATTTTTCGCTAATGGAGGTAATTTTGTCTTTTCGTATAGTTGGTTTAACAAAAAAATATGAACAGCTAAATGTCACGTCCCAAAAGAGCTCTTGTTGAGAGGTGGGCAGCCCAGGATTTAAGTACTGCTTTTCGGTCCTTTACCTAGCCGATGTGGGACTTTTTGGATGTTACATCGCTCTTATTGAGAGGTGGGCAGCCCAGGATTTAAGTACTGCTTTTCGGTCCTTTACCTAGCCGATGTGGGACTTTTTGGATGTTACATCCTCCTCCACCCAATCACGTGACGCCCCCGTCACGGATCGGCTCCCCTGAGGGTCCCACTGGACCATGGAGAATCCACACAACAGGCAGGCAGTACCCCGCTCTGATACCACTTGTCACGTCCCAAAAGAGCTCTTTTGGGACGTGACAAGTGGTATCAGAGCGGGGTACTGCCTGCCTGTTGTGTGGATTCTCCATGGTCCAGTGGGACCCTCAGGGGAGCCGATCCGTGACGGGGGCGTCACGTGATTGGGTGGAGGAGGATGTAACATCCAAAAAGTCCCACATCGGCTAGGTAAAGGACCGAAAAGCAGTACTTAAATCCTGGGCTGCCCACCTCTCAATAAGAGCTCTTTTGGGACGTGACATAAAGCTCTTAAAATGGTGTAAAAAAATAAAAAGAATGCATTTCAAATTGTTTAAATAAATTCAAATAATCTGTTTAATTTTTGTGTTTGAAATATTGTCCTACCTATAATGTTAAACCATACTATTTAATAGGCTCAAATATTAAAGCATGAAAAATTTAGTTGAACACATTTCAAATTTTCAATATGTTGTGACATAATGTATTTGGTTAGAAATTATTCAGGACATCAAAACTGAACATAACATTCAAATATGTCAAAAATATATTGGCAAACTAGTCTTTAGCGCACTTCCTAGAGTTTTCCTATTTACAATAATTTATAAAAGGAAAATTTTTATAATGCAATATATATCATTCTTGTACAATACGAAAAAATATGGGTGCTAATGTGATTAAAAGTTAACAATTGGGTAATTTATTTTAAATAGTGAGGGAGAAGAATTGAGTACTCTTTTTATAAATTAATCCAACTCAGTAGATTTTTTTGATTTATTTATTTTTAGTTTGTAACCTGTCTGTCCTTGAACAAAACCAGGTTTTGGTGACATCCAAAATTGGTGCATTCCAATATTAATAGGGACAACAAATTTTATAAGAAAAAGGTCAAACTAATAATGTATTTAGCTTCCTATCTACCCTAAATCACACCCTTGTAGTTTAAGTAAAAAGTTCCTTTTTTTCTTATGAGTAGGTGACCTTATTTGGTTCCAAACACCCTAAAAATAAGGCAAAAAGGGATAAGGCAAAAAGCGTTTAGATTATATAACAATAAAAAATTTTCCTCAAGGTTTAAGAGGGATTTATATGGCAAACTTCAAATGTAAAGGGCATAAGCATAAATATGTTTTCTACCCTATCTTCATTGCCTAAAATGCCAAAAAAAGCTTCTCAATTTCAACACTTCCACAAAGCAATTTTTTGAAAAAAACAAAAATAATTGAAGGGGCAACCCTTATCAGCAAGCAAGCGAGTACACCCTTTCACCACTTGAACAACCATTTTAAAATACATTATTATTATTTGTATATATTTCTTAAAAAGAGACAAATATAAAAAAAGGGGGAAACTGGTCCATAAAAAAGAAGTACAAAAAGAAAAAAAAAAGACGTAACAGAGTGTGTGCATGTGCGGTTGATGATTCATTTGGTTGCGTCGTTGTGATTGGTATCTTCTTTCTAAAAAAAGTTATTTCTTATCAGAAAGAAAGAAGAAAAAAAACAGAAGAGGAATAAATGGAACAGGCAAAAAGAAAATGGGAAAACGACAGGATTAATTGTAACTTAAAAGGAAATTTGTCCGAAAGGTTAGCAGTAATTTTTTTAAAGAAGAGGAGGAATATAAAGAAATATTCTACATTTTTTTAATATAAAAGAAGGGAAGATGTTATTATTTTTAAATAAGGCTTAGTTTGTGATTTAAAATTTTAATTTATAATTGAGATGGAAAGATTTATAGTCAATTATATTTTGTTTTTTTTTTTAATTTTTTTGATATTTTGATTAATATAAAAATTTATTCAAAAACAAAAAAAAAAAAAATCAAAATAGTAAAGGTAGTGACTTTACTGGACTTAAGCCACTTCTCTCCTCTAAAAAGGCCCTCTTCTGGCTCATCATCTTCTTGTTGGCTTCTGAGGAAATAGTGCTTCTTGGTCTTCTTCATTTTGGTACTTCTAAAACTAGTAATTTGTGATAAAAATCAAGTTTTGCCAACTGGGTTTTGCTTGATTTCCTATTTGTATCGGTTCCAAAGGTTCATTCTTGGTAATTGGTTGGTGGGCTTTTCTGATTTTTGAGTTTCTTCTTTTCTTCTCAAGAGAGATTTTAGACAGTAAGAGAGAGAAAGAGAGTTTTTGAGAGAGGAGCGATGGGGGAGAAACCTGAAGCATTGGAGGCTGTTGTCAAGGAAACTGTGGATTTGGTAAATAGATCTTAAAAAAAAGAGGAATTTTTTTTGAAGCCTTTTCATCTCTTTGTTGGTTTTGTTCTTTCTCTGTTGTTAATTATTGTTTTATCTTTGTTTTGTGAATGCAGGAAAATATACCCATTGAGGAGGTCTTTGAGAATCTGAGATGTAGCAAAGAAGGTCTCTCCACTGAGGCTGCTGAGCAAAGGCTTAACATTTTTGGGTACAACAGGCTTGAAGAGAAGAAGGTTTAAACCTTTATTTATCTCTTCTTTTGCAATTTAAGAAATAGTCTCTTGTTGTTGTTCTTTTTTTGGTTTTATTTTCGCTGAAAAGTTTTTTCTTTTTTGTTTTTTTTTTTGTTGGGGGGGGGGGGGGGGGGGGGGGTGTGTTTCAGGAGAGCAAATTCTTGAAGTTTTTGGGGTTTATGTGGAACCCTCTCTCATGGGTTATGGAAGCTGCTGCTATCATGGCCATTGCGCTTGCAAATGGAGGAGTAAATACTAAACACTTCTTTTCTCTTTATATTCTTTTCTCCTTTGGCCTAAATTATATAAATTTTGTTGAGTTTTGTTACAGTAAAATCTTTTTCTGCAGGGTAAGCCTCCGGATTGGCAAGACTTTGTGGGTATTATTACCCTTCTTCTCATCAACTCAACCATTAGTTTCATTGAGGAAAACAATGCTGGTAACGCTGCAGCAGCTCTCATGGCTCGTCTTGCTCCTAAAGCCAAGGTACCTTTTTTGGATTAGTCAATTTATTATCTCAAAACTTCCCTTTTTTTTGCTCAATTTTTTAACCTTGACATGTTAAAAAATACTTTAATTCTTCTGTTTTATACGTTGAATCTTTTTCGCAAAAGGTTCTTCGAGATGGCAGGTGGAGTGAGCAAGATGCTGCTGTTCTAGTGCCTGGAGACATAATTAGTATTAAGCTCGGAGATATTGTTCCCGCCGATGCTCGTCTTCTTGAGGGGGATCCTTTGAAAATCGACCAGGTTTGTTTAAGTATTCAAGCTTTTCTAATGGGGCAAGAGTCATATAGCTTGGTTACTGAGAATTGAACTTGTTTCATTGGGTTTTGCAGTCTGCACTTACGGGCGAGTCCCTTCCTGTGACGAAGGGCCCGGGAGATGGTGTTTACTCCGGTTCTACTTGTAAACAAGGAGAAATCGAAGCAGTGGTTATTGCCACCGGTGTACACACCTTCTTTGGGAAGGCTGCTCACCTTGTTGACACTACTAATCAAGTTGGGCACTTCCAAAAGGCAAGGAATTTATAGCACCATGTTTCTGGAGTTTGACTGGAGTTATGTATGGCGAATTTAGAATTTAATGACTGATTATTTGTATATATATATATTTTTTTTTTTTTTTTTCATGTGTAGGTCTTGACTGCAATCGGAAATTTCTGCATATGTTCAATTGCTGTGGGGATGATAATAGAGATTATTGTCATGTATCCAATTCAGGATCGTGACTATCGTCCTGGAATTGATAACCTTCTTGTGCTTCTCATTGGTGGGATTCCCATCGCCATGCCTACTGTGCTGTCGGTGACAATGGCTATTGGGTCCCATAGGTTGTCTCAACAGGTTGGCTCCGTTCATCGTGGATGTTGCTGTGGAGATTTGTTTTGAGTATTTATTATGGAATATATGACAATAATTTTCTGACAATCAACATAGGGAGCCATCACGAAGAGGATGACTGCCATTGAGGAGATGGCGGGCATGGACGTGCTTTGCAGTGACAAGACTGGAACCTTGACGTTGAACAAGCTTACAGTTGATAAAAATCTGGTCGAGGTTGGTTAACCGTTGCTGCGGCTTACTTGTGCAATTCTTTTGCCCAAAAGTAGATTGTAAGTTCTATTTCAAATGGATTCTTTGGCTTTAATTTGTAGGTTTTCGTAAAAGGAGTCGATCCAGATGCTGTTGTTCTGATGGCAGCCAGAGCATCCAGAACAGAAAATCAAGATGCTATAGATACGGCCATAGTTGGAATGCTGGCTGATCCAAAGGAGGTAAATACTTGATATTGGGACATTAAGACAGTTACAGTTATTCACTATAGACAGTTAGTTGCGTTGATTTATATCAGAGCTTTATTGTTCTTTAGAAATATATTTTTTATATTAACTTAATGGACTTGCTCTCCTGAATATTGTTTTTGAAAGGCACGTGCTGGAATTCAAGAAATTCACTTCCTTCCTTTCAATCCGACCGATAAGAGAACTGCACTGACTTACCTTGACTGTGATGGTAAAATGCGGAGAGTTAGCAAAGGTGCACCAGAACAGGTAATCTTTTTACCTTCCAATTTTTATTTACTCTTTCTTTGTCAATATCTTGTTTACTAACTTCTGTCTGCATTCCCTATCCAACTAGATTTTAAATCTTGCACACAACAAGTCCGAAATTGAGCGTAGGGTACACGCTGTGATCGATAAGTTTGCTGAGAGAGGTCTACGGTCTCTTGCCGTTGCCTATCAGGTAATTTGAGCCCTGCTTCCCATTTCTTGTTTTTGTGGTAAAAAATTCTACAATTATTGTAGATAGAAAACCTTTGATATAATTGTGCGGTTGTGTCCATCTTATGCAGGAAGTTCCAGAAGGAAGGAAAGAAAGTCCTGGCGGTCCATGGCAATTTGTTGGCCTCATGCCCCTCTTTGACCCGCCTAGGCATGACAGTGCAGAAACTATTAGAAGAGCTCTAAATCTAGGAGTAAATGTGAAAATGATTACAGGTACCTTGGTGGAATAGTAGCATTTATCTTCTCGGTGAAAAATCTTTTAGGAGCTACAGAGAATCTATTTATGATCTTTTCTTTTAGAGAAGTTGGAGTTTATTGCATGCTTTCATAGTGTTGGTGACCATCAATTTGACTTGTATTTTAAGGTGCTGAAAGTTGTGGTTTCTATCAGGTGATCAACTGGCTATAGGGAAGGAAACTGGACGTCGGTTGGGAATGGGAACCAACATGTATCCTTCATCTGCTTTACTGGGGCAGGACAAGGATGAGTCCATTGCGGCTTTACCGGTTGACGATCTGATAGAGAAAGCTGATGGTTTTGCTGGTGTTTTCCCTGGTGTGTTTCTTCAATATTGGTTTCATTTTATGTGTTCTTAGTTTTGATTTTCGAAGCATGTTCTTAGGTTCTTGAATGTAACGGCTAACCTGGTGTTGCACTGGTCCAGAGCACAAATACGAGATCGTAAAGCGGTTGCAAGCTAGGAAACATATATGTGGAATGACTGGTGATGGAGTTAACGATGCCCCTGCCCTCAAAAAAGCCGACATTGGAATAGCTGTTGCCGATGCTACTGATGCAGCTCGCAGCGCTTCCGATATTGTCCTTACTGAGCCTGGCCTTAGTGTTATCATTAGTGCTGTCTTGACAAGCCGGGCAATTTTCCAGAGGATGAAAAATTACACAGTATGCTTCTGGTTCCTGCTTATGTAGTCTTATAATTAAATATTTTCAGTATATTTAGTTTGCATTCATAGTGTTGCGCCTTTTTTCTTCTTTGCAGATATATGCTGTTTCCATTACAATCCGTATTGTGGTAAGTTGATGGTTTTTGTTTTATAGTATAGTTGGCATCTTTGTAAAGCAAATTTTGTATTGTTGGTTTTATGGTGTAATGGACAAGATATTGGTCAATTAGATTTCCTCTCAAACATTCTATTTTTTTTTTTTTTTTGTTCCTTACCCACCCTGACACTATTGCTTCATATTGTGGCAGCTTGGTTTCATGTTGCTGGCTTTGATATGGCAGTTTGACTTCCCTCCTTTCATGGTCCTAATTATTGCAATTCTCAATGATGGTCAGTTCTTCCATTAAGCATTAAAATCTGTCTCTCTCCCTCTCTCTGTCATTCTATTTTTACTTGGTACTTCTAGTGTATTTGTAACTAGAAATAATGGCAAATTGGTTTCATTTGTGCTATATTCTGCTGGTTTTTGATACGGTTAAAAACTCATCTAAATAAAATCTTTTCCTTTTTTTTTTTTAATTGATTAAGCATACTCAAAGTTCTTTCTTTTTCTCAACCAGTGAAACCAACTAGGAATATGTGAATTACTTTATGCTGGCTTCTATTTCATGAACTCTTTTAGCCAATGAATCATACTATTGACGTCAGGTACCATCATGACGATATCAAAGGATCGGGTGAAACCATCTCCGCTGCCAGATAGCTGGAAGCTGGCAGAGATTTTCACAACTGGCGTTGTGCTTGGTAGTTACCTGGCAATGATGACTGTTATATTCTTTTGGGCAGCGTACAAAACTGATTTCTTCCCTGTAAGATAACCTTATTCAGTTCCTTCACTCTTGTCGTTATTCCTGGAAGATGAATAATTCACTTGTCAAAATTTACTCCAAAAAAAAAAAAAAACCATATTAGTTTCTGTATTTTGAGATTTTTCTTGCGTGTGATAACTTTGTTGCACATGTATAGTTGTTATCATAGAATGTACAAATTGTTTTGGTTCTGCTTCTCACTTCGTTCTTTAGCCGATTTTCTTGCCTTGTTAATTTTTCAGAACAAATTTGGGGTGCCAACACTCAAGGAGGAGGCGCACGACGACTCTAGGAAGCTTGCCTCAGCAATATATCTGCAAGTGAGCACTATTAGTCAGGCCCTTATATTTGTTACCCGATCTCGGAGCTGGTCGTATGTTGAGCGTCCCGGGTTGTTGCTTGTAACGGCTTTTGTGGTTGCTCAGTTGGTTAGCATACTTCTCCAATCTTTTCACTTGGTTTTCCTATTTCATTTGGTATGAGCCAGGGTTAATTTTCGGCCTTTCATGTGAGCAGATTGCCACTTTAATCGCGGTATACGCAAATTGGAGCTTTGCTGCAATTGAAGGGATTGGATGGGGTTGGGCCGGTGTAGTCTGGCTCTACAACATCATCTTTTACATCCCGCTTGATTTGATAAAGTTCTTCATCCGCTATGCCTTGAGTGGACGAGCGTGGGATCTTGTTATCGAGCAAAGGGTATGAGCTGCATTGATTTAACAACTTTTTCAACGGGGTGTTCTTTTTAGTCGTTTTACAATGCATTTCTTTTCTTTTACAGATTGCCTTCACAAGGCAAAAGGACTTTGGAAAGGAACAACGTGAGCTTCAATGGGCTCACGCGCAAAGAACATTGCACGGTTTGCAACCACCTGATACCAAGATGTTTACTGAAAGAACACATTTCAATGAACTTAACCAGATGGCTGAAGAAGCGAAAAGGAGAGCCGAAATCGCAAGGTGAGCGCCACCAATTTCTACCATTTTCAGCCGTTTTAAGCTTTAAACAGGCTATATCTTTTAGTTGTTTAAGCTTGATCTAGAGCATTCTATGTCTCTTACTTGTTTACCTTCGATTACTTCTTTTGCAGGTTGAGAGAACTCCATACGCTAAAGGGTCACGTAGAATCTGTTGTGAGGTTAAAGGGACTCGACATCGACACAATTCAGCAAGCGTATACAGTGTGAGGGAGATTGTTTTTCTTGGCCTTACTCTTTACTGTGAAAGACCAGACCCTACCCGTGCTGACAGTAAAGACGTGTAATCAGCATTTTGTTGTTTGTTGCCCCTTTTAAAACAGCCAATTAAGTTGCATGCCTACTCTGCCTTCTGTTCTAAGCACACCTTGAAAGAGAACCGCAAACTAGCTTCTAAATCTAAATCATTCTATAGTTTACCTTTTCCCTCTTTGGGGGGACCTTTTGCATAATCCTTATGCTTTCAAGTTTCTGTCCTTGTAAGTGTTGTTGTGACCGGTTAGACTGTTCATTAATAAGTAAAAACTCGAGTATAGTCTGAGATTTTAGCATTCAAATAGAATCTTCACAAACTGACACATATAGCATAATCTTTCTTACCAGGCATGTTGAAAATGTGAACAAAAATTAAAAATATTTTACAAATAGCAAAAATTAAAATCATTATAATGATGATTATTTGATAACCATTATAATAGCTGCTGTATAACTATGTTGTTCCAAAAACATTAGAAAAAGTGTTATATTTCAATTTCACTCTTGTAGGTATGCAATATAGTGTAATTTTTACCCCTCTCTTCTAATATGAATTGATGCATGGATGAGATTAAGAAAGGAGGAAAGAGGAGCAAATTCATATCCAAATACAATTGGGAAATTGGATTCCAACGACTAGTGCTCTAATGAGACCATTGAAACCTTATTCCCAGAAACCTTTATCAAATGCAATATATGCCCTATTTATTTTCAAACTGCAGGTTTCTGAGAACCCATTTGGCCTTCAATGGTATTTTCTCTTCAACCTTTGTACCTATACCACTTTGCTCAGACTAAAAAGTACACCAAGTCCACAGCCCCAAAACCAGCAACCATGTAATAGAAATAATCCGGTCTCCCTTTGTTAAGATCTTCGGGCAACCAATTCCCACTTGCAGACTCTTTGGTAGTCCTATGAACTATTGTTATTAAGAAGGTGCTCAAATAACTTGAGCCTGCAAAGCCGCAAAAATACAAAGACCCAGCAATGCTTCTCATGTTCTCGGGAAACTGCTTGTCGTAGAACTCGACTTGGCCAATTGCAGCAAATGCCTCGGTGGCTCCAGCCAACGCGAGCTGAGGGATCAACCATGAGGCTGACATGGATGATATGGCACCTCTTGTTGGACTGATTCCTATTGTTGGCTTCGTTAGAGCAATTTCTCTCCGCCGGGATTCAATCAACGCGGATACTAGTGAGGTGAGAGTGGAGATAAAGATGCCGACACCTATTCTCTGAAGGAGTTTCATGCCACCACCTTTTCTTCCAAGCCTTTGGAGTGAAGGGACAATGATTCTGTCATAGATGGGAATCAAGATCGTCACGCTCAGCATGGTGAAGACGGTGTAAGATGCTGCTGGGATCTCGAAGTTGCTTCTTCCGAGGCGTCTGTTGGATTGAAGGGCTTGAAAGACAACATAGGTTTCCTGTTGGACAATGGCAACGTGGTAAACAACGGCCGCTAGCCATATTGACATGATTCGCAGCAAGCATTTTACTTCTTCCACTTGTTGTACACTGCATAGTCTCCAAGGATTAGATGGTGAACCATCTGAGTTTATTTGGTCCTCTACAGTCATAATTGCTGCTTTGTTGAGAAATCTGGGGATCACAATATACACCAGTCAATGAAAAGGGGAAAAAAGTCAATTTGGCACTCTGTGTGTACTGAGAAAATCACTTTAGTATCTTTTATCTGTAATATTAAAATATTACCTCGACGTTTTAAAAAATATCATTTTAGTACCCTGAACCTATTTTTGAGACATGAAATGTCTTTCTACTATTTCCCCTTTTTTACTTTAATGCCCGAAATTAAGTTGAAAAAAGATCAAAACATGTCCAAATATCAAAGATTCATACCTTCCATTATTATTTCCCCAGCTTTGGACTAATTAAATAAAAGAAAAAAGGGTAAAAACGGCATTTAATGTTTGTAAAAAGATCAGCTTTAGAGTATTAAATGATGCTTAAAACACGTAAAGGTACCATATTAATATTATTAAAATCATGTGATACCACCCTTCAAACAAAGAAGATGGGGTACCAAAGCGATTTTTCCAAAAACACAATGTATCAAGGTAAATATTTTTCCCGGTGAAAAAGTTGGAGACTCAAAATGGGTTTGTAGAGATTGCTTAGGACAAGGTTTACCTGAATTGATTTTTGCAAGGAAGATTGGAATTTATGGATTTAAGAGGCATATAGTTGTAGAGAGAGATCCATGGTTGCTCTGGCAACTCAACCTTCTTTTGTTAATAGCAACCACAATGACCTGTGCCACACTGGTCAACGGACTTCCTGTGGCTCTCACTTTCACATACATTTTGTAGCCCAAAAAAAAGAGTGAAGTGGATATGAACAGAAGAATTAGTGGGATACTTAAACCCAAGGACCAGCTTATGTTTGATAGGACATAGACAACGACCGTTGTGGACACCATCCTGGCAAAAGTTAAGGCGAAAAAATACCAATTGAAGAAGCAGTTGATTCCCTTCTTCCCGGATTCCGTCTTGGGGTTGAATTGGTCAGCTCCGAACGCCAAGTTGCACGGCCGGATCCCACCTGATCCAAGTACAAAGAATCCGAAACCGGTTAGGAAAAATGCCATTTGCCCTGCTGTTGGCTGATTGCATGTGTGACTTTCTCCAGTGCCACAATGAGAAGGATGCATTTTTTTAATAACAGCTGTGAGGTCTATTACAAGGGAAGATTTTGAAGAAAGGGACAAAAAAAAAAATGGAATTAAGTAAATGTCTTTTTTTTTTGAACAATAAAAACATGTTTTTCTGTGTAGGTAAATTATCCTAGTTTTTTTTTTTAAAAAAAAAGAAAATGACTGTAGTAGGATAAAAAACCTTAACAGGATAAAAAAAACCGTTTCGATGTCTAAAAAGCTTTTTTTTTGTTGCCAAAAACTGTTAAAAAAAAAGAGGTTATTCACCAAAATTTTTTTTTCCAAAAAGTTATTTTTAAAAATCCCCCCAATACTTGTAGCCCCTTTAAAAGCAGATCAACCAAAAGAAAAAAAAGAAAAGAAAAAGAGAATCAAACCAATAAACTGTACCAACTTGATCCTCTTGATCTAGATGATAATTTCACGGTATAATATTATGGTTGCAAGTTTCATATGGATTGTTAGCAGTACCATAAGCAAAGCGATTGTACCGAAGATTAATGTCTTGTAACGACCAAAATATGTGTCACAAAGGAAAGCTCCAACCAAGGTGGCCAAGTTGATGGTGCCATCGAAGACGTTAATGAGAGTTGCAGCTGCAATGCTCTTCATGTTGAAAACAGCTGTGACATAGACCAAGAGGTTTTACAAGGTTCCAAGAGTTCCTAGCTTCTCAAAAGTTTCATTTCCTGAAGTCAATGGAGCATTAGTAGAATTAAAAAAAAAAAAAAAAAAGAAACCCAAAATTCCTCAGACTCACCTAGGACAAATGGCATGGCCTTCCATCCGTTATAGGTGATCTTACAGTCCTCAGTTGTATCACCTTTCTCATTCTTGTCCATGGTTTCTGCCACACTCATCTCCATGTTTAAAGTCTGGTTTTTCTCAACTTAGCTGTCTTATGGTATGTATAAGGTAAATAGTAGGAACCAAGATATATAATTTTTCTTGAGAAATTCTACCGCCATCTACAGGACCACGTTATAATTTAAATTGGATGGTGCTTTATGAAGAAAGCATGACGCATGACGAATTCTCTCACGGTATCCAACACAATATTGTGCATGTTCTTTCTGGTTCAAATCATACGGTTGTAAGCAATGACGTATTTATTTTTTCTGAGTTGTCAGTGTTATTGGACCATCACCATGATACCTTGCTTACTGACTGATATTCTACTGCGGGAGCACATATCTCCAAAGGTGGTAATAAAATATGAATGACATTGAGCATGGATTAAAGAAGCAAGAAAGAGGCGAGACAAAAATTACTGAATATTCTAAAGGGTAATTTGCTGCAGTAGCTTTAACTTTTCACAAAAATGAATATTTCATCCTTAATTTTTTATTTTTGATTTATTAGTCTTGAACATTTAATTTTAATTGCTGAGGGACTAACTTAACAGTAAAATAGTTAATTTTGTATAGAAAAAAAGGAGACAAACTAGTCCCTAAAGTTATTAAAAAGATGACAAACTAATCCTCAAAATTAATGATTAAACCATTAAATTTGTCCTTCAGTAATTAAATAAAAAGTTAGGCATTGATAAATAAAAAATAAATGATTAACAACCAAAGTCATACTTTTATAAAAGATTAAAGATTAACGTGATAATTCACCCAATTTTAAAAGCAAAGATACTGAAAAGATTTATTTCTTGCCGCTGAAAACTGACGGTGGGGGTGCACTTTGCACGTTCCTCATTTGGTTACTGCTCAGTTAATCTACTCAATTTTAGGGAATGTTTAATTTTATGGCTTATTAATTAATTTTTTAGTGTTTTATGTCTGATTGCTGAGATGCTATTGCATATGAACCTTGAAATGTGCTTGGTTTTCTCCGCCAATAGTGGGGCTGTCATAGTTGTGGTCTAATTAATAGTCAAGAAGGTACATCTCTTGTTGTGAGTGTGGGGGCAGTTTAAACACTTTTTTACTGATAAGTATTGGAGAAATACTTGGTGGCACTACCATCCTAAACATCACAGTTTATAGATGATGGATCCTATTTGTAAATTTCATGGGATCTTTTTTTTTCTCTTTTTTTTTTTTTTCTTTTAAATTGGTATATGGTATTTGATGGGCTCTTTTGTGGCAGGCTTGCCGATGTGGAGGGTATATCTCTCATGGTCTCCTTTGGTTGGTCCAAGTTAGGCGTGATGTAGCAACATGTTGGGCAGCAAAGATCGATGAGTGCGAGATCATCCTCAACGTGAAACGTGGCCAAAGTCGTCGTCTTTAGAAGCAGCAAGTGTTGGCCCCAACTGGGTACGGGCTAAAATCAATGGAAGGAGATCTCTAAGTTGTGACAGGCAGTGATAGGCCAATTAGGCTGGTTGTGTAAAGTGGTAAAGAAATATGAGGCTTTAGGTGGCGTCGTTTAGTGCACCAGAGATAGAATTGAGCTAAAAGAGTTTAGTATAGCCATGGATATTTGTATTTCAGTCCTAAGGGAAGGTATTTCTTTAGAAAGTTATTGTTCTATTGACGTCGTCAGGAGGAATGCCTAGAAACTTATTCTATAGGGACCTCTTTGGAAACCATGGAGCTTTTGATTTTTCGAAGAGAAGATTAGAGTGTTTTCAGGCTAGGAGGGCGTTTTCTAGAGGTGTGGTTACTGTTTTGGGCTGAAGAGTAATGGTTGTGAAAGAGTTATGTAAGTGTTAAGAGTTTTAAGAGTGTTAAATGCCTTTGGGTTGATGGATATTTATTGGCAAGAATGATAGGCCTTGAGAAACCAGAGATTTTCTGATTTAGATGAGGCTTTGCCATTCTAGGTCTTTAATTGAGTGCTTTTTCAGCCAAAGTAGGGGGTTTTAGGCCAAATAGGGCAGTTACCTGATGCGGAAAAACTCCTTCCAAGGGGTTTGAAAAGATGCTCAGCCCAGTTCTGACTTTTGTAGGGCCACCTGATGCACATACTATATTGTGGTGGCTTGTAAGAAGGGATAATTAGGTTTAAGAAATTGTTTTCTCCTTTTTTGAGTAAGTTTGGAGTTTTTGAGAGAGAAATGCCTTGTTTGACTTCTAAGTGAAAAGGGAAAGGTCATATTTGTTGTTTTCTTTGGCTTTTTCCCCAAATCAAAGTGACATAATTGGCTGATTAGGTCAAGCAACTTGGTGGTATGACCACACAAAGTGGGCTAGTGTGGGCCTAATGGGCACCCTTCTAAGAGTGGATTACGGTACCTTTTGGTTTATTTTGGGTTAACTTCCTCCACTATTCATATTATTCTAATTCCTCATAGACTTGAGGCCCCAAGTGAGCCAAAATTCTAATTAGACCGAATAAAATGAGCCCATTTATATTTTTTGGCCTTCTAAACTGCGACCCACTTAGAGATTCCTGAAGTGTGGCTTGGGTCCACGTATTGACTACCATACCTTGAATCATATTATGAAATGTGGGCTTGGATTTGCGCCTTGCAAAAATTCAACTATCAATAGTATTCAACACTACCAATGTATCCAGTGTTGTTTATGGTTATGTTAAGTGAGGAGGTAATTTAAGATACATCTTTTGGATGGGAGGTTTACTTTTAATGACTTTTATAAAGCATTTCTACTCCCAAAAGAAAAAAAAAAGACTTTAATAAAGCACTAAGGATTTCACACGCTTCAAAGGTTTTAATTTTTTCTTATCTAAGATATCTAAAGTTAAAATGATTTATTATAGAGTCAGGCATAAAAGATAGTAGTTCTTGAAACAAGTTTTAAAGGCCTAAATCATAACTTCAAGTTTTTTTCAAGGCATGTTGCAATTAAGCTTAGCATAGGTATTAAAAAAATTAGCATAGGCATAAAGCAATCGCTACTAGAGTACTGCCAAGGGCATCGTGAGCCCCCAATAATTAGAAAGAGACTACATGTATGGGGACTGTAGAGATTGTCTAGTAAGAGTGAATTGATAGAATGCATAACGTAAAGAGTAATTGTAAATTGTCCAATGAGGCTATTGTTAGACATGTAGGTCCTAAGAAGTAAAATATTATAATATGTTTATGGCGACATTTTATCAATAAAGAATTTATTATTCATATATCAAATATTGTCCTCTTTACGTTCATATTTGTAGAATGTATGTTAAGCAAACAAAAGTATGAGATTGTCGGTCTAAACCTTTAAGAATTAGAAATATGATGGACATATTATGCAGAAGATATTATTCTAAATAACTGAATGATGTATGTCCATACACACTCCAATCGTGGATAGAGAATAACAAAGAAGCCTAGTTGATTGAAGCTCTTCTAGAACGTTCTTCTCTACACAGATTGCAGGAGCTCTTTGGCATATAAAGGTTAGTAAGATCTGATTAATTTATGTATATGACATGCTAAACATGTATGTTGGAAAATATTTTGATTTAAAATTTCTAAAATTCTGCTACATACTCATTTTCCAACAATTAGTATCAAAGCCATAGTTTTTATATAAATTTACGAGTTTACGATCATGATATATATATAAATTATGCAATATTGATCTCTTCTATGCTTGAATTTGATTTTTTGAAGAGTTGGCATCTAGGGTTTCTATATATTTATATGTTGTCATGAGATTATATAGTGATTGTTTATTAATTAATTATAATTGATTAAATTATTATTTAATTATTAATTAATTTGTGCTGGTTATGGTTTCTTAGAGGTTAAAATGTGTATCTAGCTTTTTCATGTAATTAAATGGTGGTCTATCATCATTGTCTAGGAATTATTATTTAATTTTAAATTTGTAAAATTTTTTTAATTAAATAATCATTTGAAGTGAAGACGGATTTAGAAGATAGATGATAACGATTCCAAAGGTATTTTCTAAGTCTCTAAATTTTTATGTTTTTGAATTGTTGAAAATAAGATTGAAAACTATATAAAAACTATTTTTTAGAAAAATGTGAATTCTACTCGGTTGGCAGGCCGAACCCTTAAGTTCGACAGGCTGTTCGCGGGGTAGGATTCAACTAGCTCTGGTGGCAGGCCGAACTACCTAGTTCGATAGGCCGATGGCTTATAACCGGCAAACCAATCACACAGATCGGTATACCAGCAGAGAGTTGTGTTTTTTCAAAAAAGGTGCATTTTTTGGTGCAGTTTTGATTTTATTTTTGAGACAATTTTGAGAAACATGAAATTTTATGATGACTAGAAAAGTGAAGTATTTGATCTATATGGTATTGAATAGTTAAAGATGGATGCCACATGAAGACGAATACAACTTGAAGATCAAGGATGAAGAATCGATAATATGTTTCGATTGATCGCTTGTAATCTTTAATTTTTTTTCTTTAGGGTAGAACCATAATATTACGGTTATTATTATTATTTTGCTTGTGGCTTTATATGATTGCTTTGCTTGTCTGCTTTATAATATGATTTGCTATGTATGTTGATAACATAATATATAGAATAGGGAGTGCCGCTTATTAAAAATTGTTCATGTATGTTTTAAAATAAAGCCTTGTTTTTAAAAGATTGAGTGGGAGAAGGTTTTAGAAGAAAGGACCTACAGCCTCCATTGTTGGTCCATAGGTAACACATGGTGGTCCTGACCCTTAGAAAGGACTTTCTTCATGTACCAGGTTGGATATCTAAAAGGATAATTTATTTTAGCATGATCTATTGTTGCACACCCCTAGGTGACAATTATAGATTATGGATAAAATAGTTAAAACGATGGTTATACACTCATGCTAATTTTATTATCAACCTCCCATAGAAGCTCTGTTAACGAAAATAATGGCTAAAGAAAGCGATTATTAATAAATGCTGGACCAGATGGGCCCTGGATGACATATATTAATCAAGATAGGATCTGTGTTTTTAATTGAATTTGGCAAGTCTCCCCTAGGTGGCTTGTTTAGTTCTAAGTTAGGAATTATCGTTGTAAGGCTATAATATTTTTAAGGTTTTGACACATAAACACAATTGTTTGTTTACTTGATTGTGTTATCTTACTAAACTATTATTGAATATTTGCTTATATTTGGTATATAAATTTTATTGTAGATTAAAATGTCTAAACACGCTTTATTGTCGATATTTGATAAAAATCAATTAACCGGTGAGAATTATAATGATTGGAAAAGGAACCTGAATATCGTCCTAGCCATTGAGAAACTAAAATTAGTGATGACGACACCGCGTCCTCCTGAACCTAGTGGGGAATCCACTAATGAGCAAATCCAAGCATATGATCGCTAGAAAGATGTTAATGATCAGGCCCAGTGTTATGTTACAGCTAGTATGAATAATATACTATAGGCTCAACATGAAGATTATGAGACAGCGAAGTAGATCTTAGATAATCTTGAAGACATGTTTGGAGGCCAAGCCATAACAAAATAGTATGGGACATTTTGGAAACTTTTGAACTGCAAACAAAGACCGTGGACATCTGTGAAGGAACATATGATGTTCGTCATAAGTTACCTTGCTGAGGCTCAAGCCCATGGAGTTGATATTGATGCCAAGTCACAGATGACTATAGTTTTTCAAACTCTGTCAAAGGAGTTCATCCCGTTTAGAGCTTCATACAATTTGAGCAATAGATAAGATGTGACTTTAACGGAGTTTATGAACTAGTTACATGAGTTTGAAAATCTGATAAGGGAAACTCCTACAGGCGGTGAGGCCAACTTGGTGGCTACATCTGGTTCCAATCTTAACCTTAGGAATGGAAGGAAGCAGAAGGCAAAGAACAGGAGGTCTTCTATTTGTACAAACAACAAGAATAAGAAGAAGAAAAAGAAGAATCCGAAGAAGTTGAAATGATTTTTCTATGGGAAGATCGAGCACATCATCAAGAATTGCAAGGACTTCCTTTCTTGAGGAAGTAGGTGTGATCTTTTGGTTATTGAAACTTGTTTGGTTGACGAATCAAGTGACACTCAACTAATCATTTTTGTGTTTCTCTATAGGGGTTCAAAGAAACAAAAGTCTACTGTATGAAGACTTCATGCTTCAGATGGGCGATAAATCCTTAGTGTTGGCTGAAGTAGTGGGAAACGTCTATCTTCATTTTGATAATTATAGGTTTTTAGTTTTGTGAGATTGTTTTTATGTTCTTAGACTTAAAAGGAATGCAATATCTGTAGCTTGTTTATTGAAAGACTCTTATTCAGTTTCTTTTAATAATAAAGTGGTGCTTCGTAAAAACAAATCTTTTATCTGTGATGGATAGATGCAAAACAATCTATATTTTATCAAATCTAAGATAGACTTATTGCTTAATACTAAGATTAATGATAATAACTCTAAAAGACTTAAGACTTTTCTCTCTAATAAGACCTATCTTTAGCATTTGTGATTAGGTCATATTAACCTAAATATGATTTAAAGGTTGATAAGGGATGGACCTTTAAGTCACTTGAAGGTGAAATCTATACAACAATGTGAATGCTATTTGGAGGGCACGATGACCAAAAGACTTTTCAGGTCTATGGAAAATAGGGCTGAAGGGGTTCTAGAACTTATGCATAGTGATGTTTGTGGTCCCATGAACATCCAGGCATGAGAAAAGTATGAGTACTCTGTCGCTTTTTATTGATGATTACTTAAGATATGGGTATGTCTACCTAATGCATGATAAAAGCGAAACTTTTGACAAGTTTAGGGAGTTTCGGGCTGAAGTGAAAAAGTAATTAGGTAAACCCATAAAGGTACTTTGATCGGATCGAGGAGGTGAGTACCTCTCCGACGAGTTATTGGAACACTTATTAGAGAATGAGATTTTATCTCATTTAACTGCGCTGGGCACTCCGTAGCAGAATGGTGAAGCTGAGAGAAGGAATAGGACTTTGTTAGACATGGTCAGTTCTATGATGAGTTATTCATTATTGCATTTTTTGTTTTGGGGATATGCACTACAAATTGTATGTTATCTTTTGAACAATGTGCCTTCAAAATCGGTTCCTAAAACTCCTCATGAGTTGTGGACAGAGAAGAAGACATCCTTAAACCATAGTTGCAAATAGAGATTTCTAGCTTATGTCCTGTATAAGAAAGTGAATAGGTTGGAAGCACATTCGAAAGTTTGTGCATTTGTAGGATATTCAAAATGGACTAAAGGGGGCTATTTCTATAACTCAAAGGAAAATAAAGTTGTAGTTTCTACAAATGCAACTTTCGTTGAGGATAGTTATATGAATGACTTTAAGCCTCAAAGAAAAGTAGTACTTGAGGAGTTGGCAAGTGATTTGATCACTCTGGGGGTTCCAATGGAAACCAATCCAATCAATGTAGAGAAACTAACTAAAGAACAACTTAAGGGGCTTCAGCGTAGTAGCAGGATCGGGCGTCAACTCGAGAGGTATATGTTCAAGGGTAAGGCCTTTTTGGCTGAACTGGATAGACATGATAGAGATCCTTATACTTACAAATAGGCTATGGAGGATGTTGATTCAAAACTTTTGATAGAAGTCATGAACACTGAGATAAAGTCTATGGAGACTAATCAAGTTCGGGAACTTGTGGATCTTCCCAAAGGGATAAAACCCATAGGGTGTAAGTAGATCTATAAGAAAAAGAGATGAGCAGATGGAAAAGTCAAAACCTATAAGGCTAGACTGGTAGATAAAGGATACATGCTTAAGTCCATTCGTATTCTCTTGTCTATAACTATCTTTCTTGACTACGAGATTTGGCAGATGGATGTCAAGACGGCCTTTTTAAATGGCTATCTTGATGAGTCCATAAATATGGTATAGCTAAATCGGTTCAAGACTAAGGGTCAGGAGAGTAAGGTTTGTAAGCTACTAAATTCAATTTATGGACTTAAGCAGGCTTTTCGTTCTTGGAACAGAAGATTTAATCAGGTGATCAAGACTTATGGGTTCAAATAAAATGTGGACGAATCATGTGTTTACAAACATATTAAGAATTAAAAGGTGCTTTTTATTGCTTTATATAGATGACATTTTGATAATTGACAATGATGTTGGGGCATTATCATCGGTTAAATTATGGTTGATCAAGTAGTTTGACATAAAAGACTTGGGTAAAGCTAATTATGTTTTTCGTATCCAGATTTTTCAAGATAGGAAGAACATAATGATAGCTCTGTCCCTAGCGAGCTATATAGATAAATTCTCAAGAGGTTTGCAATATAGGATTTCAAGAAAGGATGACAACCATTTAGGTCTGGAATTACTCTTTCTAAGAAAGACTCGCCAAAGTCTGATGAAGAAAGAGAATGCATGAAGAAGGTGCCTTATGCTTTGGCAGTGGGTAGTCTTATGTATGCCATACTTTGTACACGATGGGATATTACTTTTATGGTCAAGATGCTAAGTTGGTTTCAATCAGATCCAGGATTGAACCATTGGGTTACGGTCAAGCATATTTTCAAGTACCTGAGAAGAACTCGAGGGTATATGCTTGTATATTCGGGTGAGGATTTAACACCTCTAGGATATACTGTTTGGATTTTCAATCTTGTCTGGATTCGAAGGGATCTTCTTCTGGTTTTATGTTTACTCTCAATAACATTGCCATTGTTTGGAGAAGTGACAAGCAAGATTGTACTTCAGATTCAACAATAGAAGCTGAGTATGTGGCAGCGTGGTAAAATCAATGCAAAAACATATTCCTAGACTGTGTAAAATATTTTACTTGCCTCTGGTTAATTTTTGGAGGTCTAATATAACATTTCTTATTCCTCCACATTCTCTAAGCAGTATTATTCATGTACTACTTTAACTTAAACAACCTAATTTCTGTATTGCGTGACCTTAAACAGTCTAATTCTTACATTATATTATTTTAATACCATATAATTTCTTGTATTATTATACAATATTTTTCCTTAACTTAATACATTTTTAATGCATTAAAAATCTCGGGTGTTACAATGTACCCTCCTTAAAAATTTTCGTCCTAAAAAATTAGCACCTTCATAGGTAGTTCATCTTCCTTATTCTCTTTTTCATTCTTAACATGCTTCTTTAATCACTACTTTCTCACTAAAACTAAGCCTTCATCTTAGAACTTCTATAATTTTTATCATATTACTGACATATTTCTTTAAATTGTACACCACACTTCTGCTGTGCAACTCTAATCTTTCAACATTTCAACGCAGTTTCCATTCATTTAAGGGTTTAACATTCTACCATTGAATGCTATTCTTGAAAATAGGGTTTATTTCCATTCTAATCTCATCATTTCTATCTAAAGATCAGGGTTATCTAACCATAAAATCCATAATTTTTGGTTCTATATTTATTCTAGAATGACATTTTGCCGTAATTTTCCTCATAACATATAGATTTCTAGCTTTCATCCTCCTATCTGTGAGGCTTTCATTGACATACTTAACATCATCGTCCTAATTGTGTTTCCCATCGAGACAATTATGAGCTTATTCGCATATCTCAACTCAACTAAGGAGTGCTTAAGCTCGATAAAATTACATAATTAGTCATCTAACGTCTAGTTGCTCTCAGGCACTCTCGTTCCATAAAGCACTGAAAATCACTTTAGACCTTCATTATTTCGTTATCTTGATCCATTTTTTCTCGTTATACGTGTAGCCAATACAGAATAACTCCAACAGAGTAATATTTGCTCCTGCGGAGACACTATTGTACGCCTAAATATCATAACGTGTCACAAGCTCATCTTCTTTATTTTGAGCCGTCGACCATCTGTTGATCATCATTGACCATGTTTTGTCATCGTTGACTTGACATCGCTAATAGACGATGACTACTGTCGACTTGCGAGAACATTCTAGCATATATCATCACGTTCATCCTTTGACCCTCATCTTCTCGTTGCTCATCTGGGTGTGCCGATATCAAAGGCTACGCCCAACAATAACACATGTTTGTTAAATTCTAATCTTTCTTCTTACTTAACTTAACTTACTTACTTGAGCTATGGTGTAGCAGACATATGACAGCACGAGATACGACGGCAAGATACCGCTCTGATACCACCTGAGACGACCCGTTTTTTCAGGCATTCACTTTACTTACTTAAACGTCATTACTTAAACAGTAATCTTACTTACTTAGTAAGAAAAATTCTGAAATAAATTTTTTTTCCAAACATATTCTTTAAACGTACTTAAAAACTATTGCGACCTCTGTCGCCATTCATGTCGAGACTTCGCTCAACACTTGACTCAACACTTGACTTTAAAACCATTTCAAATCGTTTCTTAAAACTTAATAAGAAACATTTACTAAAACATCGCTTAAAACTTAACTTTGTAATTATATTAAACAATTCATAAACTGTATCTTAAACTTGGAAACATTTCTTCAAACTTTGCTTTCTCTTAAAACTTTGAAAACACTATATTAAATAGTGAAAAATATTTCTTTTAAATAGCAGAAACTTTACTGTAGTGGTATCCATACCCAAATCCTGGCATCCGTCTTCTGCAACACCCAGCTCTTCTAACAGGTCCTACTGGTCACCCATGAAACTACCTACAGCATGAAGAAACTTTTTATGAGCTTTCGCTCAGTAAGTTCAAACAAAATCTCACAAAGCATTTAAACATGCTTTAAAAATTTTCTAGAACGTTTCCCACAAACATTTTCCTAAAGCAATAGCTATAACGTTTTTCATAAACGCTTTTCACAAAATATCTAACATAAAACAATCCTCATATTGCTCTTCATAACGTCATTTATGTTTTCATAAACATTTAATATAAAATATTGTTCAGAATGTTTTTCATAGCATATAAATGTTTCACAATAAACAAATCAAATACAATCACAATGCATGTTTTTATTTATGCTCAATTATGAACTTTCGATTATGAGCATCTTATGACCATTCTTTCTTACTTTGACTTTCTATCCTTGTTCCTTATATTTTCTTATCTTACACTTTAACTTTCCTTATCTGACTTTAACTTTCCACCTTTTGTTCCTTAACTTTCTTTATCTTATAACTTTTAGTATTCGTACCAACATTTTTAATCATGAGATCATAAACGTGATGCTTCTCTTGTAGAAGACTTAAGACCATCGAACTTTGAGGTCGTGTACCTCATATCTAAGAGGTCAAACTTTAACTATACTTTCATTACCTCACAACGAGGAGGCTGGTACGACACTTTCTTTTCAACTTTACGTTACCTTCTTATTAATCTTAGTGAGCACATCAAATGCAACCACATCATATGCAAATACACTTGCAAATCATTGCTTGTACTATAAAATCTATTGCATAACAAATACAACTTAAAATGCAAACACATTTTGATAATCATAATTTGTACTCTGAAACTTATTGCATAACAAATGCATCATATAACGCAATCACATTTTGCAAATCATAACTTTTATTCTAAAACTTATTGCATAACAAATGCAACTTATTGCATAACAAATGCATCAGATAACGCAATCACATTTTACGAATCATAACTTTTATTCTGAAACTTATTGCATAACAAATGCAACTTATATCACAATCACATATTGCAAATCATAATTCTTCTTCTGAAACATATTGCATACAAATGCAACATATATCACAATCACATATTGCAAATTATAACTTTTATCCTAAAACATATTGCATACAAATGCAATGTGTATCGCAATCACATATTGCATATCATAACTTTTATCCTAAAATATATTGCATACAAATGCAATATATATCGCAATCACATATTGCATATCATAACTTTTATCCTAAAACAAATTGCATACAAATGCAATATATATCGCAATCACATATTGCATATCATAACTTTTATCCTAAAACATATTGCATACAAATTTAATATATATCGTAATCACATATTGCATATCGTAACTTTTATCCAAAAACAATTGCATACAAATGCAATATATCGTAATCACATATTGCATATCATAACTTTTATCCTAAAACATATTGCATACAAATGCAATATATTACGCAATTACATGTTGCAAGTCATAACTTTTATGCTGAATTATATTGCATACGATTGCAACATATTACATAACAATGCTTCATAAAACTTATAACTTACATCATAACACATTATGCATTGTCAAAATATAGGATTATACTAATCCTATTTCGTATCTAGGTTGTACATCTACATCTAGATCATAATTTGATACATAAGAATTGGTCAGTAAATTCATCTTTTTATTGTTCAGTCTATAGGCCTTTTATCAGTTAGTCGTTTTAGACTAGTGATAATGTTGATTTAAAACATGTTTGCGTACTTGTCTGAAAACTTCTAAGGGTCATAACAGAGTTTAACTTTTTATATCTCTCTTGAACATGTCTAGCCTTTCTTAGGGTGCAGAAAAAGGAAAAACTAGCTCGTCTTTTTTTCTTTTGTATTCGTAGAGTCTCTCTCTTGGCTCTGCTCTTGTGACCTCTTTGTCGGTCACGAGAAATTTTCTAAATTCTACTTGATTATCTAAATCGTTTTCACGATTTCTAATCGAATCTAGGGTGTCTTATAGTAATTTTTCTAGTTTCCTATTGGCAAATTGAAGATTATATCCTTAATGGATTTCTTATCGACCTTATTGTACATATTCATTATGCACTACATGATATTATACTTATATACTATATCTTGTTACATTATAGATAACAAGCATCAATCATAACATTCATATCCATATCATTCGCTCGTACAAGTATTATACTTACATATCATATTCATAAACATATCATACATATACATGTCATTCATATCATACTTCCACATTTCATGCTTTCATATATTACTCATACTCATGTCGTTCATATCATACTTTCACATTTTATGCTTTCACATATTATTCATACTCATGTCATTCATATCATACATCCATTTGTCGTTCATACTTTCATATCGTGGAGTTGCTATACATTTTTCTTCTTTGAATAGCAACTATTTCATATTATATTCATATAATACTTTAAGTCATGTTACATTTATAATACACACACCAATCATAGTTTATAACATTTATGCATATCAATATGCAAATAGGCTTCAAACATAACAGTTGCAAATTCATTGCAAATCTTATTTTGTACTTTAGAACTTTTTTGCATAATAAATGCAAATATACTTTAAAAACAACTTACATAACCATTGCAAACTCATTTACAAATGCATATGAATGCATTAAAAACTATTTACTTCATGCTGTAGGTGAAATCTGAACTTACCCGGACTATGCCCTAGCGTTCTCTATTTTGTTCCTTTCTCGTTCCTTTTCCTTCCATTGGTCGGCTTTTGTGTCCTGATCATATGACAGCCGACTCATTAATTAACTTTCTTTTTATCAATCCACTTGATTGATAATAAAACGTAAACATTAACCATTCATTCCTTTTTCATAACTTTGTATACTATTGGTCTACTGTTCTCTTTACTCAACCTTATAAACCATCAGTTTATCTTTCCTTCAATCAGCCTTGTAACCCACCGGGGTTACTTTTCCTTTACTTAAACATCCCTTATTAAATCTTTAGTCACATCTGACGGTTACGTTACTCAACATATTACAGAAAAATCCCCACTAAGGAGCGTTTTCTGACATCAGGCGTTCGAGTCTGTTTTGGCTACTTTTGCAAAATGACCATTTTGCCCATAACTCTTTTTCTTTCATTCATTCCTCGATTGAACTTTAAATCGTCAAAACTTAGGATCTATAATACTTACTGCCTACAGCAGTATAGAAAACCAACGTTCTCTAGTGAAAACCCAGTTTTCACACAATTTACAGTTTTGGCCCCAAAACAGAAATATTTGCATTTTTGCCATGAAATCAAAAATAATCTTTTTACACCATTAATCCCCATTTTTCATGAGGAAAATTTTTGCTTAAAGTACCATATTCAAAATCCTTTGAAAAAATGACATATTTGCCCTTTTTAAAAATTTTCTCAATTTTAACAAATTCTTATAAAATTAAAATCTCACAAACGGTAGAGATTTTTGACAAACTGTTTGCGTAACCAAACAGTTTCATCAAGATCTACAACTTTTGTGTTTTAACTTTTGTGCAAATCTCATTGTATAGGGGCCTTTTTGGCCATTTTTCAATTCTGCCGAGAAAGAACTTTTTCTTTCAATTTAGTCCCTATGGCATTTTTACAAAAATCTGTTTCAAAATTGCAATTCTACCCCTGCAGAAACCATTCCATGCTTTAATCAAAACATTCTCATGCTCAAACATCACTTTTGCAAAGTTTAACATCAAAATTACAAAAATAATACTTTTTGCAAAAATTATGAATTTGCACTATAAACCAAAGTTTCACAACTTAAACATGCCATACTTCACATATGCATGATATTTCATCAAATACATGCTCAAGAACCCACATAGGTTCAAAGTAATAAAAATCAAAATAAAGTTTACAAAATTTCAAAACTTTAAAATCCAAAACTTACCAAAATAACACCCTTTTGATTTCAAGCCTTCAAAATCCCTTTGAACTCCCTCCTAAACTTCCTTTCTATACAAAAATACCATGGATTAATTTTCTTTCTTAACCTATGAAAAATCCCTTGAAAACTTATTAAAAAGTTTAGGATTTTACCTTAAAACTTGTGGAAAATCCTTGTACTTGCTTGTAAAACTTGTTTGGGGTTGAGAAATTTTTTGAAAGCTTTCTTCAATGGCTGCCGAAACTTGGAGGTGAAGGAGAGATTTTTTTGGCTAAATTCAACATTAAATGCATACTTATCCAATGGGTGACTCATGGTAACCCATTAGGCTACCATGTGGCATGATGTGATTGGGCCACCTTTCATGGCTTGGTGGCCCAATAAAAAGCTAATAGGTGTCCACTTGGTGGGACCCAAAAATTTACACTGTGTAATTTTTTTACCGCACAGTATTTTTCTTATACTGCCTTAGTAAAATCAATGCAAAAACATATTCCTAAACTGTGTAAAATATTTTACTTGCCTCTGGTTAATTTTTGGAGATCGAACATAACATTTCTTATTCCTCCACATTCTCTAAGCAGTATTATTCATGTACTGCTTTAACTTAAACAACCCAATTTTTGTACTGTGTAACCTTAAACAGTCCAATTTTTATACTACATTATTTTAATACCATATAATTTCTTGTATTATTATACAATATTTTTCTTTAACTTAATGTATTTTTAATGCATTAGAAATCTTGAGTGTTACAAAAAGAAGGAAGAGAGAATGAGGGAGAGTATGGGCAAGAGGGAGAGATTAAATAGAAAGAGAATAGTGTGGTTACAAGATAGAAATCTTGTCCAGCATATGGTTTCGGTGAGGCAGTTCCAGATTTGTCTAAGTTTTTGTAAGAGGGAACTTATTTTGAATTTGGTAAATTGTTTCGTTCTAAAATTTAAGATAATAAATATAAATAATTAAAAGTGAAATTAATTAAAAAATCACCATAAAATAATTAAATTAAGTTCAAATTGTAACAAGGCACACTAATTCATTATTTTACATTTTAATAATTACTAATTCACTATTTTACATTTTAATCATTCTTAATTAATTTCTAGACGTTACAAATATATAGAAAATATAGAGTATACTAACATGGAAAAATAGAAAAAATTAATATCATTAAATTACTATATAATTGTGTAGTACATATTTTAATATTATTATGATAATTATTATTGAGTAGAATTTTGTCTCGTAGTGCCATTTTTTCTAGAAAATATTGTAACAAAACTATTTCAATTGTAATATAAACTCACTAAACAAATGGGCCCACATAAATTTTGTCTTCATATTTATAGAACATGCCACATTTTTTTTTGTTTGAATTTATGTAACATTTTATTAACTTTTTACTAGTTTAGTTGTATGATATAAATATCAAATTTCAAGGTCAGTGTCATAAATTTGAAAATAAAATTTCTTTTTTGTGGAATTTTTCAAAAAAAATTTCTAACATGGTCTAAGTTAAATTCTAACCAAGGGAAACAACTGACAGGGAAAAAAAAAGAAAAAATGGTTGGCATAGGATCACAATTATTAAAACGTGAGCATATGGGGGACGCTCGTTTTATTAGATTCCTAACGTCTAAACACAATAAAAAAAGGTTCGTTGTATGTGCAGTGAGAAGAAATTTTTCCATTTCAGAAATTAACCTGTGAGAGAATATTCTAAACAAAATAATCTTAAAGTTTAAAATCTCAATATTTATGGGTTGTTTTGATTTCTGAATTTGAATAAAACGTTTGAACAAAATTTAAATTTGTATAAATTTTTTTGAAGTGAAAACACTATAGAAAAACGACTTTGTTCAAAGATATTTAACAACAAACTAAGTTTGTAATTAAGTTGCAAACAAATTAATTAAATCA
The DNA here is from genome assembly GCA_025403435.1 of Artocarpus heterophyllus. Taxonomy (NCBI): domain Eukaryota; kingdom Viridiplantae; phylum Streptophyta; class Magnoliopsida; order Rosales; family Moraceae; genus Artocarpus; species Artocarpus heterophyllus. The sequence continues at coordinate 8,302,722 of CM046346.1, read as the reverse complement.
AATTTTTTTATTAAAAACACCAATTAAATGTTTCGGGCTATTTTGAAAAACGTGATAGTTTAAAAACTCTTTAAAACAATTATCGTTGTTTTGAAACAATTAATCATAAAATAAAATAACAAAGACAGAAAGACATAAGCCGAGTCGCATCGGACTCACATTAGTGTATACACATGGTATCGACAAAGTTCAATATGGAAGATAAAAATTTAAATAATACATTCCTTGATTAAAATGAAGAAATAATCAAAACAGAATTCCTACAACTCACGTGTTTGTCTTGTCGCTTCCAAATGGATCCTAAGCTGCAATTCACCTAGGGGGAAAGGTTTTTAAAACAAATAAAGAAATGTAAGAGGAAGGCTCAATAGGACTAGGTTTAGAAAACATAAGTTCTAAACATAAATTCTCTTATTTGAAAATAATTTACAAAATATCATATAGATAAATAAAACATATTTAAATTCATCATTACCTTTAGAATCCTTATTCATTTGGAATTATTCTTTATTATTTGTTCTTTAGCAAAGCCATAGTAACACCACCGTAGTAGCCTAGTTGGATTTCGGAACCTACCCCTAAGGTCGTACTCCCTACAACCCGATCTCTGTATATGGCATCATGTTCTATTTTATAATTCCGGACGGTACTAACCGACACGTCTAGTATCTTATCATTATTATTTTCCATTTAACTGAAGATTCTCATTTCGTTCATATTTGATTCATTATGATCATTCATTCTTCAGCAAAAAATGAAAAATACTAAGAAGTTCATTCTAATCATTCCTTAAAATCAATTTGAAAGAAATAATTTGGTAACAAGTCTTTTTGTGGCCAAGGCCCTCTTCGAAAATATTCAAAACATTTTGCCATTTATTGAAAATATTTTGAAAGAATCTTTAAGGCCAAGACCCTTTAAAACCCTGGCTACCAAAGGAGGGGTAGAAGTCCTACCTCAATATTCTGCATTGACCCAATACCGTAGTCCCGACCCGCTATGCGTTAGCTCCATGTAACCACGATCAACCTTAAAAGTAAACTAAGCTTTATCAATTTCTAACTCAAAGTATTTTACAGTATTATGCTATCTCATGGTGTTTTAGTACGTCTTTATAGGTCACAAAATCATATCATGAGGTAAAAATATTTATCTGGGTTTTAAATGATGAAAAACAGGTGAAAAATAGCAAAATTTCATAAAATCTGGTCAGCATGCCAAACTTCTCTGTTCGGCCTACCGACCATGTAGCACCAGCCTACCAGACTGGCCTAGGTTTGGCTCGCCGATGGTATGAATCCAGCATGCCGAATTCATGAGTCTGACCTGTCGATGTTTAAGATTGGCCTACCAAACTAGGAAACTCTAGGGGCCCGAGGCTTCGAATCTCGGCCTCCCCAAATCCAAAATTTTATTCTAAACCTGTTTTTTTAATTCTCAAGCATAGGTAATGTTCATAGATGATAGAAAAATATACTAGAATACTTTTAAACAACTTTAAATAAGATTTACACAAAGATTTTTGAATAAATCCAAAAATGGAGAAAAAGGAAAAAAATGTAATACCCAATTTTCATGAAATCAAGTCTAGGGTTTTGATGATTTGAGCTCTACTCACTTAGATTGAAGGTTTCCTGAGCTTTAGAGACTCAAATTTCAACATATAAAGAAATTTAGAGAATTTGGGAAAAAGTTTGAAATTTTGAAAGTTTAGTGAACTAACCTCAGATTTGAGCTTGAAATCAGGTTTATGGAGACCAAATCTTGCTTCTTGACCTCCAATCCAGCCAAAAATCAAGACTTGAGCTTGAGATTTTTTAAAAACAAAAATGAAAGAGAGAGAGAAGAAATGAAGAAGAGAGGAAAAGAGAGGGAATGTGCTGGGAGAGAGTGAGGGAGAGAAGAGGAGGGGGAGAGGGGATTAAATAGAGAAAGAGAGTGGCTTTTGCAAAGTGTAAACCATGTTCCAATGCACGGTTTTTCAAAAAGGACATACTCAGTAATTTGATAAATTATTTTGTTTAAAATTTTAAAATAACAAATAAAAATAATCAAATATAAGATAAATTAAAAATATCACAAAAAATTAAACTAAGTTCAAATTACGTTAAGGCATACTAATCCACCATTCATACACTAATTATACTTAATTAAATTTCTAAGTGTTACAATAACATCGTTATCTTTATTACCTTGCTTTCTAAAACTGATAAAACATATGCTAGCTTCAACACAAATTCAAATACAAGGCAATATCATGTGGTCTTTGTGTATAGTGCTTATACAACAGGCTTTTCAGATTGCAGATTTTTCATGTCAACTTCTAAGGCAGGAGCAATGGAACTTTCTTTGTACTTGTACCACCTAGCACACACCAAAAAATAGGCAAAATTCACCACTCCCAGTGCAGCAATCAAGTAATAAAAGGAGTCCAATTTGGCTTTGTTAAGATCATTATCAAGCCAATCTCCCATTGAAGAGCCAGCAGTCAAGCTGTGAATAATTGACACCAAAAATCCACTAAAGTAGCTTGAGAAGGCCATGCCAAGGAACAAGAAAGATCCGCCAATGCTCCTCATGTTCTCCGGAAACTGCTTGTAGTATAACTCGACGTGTCCAATGATGGAAAATCCTTCAGACAGTCCTATAAGTACCAACTGGGGCACAAACCAAAATCCCGAGAGCGAAGAAATCGCCCCTCTTCTTGGTTCCATTCCTATTGGCTTTGTGAGGGCCAAACTTCTTCTCTTGTCCTCAACTAAGCCGGATAACAACATGGTCAGCATGCTGAGGACCATTCCCACTCCTATCCTTTGCAGGATCGTGATGCCGCTCTCTATCCCGGTCACTTTTCGGAGGACAGGGACGAGGAGGCGGTCGTAGATCGGTATCCAGATTGTGAGGGTGATCATGGCAAAGATGGCGTAAGAGGCGGCGGGGATCTTGAAGTTGCCAAGACGCCTGTCGGCTTGAAGGGCTTGGAAGACTACGTAGTTATTTAGTTGTGTAATGGAAACGTAGTACAAAATAAAGGAGGCCCATATTGAGATTACTCTTATTAAGCATTTCAGTTCCTCCACTTGCTGCATGCTGCAGAGTCTCCATGGATTGGTCGCTGATCCATCAGGATTGATTATGTCTTTATCCTCAATTATTGCAGCTTTGTCTAGTAATCTTTTATTTTTTTAAAACAAAAAACAAAAAAAAAAATCATTAGTTTTTGAAGAATAATTTTCATCCTTAGAAAAATAAAACTCTATTATTTATAAAACAATAAACCTCAACCTATTATATAATATATTTTTTTAAACTTTGACTATTATAATATAAATAACGAGATTTTAACTTTATAAAATTTAATAAAAGTACTCTTGGTTTCCATCCATGAAAATTAATCGTTCAAAGTGTTGATCAAAGATCTTGGAGATCTTACCATTGACCATTGTTTAAAATAGACAAAATTGTACTGAACTGTGCATACATGAACTACCTAATGGTGGGCCAGGTTTTTGTCCTATATATTCAGCATTTTAAGACTAAATAGTTTTTGTTTTTTTTTTGAGTTTTTGTCCATTAAGGGCCCTTTTCCCATACGCGTTTTTAAACCAGACTAGAATAATTAAGGTTTTATTTAGTAAATAAATTTAAATTAGTGATTTAATTTAAATTGTGTGATCTGAATTATATTTTAAATTAATGATTTAAATTATTATTCAAATTGATGTTTAGATGTGTATTTAAGTTTTAATCTAAATATGTAATAAAATTAAAATTTGTGTTTGAAGAGGTAGTGAAAATAATTTTTGATTTATTGACAAATCTAATAAAATCTTAATGTTAATGATTTTAAAAAATATGTAATATGGATCTTAATTTATTTCGAACACAATGAAAAAAGAATCATATCAATTAGATATCAAATGAAAGAAGTTATGATTTTTTTCTTAAAATATAAGAGAGAGAATTTCAGCTTTTACTGTAACAAAGATATCCGAGTATCAAAAATTTAGGTGTTTAGAACTCTAAAAACTTAGATTCTCGATACTCATTTGCTATTTAAGGGAAACGAATACGTATTTAAAAGATTTTTGATACTTAAATTTAAATTTAAGTCTATTGAATCTAAAGAATTCAAGAAACATAGTCTCTAAGAAGAAAGAGATAACGCTAAATGATGAAGACAAGGTACCTAAAACCTGCATAATAAAAAGCGATGCTTTATGAACTTGGCCAAAACAGAATAGTTAAGAATTAAGCTAAAAACCCTTTATAATTTCCTTCTTTTAATGGTATATGCAATAAAAACAGGACAGATAGAAAAGAAAAATGGGTTAAGAAAAACTTGGATTATTAACATTAATACCTGAACTGAGCGCTGTAAGAAAGCTTGGAGTTGAGAGAATGTGAAGGAATATGGTTAAAGAGTGATAGCCAAGGCTGCTCTGGGGGCTTCGAATGCCTCTTTTTGAATGCAGCCACAAGGACTCTAACCACACTCGTCAAGGGGCTGCCACTAGGCTTAACTTTGACATAAATTTTGGTGCCGGCGAAGAAGAAGACGCAGGACAAGAGCATGAGGAACAAGGGAATTGCCAATCCCCAAGTCCAGCTAATGTTAGACTGCACATACACAATAAGCGTGATGGAAATCATGAGGGCGAATATTAGGGTGAAGTAGTACCAATTGAAGAAGCTGTTGGTGGCTTGCTTCCCCGACTCTGTGTTCGGATTGAATTGGTCAGCACCAAAGGCCAAGTTACATGGCCTAATCCCACCACCCCCTATCACAAGAAGTCCGAAAGCGCTATAGAGGAATGCCAACTGCCACGGCGTCGGACCGGGGCACGCCTCCCCGGTCTTCAACGTTTTGCAGGATGGAGGGTGTAGTTTTTCCACTCCTGCTGTTAGTGTAAGAGCCAACATTCCCTAACCCCCAAAAAAAAAAAAAAATTTATTTGAGCTATTGTTACATGTTACATATTAATTATATCCATGTTAGTAGTCTTATTTAATTTCATAAGGTTATAACTTCGCTGTTAATAAAACAGTAAGATACAGTCTAAAAATTAGTTTTATGAATAGCGAGATTTTATCAAGGATGAAAATGATTTTTGTATGTATATATATACATATATATGAGGATGTACCAAAAGAGAAGCGACTGAAGCAAATCCAATGGTCTTGTAACGACCAAAGTAAGTGTCACAAAGAAAGGCTCCAGGGAGAGTGGCGAAGTTGGCGGTGCCATTGAAGACGTTGAGGATAGTGTTGGCAGTTATGCTTTTCATGTTGAAAACAGTAGTTAGATAAATCAACAAGTTGTGTGCGGTCCCAATTGTTCCTAGCTTCTCAAAGGCCTCATTTCCTGCACCCAAAAAAAAAAAAAAGCCAATTATTATTTATTTACCATACCAAAAAAAAAAAAAAGACAATACTCTTGAATTGTGAATCAACAAATAAGTTGTCATGGTTACCTATAATTAAGGGCATGACTTTGAGACCCCTGTAGCGAACTTCAGGTTCTTTAATAGTTCCATCCTGCTCATTCTTCTCCATGGTTTTTGTTAATACTTTAAAGGGCTTTTTTTTTTTTTCTTGCTTCTGTTTCTGCTTTGCAGGTAAGCTTTAGAGTTAGATGTTTGTAAGAAGAGAAAGAGAGAAAGAAGAAAAGGAAGCTAAGGAGCTAAATGATTGAGCATCTGAGGTCGAAATGTATATTTATTGTCGTCCATGAGTTTCTTTCTTTGTTTCAAAAAAGCTAAAGGGTTACAATCCAGATGACGACAATATATAGCACAATCCCATTCACTCATCACTATTTCTATCGATCAGTTTACTCACAAAACGGTGCTCACAAAACAATGTCCCAGTTTAATATTTAATTTTATGAGATTAAAATTTTACAAAATAATATCGTAATTTAAAAAGTATACTACACGCTGTATGGATAATAGGGTTTTATGAGAGGAAAATAATTTTTCATTTCTATTTTATTGTTATCACTATTTTGTCTTTCTTGATGAGTGTTTCAGATAACTAGAAGTTTTTTCTTTTTGTCAAGATCAATAATGCAGTTGGCCTATCCTTTCGTCAGTCTCCAGAATATTGTGAAAACCGTGAAGTGTCCCTCCGCAGGCCTTAGTTTGTGATTTTTGTTTTTATATTTTTTTCATTAATTGCGTGATTCTCTTATAACGTTATTATCTTTTATTTTGTGACATAATTTTTACATCAAAAATAAGAGAAGAAAACCAATAATACTAGAGAAAATAACATGTCATATAATGCCAAACTATTGAAAACCGGACTCATTCATACCGCATAATTTTAAAAGTTGCATTATACCACTCATATAATTATATGCTTAAGTTATATCAATTTAAATAGTTATACAAAAAAAAAAGTTTCATAGCATTTATTAAAAAAAAAGTTTCATAGCTGTTTTGTGGTTATTTGGCCCTCGAATTAAGGAGTTCTCATAATTTACACTTTTTTCTAGCCAGTGGCGGAGCCAACCTTTTAACTCAGTGGAACTTGAGCGTACAATATTTTTTTTAAGAATAAATGACTTAAAAATTACATCACAATATTTTTCAAGAACTACTTGATGCATATTAAAAATTTATGCTTTTAAAAATACCTTGCGGGTAGAGTATTTTTCATAAAATGTTTCATTTTGATTAGGGTATTTGGCATTCTCAGTTTTAACTAAAACTTTTAGTGCTACAATATAAAGTTCTCACATGATATAGTGTTAAAAAAATTAAGCTATAGTATAAAGCTCTCATACACTACAGTAGCTTTAACTTAAATTTGTTCAAACCATTTAATGCTCCCAAACACCCTATATATAAATATTTGTTTTCCATATCTTTTTTATTTTGATATAATTTTAGTCATACATAGTGTTCAGAAACATACAACAATTATAAAGATATTTTTGCTAGAGTTTTATTTTATTTTTTTCATTTGTATACCTTGTAATTTGTGGATATAAAAGCTACTAAATTTGGCATAAGAAATGGCATTGCATTGGAAAGTTTTTTTACACTCAAATTAATGTCAATACTTAACATTAGTACAACATTATAGCATTTGCATTAAAGATGCTCTAAAAGTTAGGGGGAATTTATGAAAATGTTAAATCTCAATGTGGCATAATATAAAAGAAGTTATAAAATTTAAAGAGTCAAATTTTAATTTCAAAAAAATAAGTAAAAGTGACAGCCCTCATTCGCCCCACTTAGCTCCGCCATTGTTCCTAGCTACTGAGCACGTAGTAGGTATTTAATTTATTAGGAAATGGGAAATCAAATTATGTATACATAATCTAATCACTATAAGACAATTTTTGATTAATTATGGCAGGAAGAATCCGGATGTTTAGTCCATAACATCTTCAATTTCTATCTTTATTTTCAATCAAACTACTAATAAGTTGTGTTTAAAAAATATAGTTAGGACTAAAACTTTTGCACTAGCTCTATAAAAACTGTTATGATGAGTCCCAAATTAACTCGATCATTTGTGCTTAATGTAATCACAATGTCAGTGGGAAGGATCACGTCGGCTTCAATAATTAAAGGCTCAAAAACCAGTCAACCTAACCCAAGAAGGACAAAAAAAAGACCATTATTTACGGTTGTCCTTTTGACTTTTTTTTTTGTTCACATGCATTTGCAGTAGTCCAAAATGTATGCGATTCACACGTTGTGTTCCATCATATTTCCAACGCATTTGTCTTCCTGCGCTAAAAGACAGTGGGGCGTTCTGGAGGTGCTCATGTTACTCGGCTGTTTGTGCAGCTGTTTGAATGAATGTTGAAAGAAACTCTTTTAGCTGTTGGAAGCTTTTATGAGAAGAGATGGACAATTCAAATTGCCTCTCTTGGAAATAATAAGGGAAAAAATTACAGTGGGTGATCAAATTATTGCCATAAAATTAAAATTTAACATAAAATATTTAAAATATCTTTAAAATATCTATAATTATTAATAATAATTATTTTAATAATATCATATTTTGTATAATATAATTAATTATTTTAATGATATTATTTTGAAACATATGTAAAATATTTAAAAATTAGAGTCATATTTTAATTTAACAAATATATAGTTAGGTCATTTGTCTTATTAACCTTTAAAACATCCTATTAGTATGAAACCCTAGCCCAATATCCCATCTCAACCCAATGCAAATAATAGTAGAGTGAGTGCAATGTCAACAATTTATATTCAACAAGGGAGCCAGGATTTATTAGTTGAGGAGCTAAATTTTTTTAACAAGATTATACTAATGTTTATAGATTTAATAAAATTGAAAATTTTATTTTAAAAAAATCTAAATAATTAATCAATAAAATGTAAAAAACTATTAGTTTAAGAGGGATCAAATCTAATTTATAAAATTACTGTATCAAAATTAAAACCATCACAGTAAAAAAAAAAGGGCTAGGGACTGTGTCCCCTGCGGCTGCCGCTGTCTGTGTCATTGTTTACACTGGTAATAGTTTTTTTTTGTTTTCTTTTGTTTTTTTAAATCAACAGAGGAGTTTGTCAAAAGGAGAACCCTAAAAAGTGAAATTACAAGATGATCATGATTTCATTTTTACACCAAGCGGTTCACATGGGTCTCACAGTAAATTAAGTGGGCCGCGTGCTTTGACTCTTTCACTGTCGTTTTGTGGAACAAAGTTGTCAAAAAGTTATTTTACTGACAAAGTAAAAAAAAAAAAAAGAGAGAGAGATTTTCATCTATTAGTAAGGACCACACCTTGAAATCTTTTGGGTAAATTTTGTGACGGAGTCAGGTATGAAAATGCCAAAACTACTATTTGTGGCAAGTTTAATGTACTATATAACATTTGTTTACTTTTTTTCGCATTTCAATGAGCAATATATATATTCTAAATAACAGCTTAACGTTCGTTTGGTTCATGGACCCAAAATATGATGGTTTCAATTTTTTTGATTTGAGATTGAAAGTTTGAAAAATATGATTTAAAATCATAATTTAAACTAATATATGGATGTAAATTGATTTTGTGTTTGAAAAGGAATAAGATCTTAATATAAATGTATTTGTAATAATAAAATACAACCTTATTAGATAAAAGAAAAGATTTATAAATGATTAAATATTTATAAGAATGCCATAAGTTAAAAAAATGTGTAAAAGTATATGAGAAAAGGATTGTTTGAAGACTCTTGGGGAAGAAACATTGTCATCATGTCATGAGGTAACATGACAAAAGGATTGTTTAAGGACTTTTGGAAAAAAGAAAAAAAAAAATTGTCCATGAGAGTTTGGATATATTGACAGAGAGAGAAAGGGGGTCCATTTTTTAGCTCAATCTATCTTTTCAAGATTTTAAAATGGGTCCGATTAAAATTTAAGAATTTTTTTAGGTCATTTGAAAAATAAGTAAGAACTAGAAATAATACAACATGTAAAAAAAAAAAAAAAAACTTAAAATAGTGGTCTTAGTAGTTAGCACCATAAACAACCTTTTATATTTATTTAAAACGCTTAAGTAGTTTTTTTTCTTTATAAGTAAGCTTCAAGTAAAAGTTATATGAAACAAGTCTTCTTTTTCAAAATATTCAAATTTAGGTATTCACGTCTTTTGTCTCTGCGTAGCTTCTTCAGTTTTAGCTAGTGGTCTGACGAGAATCTCTTAAAAATCGTCACGTAAGTAGGGGTGAACAACGGACGGGTTTGCGGTTTTTAGGCCGGTGCGGGACGGTTTTTTTAAGTGGCGGGTTGGCGATTAACCAACCCACAAACCGCCCATGGAGTGGCGGGCGGGTGCGGGCGGTGCGGGCGGGTTGGGTCTACACTAATGTACAATATAATTTTTTGAGCTCTTTTTTATTAAAAAAAAGTGAAGAAAATTTGTAGAAAATATAAGACGATAATGTATGAAGCATTCTCAACAACAACCAAGTTTAACGCCTAAAGATAATAACCATATTCACAACAAATTAAGAAACATAATCATTCATTGCAACAAGAAACATCAACTATATATGAAGTGATGAACAAAGTCAAGAATTCTTGTTCTTCCATAAAACCTGTTCATTGGGTTCGAAAATAACAGGATACTACAGATGAAATGATGAACAAAGTCAAATATTCTTTTTCTTTTTAAAGAATGAGGAGTGAGAGAGGTTTAGATTAAGATTTTTTTATTTATTTTTTTTTAAGAATTAGGCGGGCGGGTTCGGGTTGAACCCGCCCCCTAAAATTTAAAACCGTACCCGCCCGCCAACATATGTAGGCGGGCGGGTTGAACCCGCCAATGGACGGGTTGAACCTGCATAGTCTTTTTTTTGGGCGGAAGGCCGACGATTGCGGGGCGGTTTTTGTGCACCCCTACACGTAAGGACAAGCGGCTTCAAAGTTTGAAAGCCTTTTCATCTCCTTCACGTATACGTATAAAGTGACAACGACTGAAAGAAACGTTTTTGTTTGTGAATTTGGCTTCCGTTTCACACTTAGAAACTAATTAGTTTCAATTAAATACATTGTTAAATTTTTATATAATATAATAAAATAAAAAATTATTACAATATTAAAATCTTACATGGCATAATTTTTAAACTTAAAATTTTAGTTAAAACTGAAAAATCAAACGTGTAGTTAGCTATCAATCTTTCAATTATAAGCAAAATGATGCGTCAAATCCACTTTTAAAAACTAAATTTTTAACTTTTAGCTATCAATTTTTTATATCAGAATGTTTTGTTATCAAAAGAATTTTGATAACTTTCATTCACCGACTTTCAGCTATCATGATTTTTTGATACCGAAAACTTTGTACATCGAAAAACAAAGGTTTCTGCTGCTAAATATACGGTTGGTAAAGGTCTGCTTTCTTATCGTGACTATTGAAGAATAACACTTCCCCAGGTAAGACTACCAATTATGTAATATATAAGAAGCTTGTTTGAAAACTAATTGTGGTACTCCTTTTGTGGTCCATATTTTGCAGTGGCAATGAAATAGCATGTATAAATTGGTCCACCTTTTCCGATGTAAACAGGAGTATTTCTATCGTATGGTTCTATACTAGCACTTTAAAATAAAAGAAGTGTGCAATAAAAAAAAAAAAAGGTCTTTTCTGTGGTATGGCCTCGAAATGTTCAGGACAAATATTGCTTTCAACGTCTTACTTTTGCATAGACATTGAAATAGCATGTATAAATTGGTCCCAACTTTTCCAATATAAATAGAGGCCTTTTTACGGTACCTATGTATGTTTTTATTAGTTTAATGAAAACTATACCTCTTAGTTTTTATTATTTTTTAATTTATCTTTTTGTTTTGAAAAACTATAAAATTATCTTTTAAATTTAAAAAACTTGTTTCAATTTTATCTATTGTAGGTTTTTTTGACTTAAAAAATATAGAGATAAAATAAAAATACCATTGACTAAAATTAATTTGTTTATTAAATATATATTTTTTCTTCAAAAAAATTTTAAAAATATATATTTTAAAATTTTAAAAATCATTAAATTTAAGATCTTTTTTTTTAATTTGATGTTTTGTTTTAGGATTTTTTATATTTTTAATATATAAAATATTTAACACAACTATTTAAGGGTCATGTTGTTTTGTTCAATTTTTTTTTTCTATTCATCGAGATGAAACTAAAATAAATTTTTAAAATTTTAAGATACTGTTATAATTTTTAAAAATAAAAAAATATTTTAAAAATAATTAAAAATAAAAGGTATAAGTGTATAATTAACTTAACTAATTTGCATCACATAAAATAAAAGAGTACGTAAATCTAAATTGTTTTTATATAAGTTTGGTAGCCGAAAACTAATAAACAAATATTATATATATATGTATGTATATATATATACACACACGTGATCCAGCTTAATTCCTAATTGATTTCTCAAATCATCTTAACCAATCAGTTCTTGCCTCGTGTACCTTATCACCAAATGCTGTCAGTTCGTGTGTTACACATGTTGACGCGTAAGGTGGGCCATAGTCTAATTTGACAGTGATCATTCTGGCCAAGAACTGAACAGTTCTGTCGTGTTTAGATGCAACGGCATGGTTGAAAGAAAAGAGTAGTGGAAAAGGAGGACCAATTAACGTGGAGGAATGAAATTAGTGGTCAAATTTCTGATGGCAAATATAAAGGGAGTGTTTGACAGTAGTAAAAATCACTTAATTTTTATCATAATTTTAATTATAAATAATATAAAGTTTTTATATGTTACAGTAACAATAAAAAATATGCTACAGTGTAAAATTTTCATATGTTATAATAAAAGTGATTCCCACCACTTTTTCAAACAGCCTATAAATATGACACAGTTGATGAACAAATGGATTTTGAACATGCAGAAATCATGTCGAGTTTTTTGGAGTTGCATTTTCAAGGACCATTCGAGGCAATATTCTAATTTACAATCTGTTTAGTAGGAGTGACGAAAAGCAACAAAAATAAAAAGTTAATAAAGGGACAAGATATGCAAATTATAAAAAGAATTATAATAATTTTTTATGTTCTTTGATAGGTGAAAAAATTAAGAAGATAAATAATAGTTATTTATATAATAATTATATTGTTTATTTTAATGTTTTTTTTTATTATTTTTTTGAAGGGTAAAACAATCATTTCATGTCTCCTCTCCTTTCCTCTCTTCTTCTCTCCTCCACGCTCTAATAAATCAATAGATTAACAATCCCCCTTCATCGCTCTCCCTTTACCCCTCTCGTGCTTTCTCTATCAATATTTTCCTTCAACCAAACACACTATTAGAGTATCTCTAATATAATGTTAATTTATTGTATCATTTTAAATTTTAATATTTGTGTTGAAAAATTACTTCCTAGTGTGCCATTATTTGTAGTGATAAATTTGACATATTTTGTAGACCATATCCAATGAAAAATGTCAGTATCAATGCTATATTTTGTTTAAAAAAGTGTAAAAACAACCTATTTGATATATTATTTTTATTTTTATTTCAATGCATAATATTATTTCAAATACTATACTATTTTTTGTCAAAATTGCAAAGCTTTGAAAGTTACAAAAAGATATGTTTAATTGTAAAACAATTTCAAAGTGTCAATACAGTAATAATTAAATGGAAAAGTAATAGGGTGTTTGGAAAGGTGGTGGGAACCACTTTTACTGTAGCATGTGAGAGTTTTATATTGTAGCATATTTTTTTATTGTTACTATAGCATGTGAGAGCGTTATACTGTTCATAACTGAGATTGTGGTGGGAACTGAGTGGTTCCCACCACTGCCAAACACCCCCTAAATAAATCAGTCAATATCAATGAAATGTTAAAATTTAACATAATTTGACATCAAGTGCAGCACATGCCAAATTTAACACTAAAAAGCATTAGATTGAGAGTAATTTTCCTACTCAAATGCTTAAATTTAACATTAACACACTAATTTGGTATTGAATTGGAGATGTTCTTAGTATCAAATTTGACACTAAGTATCACATTACTACATTTTAGTAATTAATTGTTATTGGTTGATGTATTTTAATTTTAATTTAGGCATTACAATATTGTCATTTTCAACTAAAGCTTAATGGTTATAAAAAATAGATATAACTTTTAAAATAAAATTATGTATTGAAGCATAAATTAAGACAATGGATTAATTACAAAAATTCTGCTTGAATTATAGCCTTTATAACACTTTGTCCTCCAAACTTTAAAATGTAATATCCATTCCCCTTAAAGTATGAACTGTTAACAGAAATAGCCTTTTTGTTAGAATTTTAACAGAAATTGACAAATAATTATAAAGTGAAGGGCATTTTGGTAACTCTGGTTATAAAAATAACCATAAAAATTTATAATAAAATAATCTTTATTGATGATAAAAAAAAAATCAATTAAACCATTATATCAATGGAAGCCTTTTTTTAAATACCAAAATTTTCTTCAAAATTTTATCTTTTCACACTCAAAATGTATTTCAAAATTTTAAAAGTTATATATATTAGTGAAATGAAAAGAGTATAACATAAATATATTCAATATAACAAAAAAATAACACAAAATTTTCAAAGAGAAAAAAAATTGATAGTGTTAATAATTTTTTTCATATGTTTGAAGGTTTTATTGGTATTTATACCTTTAAAGATTTTAAAATGCTTTTTGATGTGAAAAAAAGAATAAAATTTTAAAGAAAATTTTGATATATTGAAAAAAAAAAGGGATCTAAATAGTAGTATATTTTTAATTTATTTTTTGTTTTTAATCATTAATAAAGACTATTTTTTATTTTAGTTTCAATTTTGTGTTTTTTTATAACTATGATTACTAAAATACCCTTAATTTTAAAATTATTTGTCAATACTGTTAGAAAAATAGTACGCAGCAGAATTTTAAAAATTTTACATCAGAGTATTTTCTAAAACACAAGTTTAACATGTTATATGTATAAATTAACCAGATCTTACTAACCTTTGTGTGCCAAAGAGCCCTCGCAAAATGTGAAGAGAAGTAACGTTCCAGAAGAGCCTCAACCAACTGGTCTTCTTTGCTATTCTCGATCTACGACCGGAGTGAGTGTGGGCTCACACGTACAGCTCTTCCACCAGGTGACTCTCCTTCTAACCAATCGAGAGAACCCAAAGCTAGTATTCGTGATTTGTGAACAAAAGCTCTCAGGGAGTTTTTCAGATTCTCACCAATAGAGTATCATTCTTAATTTCTCAACTGATTTGAGTAACTCTTAAGACTTACTCCCTATTTATAGAGGTTGGTCCTAGGCTCAGTCAGTATCAGATTAGGTCTTAAAACTTGAAACAGAATCAAGTTGGGATCAATATCTGATAAGATCCGCATAGAACGCGTAATCTTATCCTTCGCTCATCGGCAGGCCGAACATGTAGATCGACAAGCCGAACTGTCGAAAAGATATCTTTGGGAATTTTTTATTTTTCACCCTAGATTCTATAGGATAAAGTCTCAGTTTTAATTCAAATAACCCAATAGAGAAGTTACCTGATCAAAACAACTTTATCTAGATAATCTCTAAGAAAATAAATGAATTCTCAATAATTCTACAAGTTTATCTTGATCTAATTTATTCAAAATTAAATCAACCGATAAACAGACAAGAATTATCCAATCCCAATAATTCAACAAGTTTATCTTAAATTAATTTTATCACAAAATTAATTCAACTGATAAACAGACATGAATTGTTTAATTCTTTCAAATTTCAACCAATTTGATAAATCCGACATAAGTCATCAATTATTGAAAAAACACGCCGTGTCGTTACAGGATGTTGTGAGCTAGCAAAGGGGACCAAATGGACCTATATAGTTTAAACTCTCGATAATTATGAAACCCAATATCTCAGATATACATTTCATAATTATCAACTTTAACGCCACTCCACTAAAAGCTTAGAACTGCACTCTCAAACTACATAGAATTACGAAGCCCATATAGCTAAGTCTCTATGACATATCACAGTGTATCGTATCCCTATATGATAATTCATAATCGGCTTAAGGACAAGTTATGTCTTACCTTCTCGATTATTTTTATCTTATGTTCTATTATCTCACCATCAGAAAACTTACTATCCAAAGACAGTATACCATTCGGTTATACATATGTATCCAAATGGTTGAGCGCTCTAGTTTTTCAATTACAGGATAACGCATATAAGAGGATATCATTACTCCTAAAGATGAGCTATAGATTCCATATCTATGAATAACAAGTCTACGCTATCAAGAGTCACGTCTCCAACGTACCGGCATGCATACCACTATTAAGATGTGGGTGTCACCCTTTGGTATATCAAAAGATACAAGTCAAGATAACGGGCCCATTATTCATCTTAGGATTAAGATACAGTACAAATGATTGTCTAAAGTGAATCGATTTATCGAGACAAAATTATTAATCTAAATCAATTCACTTTATGTCCCAATCCAACACATCGTCACCTTTAACAACGTGTCAATGTTTCTATTCACGGAGTCTACCTCCGATGGTCAAGACAAACTATCTCCCAAAAGGGACATAGATAACATAACAATATTTCCATAAATAAAGCGCTCAACTTTATTCCCTCGATTGTGAATATTATGATTTAGACCATCACTTTAAGAATCGTGTCTTCCCCATAATCCGTCCATCATATACCCAATTCTTAAAGTTTAGACTGACAGTTTCAGACTATTGTTTGCTTAACATACATTCAACAAATATAAAACGTAAAGAGGACAAGATTTGATGTATAAATAATAATTAAATTCTTTATTAATAAAAATGTCTCCAAAAACTTATTATGTTTTTATTTATTAAGGCATACATGTCTAATAAATACGTCCTTAAATTCTAAGAAAAGAACTATTTTTATTAACAATTTATATTTTAAAAAAATAAATGTTACGTTTTAAAGTTTAAAAGATAAAATATTATAAATTAAAGAAGAATTTTTTTAATCAATCCTAAAACAACAAATCAAATAATTATGTATCATCTTTACACTTTTGCGTGTCAATATATATTTACATTAATATCTCCGTTAGAAATTGTCTTTACCCTCCTTCTTTTTCACGCAACAAACGGTGGTTTTTTTTAGAAAAACTTGTTTTTTTGTTTCTAAGAAATAAAATGAGGAAAGAGACATGTTGTCAGACTATCTTTGAGAGGTTAAAGCTGAACACCGTACTCTTTTTCTGATGGTTGTGTACCTCTCGATTTACGTGTTCTGCTTTATTTTGCACTGCCTTTTATTGTTGTCGTACATTAAGTATGAGGGCTTGCCTTTTGAAAAGAAAATCTGATATGATTAAGAGAAAAAGTTTCACAATTAGCATAATGAATGCCTACAGAAATGAGCAGCAAAATAACGGACTTTTTAAGAGCTTTACACTATCACATTCTCTTCATTTTCATTTTTGTTGCCGTGTTATAAAAATTAATGTGAAAAAAACTAGAGCTCCTTTGAAAACATATATTCTAATCAAAATGTTTGGTTCATATTATTTTTATTATAATATTTTTTTTTATAAAATTTAAATTGTTACAGTATTTTAAGTTTTAACTTTTTATTCGAACCTATATTTTTGAAAAAGCTCTAAATTGCTCAAGATAAAAAAGGTTTTAAATATTTTCAGTTTCAACCAAAATTTTTAGTTATTATAATGTAAAACTTTTACATGCTACAATGTCAAAAAAAATACAGTGTAAAACCCTTACGTGTTACAATAGTTCAATCTTACTTATAATTATCTTGTTATAGTTCCAATGTTACACGCACCCTACAACCAAATTGAACAATTCAACCATATTATTATGTACAAAAAATTTTATGCACCAAAGAATCTAAATACAACATTTGCATCTCAAGAATTGAAGAACTTAATTGAATGAAATATTTACTATGGAAAAAAAAACTCTTCTAGTAACTCATCACCGGAATCCTCGATGCAATGGTTTGGTCTCTACTTGTTTGTTTTATTTTCTGGGTTTGTAAAATAAATTCGGTGTGTTTCACACTGTCTAGTTGTAGCGTGTTTTTTTCTGTTTTGTTGGATTCCCATTATAATAACGGAGGTGGTCTGCCCACTCTCTAAAGTAGTCTTTTGGTTTGTACCATAAGTTTGTGTGTTTTACGGTGGTGTGATTGGCCTTGGTGCTATTAGCTGCTTAATCATGCTTGATCGGAGTTGGCCACTGCCTATATAGGTGTGTTTGAAAGAGTCACATGTATGCTTGATTAATTGTGTCTCTTTTTATTTTCCTTTTATTAGAACTTGGTACACATTTTGTCCCTTGTACATTTTCAATAAAATCTACAGGTGGTTTTGGTCTGTAACACAGGGGTTGAGTCATTATTTGCATCATGGTCATTTGTATTTGAATTAATGTTTGTACTATTTTAATTTCAAATGCAATTTAGCAATTAAAAAAAAAAAACCTTTTATGGTGAAAAGTTTTTTGAGCCACATTGCACAAATTTTGGCATCAAGCTTTTTTCAACCCCCTTTGGAAATCAAAATGTCGATGGGATCTTTCTGTTATCTATTTTTTCAAAACACGTATGCACACATATCGTCATCCATCTTTTTTTTTTTTTTTTTCAATTCAGATGGATTTTCTTTCTTTCTTTTTTTTAAAGGAAAGCATCCATATCATAATTCCTCTAATGGGTCACTATCTTGAGAACTTGGTGACACATAATTACTAGCAGAGAAATGAAAGTATATCAGATTCAGACATGAAAGAGCAGCCAAGAAGAAGTAGTAATAATCAAGCCTGTTCTTGTTAAGATCATGACCTCCCAGCCATGGGGATTTGCCTGTCTTCTCAGTAACCAAGTGGATGACATTCACCACAATGGACCCCAGATAGCTTGCAATTGAGAGGCAAAGAAAGAAGATTGCCCCAGCAACAGTCCTCATGTTTTCTCCCAATTTCATGGTGAGAAATTCCATCATAGCCACAGCAGCAAAAGCTTCAGTCAAGCCAGACAAGGAGAACTGTGGAACCAGCCAAAAAACACTTGTTGGTGAAATGAAGGAATCTTGTTTCAATGCTGAGTCTTTTCTGTACCTCTCCACAGCCCCAGATACTACCATTGAGAGTATTGACATCACAATCCCAACCCTGATTCTCTGCTTCATGGACAATCTCTTGTCCCTTGACCCCGTTCTTTTCCTCGCCTGCGGTAAGTAAATCCGCTCGTAGATGTAGATCCAAATGGAGAGGGAAACCATTGACACAATGTTCATCCATCCTGGTGGGAAAATGAAGTGGTTCTTCCCAATTGACCTCTCCATTTGCAATGCTTGGAGGATTCCAAATGTGTTGTTTTGGTCCATTGTCATTAGGGCTCCAACTCCCGAGACTCCGACCGGCAAAACCGCTACCAGGCACTTCAATTGCTCGACTTGGTGCACACTGCAAAGCCTCCACCCATTCTTGGCCACTCCTTGGCTGCTCAGCTCATCCGGGCTTGTGATCACGGCCGCCTTGTCAAGACACTGGAACCTTTTGGTATGAGGGAGTTTAAACTCGGCTCTGGTCGCCGGAGGATCATAAAAGGTGCAGTTATCAGTCTCAACACTGCGCTTTCGACAGGCTGCAGCGATCACCTTCGCCATGTCTGCGAAGACACTGCCTTGGGGCTTTATGATGATGTAGGTACGGTGTCCGAGGAGGAAAATGGCGATGGAGAAGGCGAGGCAGGCCGTGGGGATGGCGAATCCTAGAGGCCAGCTGACATTGGTCTGGACGTAGACAACACCGGTGAGGGCCACAACTAGGGCAATGGTGAAAGTGAAGTACCACCAGTTGAAGAAGCTCTCCAATTGAGCCTTCCCTTTCTCTGTCCTCGTGTCGAATTGGTCCGCTCCAAACGCGATGTTGCAGGGCCTAATTCCCCCTGCCCCTAGGGAGAGTAAGCCAAGGCCGGAAAAGAGGATTCCCAGCTGCCAGCTCTGCGGCGCATGCGAGCGTTCGGATCCGGAATTTTGGTTGCAGGGTAAGGGTCTTAAGAAATTTACGCCTGCAGTTAGAGTCATGATCCCCATGCCCTGAAAAAAGAGGGAACAATATTATACCTTTCACCAACTTTTTTGTGTCTCTTTCTGTTCCAAATAATATGGTTCATCACCTTGGACAATATAAATGAGTTAAAAAAAAAAATTAACAAACTAATATAGTTACAAACTTCAGATCAGATCATGTGGCATGTATACGTTGTTCGAAACAATCTATAAGTACAATAAGTAGCGTATATTTGGGAGAGCAGTTAGAGCCGTTCTGCATGAAAAGAGAAGAAATACGTGGGAATTGCATGAAAAGAGAAGAAATACGTGGGAATAGGGAAACAAGAGAGAGACTTAAATAATGACAAGTTTCAGCATATATAACATTAGGGAAAATGGTCACTGTATACATGTTTGAATCAAAATTTTCATGTCTATTTTTCTTTGAGGAAGTTGATTGGCAATCTAAACGTGTACAAAAGAAAAAAGTTGATGAATTTACCAGGAGGGAAGCTATGGAGCCAAAAAGGAGAGTGTAGAACTTGCCCAAGTAAGCATCAGAGATAAAAGCACCGGCCAAAGAAGAAATATTGGAAAATCCACTCCACAAATTAACCACGGTCACCAAAAATACACCACTCAGATTGTATTTCGTACTCAAATATACTGTTATATTTGCTATCAAGCTCATGGAAGCCAATTTCTCGAACGACTCGTTTCCTGATCATATTTATAGCCCCAAGAAAATAAAATTAAACAAAAAAAATCAGCTCTAAACAGAAAAATACAAAATAATAACTTTGTATTACATATATATGCACACACACTTTTGTTGTGATCTGAATGGATGGTCCATCAAACCTAATATAGAAGGGTGAAACCCGAAAAATTAATAGGATTAAGATTTGAAGATATAACTGAACTAATAAAACGAAGACTAAAGTTGATTTTAGGGGGCCTAATACAATTTTAGGGGAATGGATTGTAATTTTAAGAAAAACAAAATATAATTTTTATAGAATTTTATATAAAACATTATAGAAAAAAAAAGTTCAAGGCGGTCATCCATTCTTATTCTTACATGATTCCACCCCTGTGTAGAGGTAAAAAAGCATCATATTGAATTTAAAGGGGCTTAACATAATCTGTATCCACCACAGCTGCCATATATATATTATATATTTAAATAAAGATTTTTACATACCCAGAATGTATCTGATGGATTTCCATCCTCCTGTTTTTCTTTCAGCGGCAGCACTTCCAGGAGCAGAAGGCATTGCAGAGTATTGATCTGCTAGAGAAGAAGAAGAAGGGCGGTTTTCTCCGGTCTCCATTCTTGATCTTTCCCTCTCTCTTGATAATTTTACTTAATTTCTTATGTGTACATGTATATATACATATTGAATAAACAGCGTGGACGACTTAAAAAAAGACAAGTGGAAGTAGAGAAATGACAGCGTTTGTTTTTTGTTACGAGCTAATATCTTAAGTAGCCTTACGGTTACACCGGTACCGGACTGATCGCAACTTTGAATATCGTTTTTGAAATTAATGGGGTCTTTTATTTTCTTTTTTTATTCATTTTTTTTCTTTTGGGGTGCGTAGTCGGATAGATTTCACGCAGAGACGTGTTGAAATGTGCATGTTTTCCTTGAACTGTATATGGTTATGATTTTGTGATATACCAATATAGTAATTCTTGTCGCATTGGATCCTAACTTTACGTTATTTTCATAATGAAAGTAGCTAAATTAGGGTTAGTCCTCTTCCATGTCCCCCTTCCTCCAATAGTTTGCCACATCAACTCCTCAATTATGTTTTTTTTTTTAATTTCTTATTTTTAGATAGTTTGAAATTCGTTCAATTAACTTTCGCCCCTAATCTTAATTGTAAGTCAAATGTTTATTTCTTTGCTTCTTGACAACAAAAAGAAAACTAGATATTAATTATTTTGAATTAGAAGAAATGATAATTATTCAAAGGGTGCGATACCCTTTGTTTTACTTTTCATACACCATTACTTAAATCAAGTATTATTTTACTTATTACATCTCTCTTAAAATACCAAAAATTCTATATATATTAAAAATATTGTTTTTTCTTTTTCCACCCACTAACTAATCAAACTTACAATTTTTTTTTTCCAAACGTACTTCCTTTTAAGTGAAAATACTACACTTCGAATTCCACTTCAATATTGGAAACAATAATCGATATATTACAGACGATTTAATATCAATCAAAAAATCGGTATAAATCAAACCATTTGTATTTTACTTTTGATAGAATTGATACTTTTTCCATTTATTAAACGATAGTGTCTCTTTGTACATTTTATTTTATTTTTTATCAAACTATATCATTGATTTCTTCCTTGTATAGTTTACATAGTTCTTTTAGGAAGCATAATTTATATAGTTTCTTTACATGAAACCATCAAACTTGAATAAAAAAATAAAGGAAGAAATAGTCATTAATATTGGAATCTATCTCTTCTTCTTCTTCTTCTTTTTTTTTTTTAAGTAGGACACAATAATTTTTTTAGAGGGGAATAAATTTTTAAGATAGGATATGTAATGAGTATTTTTTAATTGTTTTTGTCCTTCAAAGTATTTCTATTAATGGGTAATATAGTAATAACAAGAAATGTTATTAAAAAAGGTGTGTGAAAAGTAAAATATGGGCATCCTAATTCTAACTATTATTGTATAAATGAACTGATTTGAAATCGAGTACAAGAGCATGACCAGAAAAACAACAACCTCGTGGTCACACCCGTGGGCTCAAAAAATCTGTTACAGCAGTATGAATGTTAGGCTTGTAACGGCAAAATCCCTTAATTCTTTAACAATATGTGTAGAACAATGCTAGTTGGAACCAAAAGGTGTCCACACATTAATAAAAATGGTTCCTATAGTATAGGGTTCAATTTTAGGACAAACTTTCTATTGGTTCTGATACTTAACATGGTGGTACCCCATACGTTTGATAACCCATGAAACATGAAAATGAGACATCTGGACTTGAGCAAGAGAGTTGTGCTTGAGACTAATGCATCAATATTACTATTTTTTTAATCTTTCTTTTCTTTTCTTTTCTTGAGGTTGTCCCTCTCTGTTAATAGAGAGAAATTGTTAATATTTTTCCATGGGGTATTGACGTCTCATGTATTTTACCCAAATTACAAAGACATCCTCTAAGCTAAACTAATTAAACTAGACCTCCTGGCTGTTCAAAAAAATTACAGAGACTCTCTCAGTTAATTACCTATAAGTTGACTGTAAATTTTGTTCAGAATACCAAAAACACCCCTACATCCATTAAAAAAGATTTCATTGGCAAGAATGACGATTTTACCCTTCTTTGATATTGAAAATAAGTTCAAATAATTTGCACACACTTGTAACTATAAATTTCACTCTAATAAAAGATAAAATGTGTTTGTTTTTTTCTTTTTCTCTTTCTCCAAGGATAATAACTATGTCCAAAATAAGATAAAATACAAAGATTAAAATAATATAATTTAAAAAAGTCCACAATCAATTCCCCAAATATATAACATCTCAATCCACATTTTTAATTCTAATCAAAATCACACATCCATCTTAACAAAACTAAAAAACAAAACTAAATTCCAACAAAACCAAAACTAACAAATTCCAACAAAACCCTAAATTAATTATAAAAATAGTTTATTTTTCATAAAAGTTTCAAAATTATAAACAAAATAAAAAAGATATTTTTTGGATAAAAAATAACATAAAAATTTTAAAAAAATTATTAAGAAAACAAAAGAAACAAAACAAAATCTCTTTCTCTCTTTTTGACAAGGGTGGGCGGGGTCGAAGAGAGGGCGAGATGGTGAGGGCGATGGCGTAACGGAGAGGGTGGCTTGCGACACTTGCACAAGCCAGCGACGGGTTTTGCAGGAATGAGTAGAGGAGGGAAAGGCGGCCAGACGACGGGCTTCACGGCAGGTCGACGACAGACACAGGCGAGTGGTGACTGGATATGCAGGGATGGGCGGACGGTCAGAGGAAGGTCAAAAAGATGGGGGATCGCAAGGGTGGGATGGGTGGGGATTGGTTGGGGGGCTTGTTTGGCTAGGTAGCTTTCTTAAGGCTTTTTTTTAAAAAAAAAAATCAATGACTGTTATTTGATTTTGTAAATTAATGACTAAGATTAAAAAGGTCACTATCATCATTTTAAACAAAAAATTAACAGAGTTAAATACAAGGAGTGTCAATGTAATTAATTTTAGTTCAAAAAGTGTATTTGTAATTTAGATAAAACACAAGTGGTGTCACTATAATTTAGCCTTTTCCACGACATATTAATAAGGTGTTCGGGAGAGTAGTTTAAACCATCAGTCTGCGTTTGAGAATTATAACATGTGAGAGTATTATACTGTAGCTTTTTACTATATCATGTAAAACTTTTATACTGTTCATAGTTTAAACTATTGATTTGAACTACTCTTCTAAATATCTTATAAACACTACAGCATCTTGTTTGTTATATGGCCATTTTATTCATCCCGAGTCTCGGATGACTAAAAGGTAGAGAGCATGTGGGCCCCACATAGTGGGCTCTATACAATGGGGCCATAACATCTCCAATCCCAAGTCGTCTCGACTCAGAATGATAATTATTTTTCTTCGTTATAGAGATTAGTGCTGCAACATCTATATAAGTGGTACGTACAATTATGATGTCATGTCAATGGAAGACAAATGATACATCTTTTTTTATGAAATATATAGGCCTCGTTTGTTTTTATTCTCAAAATTTTTAAAAATGTTTTCGCATGTTTTTCGAAGCAAAAATTTTAAAAAGATTCTCAACACAATTTTTAAAAAAATTTTATTTTTTAAAATAAAAATATTTTCACACATTTTGAAAACAATACCAAACGGCTCCATAGTTTTTCAATTTTCAGCCGTTAGTTAAAATTTAAAAATGATATACTTCATTTTAAATTTCGTAACTTTTATCAGGTGATGTAATGCATAATAAAAAAATGATTTTTCACTGTGCAGATTGTTTTTCATCATGTAATGACTACGAGGAAGAAGTATGTACATTTTTATAATAATAATAATAATAATAATAATAATAATAATAATAATAATAATAAAAAACAAAAAAAAAAGAGAAAAGGATGTATCATAGTAGTTTCCCTTGTTAACATAATATTGATTAGGAAATTTCATAAATTCCGTCTTTTAAGCTTTACTATTTATAAATATCACACGTGTTTATTTGTGACATAACTTAACATCTAATATAAATTGTTTATGCTTACCAGTGGGTGGCAGCTGATTAACACCATGTGCAGCTGCTCACAATGCTTGGACGACTCTTCCCTGCTTGTCTCAGCCTGCTTGGACGGACTTGCGACAAGAGGAGAGACGCTTCGGAGGTAAAAAGGGACACCAGTATGGTGTCAGGTACAAGGGTTCTTCGACGCTCAAGGCAGGTCCTGCTTGGCAGAGCATAGGAGCTAGGTAGTTGGGAAGGAGCACGTTGGCCTTAAGCTATAGTAAATGTGCTCAATTATAGGCCACCACTCGAAACTGGTGTCAAGTGGGTTTGATCCATGACTCACATGTCACATAAAGGTCTGTCAGAGGGTAGGTGACATGTGTTGTGGCCTCCATCGGTGGATTGATCTCCATCTGACGGGGCAAATGAGGCCATATGTTGACCTTTTATGGCAAGTGGCTACTTGGTTGTAGGCTCTAACAATTCGACCCGAGCACGTATCATTCTCGAGGAGGCAAGGATTTGCATCGCAGCCAACGGGGGCCCTGTAGAGCACCTCAGGAGATAGGGTCGAGGTCAAGAGGTTGCAGATTACCTTCCCAATGACTTCGACCGAATACAGTTGTTGATCTGCAGAGGAGGTGTTCCTCAAGGACGGCACCGAGCACACCCCCAACATAAATGATAGTGTGATATAACTTTTTCTAAATATGACATGAATAAACACAACTTTTAAAAGCGTGGCATATCATATAATTTTCTCATATTGACTTTGCTTTGGGCTAAGGAGGCAAATAGGAAATATGGGTTAAAAATAGCAAATTATGTCATAAGTTTTCAAAATGTGAAGTAAATAGCATACTAGGAAAAATTGAGGTTTATATCATAAGAAATTGAGAATAAAATCTCAAAATATCTTTAACACTTTCTACTATCCACTTGGTGGCAATTGGGAATCACCTTATTTTCCTAAAAATATTGTATTTCCTTGTAAATTAAATACAAAACTTTACCAGTGATGTGTGGCACCCAAGTATTTCCAGTGCTTAAGTATGCAATAATCAAGGATTATGCTAAGAATTTATAAACAAATTTTGTGAGATAAATTTGTTTTCACAAAAATTTGTTTATTTTAAGAGCATAATGAGTGTCACGAGGATTATTGTTTAAATCCATTTTTATTACAAATTCTATAAAGGTGAAAATAGGATTTTTTTAGATTAAAAATCACACCATAAAAAGAAAAAAATAAACTAAAAAGCTTAATTGTTACTGAATATGTTGCAACAGATTCTAAAATGGAAATACTAATAAGGAAAATACTCTATAAGAATATAAAAATTATACAATATAAAGATCAAGAAGTGTAGAATCTACGCAATATAAGAATAGTGCATTGTGAAATTTATGCTGCATAAAGTTAAGCAGTATAAATATTACACTGTATAAAATAATATAGTATAAAAATTAGATTGTATAAAATTAAGCAGTATAGGAATCATACTGTGTGGAGGATATAGATGAGTCAAATTTTGTGTAAGCTTAAAACAGTATAAGAGATATACTGATAATATAGAAAAAATATAGTCAGTGTAAATTTACATTGTATAAAAGGCCATGGGACCCACCAAAATATCACCTAAAAGGTAAAGAATTCCCTCCTTTTCCTCCATGGTGAATCCGATTTTCAGCCACTTTTTTGGGGCAATTTTCTTCTCATTTAAGTCCTTATGATGAATCATTAAGCTTAGATGTTAAATTGAACAAATATCTTACTTTTTACTCATTATTTCTACGTAACGTTTGAAAGAAAAAACTTCTCTTTTTCTCCCCTAGAACTAGCAGCCCTATAAGCTCTTCCCCTCCCTGATTGTGCTTAAAAACAACCACAAAAATCCATCTTCAAAGCAAGTTCAAATGTATGGTTCAAGACTAGCAACTTTGGAGGTAAACTTTAGACTTTTCCCTTTGTGCTTTTAGGGTATTTTTAGGTTTTTAGAAGGGTTTTGATGGGGATTTTGCTATGGTTTATAGCAAGAAGGAGAAGCAAGGTTTAAAGCATTAAAGATGAGGATGAAAAGCTTGAGGAAATTTTATGGTAAAATCCTAAACCCTAGTCTTGAAAAGTTTGCTTCTTTTGTGGAGTTAGTGTATGGTTTGTAAACTTATTGGACTATAGCATGTAAAAAGGATTATATAGTATGATTATATGGGATGTTATAAGGATGATGATGATGAGTTGATGGAAAGGTAAGAAATAGGGTTTCAAAGCAAAAGAAAATCTATGATAAACTATGTCTTCAAAACAAAGTTTAAATGTTTTTATAAGCACTCTAAGTGATTGATAAAAGGGATTTTAAGTATAGGATGTAAGAAAACTATTATGGTGTATTTAGTTTCGCTATTATGTTGATGACAATGAGATTGAAAGATTGAAAATGATGGTCTTAAATGCAAATGAAAAAAATTCATTAAACTTTGTCAAAAATACAAAGTTTAACTAGTTTTTAAAAAATTAGATGTTTGAGGTACTTATAGGTTGAATCGTGCTCTGAGTTCAACATATAATTTATTTGAAATATTGAGTTGGACAATTTTTATGAAGAAACTCTATTGGAATTTCAATCGGAGCAAACCAAAAAATGTTGATTTCAATTCTGTCTTTTCAAGAACGTCATTAAGATGAATGATTTTAAGAGAAGTTAAAACACAAAAGTTGTAAATCTCATTGAGACTACTAAAAACCATGGATGGTTTGTAAAAATTTTAAACGTCATTAAGATGAATGATTTTAAGAAAAGTTAAAACACAAAAGTTGTAGATCTCATTGAGACTACTAAAAACCGTGGATGGTTTGTAAAAATTTTACACCGATTTCAAGTTATAAATTTCACGAGATTTTAAACAAAAAAAAATTGTAAAAAAAAAGTTATGAATGATATGAATTTGACCAAGGAGCATTTGTAAGTTTCAATTCTTATGAAAAACTAGAAGTTTTAGTATAAAGCGGTTGTCTTTGGTCTCAGTCCAAAAATATTAAGATTTTGTGTTTTGGGTCAAAATCATATGAATAGGAATTTTCAATATAAAATGGTGGTTTTCTGCACTACTATAGGCAGTGAGCAACCACAAATTATAATTTTGAAAAAAGTTAAAACTTTTATCAAGTAAAGAATGAGAAAAATTTTAAGGGCGTAATTGTCAAGATCTTCGTATTACGGGTCAAAATTTAAAGTCTTGATAAAATAGTTTCCGCGAAAAGGAAATAAATGTTTGGTTTTTTGTAATGTTACAATAACAAGGAAATAAAAGTTTTGGCTTAAAACGGGTACCGAAAGTTTTCAAAGACCCATCAAGAGCAAAATGGTCAACTAACATAAAAAGGCCAAAATGGACTTGAAACGTCCGATTTTGAAAATACCCCTTGTAGGAATTTTTCTGTAACCTATAAGTCACGGACGACAAAGTAAAATGAGAAGTTTAGTTAAGTAATGTTCAAGTTACGAAGTTTACAAAAAATCTATAAGGGAAAATAGTCATTTTCTTTATAAAACTGCTAATATGGACTCGAGTCTTCTGAATTAGCAAAACGCCTATAATCAAAAAAAGTTCCGTAACATGTTGAGTAATGAAACCGTCAAGTGAGATGGAAAATTTAACTAAGGAACATTCAAGTTAAGTAAAAGAAAGATAAACCGATAAGAAACGAAGTTAAGTATGAGGAATGAATGATTATGTAAAAGTTGAATTATCAATCAAGTAGGTTAGTAATAAAAAGTTAGCTAATGGTCGAGTATCATTTGATAGAACACAAAACTACTAATAGAAGAGAATGGATAGAGTTGGAACCCTAGAGCATTATTTAGGTAAGTTTTAAATCTCACCTATAGCATGAAGAAAATAATTTCCAAATGCTTTTTTATATATTTGAAGTATGTTTGTGTTTGTTATGCATAATGTTTTAAAAGTTCAAGCCATGCTTTATAATATGTTTGCAATTATTATGATTAAGGATTCAGACATTAAATTATGTCATACATAATGTTCACTAACCTTGTGTTTGGCAAATGGTTTCCACCACTTTTTTAGTTATAAATAATGTAAAGCTTTTACATGCCACAGTAACAATAAAAAAATCGCTATAGTATAAAGCTCTCACATGTTATAGTAAAAATGGTTCTAACCAACGGTTTTCATCACCTTTCCAAACACCATATAAGATTACAAGATCAATAACCTAAACTTACATGTTAAAGATAAGTAAGTGTCGTAATAGCCTCCCTGATATAAGGTTTACAAGTTATGTTAAAATAATAACATAGTTGTTCGATGGTCTTAAGTTTTCTACAAGAGAAGCATTATGCTCTCATAATTGATGATGTTAATATGAACACTTAAATTCACAAGATAAAGAAAAGATAAGAATGATGATAAAAAGTTCAAGTAAGTTAAGAATGATAATATAAAGTTCATAATTAAAAGTTTATATTTGAGCATAAATATAATCATGAGTTATGATATTGCTTGCATTCCCTTTAAATAATGTTTTTATAAAGAACATTTTGTCCTATCTTACTTTCTTCCTTTCCCTCTTAAGTAATGGGAAGCGGGCTAGTCCTCAAAAATGACTCGGTCCTTTGTCGTTGGGGATTACAATTTCTTACTTTTTTCTAGTATGCCGCTCCGCGAGCAAGGAGTGAAAGAACCACGGGGGTTGTGGTAATGGTGAAAAACATTTAAGAAATGTTTTATGAGAAACGTTTATGAAAATGTTTTACGATAAAAGTTTTATAATAAATGTTTTAATGTTTTGTGAGATTATATTTGAATTTACTAAACGAAAGCTCATTATAAGTTTTTTCATACTATAGGTAGTTCTACAAAAGACTAGTAAGACTGGAAGAAGAGTTCAGTGTTGTAATGACAGATACGGAGGTTGACCTGTGGATACCACTGCAACAATTTTTCGATGCTTAAAGAAAAAGTTTTCCATTGTTTTTAAAAAAGAGGTTTAAAAAAAGAAGTTTTATAAAAGTAAATGTTTTCTTAATAAGATTTAAGAAATGTTTGAAATAATTTTTAAAGTTAAGTTTTGAGCTATTTCTCAACTTATGTTGCAACAAAAGTTGCAACAGTTTCATCAATGTTTATAAGTATGTTTTAAACAAGAAAAAAAAATTATCAAGTATTTTTCTTACTGGTAAGTAGGATTAAATTTGAGAAATGATGTTTCAACAAGCTAAGTGACGACTTGAAAAGACGGATTGTTACATGATGTCACCCATCATCATCAGCATCAATGATAACACTGAGGTCGGGAAATACAATATTTATATGGTGTTGAGGTCGCAAGATATGACGTGTCATAGGTGCACATGCATTCATTTTTGATACTATGGTGGTGATTCCAACAAATTTGAAGATCTTTAGAAAGCTCGTAAATGAAGTCGGAGGACCTCCAACAAAAGAGTAGAGACGGTTAGGTTTGAAGTAATCTAAAGAAGAACAGCTCCTAGGGCCTATTTCGTTGCTACTCTCACCAAAGCGGAGTCACAGGTGAACAAAATTAGGCAATACGTGAGTCAACATGATAGTAAAAGTAAGCAAAAAGTTGACGAATATGTCTTGTGGAGCAAATCGGCTTTAGGAGGTTTAAGGCTACTGGCATGATTGGTGAAATCTTAAAGGAGTAACACGTCTAATGGTTTCTCAGAAGGAAAATGCCGAAGAGGTATCCTAGAGGTCTGCATGTTCAAAGGTCCAAACTTAGAAAGAGAAAATTAGAGAGAATGAAGGAAAAAAACTGCAAGATTTTGGATAATATTGATCTTTTGTGATTCTAACCGTATTCCCAACACCCTAAATATTGAGAGCATTACAATAGAACCCGAGCAAGTTACGGGTGGGGCCCATCTTGTCTTAGGGGAAGAGACAGTAACCCGACATGGATAAAAGAAGGGCTTTTTTTTTTTTACTATTAATTAGTTATCTTATATTTCCTTTAAAGAAAACACTCGTTTGATACTATTTTAATGTGAATTTTCAGTGTAGAAAGAAGCTCGAGGCAATCTTTAGGGTGGAACTAGAAAAGAAGCAAAGGCAAATTATGATTTAATGGCTGGATTGATGCAATTCAATTGGGGGATTTTTAAAAATAAGCTTTTGAAAAAAAAATTTTTGGTCAATGACCTTTTTTTTTGGGACAGTTTTTGATACAAAAAAAGGCTTTTTAGACATCAAAATGGTTCCAGTTTTTTTTTTGTCTCATCCTGTTGAGGTTACTTATCCTGCCACAGTCATTTTTTTTATGTTTTTGAAAAAAACTGAGACAGTTTACCTGCACAAAAAAACGTATTTTTTTGGTTTAAAAAAAAAAAAAGAAGACTTTTACTCAATTTGAAATTTTTTTTTTGCCCTTTCGTCAAAATCTTCCCAATTTGAAGATTGTGAAGATAACAAATTAAGTGACCAAGAGGAGCTCGATAATATTGTCGGCCTAGTTGTCCGTGGGTACAAGTCTACCACAATTGCTGCAATTGGGCTACTCTATTCTGTGGCCCAAACCCTGAAGTCCGTCAAAAGCTCCATGTATATATAGAAAAATCTACTATATATTGGGATTCACAAAAATATTTTATATGTGAAAGTTAATGGGAGTTCTTGACTCTGAATTATGCCCATTATCGCATTTTGACTTCAGAACTTTAAAATGTTATACAAACTGCATATCTTAATTATTATCTTCTCCAATGTTTGGCTCTTTTGTCACAAAACTAACTCAACAAGATCAACCATATAAGCATGACATTCACATAGTGAACAATTTTTTATCACACCTTTAAAATTTGTACAAGAAAATAAGAAAAAAATATGTTCAATCCACACGAGCATGGTGGCTAACAAAGTATATATGTGAGGTTAGATTTGTTTAAAAATTCATCTTAAAGGTGTGAATTTTTTTAAATTAACCTTCATAATTATTCAATAATATGAGATTTTGAAAGGCCGTTTGGGAACATAGTTGAAACCACAAACTTAAAACTCAAACTATATTTATAATAGTAAACAACCTATCAAACGGTTGATTTTTTTGAGTTTTTTTAAAATTTTTTACAATTTTTGTGACTAAAAAGCCAAAACATAATACAAGGAGCATAGTCTAGGATGCAAATTATAACGTTCAAAACCCAAAATGAGACATTGAAATTTTGTCAAAGAGTAACCTAATGGAAATTAATTAACTTTGTAAGATTATATGTTTATTAATTTTCACTTGATTGCTATTAATTAAGCAGTTAATTTGTCAATTTGTAAGATTATATGGAATTGTATGCAGAAGGAAAATGCGGCTATAAACGAGAACAAAAAGGGAACTTTATTACACTAGCAAGGTTTTATTTGTGACTCCCACACTATTATCTTAATATTATTATTACTATTATTATTTAGTAGCATAGAAAGGCAAAGCTACACACAGACGGGGGTGGACGGTCACCCTCTTTAAACTTTTTTCTTCTAGTGTTGTACATGAAATTTTATAAAAATTGCATTCTGCACCATATAAATTACATTCCATCTCTCATAAAATTGCATTCCCTCCCTCATTAGTTTGGTCTTGCCTTCGCCCTTTTTGATTAATTTTTTTGGCTCTATTTTTGGTTGTACGTTTGTTTTCTTTTATATGTACATGGACTTAATTTGGACTGTTGGCTTGCTTACGATACCATACAATAGTTCAGAAAAATACCATTTTCAATTCATAGAGCCAAGTTTCAATCCAGGGCCTATTTTTCCTCTTCAAACTTAGAAAGGGGATTTTTGTTAAAAAAAAAAAAAGTGAGCGGAAGGCTCAGTAAGATAATTATTTAAAAACAAGTTATTTTAAAAATAACAAATCACAATTGAAAACATTATCCACAAATCATACTTACTAAAACGAATCTCAAAATCATTGACAAAATCAATAAATACTTACTTGTAAGAAATTAGATAAAAAATCACTGTGCGGGTTTTTGACATCTGAAAGGCTACCAAAATATAATTCTTTAAGATCAAAGACAGATATCATTTTCAACAGTCATTTAAAAATCGAGCATTTGGCCAAAATAATTTAAAAAGGGCTACCTAAGAAAGGGATAGGAATATTTTACCTCATTTGAAATCCAATAACGTAAGCTCCAAATAAAATTTAACGTATGCTCCATATAAGTTCAAAACCTTGAAAACTACAATTAAAACCAGAAATCAGTTTCAACAAATATCATTATGTTAATTTAATTATCAGTGTGCATTTGACTCAAAATAATCATAACACAAAATCATAATCCTTTTTAAAACATTTCAGAATCATTAAACATTGAAAGCAAGAAGTAAAAATACAATTTTTAAAGTTCACAGTCGGTCTGTCGAATAGCCTGGTTAGGCTTGTCGAACCTACACAGTTCGGCCTACCGAACATCCGGACTGGCTTACCGAACTGCTGTAGTTCGGCCTGCCAAAGATATGAATCTGACCTGTCGAACTTCTTGAATTCAACATGCTGAACTTGAGTTTGGCCCACTGAACTGAAAAAATTTGAAGAGCTGAGACTTCAAGTCTCGACCTCTCCAAGCTAAAAAATCCAATTTTAAACATGTTTTCTCAATCCCAAAGCATGAAAATCACATAAAAAGCATAAAAAATCATAATATAACAAATTTAAATCATTTTTCTCAAATTTAAACACAATTTCACAATTAATTTAAAAATCAAAGAAAAATGTCAAAACTTGATTAAATCAATTTTTGTTCAAATAAAGCTTAGATTTACTCTAAAACAGTTTCTACAACTTAAATTGAACATTATCTTAGCTCAAGATAGTTCGGATTCTATATCCAAGGAAAAATTGAAAATTTTAAAATAAAACTTTGAAATTTTAAAGAAAAAGAGAAATCTAACCTTTAATGGCATTTTTAGATGAAAAACTCGATGGATTGAACTCATTTCCATCTTCAAATTTGCGAAAAGAAAGCTTTGAAATTGAAATTTCAGAGAGAAAGGGAGAGAGGGAGAGTTGAGTGTGAGAGAAAGAGAGAGGAAGAGAGAGAGAGAGCGTGAAAAATGAGGTAAGAAAAGAGAAAGGGAAAAATAAAGGGGTGTCATGCCCCAAAGTATGGGAGGTGACGTAGTGGATTAATTAAACCAAGATTTTTGATTAAAAACACCAATTAAATGTTTTGGTTTATTTTGAAAAATGTGATAGTTTAAAAACTCTTGAAAGTAATTATCGTTATTCGAAATAGTTAATCATAAAACAAAATAACAAAGGCAGAAGAACATAAGTCGGGTCCCACCGAACCCACATTAGTGTACACATATGGTATCGATAATAAAATATTACAATCACAGTCCAATATGAGAAATAAAAATTAAAAAAAATGCATGCCTTGATCAAAATGAAGAAGTAATCAAAACAGGATTCCTATAACTCATGTGTTTGTCATGTTGCCTCCCAATCGATCCTAAGCTGTAATCCACCTAGTGGGAAGGGTTTTTAAAACAAATAAAAAAATGTGGGCGGAAGGCTTAGTAGGACTAGGTTTAGAAAACATTAGTTCTAAACAGAAATTCTCATATTTGAAAATAATTCACAAAATTTCAGATAGGTAAATAAAACATATTTAAATTCATCCTTACCTTTAGAATCCCTATTCAATTGGAATTAGTCTTTATTATTTGTTCTCTAGCAAAACCATAGTATCACCACTGTAGTGACTCAGCTGGGTTTTGGGACCTGCCTCCAAGGTCGCGCTCTCCACGACTCGATCTCTGTACATGGCATCATGCTTTATTTTATCATTCCGGATGGTACTAATTGACACGTCTGGTGTCATATCATTATCATGTCTCATTTATCGGATATTCTCATTACGTTCATTATAATTATTCATTATTCAACAGTTTTGCAAATAACTGGATAAATTCATCTCGTCATTCCTTAAAAAAATTTTCAAAAAAACACTTTGTGGCCAAAACTCTTTTTAAAATCATCGAAAGCAAAGAAAGAGGGTCTAGAGTCCTACCTCGAATCTTGCATCGTGACTTAGCACCGCAGTCCCGACCCGTTATACGTTAGCTCCACGGAACCACGAATGACCTTAAATGTAAACTAAGCTTTATCAATACTAACTCATAGTATTCTACAATACTATGCTATCTTATGGTGTCCTAGTGTGCCATTTATGTCTGTAAAATCATGCTATAAGGTTTAAATTCTCAATTTGGGTTTAAAACAGTGAAAACGGATGAAAAACAACCATTTTTCCTATGGCCCGTTGGACTACCAAACTCCTTGGTCCAGCCTACCGAACTACACAATTCGGCCTACCGACCATGCTGGGCCAGCTTATCGAACTTTCCCAAGTTCGGCCTGCTAATGATATGAATTCGGCATGCCAAATTCATGAGTCCTGACCTACCAATGTTCAAGATCGGCCTATCAAATTGAAAAAATCTAGGGACCCGAGACTTCGAATCTTGGCCTCCTCAAGATCAAAATCTCAATCTAAGCATGTTTTCTCAATTCTCAAGCATGGGTAATGTTCATAAATGGTAGAAAAACATAATAGAACACATTTAAACAATTTTAAACAAGATTTACAAGGAAAATTTCAAGGAAAACCAAAAATGAGGAAAAAAGGAAAAAACTTGATTTGATCCGTTTTTCATCAAATCAAGCCTAGATTCTAGGTGATTTTAGTCTTACTAACTTAGATTAAGGGTTTCCTAAGCTCACATAACTCAGATTACAACATTTTGAAGAAATTGAAAGTTTAGAGAAAAAGCTTGAAATTTGAAAAAAAAAAGAGTTAAACTAACCTTGAAATTTGAGCTTGAATCCGAGTTTGTGGAGGCCAATCCTTGCTTCTAAGTTTTCAATCTTGCTAGAGATCGAGAGCTTTTGCTCAATTTTTGAAATCAAAAGGAGAGAGAGAGAGAGAGAACTTAAGAGGGAACAAGAGAGAAAAAAGGACAGCTGAGAGAGAGAGTATGCTGAGAGTCTGAGAGAGTGAGTGAGGGAAGAAGAGGGAGAGGAAATAAATAGAGGAAGGAGGGGTAGCTTTCCTCAAATAAGACCTTGTCCTCAGCATATGGTTTTCAAAGAAGGATATATCGGACATTTGACAAATTGTTTTATTCTAAAAATTCAAAATAACAATTCAAATAATAAATAGTGATTAAAAATAATTAAAAGTAATACTAATTTGAAAATATTACAAAATAGTTAAATTAAGTTCAAACTTATATTATGGTACACTAATTCACCATTTTTACACTAATTACACTGAATTAAAAATTGGGGTGTTACAAGGGGTCAAGGGCATTTTTATAAATATACAAAAAAATGTGGTGTAAAAATATTATTTGATATTTTAAAAACTAAAAATCAAATTTTTAAATGTAACAAATGCAACAAAATTTTAAATAACTAAAATTAACATAAAAAAATTACATTGACAAACTTAATAATTAAACTTAACATAATTAATCCCACTTTAAAATTCAAGGTATTACAAATGGCTATCATGTTAAGATCACCAAACGTCCATGTTACATTAGTTATCATATTTGGTGTTTTCTTTTTTATATTACATTGGATACACTCTCTCCGTAAAGACTGCAACAACATCCCACATGTATATACACACACATACATAATATACATTCACCCCAACAAATGAGAGAGAAATAAAATAGAAAAATATTATATAATCTTGACCTTCTCATCAGTGAGACCAAATATAGATAAACTAGATAGCACTTAATAATGATAGTTGTATTCATGAGCTGCTATATAATTATTATTTTAATGGAGTGATAGTTTAAAGCCACATGCAACTTTTTTTTATAACCACATGCAACTTTTTTTTATAATATATATATATATATATACACACACATCTTTCTTGCCACGCCTAACTTGTTTAGGTATATATATGATGATTTCCTCTGTCTCTGGTGCAGGTGACATTTGAAAACATAGAAAAGTTATTTGCAAGCTTAGAGATTGGTCCTTTCCTAGACACCTTAGATAACTTGTTTAATGGATTTCTCACAGGAATAAGAGCTCAACGGTTAAAGATAGCCAAAACTGCTTATTACAACCCCGTTAAGGTGGTTTTTTTTATGAGAGAAAACACTGCAATAAAAAAAAAATTTAGCTAAAATTTTATTGTTTTAAACTTATGAAACAAATAGTTCATATTCTAGACTTTAAAGACGTGTTAGATTTTAAGTTCTCCAAGAAACAACGAATTTCAAACAATTTCCAACTCAAGTATATTTAACATTTCAGTGTAAGAAGAAGCTTGACGCCATTTTTCGGACGGAGCTGGAGAAGAAGAAAGCCAAAAGGTTGAGGGGGGCTAACGATCTAATGGATTGTTTGATGCAAGCTGAAGATGATGAAGGGAAAAAATTAGGGCGACCAAGAGTTGCTGGATTTCAATCTAACGCACTCGCTTCAACATGGGCTATTTTTTTTTCTAAATATCTCAATGTTCTTAAACAACTACGGGTTTTTTTCTTTTCTTTTCTTTTCCTTTTTTTTAACTACCCGGGTTATAATTGATTAGAGAGAGTTTATAAAGAAATTAATTAAGTTATATAGTGCTAATTTGATTTCATTATATAAATCTTTTATATATATGACTGCATGCCAGGAGGAAAATATTGCTATAAGGCAGTCCAAGGCGGCTGGAGAGTTCGTCACAAGTGACGATGTTTTCAAAATGAAATACACAAACAATGTTTGTACAAATGTATATTTAGTTTAACAATATTATTTTGTACAGGTTCAGGGTATTTCGATTTGTATTTACCCTTGTTTTTGTTCCATTTTATACGCCTCTAATCAACGACCGGGGCAGGATTTATTGGTGAGGGCCAATTTTTTATTAATATTATGCTAACATATAAAAAATTATCAATCTAAAGGAGGTCAAATTTAATTTATACACATACTTATTATATTAAAATTAAAACTATTGTATATAAAAATAAAAAAATAAAAAAAGAGCTACCCATAACCCCTGGCTCTGTCATTGCCTCCAATAATATTATGTCACGTTTACCAAGAATAGAATGCTAATTAAAATATATCATATAGCATCGACTAAATGGTATGTAATTAAGCTAAATATTTTAATTGATCATATAGCGGTTATATTATAGGAGAGGCATGAAAGAGAACACAAACAAGAAGATGTACGAGTCGAATCCATTTAAGGTATGATTAATGTGATGCCCCGAGGTGGGGGTCAGGGAGTTTTAGGTAAAGAAGTTGAATTAAATAAAGTAATTAAAATAAAAAGGTAAATAAATATCGTCAGAAATAAATAAATATCATCGGCGGTCACCGTCACGTGAATACCACAAAGGTAGGACCGAGATCTTATTCTCATTCACCATCACGTGGATGCTTACCACGGGGGTGGGTTATCTAGTAAATCATAATATCAATGATATAAAAATCATTGAAAATCATCACAAATCATCGTCAAATCATTGTGAATTATTATTTATAGAATATATCAAAGTATGCATTTAATATAAACGATGACATTGGGATTAGTTGTACAGTACACATATCATACCACAGTTTTGGAAAAAATATCATTTCCATCCAAGAGCCAGGTTTCGATCTTGGGCCCATCATTACTTCTCAAACCTGGAAGGGGAATTTTTATAAAAATAAAAAAACGTAAGCGGAAGGCTCAGTAGGATAATTATTTAAAAACAAGTTATGTTTTAAATATAATGATCAAGAACAGAGAATTATTCATAATTCGTTCTAATTAACATAAATCTCAAAGTCTCAACAAATCAATAAAAACACTTACTTGAAAGCAACTTGATACAACATCGCCGTTTAAGTTTTAGAAATCCGAAAGGAACATCAAAATACAATTCTTCAAAATCAAACACATAAATCATTCTTAAAGGAAACACCTAAGAAATAAACTTTAGCCAAAACAATTTAAAAGAGGCTACCAAAGAAAGGTATAGTAATATCCTACCTCATTTTAATCCAATATCGTAAGCTCCAAATAAAATCCAACGTAAGCTCCAATCAATATTCAAGAGCTTAAAACTGCATTTAAAATTAGAAATCATATTTAACAAATATCACTATGTTAATTCAATTATCAGTGTGCCTTTTGAATTAAAATATTATAACCCAAAATAATAATCCTTTTTGAAACATTTCGAAATCATCAAACATTGAAAACTGAAGTAAAAACATAATTTTTTAAGTCCACAGTCGGTCTGCCGAGCACCCTGAACCGGCCCGCCGAACTGCACAGTTCGGCCTGCCGACCAACTAGGACTGGCCTGTCAAACTTTCTCAAGTTCGGCCTACCGACCTGATGAATTTGACCTGCCAAATCTATGAATCCGGCATGCCAAAGATCAAGTTCGGCCTGCTAAATTGGCAAAATTTGGGGACCCGAGACTTCGAGTCTCGACCTCCCCAAGATTTAAAACCTGTTTTCTCAATCCCAAAGCATAAAAATCATGCAGAAAGCATAGAAAACCATAATAGAACAAGTTTAAACCATTTTCCCCAACTTTAAACTCAATTTCACCTTTGATTTGAAAATCAAAGAAAAATGTCAAAACCTGATTAAATCAAATTTTGTTTAAATAAAGCTTAGATTCATTGTAAAACAAGTCCTCTAAGCTTAGATTAAACATTATCTAAGCTCATCAAAGCTCGGATTGCAAAATACATCAAAGATTCAAAACGAAAATCAAAAGTTTTAGAGAAAAATGGCTAACCTTTAATCATCATTTTTGGATAAAAAAACTTGATGATTGAAATTCAATCCTTGCTCAAATCCATGAGAATGAAGTTAGAAATCAAAATTTTTTGAGAGAAAGAAAGAGAGAAAGAGAGGGCTGAGAAACGCACGAGAAAGGAAGAAAGAGAGAGTGAGTGATCATGAAAATGAGAAGGGAAAGGGAAAAGAAAAAGAAAATTAAAGGCCCAACGGCATTTTCGTAAATATGGTAAAAATGTCATTTGGTATTTTTAACACTAAAATTCAAATTTTTAAATATGACAAATGCAACAAAATCTTTAAATGACTAAAATTATCAACAAAATTTACACTAGCACACTTAATAACTAAACTTAATATAACTAACTTTACTTTAAAAATTTAGGAGCATTACAATCCACCATTCTTAAAAGAAATTTCGTCCTCAAAATTTTTAAATATCTAATGTTAAAAACCATAAATAACACTGTGTACTCAAACGTAACTGTAACGACAACTGTCCCGACATAAAACTTTAAAAATTAAAACAAAACAGTAAAAATCGCACAGGTTTAGTTCCTGAAAGATCTGAAGCCTACGCTCTGATACCATTCTGTGACGTCCCGAGGTGGGGTTCAGGGAGTTTTAGGTAAAGAAGTTAAATTAAAGTAATTAAAGAAAAAAGGTAAATAAAAATCATCAGAAATAAATAAATAGTATCGGCGATCACCGTCACATGAATACCACGAAGGTGAGGCCGAGATCTTATTCTCATTCACCATCATGTGGATGCTTACCACGAAGGTGGGTTATCTAGTAAATCATAATATCAATGATACAAAAATCATTGAAAATCATCACAAATCATCATCAAATCATTGTGAATTATTATTTACAGAATATATCAAAGTATGCATTTTATATAAACGATGACATCGGGACTAGGTGTACAGTACACGTATCATACCACAGTTTCAAAAAAAATACCATTTCCATCCAAGAGCCAGGTTTCGATCCTGGACCCATCCTTACTTCTCAAACCTAGAAAGAGAATTTTTATAAAAATAGAAAAACGTGA
This sequence comes from Artocarpus heterophyllus, assembly GCA_025403435.1. Taxonomy (NCBI): domain Eukaryota; kingdom Viridiplantae; phylum Streptophyta; class Magnoliopsida; order Rosales; family Moraceae; genus Artocarpus; species Artocarpus heterophyllus. Next base: position 8,262,043 of record CM046346.1, on the reverse strand, counting down.
GCGGAAGGCTCAGTAGGATAATTATTTAAAAACAAGTTATGTTTTAAATATAATGGTCAAGAACAGAGAATTATTCATAATTCGTTCTAATTAACATAAATCTCAAAGTCTCAACAAATCAATAAAAACACTTACTTGAAAGTAACTTGATACAACATCATCGTACGAGTTTTGAAAATCCTAAAGGAACATCAAAATACAATTCTTCAAAATCAAACACATAAATCATTCTTAAAGGAAACACCTAAGAAGTAAACTTTAGCCAAAACAATTTAAAAGGGGCTACCAAAGAAAGGTATAGTAATATCCTACCTCATTTAAATCCAATACCGTAAGCTCCAAATAAAATCCAACGTAAGCTCCAATCAATATTGAAGAGCTTAAAACTGCATTTAAAACCAGAAATCATATTTAACAAATATCACTATGTTAATTCAATTATCAATATGCCTATTGACTCAAAATATTCATAACCCAAATCATAATCCTTTTTGAAACATTTCGGAATCATCAAACATTAAAAACCGAAGTAAAAACATTATTTTTCAAGTTCATAGTCGACCTGTCAAACACCCTGAACCGGCCTGCTAAACTGCACAGTTCGGCTTGTCGACCAACCAGGACCGGCCTGCCGAACTTTCCCAGATTCGGCCTACCTACCTGATGAATCTGACCTGCCGAACTTATGAATCTGGCATGCCGAAGATCAAGTTCGGCCTACCAAACTGGCAAAATCTGAGGATCTGAGACTTCGAATCTCGACCTCCCCAAGCTCAAATTTTAAATTTAAAACCTGTTTTCTTAATCCCAGAGCATAAAAATCATGCAGAAAGCATAGAAAACCATAATAGAACAAGTTTAAACCATTTTCTGCAATTTTAAACTCAATTTCACATTTGATTTGAAAATCAAAGAAAAATGTCAAAACTTGATTAAATCAAATTTTGTTCAAATAAAGCTTAGATTCATTGTAAAACAAGTCTTATAAGCTTAGATTAAACATTATCTAAGCTCATCAAAGCTCGGATTGCAAAATACATCAAAGATTCAAAACGAAAATTAAAAGTTTTAGAGAAAAAGGGCTAACCTTTAATCATCGTTTTTGGATGAAAAACTTGATGATTGAACTTCAATCCTTGTTCAAATCCATGAGAATGAAGCTTGAAATCAAAATTTTTTGAGAGAAAGAAAGAGAGGGCTGAGAGATGCACGAGAGAGGAAGAAAGAGAGAGAGAGTGATCGTGAAAATGAGAAGGGAAAGGGAAAAGAAAAAGAAAATTAAAGGTCCAATGGCATTTTCGTAAATATGGGGAAAATATGGGGTAAAAATATCATTTGGTATTTTTAACACTAAAATTCAAATTTTTAAATATGAAAAATGCAATAAAATCTTCAAATGACTAAAATTATCAACAAAATTTATACTGGCATAATTAATAACTAAACTTAACATAACTAATCTTACTTTAAAAATTTAAGGGCGTTACATTAATTAATTATTACCTTTCACGTGGTGGAAGAAACCCTAAGAATGGCTAATCTGCGTGTTTTCTCTTCCGTTCGGCTACTAAGGAAGTTGAACATGAAGGCACGTAATTTTTTATGTTCGGCGAAAAGACGCCCTTATACCCAGCACAGTTTAAAAATAAAAATAAAAATAACAATAAACATAAATTACTGAAACACAAAGAACACAAAAAAAAAAGGTGATTGAGCAAAATTACCTACAGAAAAAGGAAGAATAGATTTACTAACATGATCTTCAAAATCACTCACTCTGCAAACTATTTCATTAATCTCTGTCTATCCAAACCAAAATACCTCATCTTTTGTTTCTCTCTCTTCCTCTCTTTACTATCCTAATTTTCTCAAAATGGAGGCACTTTTTTTTTCCTCCACTCTTATCATACGATCATCTAACTCTAAACAAAGGACATGTATTTAAAACTGCAATTTGGCTAATAAGACAAATTAATTTGAGTCACATATACCTGCATCAATGAGTTCAACTATATAATACGTTGTTAGTAATATCTTATCTTATATACATAATTCTTCTGCAGAGTATAAAATCCGAAAAATTGGAAAGTACTGGTGTAGGTTCGAGACCTCCACACAATCCAAACAATTTTGACCTTTTGAGAATCCCATGTGCTTCAACCCAGATCGCTGGAATTTGAGGCCACATTTCTCAAAACAATAAAACAAAAAATAACTTGCAATAAATAGCTTTTTAAAAAATATATATTTATGATAGGACATACATTTTGAACGTATTAATAGGTTCTGTTGTTTTAGCTATTGGATTAATTTTTTAACGACCTGATGTACAAATGAAAACAGTTCTGCATTGTCAGCTATGAATTTTTAACATGAATGATCTTATATTAGACCATTAAAAAGTTAACCCAATAGTTAAAATAATAGGACTTAGAAATAAGGCCAAAATGTATATGTCATACAATAAAAGCTCCTTTTTTATTATTCAATAAACATTCCAATTTATCTATGAGGAAGAAAAAAATTTACCATTTTGATTGGTAGCCAAAACCTTTTGCAACAAAACTTTTAGCAGGAGATTTGGGTCTTCTTTGATGACCGGATAAATATTGCTACCAAAAAATTTGGTTGCAAAAACATGCCGCTACCGAATTTCTGGCAGTCGATACTTAAAGTCTTAGCTATTAATGGGTTTTTAAGATCAAATATTTTGACAGCAAAAACATTCAGCTACCTGTCTTTGGTAGCAAAAACATTTCACTCTGAAATTTTGGGAAGTTGATTATAGTTTTTCGTTATCAAAATGTTATAACCATCCAACTTTCGTAGCAAAATGGCATACCAAGTCTACTTTTAAAAACTCAATTTTTGAGTTTTGCCTACCAATTTTTAGTAGTGGAATGTTTTGCTACCAAAATGACTTTGGTCATAAAACTTTCAGCTACACGATTCTTTGGTAGCGGAAACTATTGTCTACCAAAAACAGGGGTTTTTGCTACCAAATTTTGTTAGTTGATTATTTTTTTTTTTTTGTTTGCTACCAAAACGTTTAAACTACCAAACTTTGGTAGCAAAATAGCATGTCAATCCACTTTTAAAGACCAAGTTTTTGAGTTTTGACTACCTATTTTTTGCAATAAAAAACTTTTAGTTTTCACGATTTTTTGGTGGCAAAAACTTTTGGCTACCAAAAACAAAGGTTTTTACTACCAAAGCTATGGCAGCTAAAGATCCCCTTTTTTTATGCCAAAATACCTAGTCTATTATAAGTTTCACCTCCTTTTTTACTCCATAAAAATCGGTCATTTTCTCAAAGCAACCAAAACAAATTAGCGAGATCAAAGATACCTATATTAATTGGTGTTTAGCACAATTATAAATATAAACAATCAGCTTTATATCCTCCATACATTTTTTAATAGTAGCAAAGTTAACTAAATTTCTATTTCTGTTGTACCATAAATCAGCAACCGACTAAGCACAATTTTTAGGAGGCGGTCCAAGAATTTGTGCAGGGATCATGCTTTGCTAAGATGCAACTCTCAATTTTTCTGCAACATTTTTCAACAGGATACAAGTGAGAAAACCTACTTTTATTGATTGTATATTAAAGAATATTTTCAGTAATTCATTCACAACTTATATTTATATATATGCTTAAATAGTATTGTTGCCAAAGTAAATAGTTATTAGTATTTACTTAAGATTTCCTTTTTTTTTTTCGGGGTGGCTACAATTTTTTTTCTTTTTCAGCTTAAATAAATGTTCTTATATACCATTCCTTGAATCATAAAATAATTTAATTTCAAGTGGGAATTGCTTAATCAGGACGCAAAGATTGTTTATCTTCTTCCATTTCCACGGCTAGCAGATGGTGTTGAGGTTGCATTTAGCAAAATTTAACTACACAAATCTCACATTTAAGACTCCAAACTGTAATGGTAGAGTTTTCCTTGCTCCAAATAGGTTCTCATTATGGAGTTTTGCCAGGTAATATATATATGCCAAATAAGAAAACCTGATTGTGCATGCTGCTTTGCCAATTTCGCAGCAGACTTCATGCATTTTGGTCCACGGGTTCGAATTTTGTCGTTCTAAACTGTAAATTCTAAAAATGTGTCATCTAAACTTCAATCTGAACTAGCATTTGAAAATATAAAATCTAAATTAATGTTTAAATAGTGTAGAAAATATGATTTTGAAAAAACAAAAAAAAAAATATTGCTGGGCAAAAAAGGATCTGTATGCGTCAACCAACTTGAGATGTACCAGAATCATCACTTAAAAATATATATATATATATAGGAATAAAATTGTCATTATAAAAGTTTAACAAAATTTCCTAAAGAAAAGAAAAAGGTACATTTTAATGATTTTTCTACTTCTGAATTTACTTGTTTTATGATTAAAGAAATGGTAGCCTCTATGTCTTATGTGACAAGCAAATGAAAAGGCTGAATTATTTGTTTTTTTTTCTTTTTCTTTTTGAGGTTTTTTTTTTTAATTATTTTCTTGATCGGTAAGAAAAGATGTTTGAGAGAATATAACAAAGCCATAACAAAAGGAACGAGGTGCGAAACTTCTGTAGCAGAATTTACGTCATGGAGTTGGCTACCAATCAGGTCACGCCACCGACTTTTATATATATTTTTATTAACTCCGGATAAGTCTCTCATTTCCAACATTACTCTTTTTTTCTTTTTTCTTTTTTTTTTGGTGAAAAATACAAAGCAGCCCATCACGAGATTTTTTCTAGAAGCCTGAGGGGGTGGTCAACACGGCCGTGTAGATTTACAACACTACCCTTTCCACTTATGTCATTAATAATAAATACACTAATTTGAGTCATGAATCTCAAGCGAATCTTTGACCACAAATTTTCAGCCAACAAAACAATTAAAAAAAATAACTAGGGCCATAAGTTTTCAACATTTTCTAGAAGACTAAGACAACCCAAAAATCTGTATACAAATTTTTTTAGGCACTTATAATAAGACACGTATTTTGATTTCATTTATAAGTTTTGTTATTTTAACCATATGATTTATTTTTCAATAGTCTTATTTGTAACTATTTAAGTTAAAAATTCATTATACGTGATGTAAATATATTTTTAGTCATAGATCAAACCATTCAAAAGCTAATTAAACAATTAACATCAAAATACATGTCCTACATAAGGGCATTCTAGTCAACGTGCAAGATTTTTTTTTAAAAGCCTTAGGAAATTTGTTGGAGATATCCGGTCCAAAAATTACTCTTATAAAAACGCTAATTAATTCATATCAAGGTCAGGCTAACTTGCATTATATTATAACTCGCTGTCTCAGACGGCAAAGACCAATTCCAAAATCTCTCTCTCTTTCTCTCAAGAAAATCTTTCAAAGCAAACTTTCTCGAGAAAATAGTGGAAATCTAAATGGAAAAAAACAGCTCGTCGTACGAGACATCGTGGGCCGACCAGTGGGACGCCAATCCCGACCCGGTCCACGACGCCAAGAAGAGCAGCGGTGCCGCCGGAAAGGGCGGAGGAGCCGCCGCCAAGTACAAGCAGAAGGTCGGCGAAGGCCTCGTCAAGACCAAAGCGGTGGCTTCCACCGGCGTCAAGAAGGTCAAGGAGGGCACGTCCTTGGGGTTTCAGTGGATCAAAGACAAATACCACAAGACCACACAAAAACACTGATTATATATATATAAATAATTATATATATATCTGTGTATATATATACATATATACATGTTTGTGGGTATATATAAATGATGTTATGGTCGAGTTTTTTTTTGTTGATGAGTGACTTCTTGTTTCTTTTTTTTCTTTTTTTTTTTTTGTATACATGGCAAAGAGATCGTTATGATCTTATTGTCGTTTTGATTATTTGTGTTTTTGGTTTTCTTTGAATTTATTTATTCTTGTATCTATTATGTAATAATGTAAACGACCCTGATTATGCACGATGTAATAACGTTAATTTCCTGCTTTTACAGCACAGTTTCTCTATTATATCATGGCGAATTGCATTTATTCGTTTTTTTTTTCTCTTTTTCCTTTTTTTTTTTTTTGGATATCTCTAGCGTCTTTGTGTTGCGATATTCCTTAAAAAAAAGAAAAAAAGAAACGCGGTTTGTGCATATAATGCGATATTATATAGAAACAGCTTTTATTATCCAAAATAATAATAATAATAACAACAACAATACATAGAAACAGCTTTGCTGAAGAAGAGAATTCCTCCCTCAAAAAAAGAAAAGGAAAGAAAGAAAATTACACGATAACAGCTCGGCGGGGGCTGATTACCTTAATTCTTCTAAAGTGAATTCCCAGAGTTATGTTTTTTTATTTTTAGAATTGTTTTATTTTATTTCATTTTTTGAGATGTGGTTTTTAGAGCATCTCCCATACAAATCTTATTACTATGTCATATTTGTCATAACAAAATATAAAAATATGATATTTGATGTGTTATTTTATTTTGTGTTACACTGCATAATGTTATTTAAATGCTTTATCTACTTTTTATCAAAATTATTAACCCTTTAAATTTGTGAAGTAAACTTTTAAGATTAAAATAATTTGAATAATGATTAAGTAAAAAAGTCTATACATGAACCAACAAGCATCAAATCCTAAATTTGCTATACCTTATACTTCATAGTAAAATTTATCACCAAATATAGCATTTAACAACTTGGCATTAAAAACATGTATTGGGAAGGTGTTTTTACATTTAAATGCTAAAACTTGTCATTCACCAGTCAATTAGCATTATATTAAAGATGTTCTTAGTTAATAATTAATAACTACGAGCAACTTGTAGTCTCATATTTATTGTCAATAAAAATAAATAAATAAGCCAATGGTGGACCCTTCCATTGAGAGATTGTGGAAATTAACCGACGTCACGTGAAGGTAATTGAAGTGAGGAGCCTTATTCAGAAAAAGACGCGGCAACAAAAGACAAAAAAGAGAAAAACGGCATAGAGAATATGACTAAAAAAAAGGAGAATTCATAGGAATGGAAGGGATGCTGGATATACTGAAATATTGGACGAGAGAAAGCAAACCAAACCACAAAAAACGACAAGAAAACGTCCAACGAAAGTAAGAAGTTTTTCCTCTGAAAAAAAAAAAAAAAAGAATCAGGTAGTAGTGCACCTCACATCCTTGAGTTTTTACATGCGGAATCTCGAAGGTCTCTGGCATTCACAACACAGGACGCAGGCATCCAATCTTAGCCCCCTATTATACCAATAGTAACTAAGGCGCAAATGAGTTGGGCAAAAAATCGAACTTGTATTGAGAGAATGGAGAAGCCTTGATTGATGTCCCTTAATCACTATACCACAATCCTCGTGATGAAAGTAAGAAATTAAATGACACATAATGAGATGCGGGAAAAAAAAAAAAAAGAAATAACAAAAACTTGAAAATGACCACAAATATCAAACACCAAAGTATACGACGAATCAATAAGAATGGCAACAGTACAAAGAAAAAAAAAACCCTTAAAAAGAAAGAACAAATCTTAACAAGACAAAAGTGGTTCTAATTCCAACTACTTTTATTATTTCTCTCACAAAAGTTAAATCAAAAAACGATTCAAATAATTTTTAAAAAAAATATTTCAACCGCTTTCCCAATTATACATTTAAATAAGACTACAAACATATCCAATGTAAAACTATATTGATACGTCAATGCCAAATTTTACCATTCGAATATAAAGAACACTCCATTGCAACTGTACTTTTATGATAAATTTGCCATACTGCCATAAGTTTAGCATTTTGCAAAGTTAACATTTGATTCCAATTAGTTTATACATTTTTTCCTTAACTATTACATAATTGTCACTTTCAAAGTATTTTAATATTAAAGTTTTGCCTTGAAATATAGCACTAAGAATAACATTATGAAGAGCACAATAGTTATGTTATTTTTATATTTTTGATGGCAAATGTAGTGTTAACATTAACATTTGTATGAGATGGTCCAAAAACAATAAAACCACAAAGGAGTGAAGAGTGACAGGAAATGAGAATAAGGCAAAATCTGAAACGACAACAAATGCGAAAACAACAAAGAATAAAACAAACGACAGCGACATGAAAACGACAAAAAAATTTAAAGAAATGAAACAACAAGATGAGTAGAAGTGAAGAACGACAAGAAATATGAGAAAATGCCAAGATCTTAGAATTCAACGACAACTAAACCAGGACAGGGAGGAAAAGAACAAAGAAGTCCAAATAAACGAGAAAGCGGCGAAAAACGACAACAACGTCAAAACTAGAGAAACTTGTGTAACAACAAGAATCACATGCAAAATGACAAAGAAGCCAAGAATGATAGGAAATGAGAAAAACGACATAAAGAAAGAAACTCAAACGACAGCAAAAAAAAATTGAAAATGAAAACAATTGTGACAAATTTTAAGAATCGATAGCAAATGAGAAGATAGCAAAAGCATGAAAATCAATTGAAAACTTGAATTAACTACAGGAAGAAGTGCCAAAACAGAATCTTAAGCCGACAGAAGCGTGAAAAACGGCATCAGGCATAAATAAGGACAAAAACTTGAAAGAAAATAGTTTGGCATGTGCTGGGAATGCTAATTAGAACTAATTAGTTCGAACTAATTATAGTGTAAAGCTCTCAACAACTTTAGTAAAAAGGAAAAAATTGATATAGTGTAAAGCTATCACATGCTATAATTTTTAAGCTTAAAACTTTAGTTCTAACCAGCTTATCAAACGGCCTTTACATCGACAACAAATGAAGGAAGGATAAGAACATCAAAATAACAAAAGAATCGAAAGACAGAAGAAAAAAAATAAAATGACAAAAACAAAAATGACACAAACATGAAGACCAACATAAAGGTAACAAAAGGGCCAGGACGGCACAACCCTTTTGACCCTAGGCCCATGACGGGCTTATGTCGTGCCTAAAGGAAAAACCTCAAGCCCAGCTCTGGCCCTTAAAGGGTCATGTTGGGCCCAAGCCCAAGCCCTGTAGGGCAGACCAACCCTATAATTTTTAATTTTTTAATTTTTAATTTTTTTTGTTTATTTCTAAAATAATTAATAAAAAAATTAATAAGTGTAAAATCATGAGCTTACTAAGTGTAAAAAAATATTTATATTTCTAAATATTATATAGAGTATTGAAGAATAGAAATTCTATTTTTTTTTCAATGTGTGATTTAAGCAAGTTTATATTTAAATTTGTATAGACATGATAAATATAGTTGGAAATCAAAAATTACACGAATAACTGTCTACTTGAGTTATTGATAGACTTTTATTTTTTCTAAAAGTTTGAGGCTAAAACCTCAATGAGCTCAAAATAAGGGTATTTTATTGAACACCTAAAAAGCCAAGCTAAAAGGACCTTTGGCGTGCCTGGGCCAGGTCGGATCTGTCATGTGCTTGGGTCGGCCCAGGCCCTTCATGGGCTAGGGTCATGTTGGCCCTATGGGCCTAGGGAGTCAGGCGCAACCTTGGCCCATCAGGTATGCCTGCTAGCCCAACCTGCTATAGTGCAAGTCTGGGCTAGATCATGTCTTACACTATTACGGTCAAAGTCGTCCATGGACGGCCCCGCCTATTTGATACCTTTAGACCAACAACAAACATAATCTTTGAAAACTGTAGTAAAGCTAAATTTGTTAATCTCGTACAAATTTCAAACCATGTTATCATGTCACGATCTAAATTTTTATCACATATATACAACTAGAGTTGTGAATTAGGATGGCCCAGCCAAGCCCTCTATAGTGCAGGGCCTAGCCCAACCCAGCCCTATACTATATCTGGCTTGGCTCGTGAATCACTTAGGTAGGCCCAAAACCATAACAAGTCTAGCCCGACCCTAACACTTCAAGGCCTTTTATGCCTTGGTCCTTTACATTAAGCAGAGTTTACCGACCACTAAAATAAACACTTATTTACATATTTTTTTTTTTGACTATATATATTATGTTCATACATGCATTATAAGTTCATAATATATATATTTGCATTAGTTACATCTCAGAAAAGATAAGAATTTCTTTCTAATACTCTATATAATACTTAAAAGTCTTTCTTTACACTTTATAGTCCTATAATTTTGTGCTTATTATTTTTTTGTATTAAGACTTATTAAAAAAATAAAAATGTTTGAGATTTAAAATTGTAGGACTGACCCTATGGGCCTGGGCCTAGGCCCTGCACAGCCTTTAAAGACTAGGGCCTGAGTTAGGGCTAACCCTAAAGTCCGGTCTAAGCACGACCTTCCACTATAGACGGTCAAGCCTAGTACAGGTTAAGCTCGTCATAGGCCTAGGGTCAAAAGGATGAGGCCGACCCAACACTACCCTCTTAACACCTCTATTCACAACATGAGGACATTAATGCCATGCCTACTTTGGTATTATTAATGATTTGTGTCAAAACTTTTTTAAACAAAAATACATTTTCTCTAGTTTCTATTTTCATCTTTTTAAACAAAAAAAAAACATTATTGGTAACTTCCTCGCATATTCTTTTTTTTAATACAAAAAACGACAACTTCTTTGGACCATATAATAAGGAGGCAGAGATTTGGTGCGAAAGTCTCTCAAAATGCTAACAAGATGTACCAGATACATGTTCCTCTTTTTTCATGTGTAGTTTGACATAAGGGCGGTGCTCAGATTTTTTTTTTTTTATTATTATTATTTTAACGTTTTCTTTTCGGGAAAAGAGGTGAGTTAAAATAAAAGGCGAAAACTAAACTAACAGTGGAAATTGCGTGCGACTTTTTGTTTTTTATTACTTCCCTTCCTCTTTTACTTTTACTAATCCAGTTATACCTTTTTTCTAAAGTGTAGAGTCCAATATATATATATACTTTAGTGTGTGTAGATATTTAAAATCAAAATAATGGGTATAATTTGTTGTTCTCATTAAAATGAAGAAAATAAAAGATGAGAAGGGAGGATAAAGTTAACCTCATTCGATAAGGTGCCTACTTTTACGGACTAAGAAAATGATAAAGAATTCATTGTTAAAGAATATTATCAATGGTTTTCTTCCAAACGCACGTTACAAGCATGGAAGCAGGTAAATTACTTAAAGCTACGAAATCAATAGATTTTCTAATCATAAATCCAAGCAGGTAATAAAGGTAATAATAGATAAACTATCAAATTTTCAAAATATGGCCTCACAAGAGAGAGTTTTTATAGGAGATTACAATGTTAGAATGATTCTTTTTTTTATTATTATTTTATGAGAAAACAAAAATATAGAGGATAGTGGCGTTGAGATAATAATCATAAAGAGACGTTAGCAACGGTGGATTAGTGACTCCTTGACGTATGAATTACTTTAATACCATAAAAAAATTAGATATGCAAGGTTTAGTAATATGTCTATTTTGTTAAAGTAACAAATGAGATAGAATTCACTTGTAAAAAGTACCATTAATGAGCTCTATATAAATATAGATTTCAAGCATGAAACGGATAAGTTACCTTAGACTATCAAATTGATAGAGTGCCCAAAATCATAATGGATACATATAAATTCAAGCTACTAAAGGCAATATGTAAAATATTAGTTGTTCCTAATAGTAGCCTCCGTTGATCTTACCCCAACTTGAATAAAATAAAAGAGTAACATTGTTCGTAATGTTATTGCTAGCTAGCTGAAATTTGTTATTATTCATAGTCTGGCTCTTAATTTATTGTTATTATTACTTTGTGGTGAATTCAGACCGCACAATCCGGTCTATGCATGGGAAAAGGTGAGCGAGAAATTACATCAAATAGCACAGTTTTAATTATTAATGTAAAAAATAGCACATTTTTTAAAATATTTAAATAAATAGCATTTTTAAAATTATATTTTCTTTTTAAACACTTAAAATTCCAATCTTATCTACTCCTTTTTTTTCTTTTTTTTTTCCCTTTTCTTTCTTTTCATTTTTGTTTTTCATTATCTTGTTGTTGCTTCCTGTTTCTCACCACATCATTTTATATAAAAATAAATTTTAATTTAATCTAAATAAGCTATTTATTAAACTCTTTATATTCTTGTCTATTTATTTTTATTCTCAATTAATGATCGCCTAATCTCCTTTCTCTCAAAGTGAATGTTTAATAAGACAATTGATCCAATTATGTTTATTAAATTAAAATATGACTTTAATTTGTAAAAATTCTACAAATATTTCATAATAATATCATTAAAATTATTTATATATAATTATATAGTATAATATGTAATATTATTAAAATAATTACTATATTACTAAAGATATTTTAAATATTATGTTAGATTTTAATTTTATAACAATAATTTTGATACGTATTGTAATTTTTTTTTAAAGGAAAGCTAGTCGGGCCTGTGGTCGTTCGGCGTATGTTTGAATAGAAATATTAAAAAAAAAAAAAACAAAAAAAAAAAAAACAAAACAACACGCACACTACACAGGCTCAGACTCAACCGCTTTTTTCAGTTCGGTGGTTGGGCGAAACTTTCAAGCCCTAGACCGGCCCAAATTAAAAGAAATTGTACTTGTGCCACACTTTATCTCATTATTTTATTTATGCCACAAAAGTAAACTTAAAAAAGTTTTACGCTACATATATTCTATCTTTATTCTTTTAATTTTTTTTCCTCTCCCTCTGGCTGAAACGAACACTTTGAAGCTCTCTTATCTTTCTCCCTTTCTTTCTCGCTCTTACACCTACAAACAATCTCTGGAACGACAACACTTGAAGGAGACGATCGCCAGTGCGCAGCTCCATTGTCTCCCGCATGATAGCTCCTTTGACAACGACGTCGTGATCTAACGACGAAGATGAAGTTCCCGACAGCTTCGTTGAAGAAGACAGTGACGGAGGGAGGATTTCTTGTTAGGGGCTAAAACCTTGTAATGTATAAAAATATATAATCAATTTTTTTGAAGGGCTTTATGCAAATTTTGATTCTCTCTCTATCCTTGTCGTTCAACACCTCTGGATCCGTCACTGTTGTGATTGCAATCTATCACGGACCTATCGGCATTGTATTGTATTGTATTGATTTTATTTTGTTTTGTTTTTGTTTTTGTTTTTGTTCGATGTTCATCTTTGTCTTTGACCAGAAACACTTTAGATCACGAAAACATATCCTGACAGGATACACAGAATTTCCCATTAGGATACACTTCTCCAACAATTCAGAAATTCTCATGTCATAGAAACATATCCTGGTGGGAGACGCAGAAGAAGAAAATCAACAAAACTGACAAACATGAAAGCTGCTATAGATCGAAGATCAACACATCGTCCATGCATTTTGGTGAGGGAGAGAAAGAACTTGCAATCTTCTTGTCTTTGTCATCAACCGTGTTTAGAGAGAGAGAGGTCCTCATTCCCTATTGGAGATATACAAAGAGACGAAGATTGACACTTGAGAGAGAAACAAGTTTTAGAGAGAAGAAAAAAAATGAATGATCTGTACTGGGGTCTGAGAGACGGAGACCAGTTCCAAAGAGCAAAAGAGAAAATCAAACAAAATTTCAATTTCAAGAGAGTGAAAAATTTTTAGATAAAGAAGTTGAACGAAATTTAAATATTAGAGTGAGAGAATGAGTTTCAGAGAGAAGGAGAGGGCGATTTCCAGAGACTGAGTTTTTTTTTTTTTTTTTTTTTTTTCATTCTGTAGATAGAAAAAGTTTTGTAGAGAGAAAAGAGTTGTGAGAAGACGAAGGTAATTTCCTCAATAAAAAAAAAATAATAATAATTGTGTGAAAGATGCTATAAATAATGCCACCCTTTCTTATTTTGTTTTTAAACGTGGCATTAACTTTTTTTTTTAAATCGTGGCATTGATAAAAAATTGCATATCCCGTAGGTGGTATTTATGGGCCCGTTTAATTTTGTTTTGATAATTTTTGAAAATGTTTTTGCATATTTTTTGAGGTAAATATTTCAAAACACTTTGAGTACAATTTTTAAAAAAAATTTATTTTTTAAAACAAAATCATATTTATCTGTTTTAAAAACACTACTAAACGAATCCTCTCCTTTTATTATTTAAAAAAATGCTCACGAGTTGGTTTATAGGGTTTACTTAATCCTGAAAACTAATAAACTAGTATTAATTATGTGATGAAGGCAAGATGATTGTTGTAGGGGTGAACAACATGCGGGTTTGCGGTTTTTGGGCTGGTGCGGGGCGGTTTTTTTAAGTGGCGGGTTGACGATTAACCAACCCACAAACCGCCCATGAAGTGGCGGGCGGTTTCGGTTTGGGGGCGGGCGGGTGCGGACGGTGCGGGCGGGTTGGGTCTACACGAATGTACAATATAATTTTTTGAGCTCTTTTTTATTAAAAAAAAGTGAAGAAAATTTGTAGAAAATATAAGACGATAATGTATGAAGCATTCTTAACAACAACCAAGTTTGACGCCTAAAGACAATAACCATATTCACAACAAATTAAGAAACATAATCATTCATTGCAACAAGAAACATCAACTATATATGAAGTGATGAACAAAGTCAAGAATTCTTGTTCTTCCATAAAACCTGTTCATTGGGTTCGAAAATAACAGGATACTACAGATGAAATGATGAACAAAGTCAAATATTCTTTTTCTTTTTAAAGAATGAGGAGTGTGAGAGGTTTAGATTAAGATTTTTTTTTTTTTTTTTAAGAATTAGGCGGGCGGGTTCGGGTTGAACCCGCCCCCTAAAATTTAAAACCGTACCCGCCCGCCAACATATGTAGGCGGGCGGGTTGAACCCGCCAATGGGCGGGTTGAACCCGCATAGTCTTTTTTTTCGGGCCGACGGTTGCGGGACGGTTTTTGTGCACCCCTAGATTGTTGACAAGGATGATGAAACATCTATACTTTGCACTTATTTTATTTTATTTTATTTTATTTTTAAGGCCACAAAGCGCTCCATGTACAAGAAGTTTCTCAAAAATCCATAAAGCCCATGCCTCTATCTTTTCTTTTTTTTTGCTAATAAAATAATTGGTGAATGCGCTGGCATATATGATATATAATCTGTCTTCACGTTTCCTAGTTATGCCCTCAATGATGAATAAAACCAGACCAAAAATCAGTTAGTCTATCAACTACTTTGCCTCTGCTATCAACTAATTATCTATTTAAAGAATTCAGTACTGATGTAATAGGGAATTTCTGGCACCTAAAAAAAAAGTGAATTAATATGAATTCTACCAAACTCTTTCACCAAATTAATTATTCACGTATCACTACAATTGCATATTCAACTATCTAAAAGCAAAAAATTCTGAATTTAAAGAACATTTGAGCCAGTTGAAGGACGTCAAAAAAAAAAGATATTTTTTCCACAAAGATTTGCTCAAATTGATCCCTTTACAAGACATGATCAATGAGCAAAAACACATTATTGTCAATCCAAAGACAGCTCAGATCGGCACAATGGGCAAAGATTACTCCTCTCAAGCCAATTCAAAATGCAAAATTCATGATAAAAGTGCAAACAAGGCAACTGAGAAGCTTTACACTCCAACAAAATCTCTTCCAAACATATCACACAGTATCCTTCAATACTCACCCTCTCTAACACTCGAGCCGCACTATTGAAAACTTCTGCCTCCTCCTGTCCGACGACCAGAGACACCACCAACGGAATAGTCTTGGAGTCGACGTTACCGGGACGAGAGGCGATTTCTCGGGCGGAAGTTGAGATCTTCTGGATCATGGACGGCTGAGCGTGGAAAGGAACCAACATGTGAGAAAGCATGCCGGATATGGTCGACCATGAAGCGGCATTATCCATGAAAACTTGTCTACGAGCCATGAATTGGAAATATCTCGAATGGCTTGTGGAGATGGAGGGATTGTCATCGTCTACCACGACGTATGTCGCGAAAACATCGATCAAGAATTCGGGGTTAATCGGCGATGTCGAAGTAGTATTAGCACTACTTGGATCTGTACCGAGCTGGGCTTGATCTGGTTGCCATACCTCGCAACTGTAAGTTGACATGAGCTTAGAAGAAGATGGAATAATGATAAAAATTAATGAAAAGAGAGATGAGAAGTTTGGTTGGAGAAGACGAATGTAAATAATATTTTGGGTACGGTTTTAGTTTTGATAAAATTGTACTTTGATTTTTAATGTGAAAGAAAAAGGATTAGTTTTAAAGAGACTTGGATTAGGAGTTTGCTTGGAATTTAAGGACAACAAGGAGTAGTTGTATTGGCGGTTGTTATGACTCTGTCCTTGTCTCGTTTCAAGAGGTGTGATCTTTATGTCTTTTAATTATTATTATTATTATTTATATATAAAAGCCTATTTGACAAAAGATTGTCCTAATTATTATCTCAGTTGTGAACAGTTATAAACAGTATAAAGTTCTCATATGTTGTAGTAAAAAGAAAAAAAGTTGTTACAGTGTAAAACTCTCATATACTACAGTAAAAACAGTTTTAACTAACGATTCTAACCATCGTACCAAATACCATTTGTTTCTTCCACTTACACAAGATAATCACAACAATAATACTCTCACAATGCAATATCAGATAATAAAATTTAAAATTTGAATAAAGCATGAAATAAATTCTTAAATGTCACAACAATATGATCAGAGATGCCTCAAAGCATAACATAAACAAATGGGCAATTACAATTTTGAATAATAACACGTATATAAAACATGACAAAAAGTATTCATCACAATACTAGTTTACTTGGGAGAGTTATATGACCCAATAATATGGAATTAAATATGCCCATAAATTTTGGTTCACTAAAAATTTGTGAGAGCGAATTGCCAAGACGTCTCATATATAATATTGTATAACATAATTTATGAAAAGGTCTTCTGCTCGGCAAAAAAAAAAAAAAAAAAAGATATGAAAAGTATGTTTTAGTATTCTGAAGCAAAAATCAAAATCGTTGTTTGGATTTGACTAATAAAAGCACCATTTTACAAAAGCTTGCATTAATAACCATATACGTATATATACTTATGTGCATCTCACTAATAGCAGCCAACAAAGTTATTAAAAAAATATTAAATTAATTAATAATCAAAATATAGCTTCTTGTGCTTTATGATCACATCCATATACCTATAAATATGCCTCCCATTATTTAAAAATAAATAAATAAATATGCCTCCCATTAATAATATCACACTAAAAAAAGAAGCACCCATTTTACAGAACCGACTGAAAAAGGAAAGTCGGTTAATTATGTCATAAACACAGAAATCTCATAAGGAAATCAATAAAAAAAAACCGTGGACTACAATTTTTTTTTTTTAAAAAAGAAAGCAATGCCTTATTTGATTAAGGAGAAAATAATGGCAGGGAAAGATAGCCATTTAAAACTATTTCCTTTTTTGTAACAAAATAAGAGAAAATAAAACAAATTAAACTCTCCGAAGGTACATTAAGGCATTAAATATGTATATATATATATATACACACACAAGTATGTATGTATGTATCAAGAAACTTTAGCCTCTTGATTGAGGAAAGCGCATATTATTCCTGATATGGGTTCTTTAACCCTTTTCAAATTGCAAATGGATGTCAGACTCGATTTGAATAGAAACCAACTTTTAGTGGTTGATTTTCAATATTGTGATGTACCGTTTTGATCACAAAACAGAGGATATACAAGGTATCAAATTTACCAACAAATACACCAATAAAGTTAATAGGGAAATTGCAATCAATAAACAAAGAATAGAGCAATAAAAATTATTAGCCCAAAATTTGAGTAACTTTAAAAAATAGACCAAACTTCTATAAATTGATATTTACTTTTAAGTAAAATTTCAAATTTTTCCTCATCTTCTTCATCTCCCCAAAAAAACCCTAGCATATATTTTCTTTCTCTTTTCCCACTCTCTCCTCCTTTCCTCCCTCCGAGCTCCAATGATGACACTGCTCTCCACACGGCTCCAATGACCTCTCCCCTTGTGACTCTAGCAGCAATGCTTCTTCTTGCGTGCCTTCGGTGACCTCGAGCGATTCCAACGCTTACTCCCTGAGTGACTCCAGTGACGAAGCTGCTCCCACACTACTTCTGGTGTCAGCTCCCTAAGCAAATCTAGGATGACATGTGCTTACGAATGTGGCGACAAGGGCTGCTATCCTCTCCCTCTCTCCGCGGCTCTCTCTTTCGTTCTCCAAGACTTTCTCTTTTTCTCCACGCAAATCCATCATTGTCATCGCCCATTACAATGAGAGAGAAAGTCAGCTTGAGGTTCAAAGGTGGCGACCCCGGTGAAGGCGTGACCCGCTCCTTCGAGCGACTCCACGCGACCTACCTTCAATGACTCTAGCGACTACACATTTGACAAGGAAAGTGGACATAGAAAAACCAAAGAAACAGGTAGGGAGAAAAAGGAAGGAAAAAAAAAGAAAAAAGAAAAAGAAAAAGAAAATCATAGAAGACTAGAAAGAGAAACATGGAGAGAGAAGAGAGAGGAGAGAAAAAAGATGAGAAAAAAACCCTAAATTAAATTAGGGGTTTTTTGGGTGATTCAACTAGTTATAAATCTCTATTTATATTTTTATGGCTTATTTATTTATTTTGTTTTAAACTTGGTCTATCAATTTTTATTCCTCTACAAGGGTAGTTTATTTTTTTCATTCTTCCAAGTAAATAAATATATCCCATTATGGCCCTAGCAGTACTATAAATGACCAATATGATCTAAAATATGAATTGTTATTAGTATGTTTTGTACAATATATTTGACATTAATATGTGAGTCTTAGGGTCAGACTTCGTCTACCACTCATAATCGTACACGTGGTTGGAGATCACTTTACTTTTAAATAGTCATAAGTTCATACAAATCAGTTAGTTGTCCACTTGACGTACTCCCAATCGATTACTCGACGATTATCTAATTGATTGCTCAACAGTCACCTAGTCGACTACTCATTGGTCATCTGCTCGTCTGCTCGATGGTCACGTAGTCGACTACTCAATGATCACCTAATTGCCTACTCACCACTCGATGACCTCTCATGCATAATTGGCAAGTCATTTTCACTTACAAGTCGCAAGTCATCGTTTACAAGCTCAAAATGTATGGCCAAAAAACTATGGCGAACAAAGCGAGCCATAGGTCATGATCGTTGAATAAGGTATGGTTTAGACAGGCTTATGTTTGATATAGCCGTCATCTACAGCCCAAGACAATCTGATTCAGCTATTATTGTGTTCGATTCGAGTGGATCAAGCAAGGTGCGAGTTGCAATCCCTGAGACCTAACTCTGCATTCATTTTGATTGATATGTTTAAATAGAAACCAAAAGTAACTGAATGGAGGTTGGAATGCACTAACCCACGATGGAGATTAAGAAGAGTTGGTCTAAAAGATAGAGATGGGAACAAGCCCAAATCAAGGAGCAAAGGCCTAGCAAATTTGGCCCAGTGAACAAATCGAACCAATCAATCCTATTAAGAGTGTTCATTATGCTCGTTACCAGCTGATCAATACAACTCAGTTTGATGCTTATCTTGTGTTCGATATGCTCTACACAGCTGGTTTGGGGTGGTCAAGTACTAAATAGGAAATTATACAACTCTTCGGTCGTTTGGGTCAACATGTTAGATCTGAAGTTAAAAGTGACAAGGGGAGACCCACTAACTCATGTTGTAGGTTAAGGAAAGGAGGTCCAAATCTTACACCTAATTAGCATGCAACACGTGTCCTACTATATCAAGCATTACTTAGATCAACTACCCACTATATCCGAAAGACATCTATAAATATAGGTTGAAGACGTCACTAGAAAGGATTCTAAATTTCCACCTGAACTAAGGCTATGTCATCCCTCTCACTTCACCGCACTAAAAAGCATATGTACTCCATTTCCTTACGCCTATTTTACTTGCTCTTACTCTGCATAAATCACTAAAGTGATATTGTACTTGTAAACTTTGATGCAACATGTTCAACATCTCAATAGTGAACGTAGCTCATTCAAGAGCGAACCACTATAAATTTCAATTTTCTTATTTACTTACTACACTTAGTTTATTCATTAGTTATTTGCCATGCGCTTTCCATCATAATCTAACTAACTAATAGTGTTGAAGATAATAACGGTGATCAAGGGCCCTAATTTTACGTTCATCATTTTATTCTGCTAACTACATTTATTTTAATTTTGACCAAAGATTCCGACGTCTACAATGAGTCTAGGTAATTATGCTAGTCCATATAAAATAATTCCCATACCTATTACTCTTTTGCACCCCATACCCACCTATTTAAGGTAAGGTTGAGGTTAAAAAATCCCATCGGGAGAGCTATCCTTATACCTTACTCGTTTATATATTAAGAGTTTTAACATTATCGTAACATTATTTAACTTGAATCAAATCTCATTAAATAAATTGTAAAATTTGGCAACATATCCACTTATTGCTTATAAAAATAGAGCGTTAACAAAAGCCAAACTTCATCAATTTGAAAACTAAATTTGTAAACTGGATCAAAACATTGAAATACTAATAACACGATTTCTTTTCTTTACATATGCTTTTTATACTGTTATGCCAACTTCATTTTATATAAATAAATATGTATTAATAAAAGTAAATATAATAAAGTCAGAGGTAAAGGAGAGGAAGCTTCCCCTACCCCCGCCCAACCCCGCCCCAGCCTGCCCTGACTCAGGAGTTGATTTTAACCCTAATATTCGCCCCACCCTTATATAATATTCCTCGTACCTGCTCCATTAGGGGCGAATACCTACGGATATTTATACCTATGGGTAAAATTGTCATCTTCAAGCTAAAAGT